>CM053753.1:36888210-36911712 GCA_028658305.1 Pachyuromys duprasi | reverse complement strand
AAAGCAGATGCTGAGACTTATGGCCAACTGTTGGGCAGAGTGCATGGAATCTTATGAAAGATATGGAAATAGTAAGATAGGGAGAGGACAGGAGCTCCACAAGGAGAGCAACAGGACCAAAAAATCTGAGCACAGGGGTCTTTCCTGAGACTGATAGTCCAACCAAGTACCATGCATGGAGGAAACCTAGAACCCTTTCATGGCAGTTTAGTATCCAAGTGGGTTCCATAATAGTGGGAACAGGGACTGTCTCTGATATGAACTGCTCTTTGATCACCTCACCCTGATGGGGGAGCAGCCTTACCAGGCCACAGAGGAAGACAATGTAGCCACTCCTGTTGAGACCTGATAGACTAGAATCTGAAAGAAGGAAAGGAAGACCTCCCCTATCAGTGGACCTGGGGAGGGGCACGTGTGGAGAAGGGAGAAGGAAGGTGGGATTGGGAGGGGAGAAGGGAGGAGTTTATGGAGGGATACAAAGAGAATAAAGTGTAATTAATAAAAAATTTTTAAAAAACTGAAACTACTCCAAAGGGTCAATCAGCATGTATATTTTTCTCAGTACTATTGACACATAATAACCATTCTAAGCTTTTGAAAGTATTTTATAAATTGGCAGGCATGCGTATGTGTTTTATGTTTTTCCTGTAGATGAAACTTTTGGAGTTTTTGACACCAGACTGTCTAGTCAGTCTTTTAACTGCTGATCAGTAAATAATTGGTTTTGAATGTTTTCTAAATAAGATAAATTATTATTTTTTAGCTCAGATAGCAAAACTATTAGTAAAATAGCATAATTGTTTTACCTTGCCGGATTACTTGTGTTACAAAAACCTTTCAGATTGTTTAACTTCTTTGTGTATGCTACATGAGTGAGGTGACAGGTATAGGTGACTACTGTTTTTGCATGCTACAATTCTGAATATTAATTTTAATTTAATGTTATATCCAAGTATTCTATACTTTCTTTTAAAGAAATTGCTTGGCTTCTTTTGAAATGTTACTGTGAGCATGTGACAAAGGCTCATTTAATGATAAAGTACATTGAGAAGTAACAAAATAAATGCACGTTATATACATTAAATATGTAGAAAATGTCAAACTTCATCTCTTAAATGTCAATAATCAATTCGGAGTGTAGATTCAGATATCTTAACTACTTGCAATAAAAATAAGGTTATTAAGAGTTACCCAGTGGCACTAATATTTGTGATAAAATAAAAAGATACACCACTCATATTCTTCTTTTTGAGACTAACTTGCATGAATTAGAAAATAAACATGATAAATAATATGAGTTGGTATTTAAAATAGCTTACACATATTGTACGCTTAAGTCATCTAGGGGATGTTTTGTCAGATCTGCCAAATATCAAATGGCAATTTGGAAATGATTCCTTGAGTTCAAATATATTTTTTCTTCTAACTATGTCCCTATGAATTTTGCTGAGTTCCTTTCTCTGCCACCTACAATTAGCAGGCACCATCTATTGAGTCTCAAAGTGGAGCGGGGCTTACTTACAGGTGGGGACACTCGTTGCCTTATGTTCACTGACCTCACTTCAGCGGTCATATGAAGAACTTGAAGGCTGGCAGAAAGTGATGTGAACAGGCCATTTCTGCAGCATTGGTTAAGGGAAGCCTTCTTTTCTCACACAGGTAGAACTGTTACACAGATGACTCTCTGGTTATTGTTTGCCAGGTCCTGAAGGTCGATAATCTCTTGGACTTTTACTATTAATAGTTTGTCTTCCTTCAGGCGCTCTGCTTTGTCTTCTCTAAGGGTTCATCCTACCTTCATCGCTTTTGTTCTCCCTTGTCGTACCCTGGCTTCTTTTTCCATTTCCCTTGTAATCTTCCCCTGCACACACTACATTTCCAGAGCCGATTTGTTTCCCGGAATGGAAAGGATTGCTTATCTCAGGGAGAGGAACTTTGCCCTAGGGAGCTGTTCTGGTCAGATAAGCAGACAGCTGCTGATTGGATGGAGCAAGCCTGGCTCCGCTTCCACTTGGCCTAAGCTGAGTCCAGGAACACAGCCATGCAATGAGGATGGGCAAGGGGAGCGGGACTGCAGCCAATGCCGATTGTAGGCAATGTTTGGGAGTGGGATAAACATTTCAGGGACTCTACACTGGAATATTTTGCTTGAATTGGTCGTTCGAGCCGCTGTTCTTCAGTATATCCCTTGCAGAGACCCAAAGGCCACTAGTACTGTGCCATGAACCTGAATTTTGGGAACATCAGCCTCTCTCAGAAAGTCCTCCTGCACTTCTCCTCTGCAAGCATCAAGCCTCCCAGAGTGTCCTAATACAGTTCTTTCATGAAAATTAGCCCAACCTCTGTTTTCTACTTTTCCAGCATTCCATACTCAAAATGACGAGTTAAATACTTATGGCTGGTTTTCTTTACGTTGGAAGCAGGAATTACAATGAAAGAATTTTGTGGCCAGCTTTTTGCCAGAGAGGATGATCCATATGACCCCGCAGCTGTGTGGTAGTGACCACATCTGATACAGGACCATCCTTGCCTGCCGTCCATTGCATATGTAACAGCTCAGAAACGGGAACTAATGCCTTTTCTGCTTGCCTATTGTGGATTTCCTCTTTTCATTTTTCCTACAGGAGGATGTTGTTGTCCTCCACATATTCAATACATGAAAAAGTACAGGATTTTATGAGAAGGCATCACGTTGCCATGTAAATTGGAATACTGTAGATAAATCCATAGTGCTTAGTAACAAAACCAGTATGTGAGAACCACCTGGAGACCTCACTGAAACATGAATTGCTGACCTCACTACCACTTTCAGAGTTTGCGTTTACTCCAGATGTTTTTTCTTTTTTTTAACACATTTTCGTGTCAAGCTGGTACCAGACTTTGAAAGTGTCTAGAATTGAGGGAATCACCTTATAAATGCCCCAGCTGCATTGCATGTCTCCCCATCTGCTCTGCTGCGCATCTTGTAACAGCAGTCAACACTTGGGATCTTGCTATTACCCCTCTGTCTTGAGCACCTACTTTCAATCAGAAGGCATACTTCACCTTGCTCTTCCCTGGTATTTCTGAGATGGTTCACAGTGAATATTTTTTCTTTTCTTTTCTTTTCTTTTCTTTTCTTTTCTTTTCTTTTCTTTTCTTTTCTTTCTTTCTCTTTTTTTCTTTTTTTTTCTTTTAGATAATGTGCTATGTGCAACTTTGTGTCTTAGAAAGACAGTTATGTCCTTTGAAGTAGACTGGCTATGTGAACTTGATAGTGGCTTCCTGAACTGGGCTAGCTAATCTAAGTGTTTGCATTAACAGAAGCTTATGTTCCAGGTCTGTTTATTATAAAACTTAGGTGGCACAAACCCCTAAGCAGGCAGTTTTTGTGTTGCATGAACACTGCATAAAGTACTTACAAAAAACAAAGTTACTAGCTGATACAGTATCATGGGACCAGCACTTACTTCTCATCTGTCTTGAATAAAATATAAATGGTGGCACACAATAGCACACACACACACACACACACACACCAATCTTGCAGTTAATCGGAAAGCATCCCATCCCCTTATTATGCCCACATTGCAAATGATAACACTACAGAATGGAGACAATAATCATTGGACCTATGGCTTCCCACATGTGTGTCATTTTATATAATTATCTAAGTGCAGCACAAATGAAATACTCAAAAGACCAAGCACTTGCTTAGTGCGATGAAAGAGGCAAATGCAGCCTTTTATCACACCTCCTAACCACAGTGCTCACCATTCTTTCTATCGCCTCTACTACCCCATCACTTTCCTCAGAATGTTTTATTAATGGCTTTAAATCATGATGTTTAATCAAGATTTCCACAATGAATCGTCCCTTGTCAAAGACATTAGCATAGCCAACAGTCTCCAATTTTGCTTTCACTGTCAGCTTCTCTTCCAATTTCATGAACTCAGCTCTCAATTTGTGGTTTTACCAATAGCTTCTTCCAAAGGTCGCTCGGTGTTCCCTTCAGCATTGTATTTCTCCAGGCTTGGAAATTTATTGCTTCCCATTTTATGATCTATTTCTAGTTTTTTTTTCTATTCAACTCCCCCCTCCATGAACCCAAAATTTGTCTTAAAATCATGACCTCTCTCATAAATTTCAGGATTCCGGTGGAGGTATCTAATGACCTAGTGAGAGCATGCATTTTTAGCATAATGTAAAAAATGATGTTATCAGCTTAAACCGAGTCTCTACAAGGTTGATTGAACTAGTTTAACTTTTTTGTTGTTGACACCGCAAGCCTCATTCATTTGCTTAGATGAGTACTTACCCTGGTTGCAGCTTGGCTCCAACTAGAGACTTGTGCAGAGGGCGCCTCAGTTGAGGAATTGACTGAATCAGATGGGCTGGTGGCATTTCTGAGCTAATGTCTTAATTGTTAAGTGATCAAGGTGGTCTCAGCCCACCATGGGCTGTGCCTTCCCTAGTCAGGTGGACATGGGCTGTATAAGAATGCTAGCGGAGAAAAGCAGGCGAAGTAAGCTTACTGAGTAGTGTTTGGGTGTGGTGTCTGCTTCAGTTCTTTTCTCCAGGTTCTTACCCTGAGCTCCTGCCTTTGCTTCTCTAGATGATAGACTGTGCCCTCTAGACTAAATAAAGCCTTTCCTCTCCCAAGGTGCTTCCGGTCAGTGCTTTATCACAGCAAAAGGAATCAAACTGAAGACAGAAATATTAGCACAAACTTCTCCTTGGAAATTCCTGTCAGCCTCACTTTTAATACAGTCTCTGTAGATGTCCTTACTTCTTACTCCTACCGCCCTCAGCCAGACTGATAACTGGTCAGCTGCAAATGGCTTCTCAGTCAGTCATTAAAATTCTACTACTACTCTTCACCTTTCTCCGTTCCCACTTGTGCAGAGCACTGGGCCTTGTACATGCTAGAGACATCCCCAACCACTGAGCTACATGCCCAAGCTGGCCTTGAAGATTTAATCCTGCTCTTAATACCATGCCACCATGACTCACACTACGCAAGTACTCTTGAAGACAAGTCAAGGAAAACTTAGATTCTTGATCATTACCTCCGCTGTAAAACAAGTATGATGAGGACATTATTTTTTTATATGATATATGATTTCATTCCTCAAAATGTTCTATAATGACAGTAGCCTTTGCTCAAGTTTTTAAAACTCAAACTCACTTCTGCCTTAACTCGTGGCACCTTTTCTTCTGCCTCAAATGGTGTTCTGCTTTGAATGACTAAGTTTTCCACTCAGATCTTTCTTCCATTGTGTTCCTCTCTAAGAGAAGTTCTAAAATTCTCTTATCTACCCTTGCTTAACTTCAATCACATAAATATGCATTATTTTCTTTGCAAATTATCACCAATTGGAAGTTATTCTTCAATGTTGCTTTCATTTTAATTTTTGTATGTGCCTCAACTGAAATGTAAGCTACTCTATGATTTGTTGGCTTATCTAATTTCATTTTTTCCCTGTGTGGAAGACTTACAATAGCATAACTAGATAATGAAAGGCAAAATATAAATTACTTTCAAAACTCAGATTGCATTATGAATGCACAAAAACTACAACAAAGGCTCCTGTTCTCTAACGGGAAGAGCTGATTGTGTAAGGTCATTAAAAAGTAACTCAAACTCCATTACATTAACAAAAGAGAAAAATTCCACTAATGTAGGGCTGTGCAGTCTGCTAGTAATTAAAATTATAGTGTTTACCATGTACATAGTCCTCAGAAACCAACCTAGTTTGTTTTTTTTTTTTCTTGAAGTAAGCCAATGTTAAATCGTAACTGGCAAATAATAAGCACAGCCTTATTGAAATAATGGAAATAATGGAGTCTTTTACTTAATGAAATAATGGAGTTAGCATATGACAGTCAGTGGATGCTGAAACATTAGGAGAGATGTCTATATGAAACTTTTTAATGGAAGATTTAAAGGAATAAATTTATTCCTAATTAGCATAATTCACATCACAGTTAATATTATTAGAAGATGGAAACAGTGTTCTGATATAATAGCTAATTCAGGAAAATAATTCATTCCAGATATCCACAAAAGTAGAATCAAATTAAGTCTCTAGATGTAGTAACTAAATATGGGAAACAGAAGCACATGCACAGATACATGGCAAGAATATAATCCAGCACATTCTGAATGCAAGGTGCAGTGACAGACACTGGAAGCCAAATACTTCTGCTTTAAAATCTATACTAGCTAATCTGAGCAACATCTAAATGTGATGGAATGGTTGTGCTATGGTATAAGAATGATTTATGGCATTTTGGTATAATCAAGATAGTCACAAACACTAAATATATTTAAAAGCAACTTCAGGTGTGAAACTAACACATTTCTTTACAGTGAACAACATTCTTTTTGTTTTTTAATGGAAAGGGAGTGCACTGAAAAAGAGTGATAAAGTTATGCTAGGTATATATCGTAGATAACTTCAGTTTCAACCTGATAGGAACCTGGAGTCAACTGGAAAACCTCAACAGATTAGTTGCCCACATGCGGTTGGCCTAGAGCCATGTTTTCTTAACTGCTGAGTGATATGGGAAGGCACAGCCCACTATGGGAGATGCCATTCCCAGACAAGTGGTCTCGGTGTGTAGGCTGAACAAGGCAGGGGAGTAAGGGAGTGAGCAGCTGTCCTCTGTGGCCTCTGCTTCAGTTCCTGTCTCCAGGTTCCTGCCTTGAGCTCTGGCCTTGGCTTCTGTTGAAGCTGGACTGTAACTGAAATAAACCCCTTGCACCCTAAGTCGGTGTGTGTCACAGGAACAGAAAGCTCACCATAACAATATATTCACCAGTGACATAATTGTTTAATATGCTTACTCCACTACTACACACAATGTTTTGTGCTCACACTCCTTCCCAAGATTGGGTGTGCAGTTGTCTGCCCCTTTTAGGCCAAACTTTTATACAGCTGGCTACAGATGAGGTTAATTTACAGCATATTCACTGCAAAAACATGAGGAGTATCCTGTGCTGGGATTTTATGGTGGCCACAGTGTTTCCAGGCAATGGGAAATTTTTACCTCCATTTTAACTCAAAAACCACCACTGTATGTGGAGTCTGTTATTAACAAAATCATTCCTGAATGGTACATACCTGTACACGTGTAATACACTCAGGCACATAAGTGGCTCAAATTATATACAGTGCTATTCCTCACAGGGACATCTTTGCTCTGTTCTTTTTTGCACTCAGACATGTCGTATAATTTCCCTACAAAGTGTAAAGGCTGTAGCATTCTGTTTATAGAATTTTCTAAAGAATAATTGTGAAGACAATATGGCTAGATTTACAAAGTTACTTTGTGAATGGTAGGGTTCTGAATTCATCAGATTGTTAGATGTGATTCATCAAAGAATTGGCTCGCTTTTATAAAATTTCTAGCTATTTATCACAAACACTACTCACTTTGAAAATTACACCTATTTGTAGCATTATTTATCCTGATTATTAAGCATTTTAGTGCAAATTTAAATATCAGAGTTTTAAATTTGTGCCTAGGTATTTTTAAAATAGAAACCAGAAAAAAAAATGCTGTGCTTTTTCTAAAAGCTTATTACCCTCATGCAATCCCTGACCTTTGATAAAAGTAGTTGGAAAGTTGACTATTACTTAGGCAGTAGACACAGTTTAACTTACATGTAAACATGTGGCAACGTTAAACTCGATGAGTGAAGTAAATTGTGTCTATCATAATACAGGGGCTGTCAAAGTTAAGCGTATGACTTGATAGATTTTTGCCACGTTTTGAGTAAAGGCAGGCTGAATTCCCCCTTTAATTTTTCCCCCATCAAAGTGATAGATAGTGATGATAGACCACAAAATCATGATACCTTTTCCCTCTCTGATTCCATATTTTCTGCTTCCCTTTGTCTCTAATCTTTATACCAGGCTCTACCTCAAAGCTCAAATTACATCCGAACAAGTAGTTCATTGCAGGCTCTGCAGAATCAAATCTTGTGAGGGGGAAGTTACAGCAGTTGTCATAACAGCGGTTCATGCTCACCCCGAACTGAATATAAATGCATGACCATTCATGCATAATTTTTATATTTGAGTGATTGTTATGCAAACTTGGTCTTTCTCCTTTGCGTCTTCCTGTATCAACTTAAATCTTAGAAATCAGAACAGATATTCTCCAAAGAACAGTATTTATAGGGGATTGGGAGAGACTCAGGAAATATGCACATAAAGCAGTGAACTACATGTGTATTCAGAAAGACTGAGACAAGCGGAAGTGAGGAAAGCTATGTCCAGTGTTTTCGCACAGTAGCCACTGACCACACTGATGCGTGCTCTGACAGCAGATTCAGCCTGAGGATGAAAGAGCAGGTGACTGCTGGATGGTCACCAGGTGGGGCTATATTTTGTGCAGGTTTGTTGTTCTGGCAGCGTTGTGTAACAATATCAAGTGATCACGTGAGATCCCTTTAGAGCCTCTCTATGTATGGAGACACATACATAGAGACACAAGGGTCTCAGTTTCATCATCATAACTTCTATGCTAATGATCTTTTCTGTTGTTGTTGTTAAAACTACTTATAAACCACACCTGAATTTTACCCACACTCAATACCTTTTGCTGCAGTGTTTATCTTTGGAAGTGGGCAAAAAATGTCCAGATGTTTGATACCAACTACGATTAACATACCAGTACAAGTTAGAGGAAAATGAAACTCTAGCAAACCACTTCAGTTTTGAGTGAGCAGCTCCACAATCACCATCATTCCTTTATTTATTTATTTATTTATTTATTTATTTGTTTGTTTATTTATTTATTTATTTATTTATTTTTACATTTGAGATTATAGTATAACTACATTTCACCTTTTTCTTTGATATTATAATATAATTTTACCTTCGAGTGAAACGTCATATTTTAGTAATAAGATACTCAAAAACTATTTAATTAATTTGAGTAATAAAATGTTCAAAAACACGTCTGAGTAATAAAAATTATTTAATATAATTTAACTATTGAGACTGTAATATAATTACATTTTTCCCATTTTTCTTCATGATCTCTTTTTCCATTACTTTTTCTTGCATACATGTATGTATATGATGTATATACATATATTTTCCTAAATGTAACTTTCTCAACCTATATAATGTTACTTATATAAATGTTTTCAGGGCTGAGCATTAGGCATTAGAGAAGCAATTGTGCTGTGTGGAGAAGACTATTTCTCATGACTCCGTTGAGAGCTATTTTCCCACCATTATGGTTTGTTTCAGGAAACGTATATAACTTAGAACCAGTCACAGGATCACACGTAGTTCGTTGCCAGAGAGGGTTTCAAATAGAACTTCTTTTGTCATCAGGTGTGAGCCTGGTGGCATTGATATCTGGGAATACTCACAGAAATTGCCAACCAGAGAAGTTTGTAAGAACTTAAGAGATCTGGGCCAGCAGGTCTTCTTCAGTGGCAGGGTCCTGAGAAGGAAGTTCCAGGGGATCAGAGATAATGAAGACAGAACAGGTAGGGTCAGGAAGTCTTGCAGACCCTATGTCTTATGCCAAGCAAGGTTATTAAGAAGCTGTTATATACTATTTGTATGTGTGTGTGTGTGGGAGCGGGTGAACTCAGCATGAAGCTAATCAAGACACACTGTACATGGAACAGGATATCTCAAGGGTGCCCAAGACTGAGCTCACATTAGTCCTGGGGCCGATAAGATAGTCCCTGAGTTTGGGAAGAGCTGAGCTCTCCCCCAAGGCCCAGGCCCCAGGCCATTACCGGTTCTGCCAATCACCTGCCTGGCTTAGAGAAGCAGGGAACAAGGGGCATGCTCCCTCTTTGAAAGCTCATTGTTTAGGCCTAGCTGACTCTAGACAACTGAGTTTAGTTTTGAGGGCCCATTATCCAACTCCTGGAATTCAGGATTACATGGAACTCACCTCCTGTCACTTCGGTGATACAGTTTAGCAGCAGCCTCCTTGTGAGGCCCTCATGAGTTGCCCCGTTAGTATAAACTGTGAGTGTATACCCACCGTAGTTACCAGTCTCACTCCCTAAGCAAATCCCAAGACATTGTAAGTTGCTTACTAGGGACTCTTCTGTAGAAAGAAATCTGAATTCTTCACCACCCCATCCAGCACAGGGTAGACCTCGATGGATATGTCCTGTCTGCGTGCAATGATCTTTCCATGAGAACGTTCTATTTTCACTGGACAGAAATGTCACAGAGAGTATGCTGTACACCACCTTTATAGTACACTGGTGCTTTCTCAAGGCCTGGTTACTCCCTTCAAGACTATTCTCTTATGCTATAATTTCATACTAATTAGATTGTTACTACTTTTTCAATCTAACTTCCCCCACCATAATCTAGATAATGAGTTCTATTGACTAAGAATTAATATTTCACCATTTCTACCATAGTATCCGGCACATAGTAGGAATACAGAACACTTTTGGAATGGATGACTTCATAGGCCATTAACTCTGCCTTACAGCAGGAAGGCTCTAAAGTCTTTGAAATAAATTAATCTTCAGAATCCTGCTGGGTGTTTGACACATACAAAGCTCACAATTAGTGTGTTTAATGACTGAAAATGAATTAAAGAGTTCCCTATCTTATATTCAGGCTTAGAGACCTTAAGGGATTAAGATGTTAGACTTCTTAGAAAACATTTCATGGAGCTATTAGTTGTATTGAATGTATAATTTCATGTTAAGTGTTCTGATTCAACATTTTCAAGACATAAGGATAATCATCATAGTTGACGCTGTAATAAACATAGCAATGTGTTTTGAGTATGAGGATCACACCACTTACTTCATGATCTTAGAAGTCACCTCTGCTCTCTGAATAATTTACGATTACTTAATTAACTCCTTCAGGCAGTGCAGGGGATCAAATCCAGCAGCTTCTGCCTGCCAGGCAACCACTGCACTATCAAGCTTTACTTTTCAGTTTTTAAAAGCAAATAAAAATAATTATATATAACGAACAAATAACATTTGTGAAGGCAACTACTTGGTGCTTACCTTTGTGAATAATTTAAAAATATTTGAAAGGGTTTTATCTTTTTGTTTGCTTCATTTTTTTTATTTTTTACTATTAGTGTGTATGTATCACACCTTTTATGCTCAGGTCAAAAGATACCTTTAGGGAGTCAGCGTTTGCCTTCCACCTTGGTGTGGCAGAGTCTCTCCTGTTTTTTACTGTAGTTTAACCATGCTTCTGAGATTTTGGTCTTATTCCCCTATATATATCGTCCTTACATCTCATCATAGAAGTATTGAGATCACAGATAAACACTAGGTTGTGTGTGTGTGTGTATACGCATGCGCACACACGTGTGCATGCATGTGTGTGCGTAGATTTCAGATATTGTGTGTGGGAGTTTGCAAACCTCAGGCAAGCATTGTAATGATTTGAGTGAGGCAAGAAGGACATCCAGTTCAACACAACCTAGTGGCCAGTGTTGGTTCAAACTTCCAGAGTCTGACCCTGGACAACTGATTTTAGGTAAAGTCACTACAATTTGGAGAACAAAAAGTTTCCTGGTGATAATTATCACAATAATGTGTAAGGTGTGATTTCATTTAAGTTTTTTTTTTTTGCAAAGTAATGTGACTTCTTCCATAAAATAGCTTCTATAACATAAGGGCCTGGGGGAGAATCTGGTGTGATTTAGGTTATAGAGTTCACCATGCTACAAAATCCATGTGACAACTAACCTAAGAATGGGTGTGGTCTGGCCCTAAAGACAGCACAATCATCAGGCTATTGACTAAATCCACTTCCACCATTCTTGACAGAAAATAAGTATACATCTCTTCCATTTGAGACTGCCCTGCATGTTTAACATTCCTTCTTTAATTAGTGATTTTCATTAGGGTTGTGTCCTAAGTACTTTCACTCATTGTGATATTTTGCTAGTTGTAAAAAATTCTTTAAAAAAGAACTCTTTCATATCTATCCCCACTGATCTGTTGTTTCTTTATTCCTCACACTCTAATTGGGCTATGGATCTTATTGGCTGTAATCCTTTGGGAATTGAGCCACAGTTTGTTCCTAGATATTGGGACTATGTATGTAGTATGCAGAACATTGTACACATATGTTCACATATGTGTTATATAGATATAAGAACAACATCTGTCTCAGTTATGTTTCACATCACATATCTGGAAGCTTCTCAGAATCCTTTCAACTCAGTGGCTGGACAAACAGATGAATTTACCACTGTACATGTCAGTGTTAGACATGTAACTATATAGTTACAGCATTTCTGTTTTTAAGGCTGTGAATAAGAAGAATCACTAATGCTTTATGACTATAAAGTCCATCATCCATTCACAGGACCCACTCCTAACACATGGGGAAGCATTCCTGAGAATTCGTTTGTCAGATATATCTAAACTTTCCATTTGGGACATTTTTGACAGTTTGGAAACATAGGTTTATTTATTCCATTATGACAATTATGCAAACAGAATACAGACTGCAAAGAACTCAGCTGCCCACATAAATCAAGCTAAAGTCAGTGAAAGACAAAATTGTAAAAGAGATTTTGATATAAATCTCCATAGTGTGTTTTTGAATAATGAAAGTTTAATTTTTATTTTCAGTTTTCTTTCTTTTTTTTTTAAATAGTAGCTTATACTTCTGAGACACTGGAATGGGAAATTGAAAATTGTTTATTAGAAAAGCT
This sequence comes from Pachyuromys duprasi, assembly GCA_028658305.1. Taxonomy (NCBI): domain Eukaryota; kingdom Metazoa; phylum Chordata; class Mammalia; order Rodentia; family Muridae; genus Pachyuromys; species Pachyuromys duprasi. The sequence continues at coordinate 36,899,034 of CM053753.1, read as the reverse complement.
AATATTGTGAAATAAACTCACTGCAGGGATCGCAGAGTTTGAAATCCTCAAATCATTACATTTGTTGACTGCATGGAATGCCAAGACTTCTCAGAGTCACAGTATGTAATTTTTATAGTTTCCTGTGTGCCAACCTTCTTCACATAGACCAGGCTATTGGGATATAGTCATTAATATATGAACTTCACAACAATGAGCTGCTAGCAAGCCTCTTTACACACATTTAAGGGAGGCTTCCTACTTTACAACTTTGCTCTGGGACTCAAAATAACCTGTTGTACACACATGGTCATAGATCCAATGTTATAATGGAGGGTGGCTCACAGTAGTTAATTTTGGTATTAAGGTCATTAGAATTGCAAGGATGGAGGACAAGGAAATAAAAAGAAGCATTACTCTAACCTCAGCTTATTTCTCTGAAATGTTTAAGTTTTAGCAGAGATCTTATTTAATAGATTTAAATAGGGTATGTTAGAAACTAGAAATAATTCAAGAAATAATAGTAATAATAATACAATTAAAACTCTGATGCAAGTACAGCATATTCAATTAAAGTAAGTAAACGATGCACAATGTAGACATAATGAAAACCAGGTTACAAAAATGTAGCCATGAACTGTAGGTAACAAAAAACACTGAAATTTATTGCCAGTGTTTCAGTTTGGTGTCTTCAATGTTATAAAAATATAAAATAGTTTATCATGTAACGTTCTTAGATGTGAGCTGGTAAGATGGGTCATTGTGTAAAGGCACTTGCTGCCAAGCGTGACAACTTGAGTTTGAACCTCTGACTCACATGGTGGAAGGAAAGAACTAACTCCCAAAATTGTCCTTTGACCTCCAACTGCAAAGCATGGTACATTCAGGATTCACCACCACCACCACACACACATACACACTAAACAAACGAACAAACAAATACCTGTTTAAAATACACTAAAGATATTTTTGTTTGAAATAAAATAGTCAGAAAAAATACTCTTGGCATAGAAAAAAAAAAGCATTTTTACTGCTCCAGGAACACCATGTAGCATGATACCATGTATCTACATATTTTAAGGCTGTTGTAGGCTTAGATTTTTCACCAAACCTACTTTATTTAGGGGTCTTAAAGACTTTTATCTCCTTTCTAACTCCTGACTTAAGATAGGAAATTAGTAAGGAAAAGGGCTGTAGACCTCTTTTATCTACTTTCTGCTTATTAGGGTCGATGAATCTTTAGGGGATTACCACACTCAGTCACTGGGATGCCAGCAGTCCAGTCCAAATGCCAAAATCAAGCAGCAACATGAATCAGCAAGATAAGTCATCAAAAGCAGGCAGACTCAGTTGGATTTCCCTGAGAAGTTCTCTGGAATGGTCCTCTCTGTGAAGTCAAGTGTAAAAGCATGAAGATCAGCACAGCAATGTTGACTCAAAAAGGGATGTCTGCCTGTGCATGGGCTTCTATATATCTCCTCTTCTTTAAGTCCACCCACGGATATTCTCAGCTGGCCAAAATCATGCCCCTCACATGAGAGAGTTCACAGCAAAACATCACATGCCCTCCCACAAGCCAGCCTCCAGCAAAACATCATGTGCCCAGCTTGCAGCAAAACACCACATGACAAAAGCAAGTCTTCAAACAAACTAGAAACGTTCACTTCAGCCTAAAGAGTGGGAATTTCAATAAGATGATGGAGTAGGACTCTTCAGTGCTAATCCCCTAGCAGAAATATCAATTCATGGATTTCTCAGTGATTACAACACATACTGACTGGGCAGAGGACCTGGGTTTGAGTCACTGAACCCCTCTAGGTGGCTCACAACCATCTCTATAATTCCATCTCTGGGAGATCACATCCTCTGTCTTTGGCAACACTTGAACATGAACATAAACATAATTAAAGATAAATGAAAACAATTGAGCAGAATATAGATATAGAAATAAATCCAACTAATTATAGCAAAATAAATTCCTTTAACAGTGTGAAGAAGCTACGAAGAAGAAAAAAACATGCTCTTTTTGTGAGGGATGTTGTGACACCTGGGTCTCTACAGAAGAAGAAGGAAGTGAAGCTTTTCTCATAACTTGAGCAATAATCCACTTGAAATAAAGAAGGGAATGTAAGTTATGAAACTGTAAAACTACTAGAAGAAAATGTAGGAGACAAGCAAAATTTAGCCAAATTATGATATATCAAACATATCAAAGGTTTGGGAAGGCCATCAATGTGATGAACATGGTGAAAAGAAAAGTGCTAGAATAAGGGGAAATACAGCCAGGTGGTATAAGCATAAGTCTGCAATTCAACAGTAAAATACTAAATAGCTTCATAGAAAGATGAGCAAAGAAACAAAGTTAGCATTTATCCAAAGATATTACATTAATGGTCAACAAGTATATGAAAATAAGGTCACTAAAATGTGATCAATATCACTATTTATCACAGAAACTTAAATCACCACGATGATAGATTACTTTCAACCTGTGAGACTGGCTACTTTCAATGAATAAAAGACGCTGATTGTGGGGCAGAATGAGTAAGGGAGTCCTCATATAGCTGTTGGTGATTATGCAAATTATCATATTTTGTTTAGAAAATAGTTTGAAGGTTTTGCAAACAACTAAAATTATATGATCAGCTATGTATCTTGTTGCTTTATTTACAATTGCTAGAAATGGCCTAAGTGTTCTACAACTGAAGAACAGATCATGAGTCCAGCTAGCTGGGACTAGAATTCCAGGACCCAAGCCCCAGACATTTAGAGCAAGGTGCTTTCAATGGAAAACAACACATAATGGTTTCTCAGTCTGCAGCTTCAAGGGGGCGGGGGATTTTGCAGAAATAGGGAGTTTAACAGAATCAAAGACAAGTTATCTTGGGCATCTTGACCTAGGGTTCCTAGACTAGAGTTGGGTAATTTTCCATGGGTTTCCTTACAAAGGAGGTCAAGTTAAATCTGAAATGGCCTCAATGAGAATACAAGATAGAGGAACCTCTGCACTGTCTTGCCCTGTCATATTATGTATGTTTATAAAGAGCTAGAGAAATGGCTCAACAGTTAAGAGCACTTGCTTATCTCTTCCAGATGTCCTGAGCTCAGTTCCCAGCACCCACATGGTGAATCACAACCATCTGTAACAGTATCTGATTCCCTCTTCTGGTGATCATAAAGACAGATTGCTCATGTACATAAAAATTGTTCAGTATTTTTTTAAAGAATTAAGGTTTTAAAAAGAGATAGACAATTAAGGCAATAAACAAGTTGGGTAGAGTGCAAAAGTAATGACAGATGATTATATTTTGGGTGACTTGCTGTTATCTAGATCTCTTAAATAGTTAAACTATTGCATCTGTCAATGCAACAACTCTCTTTGGTGGTGCAGTCCTTAATGGGTTAAAGTAGTGAGTTAGATCTCCATTTATATTGTGAGAAACACTTGGACCCAAGATGGGATTTAGAAATAGGGAACAAAGGCAGTTGGCAAGTTGAATATAATCACAATAGCTATGGAGATATGGAGACAGGGAACAGTACAGGAGCCTACCACAGAGGGCCTCTGAAAGGCTCTTCCCTGCAGGGTATCGAGGCAGATGCTGAGACTCATAACTTTGGGTTGAGTGCAGGGAATTTTATGAAAGAAGCGGGAGATAGAAATACCTGGAGAGCACAGGAGCCCCATAAGGACAGCAACAGATGCAAAAAGTCTGGGCACAGGGCTCTTTTCTGAAACTGATACTCCAGCCAAGGACCATTCATGGAGTTGTCCAGAAACCCCTGTACAGAGATAGCCCATGGCAATTCAATATCCAAGTGGGCTCCATAGTAATGGGGACAGGGACTGTCTCTGACATGAACTGATTGGCCTACTCTTTGATCACCTCCCCCTGAGGGGGAAACAGTCTTGCCAGGCCACAGAAGAAGACAATGCAGTCACTCCTGATGAGACCTGATAGACCAGGATCAAAGGGAAGGGGAAGAGTACCTCCCTCATCAGTAGATTGGAAGAGGGACATAGGTGGGGAAGAGGGAGGGTAGGATTTGGATGGGAAAAAGGAAGGAGGTACAGGGGGGATACAAAATGAATAAACTGTAATTAATAAATTTTTAAAAAGACCCTCAAATCAACATTGTTCAGAGGATCACATAATGAGTGTTAGAACCAGGCGTTTGAATAAAAAAAAAAATGGTTAAAATGACAACTAGAAAAAAAAATGTAAAAAGGAAAAAAAAAAGTTATCCAAACTGTAGACATTGATGTTACAATACAAAGTATAAATATCTTCTGTATGTGATATTAAATATTTGCTAATTGTCAAAAAATGTACACATATGGAAAGGGCTCCTGGTATCCAAATAAGAGCAAGTGTTGTGTTTTAAGCACCTGTGTAGACTGAGATCGTTATTATAATGATAGTGAGTAAGGAGAAATTGCGAGATAGCCCAGGGTTTGAGGAATAGGTGGGGTGCAGAGCCTCTGGGCCATGGGTTGGACATGACTGGAATTTTAGATTGACATTATTTTTACTCTTTTATGCCCATGGGTTCCTGCATCAGAAGAAAGGACCGACCAAGGAAACAGAAAGTAATTGAAATCTCAATTTGAGAGTGAACCCCTAGCAGTTGTAAATAGGGATAATTATGTGCGCTGCAAACACCTGTGCCCCACTTCAGCAATGAAGAGGTGATTCTGGAGGGCAAAGGTGTTCTGCTAACAACTGCATTTCTCAGAATTCCCTGCTCTGACTCATATTGTGTGATGATGGTATAGATGCAACAAGTAATGGGGAGGCTTGTGCCAATTTTAGCTTTCTTTGAAGAAATATCCTGTACAGTCCCCTACAATGTCTGTTTGTCTTGAACTGTAGCTACATGGACAAGGAGTTTGAGGTTCCATGCGTGAGAGGCCACAAGTTGGAGGAGACACAGACACATGACGAGAGTAGCTAAAGATGCCAGTCCAGCTGGGAGCCACATTTGATCACATTCCACGTGAAAGATGGGCAAATAATTTGCAAATTTGGAAGTCTCCTGGAAATAAACCACCAATAGACGATAATAAATCTTATTTTCTTCATATCCTAAAATAAGAAAACTACCCCTTTAATGGCTTAGCTTGAACTGTTGAACAATTTTACTGTCGTAATTTGCTGTCTTCGAATTGGTTTTGCTTCCATGTCTATGCTACAGCAGTTCACCACGTAGTAATTGTACTGTACAATACTGCAATAAAGATCAGGAAAATATAATATAAATATAAAGACCAGGAAGTAATAATGTCTATTTCTACTAATAGAGATAATTTTTCTCTAGTTCTCATTGATTTAAATGTGACAATGCCTTCTGTACCTTGTCACAAAAAGTAAGTTTTTTGGATGGCTACTTTGGTGAGTGTCAATATAAGAATTTATGGTATATTACTGTCTATTCACTTGAAATTAAAAAATATAAAGCAACAAACGGAAAAACAGAAGTGTATAATACTCTTCACTTCGTCTAATATGTAGCATTTGGAAAGATAGCTGGTGGATTTAAGAAGACGGGTTCAGGCTTCATCACCCTTCTATTAATATTTAAAGTCCATTAGTTCAGTTTCCATTTCACTCCTCTATTTGAGATATCAGGTGTGATTCTCCATAAGCATGCAAGCCTCCTACCACATCCAGATTTTCACAAAAATTATTGAAAACTACAGCGTCATTTTTTGCGTTTTCCACTGTGAATACTGCCCTTTTACCCTCTTGTCAAAAACTCTGGAACTATTCTGAAGCCTTGAGCACTTTGTTGACACAGTCCTGACTTCCAGCTCTGCAGGCCTAGGGACATTTTTTTTTTGTTTTCTTTCCATGTGTTTTTAACTAGATTAACTCGCATCAGAGGACACCCTTGGTGTTCTACTCAAGATAGTAGGTCCAGCTGAGTTTAAGTAGCCAGTATGTTCTACTTAGAGACCTATTGTTAAGGCTCAATACTCCAAGGTTCCAGCTAATGTCTGTGGAGGGCTAAGTATTGCAAATTTTGATTAAATTTTTTCTTCCTTTTAAAAACAGAGTACTTACATCAGAGTTTATTGTTTGCTGCTCACATGCTTTCCTCTCTAGCACCCCTCTTCTCCATCCTGTCATGCTGATCAAATTTAAAGGACTCTAGACAAACAACAAAATGAAATCCTCTTTCTTAAGTTGTTCTTATCCCAAGCTCTAACACAGTTTCTCTTTCCTACTTTTTGTTCTTTTGAGATTATTCCATTTTTCACTAACACCCTTTGTCATATTTCACCTGTGTAGTGGTATCTAGGATCACCTATGATATTGGTGGGTTTTGAGTTTGAAAGACTTATGAGCACAGCTCTGGAGAGATTGCTCTGGTCTTACAGAGGACCCAAGTTGGATTCTAAGCTCTTAAGCTGGGCAGCTCATAACCACCTGTAATTCTAGCTCTGGGATTCAGAGAGCTCTTCTAGACACTATGGGCAACAGTACCCATCTGCCCTCAACCCCTGTCCCCTTGCACCCCACAAAATAAACCCGTGATCTTTTGTTTTATCTTTGATGTTTTTGTGTGTGTGTGGTTCATCTCCAGAGCTTGGACTGTTTCCTTGTTCTGGTTTCCCTATAAAAATAATTTTAGGACGTTTTGAAATATACCAGCAATGGACAGGTTGCCCATGAACTGGCCCACTCTTAAATCTCTTGGCTGAGGTTTTTGGCAGAGTTTCTGTGTAGCATTATTCCAGCTGTGCAGGCCCAACACAAACATACCCTGCATCCTTTCAACCATCTGTAGCCAGTTTAGGATTCTGACAGCACAGCATTTTGAGGTTTTCTTTTACTAATTTCCTGGACCATTAACATTTTTGTCTGTGAAATCTTTGGTTGCTGTATGTGTGTATGTATGTATGTGTGTATGTATATATGTATGTATTAGCCTACTACTGAAGTTTTTGACTTTTATCATTGGCTCAGTAACAATAGAAAAACCAGATAATACTGAAAAATAAACACCACTTCTCTATTTAAAAGGAATTGCACTCATGGGGTACTACTGTATTCACTGTATACATCTTATCTGCATTCTGGGACTGATGCACCTCTCCATAAAGTGCATCTATTTCTACTAGTTGACTTTTACAGTCTGCAGTTATAAATGATCCCTATAGGGAGCTTAGTGTTCTTTGCACTCCTATTGTTATGGTTCAACTTCCTGACCAAGGTCCATCCATAATTTCTGAATCATAATGATACTCTACTTCAAATCTCCCTCAATACATGTGTTTTTTTGTTGCTGTTATTAAATTTAATGACTTCATTTAGCTTTTCTTCGTCTTCAACTCAGTGAGAAGAATCAGTCTCCATGTAATGAGATTTCACTGTCATTCCTTAGTCATTGTCTACTAACGAGCTCTGCTGTAGGTGCAGACAGACAGACTCTGAGTATCTGCATAAGTGTTCATTGAGTATTTACGATACTCAATGTGACAGGAGAAAAATGAAAGAATGCTTTGGTTTGTTCATTTTAACAAACATGAGAGAGTAAGTAGTTCATAAACTACAGAAATGTACATATCAAAATTCTTGGCATGTGAGAGGTCCAATATTAAGACAAAGGTCTATGCAGTATTTGATGAGGGTCCACTTTCTGGCTTGCCATTGGATATCTTGCCTTTGTGTTCTTATATGGTAGAAGGAAACAGCTAGTTTCTAAATGCCCTTTTACAAGAGCATCAATGTAATTCACAAGAGTTATACCTTTGTGACCTAATAAGCTTTCAAAGATGACACCATCATCTTGTGGGGTTAGAGTTCAAAAGGAATTTGGTTGTAACACAAATTCTCAGTATGTTGTAGAAAGCAGTGAATCTAGAAGCCCTAAAAGCACAACACAACTTAGCGGGTTTTTGTTGTGGTTGTTGTTTGTCTTTTTTTTCTTATTCATGACCTAATTTTACAGATTAGACCTGTGATAAATAGATGTGAAGAGTTTATTATGATTCCATGGGACTCCTCCTTTTAGGCAGAGATATCTTCTGTTTTATAACAATTTCCATCCTGAATGGAGACTCATTAAAATTCAGGAAATAAAAGTTTGTAAGACTCAAAACCAAAAAAAAAAAAAATCCACATGTCTCAAGAAGTTACTAAAACTTAAGGGTCCCCCTACAAGGTTATAAGAGCAGTATTTATCCCTGGGGAGAGGAGACTTAGAGACACTTGCAAGACATGAAGGGAGATGGAAGACACATGTTTTGTGAGATGTCAATCATGCTGGCATAAGATTGTCAGTGAAGTAGTACATTTGTGTTATCCATACTGTTGTGAGTTACCTCTCACCCCCGCTCAGTAACTCATCCTAATAAACATTTGTTTTACCAAATTGGAATTTAGTGAATTTGTTACTTTCATCTGTAGTCTTTCCTCTATCTAGGATAGATAGACATCTCTTCATGCCTCCCAACTTGGCAAAACTCATGATACATATATACATTTCAATATTAAATCACAGACAATGTTCAGCAAATAGCATGTTAGGTAACATATTCCCCACTGTTAGTCAACTGTGATAGTGTAAGCTAGAAAAGCTTACAAGAATGAGGACCTTTAGTTCACTGCATATGACAGTGTAACTTTATCTCCATTCATTCTAAAGTAGATGAAAGCATACTTAGATAGCTATTCACAAGAACCTGCATCTATTATAAATATTGTTATTTTGAAGGTTCCTGAAATTCTATTTCAATAATTCTGAATAGATACAGATTCTTGTGAATTCTACCATTCAATGAATGCTTTAAATATTTAACCACATTGAAATTATAAGAGTTTTCCATATGTATGTTTGTGTGTGTAGATGAAATTATATGGGATCCCGTAAATAAATCAGAAAAATGTTTTGTTGTGTGTGGTGGTAGTGGAGATTGAAATCAAGGCCCTTATATATCTTAGTCAAGTGCTTTTCCACCAAACTACATTCCCAACTCAGAAAAAAAATACATTTTTACGTTTTTATGTGAGTTAATGATACACAATTCTCTTTCTCCCTCCCTCCTTTCCTTCTCTTCCTTTCTCCCTCTGTTCTCCAGGACTGTTTTTTATAATGAACTCTGTATGACAGATACATATTCTGCTGTTTCCCAGTTCACATATTTATATGACATGTTCAAAGAGACTGCCAACACTTGATGATTCTCAGATATTTCAAGTGACTATTATTAATTTCTTATTTTTATTTTCAGGAAAAGCAATAACCATCCAAGGTCAGCACAGAAAACATGATTCTATCAAACTATGAATTGTTTTGGTTGTAAAGTATGAACATTTATTCCTTTTTTTCAAGTTAAGTTTAACAAACTAGAATGAGTTACAAGAACATTTTTCCTTGCTCTCCATCTATTAGTAAGTATGTACACATCTATTTTTAAATTGTATAAACATAAATTTGTATAAGCAGACATACAAACATAGCTTTTATGCTTTGGGTATATACAAGAATCTGTTGTTTAAATCTAGTAATAGGCTTAGTGCATATTCAAAGAGAAAATGACAGAAACACGTTTGTTCCCTAATCTAAAATTATTATCATTGGTATTCAAGAAAAGATGCATTTAACAAGCATGAACAAGTGAGAAAATATGCAGTTTTAACCTACATTAAAAAGTTAAAAATAGAAATGTTATGCACACACACACATACACACACACACGGAGTCTGCACCTCAGGCATAGTTCTTTCTTTCCAAAACAATCACGGAAAAGCTGTTGTATTCAATTTCATGCCATATATATATTTTTTTAATATCAAGTCACGTTCACTTCATTTTACTTTCCAAATGTCAAAAATGAATGAAATATTTATATCATATGGTCATAATATGCTCCACAATGTTTCCTTCATCTATTAGTTGTCTAACCTACACACTATACTTCAGTCTTAAGGATATGATGGTACTGAGGAAGACCTATTCAGGATGGGAGGTGTGTAGGTAAATGGGCTTCTCTCATTGTATTGAGAAAATCTGAGTTTCTATACTTGAATATATCCCACAAGCAAAGGTTGATTTCCTTGAGTGCTTATATACTGTGGCTTGTGCAAAGCTTAATCAGTCACCTAGTAAGAAATGTTTTAGATTATTTTATTTTAATGGAGACTAGTAATGAGGACCACATTCCTTCAGGTTGAGCACGAATGTCTCAGTGTTGGCATCACTACCTATCTCTCTGGTCATGATAGGTGGGAAGGAGGAAGAGCGACCCCAGCAGTGGCCCACATGCAGGCTTGGTAGAGAATAAGAAGAAAGCAGACTAGATTTATCTCTGCAATTGGAGGGAGTCATGATATGGAGAGGGTCCTCTAGACTGAGTTGGCAAAACCACTGTTTTCAGCACTATTTGAATCATATAATGCTAGGAGGATACCCTGCCTATATGCCTAAAAGGAACATAAGGTGTCTCTTTCTTTGGGGCTACGATCTGACTATCATATTTTAAAATCTATCACAAATATTATCATCCCATCCTTTTGATTGTACTTTCAAAAATTCAAGCCTATTTTTGCATCACTGTCAAGAGTTAGCTCTATGCAAATCAAAACGACCCTGAGATTTCACCTTACACCTGACAGAGTGGCTAAGATAAAAAACTCAAGTGACAAGACATGCTGGAGAGGTTGTGGAGAAAGGGAAACCCTCCTCCATTGCTGATGGGTATGCAAACTTGTACAACAACTCTGGAAATCAATTTGGCGCTTTCTTAGACAATTAGGAATAGTGATTCCTCAAGACCCAGCTATACCACTCTTAGGCATATATCCAAAAGATGCTCAAGTACACAACAAGGACATTTGC
>CM053753.1:36814462-36888110 GCA_028658305.1 Pachyuromys duprasi | reverse complement strand
AAAAAAGGGGGATTTAGTAAGACTTGGAGAGGACAAGAGCTCCACAAAGACCAAATAGATCAGGGCACAGGGGTCTTCTATGAGACTGTTTCTCCAACCAAGGACCATGTATGGATACAAACTGTAGCTCAGTATCCAACTGGCTACCCTAGTAAGGGGAACAAGGACTATTTCTGTCATGAACTCAATGGCTGGCTTGTCGACCGCCCCCCACCCCAGTCCTGAAGGAGGAGCAGCCTAGCTAAATCCCAGAAGAGGAGATTTCAGCCAGCCCTGAAGAGACATGATAAGCTAGGGTCAGATGGAAGGGGAAGAGGTCCTCCCCTATCAGTAGACTTCGGTCAGGGAGAAGATGAGGGAGGAATGGGGAGAGTGGGAGGGAATGAGGGAGGGGGTTACGGCTGGGATATAAAGTATATAACCTGTTATTATTATAAATATAAATAAATCACTTAAAAAAGAGTTATATATTATGAGGTCTAAATGCTTTTGTTATGTGTTCAAGAAAGGGACAATGACAAATTAAGATGAATCTTAAAACCCTTGCAAACTAGGACCAAAATGAAAACACCCTCTAGGACTTCACTTTAGTGTCAACATCTTGTTCCTTGTGCTGGTCTCTTCTGGGTACTAGTTTTGTTTATTTGATCATTTTAAAATGATATAAGTGGTCATTTTCTGTAATGTCAAATGGATTACCCTTTGCAGACCTTACCTCTATTTCTCTAAGGGTGAGCATGGGAGCACCGTACTTAGAGTAGGTCTTAATTAAATGTGCATGATGCAGTAACCAGAAAAAAAACATGTTATTTTCTTTTATCACCATGACTTAGATAAGAATTTTTAATATAAAACATAGAATCAGATATAATTTCTTATCTATTTAATTAAATGCGACATTAACATTTGAGATAAACATAAGGTCGTATATTGCTTACTATTTTTTTAATGACGAGATGACTGATAGAGCTGTGAGCTTTGTGAGTATCGAGCAGATCATGAAAATGCACTGAGATGGAGCAGAAAGCTCATCAAAAAGAGCTGCAGGCAGTGTGGGGCTGCAGGTGTTTGCTGCTGCTTCCAGGTCCCAATTTGTTGTTGAATCTGGACATTAAGGAATCCAATGCAATAAATTTTGCAGAAATTACATGAAACCTATAAAATCAATGTATAAAATAAAGATTTGAAGTTAGACCCTTTGGTGTCTTTGTACAGGATATTTATTAGTTAGGATAATCTTTTTGATCAACAAGTGCAACATGCCATGAGTGGAAAATAAAGAAAGCAGATAAATACATAAGAGGATAGTGTTTTGTAATTTTTATTTTTTGACATTATAATATAAAATTTCTCCCTTACCTTGTTCCTTTAAATTTTTTCCATGTACCCTCTCCTTGTTCTCTTTTAAATTAATGGCTTCTTATTTTTCATTAATTGTTATTACACACACACACACACACACGCATGCACGCGCACACACACACACACACACACACACACACACACACACACACAGAGAGAGAGAGAGAGAGAGAGAGAGAGAGAGAGAGAGAGAGAGAGATCTAAATATAGCTAATGGAGAACAGAGTTTAATGTGGTATTAGCATTCCTTATATACTGCTAGATGACACTGCATGCTCAAATATTAGTTATGTAAAACAATGTTTTGTCTCCTGCAGTGGACTGATAGGCTCACTTACTGATTTCTTACAATTTGGCCTGGGAGTCACAGACCATCATGTTAACAGATTAAGAACTGCTAAGAATGGGTCACAAATTTCAGTCATCTTTAGAGAATAGTTATCACAGCGAAGATGATGATCAGTGCTAAGAACCATGAGATTTCATAGCAAAACACATGCATTTTACCCTTCTACTTTAAATTAACCATTTTTTGCACAGGGACTGATTATAAGTGTTCTCCACAGTAGAGAATTAAGATTCCAGAATTCAAGGCTCAGATAAGAGAACAAAGAGGGTTACATTAATAAGGACAAAGCCATATCGTTAGACTACATGATGTTCATATATTTAAAAATTAATGTAAACAATAACTGAGGTATAGGAAAAGTAACAATAGCCATGTCTGAAGAAATATGCAGAAATTTATACGATACAGCTAAGAGAAATATTATCAGATATGTTTAAGGTAGACACTGGTTTAAAATTTCTTATTTCAAAACAAAGGCGACAAAAGATTGTGTTTAAAGCCAGTTAAAGAATTTTAGAATCCTATTGTACTTCTTGTTTTATCATTCATAAATTTAAAACTTTGCAATGATAACCTATACCATGTACATAGTAAAAATGTTTTTATTTTTAACATCTTTTATTTCAAGCTGGCAAAGATGATAAGGGCTTGAAATTTTTCATTAAGCCAAAGTTATATTTAAAAAATTGCAAAATGGTGATAACTCACCTGGGTCTTGCCATATATTAGGAAATTTACATGGGGAGAGAAAATATTCAAAAGGATGTGATAGCCATTAGTTATTTTTTTAATGAATTCTTTAGAATGAGAGGTATTAGCAGGGGGAGATGTCATTCCTCATTATTGTAAATGGGTAGTGAGTGCACACACAGAGGCCAAGGTCTGTGGATACAACCTTTAGATTGGATGCATAAGTTTGCAATGTAAGAACTCCCATGAGCAAACTTGAGTGCACAGGGAGAGAAAGGCTCCTTTATTTTACAATATCACATTGAAATATGTCAAGCACACGAACTGAGACTAGCAGGGCTGATATGTGTTCTGAGAATAAAAGAAACATAAATTGGTAAGGCTCAGGAACATGCCCATTCTATGAATAGAGATTGAATTAGCTGCCGAGGGAGGCAGCTACTTGGACTTCTGGTGACATGTTCCCGCTCTTTACTTTACCAAGAAAAAAGGCTTGGAAAGCAAACTATTTGAAATGTTTTCCCAAAGGTTTCCAAAGAATATCAAACCCATCAAGCATCACATTCATTTTAGATGCTCACTCAATGCCTCAGGAACTCTTCAGCCCTTATGTCATTGGACGCACCTGTCATCTCCCTCTGCCTTTTGCTGTCAGGCAATCTATGCCTTTAAGGTAGGTCACCTTTCTTTGTTTTCTGCTTTTTTACAGGCTTGGAAGCTAAAGTTTGAATTTGTCTTTTGCTCTTTTTGTCCTTACTCATTCTATCCATTTCCAACTATAGGGTCAACATGTTGACTCTTACTTACATACTTATTTAAAATTTCCCTTATTTAAACATATAAATATTATATATTAAATATTCATTATTATAAGTTCATATTTCATTGAAGTGTTATTTATTGATCTTTCATTATGAAACACAAATGGTTCTATAATAGAAACGTAAGGGAGAAGGCTGGAATGATGGCTCTGAGGTTAAGATTGCTCCCTGCTCTTGAAAAGGCCCCAAGTTTGGTTCCCAGCACCCACGCTAGGTGGTTCACAATTCCAGTTCCAGGGGATCTGCTACATCCTTTGTCCTCTTTGAACACCAACATACATGTGGTACACATGTACACAAACAAATGAAACTATTTCAGTCTACCAACCTACTGACCACCTACCTACATAGCATATAAAATGGTGTTTTAGTCAGTGACACCATGGCCATGAAAACTCTTACAAAGGAAACATCTAATTGGGGCTGGCTTACATTAAGAGGTTTAGTCCATTGTCAGCATGGTGGGAAACATGGCGGCATGCAGGCGGCAATGGTGCTGGAGAGGAGCTGAAAGTTCTGCATCTGGATGTGCAAGCTGCAGGAAGAGTGGAACACTGGGCCTGGCTTGAGCTCTCTCAAAGCGCACCTCCAGAGACATGCTTCCTCCCACAAGGCTGCACCTTCTAATAGTGCCATTCCCTGCTAATAAAGCATTGAAGCCTATGAGACTCTGGGGGCCATTGTTATTCAAACCACTACAAGTAGCAAGGGTGATGAGTGTGTCTTGCAGTCAGTGAAGTTTAGCAGGACAACATTAAAGAAAAAAACAAAGGTAGATATGTACAGTTTTTTCTTTTTCAATAAAATTAAGGTCTGGTGACCCATATATATATATTAAATTTTTTATTAATTAAACTTTATTCACTTCGTATCCCCTTTGTAGCTCACTCCCTCCTCCCCTCCCAATCCCTCCCTTTTTCTTCCTTCTTCACGCATGCTCCTCCCAAAGTCCACTGAGGGGGGGCTGTCTTCTTTTCCTTCCTTCTGATCCTAGTCTATCAGGTCTCATCAGGAGTGGCTGCATTTTCTTCCTCTATGGCATGGTAAGGCTGTTGCCCTTTCAGCGTGAGGTGAGCAAAGAGCAGCGCATTCAGTTCATATCAGAGACAGTCCCTGTCCCCATTACTATGGAACCCACTTGGAGGCTGAACTGCCATGGGCTACATCTGTGCAGGGATTCCAGGTAATCTCCATGCATGGTACTTAATTGGAGTATCAGTCTCAGGAAATTCCCCTGTGCTCAGATTTTTTGATTCTGTTGTTCTCCTTGTAGAGCTCTTGTCCTCTCCAGATCTTACTATTTCCCACTTCTTTCATAAGATTCCCTGCACTCTGCCCAAAGATTGGCCATAAGTCTCAGCATCTGCTTTGATATTCTGCAGGGCAGAACCTTTCAGAGGCCCCTCCCACAGAAGACCCATATTATTTTTAAGACTGTTTGTAGCTACCATACTTCCCACTATCCATGAAAGTTTAAGTCAAACTCTTCCATGAGGAAAGCCATCACAGTCCATGTGTGTTTGTGGTGTGTGTGTGTGTGTGTGTGCGTGTGTGCGTGCATGCGTGCATGTATACATATATGCCTGTAGAGGTCAGAGAACAAGTTGCAGAAGTTGGTTCTCTCCTGTTTATGGAGATCAAACTCAAATTGCCAGGCTTGACAGTAAGCTCCATACTGAACCATCTCACCAGCCCTAACCTTTAGTTGTTTTTGACAGGAAGTAGAAACCAACTTTCCCGAATCATTCCCTTGGGTGTTTCACTCCTGGTTTAAGAGAAAATGAACTGTTCCTTGGGTTCAATATGCAAGTTTGGTATGTGTCTGGCTAATGTGCTTTTGTTTTATTATTCTAGAAAGAATTCCAGAAACCTCACAAGGTTAATCAGGTACACCAGAGGTACCATGGGGACTGCAGCATCTGATTATTATTCCTGTGGCTGTCAGCTTCCTTAACCCACTGTAGAACTGCTTTTGAGGCAAAGCACATGTTCAAAATCATGTCTGTATACCCAGAGCTGTTCACTTGGAATTCACTTGGCTTCAAGGAATTACTAAGAATAAGTCTTTATTCAGAGTTAAAGACATTCAATAATGAGGGAAAAATCCACAAAACAAATAAAACCAAAGCCCAAATTATTAATAAGTATATTATTATTATATAGGACACACAGAAGAAATAGGGAGGGTTTGTTCTGAAGAATGAGCCACTGCCATGTGCCTTAGTTAGGGTGTGCTCAGAGCACACCCCAAAGGAGCAAGTAGGGAACTAACCTCATTAAGGTACTATTCATGCACAAAGGAATGCTGGAGAGATTTTTAATTTTTTCTTTCTTATCTCTTTTTCTTTCTTTACTTCTCATTTCAAATGTTTTTCTAGCAATAGTCTTAAGTAACCTTAAGGGGCTTCATATTCACTGTGTAACTGACGCTGACATTGAACTTAGCATCCTCCTACTTCTACCTTCTCTGTTATGAATATAGAAATAAACTTATATGGCAAATCATTCATAATAACTTCATAATATAACATTCTATTTTTTGACTCATTTGCAGAGTAGAGGCTAATGTCATTCTTTCAACAAAAGAATACTGAAGAGAAAAGAGTAGGCCCTCTCCTTTCAAAGGCTCCACAATTTCATTGATGGGAACTGGCAATTGTTTTAGTCAGAGTTTCTATTACTGTGACAACACACCATAATCAAAAAGCAAGTTGGAGAGGAAAGGGTTTATTTGGTTTACATTTCCACATTGCTGTTCTTCCTCAAAGGAAATCAGGGCAGGAACTCAAACAGGGAAGGACCCTGGAGGCAGAAGCTGATGCAGAGGCCATGGAGGCATACTGCTTACTGGTTTGCTCCTCATGGCTTGCTCAGCCTGCTTTCATAAACAATCCTGGCCCACCAGCCCAGGGGTGGCCCCACCCACAATGTCTAGGCCCTCTCCTGTTGATCGCTAATTGAGAAAACACCCACAGAGGCATTTCCTCAACTGTAGTTCCTTCCTTTCTGATAAATCTGATTTGTGTGTCTAGTTGCGACATGACTAGCCAGCACAGTTATGTTACATGCTCCTGTCAATACTTTTATCCCAAAAAATGATGTTTGCTTTGGTGTTGGGGTAAACGCTTGCTCAGACTAAAAGGGAAACTTCCAATTAACATACTTAACATATATGGTGTTCCTGGTTCAATTTTTAGGGACAAATTAAAACCAAACCAAAACCAAGAATAATATCAAAACTCAAAACTGAGTTACAATTTCATGTCCTAAATAAAATTAGGGCAAGGACTTGGAGCAATCAGTCCCTTTCCTTTGTTTGTCTTGACAAAGAAGTAGAGTGATAGAAGAAGATGTGCTAAGAACAGCTCAGAATGGAACACTTTACTGAAGTTTTCAAGTAGCTTCTACCTCCAGATTCTGTTTTAGTGAATGCTGAATATGCCTGTGGTTTAAAAAGCTGCTGTTTGGCTTTTGTTTCATAAACATTAAATTAGTAGATATTAGACTATTTTATCATATTACTATAATTCCTTATTCCTTCAATCTCTTTCCTAAAAAATTGATTTACTTGCTTAACACACTTATCTTTACTAGTCTTAGTCAATGCTCTGAGTACGGCTTCATACATGAGGACATTGAAATACACATTAAAGGGAACCTGTCTAAAGCTTCACAGCCTGTGTAAAGTGCATCAGAGATCTAACCTGAATTATGTGATCTCTTCCTTATCTAAGGTCCCCTGATAAAGCCCCATTCCACATTAAAACAGCATAAACAATGGCTTTGAGGCTTGTGATATGGCTCAGTGTGTAAAGATAACGGGCCACCAGGCCTGACAGTCTGAGTTTTATACTTGCATGTTGTAGCACACACATGCTTGAACATGTTCATATACTGGAAGTACATGAACATAAAGTTAAAATCTTTTCAAAAGGAAACTTGATGACAAGTGGCGAGGATTCCGTCTTTAAATCTAGGGTCTAGCAATACTCTGAAGAAAGAATTTTTGCCCAGGTTTTGCCATGTTTTTGACAGGAAGGAACTTAAGTAGTCTTTTCTAGAAAACCTTGACACAACCCCCACTGAGACCCAGGCTGCAGCATTGGATTTACTGTGGTTAGACTAACGGAGACGTTCCTAAAGGAGCAAGAGAACACTCCAGACAAACTGCCGCTGCTTTTGTTTTTCTCCCGGTTTCAATTTAGACCTTTTCACAGACTCACACTATCTTCAGGAGAAGTTGTAATTTGCAAAAAAGAAAGACCAGGGTCTGTGGGTTTAGAGATAATATGCTGGAATAGAGTGAAATGAAAAGTTTGTACCTCAGTCCAATAATATAAATTCTTACAGGGCCTCATCATCCTGTAGAGAAGTGCTCATCCTCACTCAGAACAAAGAACCAAATACATGCAATGTTTTCCAGTTGCCCTTTCAAAATAACTAAAATTCAATTGCTTTTCTCTTATCCAGGTAATCCAATTTATTTTGAGATTGTCTTTTTATAATAGAGAAAAAAAGTTTTAAATGCTTTTGAAATGAATGCAGCAGACCCTGTGAGAACAACCAAAAACAATGAATGTTCTGTGCTTCAACTCACACAGGCACCAAAGGGTTCAAGGCGGAATCCAAGATGGCAAAATTCCCCCAAACAATAGGCTTTTTTCTTTTCTTTAGACATGGTAAATATGTTGGATTTCGATTTCTGTGACTTTAGAATTCTTCTGACAGCAAGTGTGCCTAATCTATGTGGTTCTTTTGAAGACTGTGGCTTGGGGCTGGAATCGGGAGATTTTTAGCATATACGGGACATACTTAAAATATTACTGGAAATAATTTCTTCAGCCAAGTATATGAAGTACAGCTTGTAGGCATGCATTTTTAAAGATCTATTTTATTTTATTGGGATTTCTTATATCTCTTTCTCCCTTTTCCACCCCAAATCCTTCCATCACTCCAACACCAGGTTGGGAAGAAAGGTTAGTGGAGAGAGGTGGTGTCGTTCTCTTCAGCTATTTGCTGCTGGCTACGGTTGTTGGGTTCCTTGGGGCAAGTCCAGTCTTCATTTCAGCATCTCTCTAACTTCTTCTCATCAACCTGCATCAACAGCAACCAGGATCAGGGTGAAGCAGCCACCTTCTTCTTTCTTGGCTCAGGGCATCCATGTAAGTCATGAGATGTAGAAGGCTCGAAATATTCCAAGTCACAACTGGCCCATGGGTGATAAAAGAAGTGAGTGATTGCTGGGGGAGAGGAGGCTTTGGTAGAGCTGCCTGAAAGCTGTGCTGGAGTTACACGGCAACCTTTGTCAGTTATCACTCATGCTAGGTTGGGCTTCTTGGTGATGCTTAGACCTAATCACCTATGTTCCTTTATTTGATGCCATACTTCATTAGATGTGTGTTCATGTCTCTCTAGGAAAACTCACACTGTACTTAATTCTAGTTTTGTTCTGTTTTTTTGTTTTGTTTTGTTTTTTAAATAAGTAACTATATGACAGAGAAAAACAATTCCTGGTAGACATTACTATGACTTTGTGGTTTGAAGAAATAATTCAGGTTAACTTTGGAGTATTGATAGCAGTTGCCTGAGCCATCATTGGATTCCATCTCTTCTTTTCACTGATTACTAAATTGATGATAAAATGAGGAGAAAGTGCTAAAACACATGCATAACAAGACAAGCAGTTGGAATGCAGTAATTATTAATATATAGCAATCTATGAAAAGTATT
Organism: Pachyuromys duprasi; assembly: GCA_028658305.1. Taxonomy (NCBI): domain Eukaryota; kingdom Metazoa; phylum Chordata; class Mammalia; order Rodentia; family Muridae; genus Pachyuromys; species Pachyuromys duprasi. Next base: position 36,879,158 of record CM053753.1, on the reverse strand, counting down.
TTTCCTTCTCTTGATTATTCTCATTTCTTAAATTTAATAATTAATATATAATTGCATAATTTACTTTATACCTTTCTCCCCCTCAACCTTCCCTATGTGACACCTAACTTCCTTTCAAATTTATGGCCTCTTATTCTTTATTACTGTGAGTAAAAGTATTAATCCATTTAGTTTTGCACACACACCTGAATCCATACATACAGATATATATCCACACATATATATTCATCGGATATATGTAGCCATGTGGGATTGGATAGCCATTCAAGACGGTCATCATATGTTAAGATGTACAGCAAAGAAAGTGCAAACATGATCTCTCCAATACTAGGGAAGGTTTTATTGTGAATAAAGGAGAGAAAGTAGCTGGGAGCATCTGGAGAAATTCAGAGCAGAGAAAGAGAGAGAGAAGGAAAGAAAAGGAGAGAGAGCGGAGACTGGACATGGCCAGGGCTATCTGGGGAAAGAAGAATAGTAAGGGCAGTGGGGAAATTCTTGCGCTTATAAAGAGCCAGAGTCCATGGTGGTTCCATGGACTTTGAAATGTATAACCAATGCTTGTTTGTAGGGGCTGCGGGAGCCTGGAGGCCAGCATGGGCTTTGATATGTAACCGCAGGGACCAGTCTGTCCCTTCTGCCACAGATAAAGGAAATGACTCCTTTTGGCAAAGGGAGACTGGTTTCACAAAGTTCTGAGGAGTGCTGGCTTTGTAGAAATTCTCACTCAGGCCAGCTTGAGCTCATTTTTGGATATCTAAACTCCCCATTGCGGTGCCTGAGATCCAGCACTCGTTTCTGGGGAAGCCTAACACTCCCTGTCTTAACAGTTTTTGAAAAGTGTTTTGATGTAAACATACGTGACACATAAAAAGAGAGAATATTGTTTCCAGAAACTGGCTGCTTCTCAATCCCTCCACTTTCTGTCAGATGCAAATGATCTTCATCCTGATTTTTCACAGAATCCTTGTTAATTCTGCATCAGCTTTGGTCTTACCTGACAATCACAGCACAGTCATCAGGATAATCTTTCTAAAAATTGTAAACTAGGTTCCTTCATTCCTGGCTCATCAGTGGCTCCTTCCGCAGCTCAGATAAGACCTAATATCCTGCTGTGGTTAACATAGGCCCAAAGCATCTGAACCCAGTTTGTCTGCGTGCAACTTCTGTACATTATTTTTCCTGCTGCTGCCTCTCTCTCTCTCTCTCTCTCTCTCTCTCTCTCTCTCTCTCTCTCTCTCTCTCTCTCACACACACACACACACACACACACACACACACACACACAGACATTTTTCTCTTTCAATGCTGGAGATTGAACCCAGGTTCTCTTGCATGCTGAGCATGTGCCTTACCCTGAGCAAAGCTCAGCTAAGTCATCACTTACGTAGAAAAACTTCCCTTTTCCCGCTTATCTTTTCAATGGTCCTCCTAATCTTTATTTTTCTTATTTTCCTCTTATAATGTTCATCATTTAATTACATTAATTAAAAATTATGTTGCCTTGTTCATTTCTTTTTCTCAGAGTGGAAGCTAATTAGGAAAGAATTTTTTATTTCCCTATTATTCAGTGAAGTACGTATGTACTTAGTATGTAGAACAAACACTGAGCACACTATGAAATAATTATAGTTAAAAGACAAAAAAATAGGAGTTTGATTTTAGCTGTAGGGAGATGGGGAGAGGAACATTAAAATGTTTACCTATTAGAGTGCTTTCCTTGAAGCCCTGGCTTCAACCTCTAACTCAGTACATGGATTTAGAGAATAAGCTAATAACTCACATGGGCCTACCACAGCTTAATAAGACAAATTGTTAGCTAGAAAGTGAACCGGAATAATCTTGTAATTTCACATATAAAATTCCAACCGGCAAGACACATTACAACCCTGATGATGGGCAGTTGCCTGTTTGCTTTGCATCACTTTACAGGGCTTTACAGCACAGCAACTGGACTGTGTGAGCCTGGAGCAGCAGAGAGTTTTCTGTTAAAACTGTGGAAAGTTTGGGTGGGGTTCCATGGTGAAGGGGATCTGATCCTTCTGAAGAATGAAGGATGCTACTTGTTTTCTCCTACATCCAAAGTCCATCCCATTTGTCTTTTAAGTGAGGATTAATCCTCTTACCCCAGGTCCTCTTTCTTGTTTATCTTCTTTAGGTGTATAGATTTCAGTGTTTATCCTATCTTATAGGTCTCTATAGGTGAGTATATACCATATGTGTCTTTCTGCTTTTGGGATACCTCACTCAGGATGATCGTTTCTAGGTCCCACCATTTGCCTGCAAATTTCATGAGTTCCTCATTTTTAATTGCTGAGTACTATTCCATTGTGTAAAAGTACCACAATTGGACGTAGGAGAAAACAAGTAGCAGGACAAGAGCCTACCACAGAGGGCCTCGGAAAAGACTCTTCCTAGCAGTGTATAAAAGTAAATATTAAGACACAGAACCAAACATTTGGCAGAGTGCAGGGAATCATATGAAAGAAGGGGGAGTTAGTATGACCAGGAGAGGACAGGAGCTCCGCAAGGACCAAATATATCAGGGCACAGGGGTCTTTTATGAGACTGTTTCTCTAACCAAGGACCATGTATGGATATAACCTAGAACCCCTGCTTGAATGTAGCAAATGGTAGCTCAATATCCAAGTGGGTACACTAGTAAGGGGAACAGGGACTATTTTGGACATGAACTCAATGGCTGGCTCTTCGACTCCCCTGCCTCCCCCCCCCCCGATGGAGGAGCAGCCTTGCTAGGCCACAGAAGAGGACATTGCAGCCAGTTCTGAAGAGACCTGATAAGCTAGAGTTAGATGGAATGGGAGGAGGTCCTCCCCTCTCAGTGGACTTGGAAAAGGGCAGGGAAGAGATGAGGGATGGATGTGGGGGATGGGGAGGATAGGGAGGGAATGTGGGAGGGGGCTATGGCTGGGATACAAAGTACGTAACCTGTGATTAATATAAAATAAAACATGTTAAAAAAAAAGAATGAAGGATGGAAGTGTCTGGAAATCTAATTACACTGAGCAGATGGAAACCTGTCTTTTTTTTCACACAATGAGAAGCTCCTTTCAATGACCTAAGGATGTTTTTCTCTTCTAAAATATTGTTTAAAAAAGATTCTATTTTTAAAGACAATTTACTTTATGTGTGTGAGTGTTTGCCTGCATGGACCTATGTGTACCATGTGCCCACATGGATGCCTGGTGCTCATGGAGGGCTGAGGAGGGAGTTGCATCCCCTAGAACTGATGTTATAGATGGTTGTGAGCAATTATGTGGGTTCTGGGAACCAAACCCAGGTCCTCTGCAAGAGCAGCAATTGCTATTAACCCCTGAGTCATCCCTCTAGCCTCTAAATTCTCTTTTATCAAAGAAGGACTTTATATTTTTCTTGTTCACTAAGTTGATCAGATTGCTTACTCTAGATTTATTTATTCATTTGCTCTGTGAAATAAGAAAATATGAAATAGTATTCAACCTTGTTCAAGCATGTGATTTTTTTAATAATTATTTTATTTCCTTTGTTAAAAAGATTGCTTTTTAAATTGTGGTGTGTGTATGTGTTTGTGTGTGTGTATGTGTGTGTGTGTGTGTGTGTGTGTGTATACATGAGTGCAGGTTTTCACAGCAATTGAGAAGAAATTTTAAGATTGTCTGGGGCTTGTCAACATGACAAGAGTCCAGGGAACCGAAGTCTCTTTAAGAACAGCCTGTGTTCTTAGCTGTTAAGCCATCCCTCTCCTCCACTTTTCACTTACTTATTTCTAGTGTGTTTTATTTTTGAGTTGGGAGGTGTTGGGGATTGCATACTAGGACAGTGTATTGAGGTCAAAGGATGACTTGCTGTAGTTGATTCTCTTCTCCACCGTGTGGGTCTTGGGAATCAAACTCAGCTTATCAGGTTTGGAGATAAGTGAGTGACTTTACCTGCTAAGCCATCTCACCCACTGATTCCTATTTCTTTAACATTCAATTTTAACTTGTAGAATAATTCACATCCCAAAAGACCTGATTATGGTGCCTATTCTAAATCTTACTACCCAGATATATAGATTAATTTAAGATCTGTCTTGAGTAAATATTTGGGAATAAGGCCACAGTCAATTATTTTGCTGAAGGTATCATTTGTGCTCTGAAAACATGAAGCTACTTAGAAAAATAATGTGAAAGAACCAATAATTATGGGATGAGGTGAAAAATTTCAGAATATAGTCCTTAACATGGAACACATCATTATATGTGTCTCTGTTATAAGCTCAAGGTGGAGGGATTAGCCATCAACATGGGCAATGACAGTTTGCCAATCCGAGGTTGACAATGTTCTTCTGTGAATAAGTCAGGAACACAGAAGGCTTTGAAAGAGTCCTGAGCTCAGAAAAGAAAACATGGTTTTAGGATTGCTTCAGGAGCTCATTAAAATAAATTCTCATGAAAACAGATACAAGGATTGCCCAGGTGTTGTAGCTGGTTGACATGTGCTGTTGATTCACTCAGAGATGGTTCATTTATAGAGTTTCACTATCACCATTATTTACAGAAGAAAATAAAAGATTTAAAACAGTGTACTGCACTCTATAGCCAAGCTTGAGTTCCTATGGATTTAATGATCAATCATGGAATTCTCGCACAACAGAGAACACTCAAGAAATCGGCGGGATTTCTTTGATTGTCTGGGAGAACCAGGGATGGCTTAACAGAGATGGTATGGTCAGCAGTTTTCCAATTGAACACATCATATTAACTAGAAAATAAGAAAATAAATAAATCACTTACATCTTCCTAGCCAGCTTGACCTCACAGAAATCAATCTTCTCCAGTATTTGGAGGAACGAACAGGAATCCCTGGCTTTGACACACATTTTAATTCATAGTAGAGAGTAGAATTGTACCAGAATTTAACTAATTCCTCTGCTCAGTTCGGAATTATCCTAATAATATTTCTGCTGCTTCAGAGAGTCAACTCTCAAGAGGGCTTTTAACGTATAAATCAAAACAATCCTCTCTATAGGACTGAATTAGCTACTGAAAAATGCAGAGTGTTGCCTTGATTTGTAACATACTGATTTTGCTTGCTATGTAGAAAACAAACAAAACACATATTTTCTGTCTCTCTGTCTTTCTCCTATTGGTGCCTGTCTCTGTCAGACTGTGTACCTATCTGACTCTGTTCTCTCTGTCTTCTCTGTCTCTTTTGTCTTTGTCTTCTCTCTCTGTATGTCTGTCTATCTGTTTCTCTCTCTCATCTCACTACATTGTCCCTTTGGCCTCTGACTCTTGGCCCTCCTGCTCTGTCCTGCAGAGCGCTGTGAGTGCAGGCATTTGCCACCATACTTCATGTCTTAGGGTTTTATTGCTGTGAAGAGACACCATGATCGAAGTTACACTTATATAGCAAAATGTTTAAATAGGGCAGGCTTACAGTTTCAGAGGTTCAGTCCATTACTATCATGGCAGGCACGGCAAGAAGCATGGCAGTCTTCAGGAAGACATGGTGTTGGAGGAGATGAGAGTTCTACATCCTGAAGATGTAGGTCTGAAGGCAAGTGGAGAATGTGTCTCGCACTGAGTATATCTTGAGAATATATAACCTCAAAGCCTGCCTGCACAGTGACACACTTCTTCCAACAATGTCACACCTACTCCAAAAAGGCTACTTTCCCTAATGGTGTCATTCCCTTTGGCCAAGCATTCAAACACATGAGTCCATGGGGGCCATTCCTATTCAAACCGCTCACCTTGCCTCTTTCGTTATGTATTTTTTTTTCTATTTCTAGAAACACCATACATGATATTTTAAACTTTTTTGACTGTGTTCACAGTTCGTAGCAGGTTATAAGGTATGAAATTTGTAGCCTTCTAGCTATCCTTTACTGCTTGTATAGTTAAAAGATAATCACTAAAGCAGCATATGTCTTGCTATGTACATTTCTGAAATGGTAATTAAGCACCTAAAATAGACAACTTTTAAGAGTAATTGAGATAAAGCCAGGAGGATGGCTTAGCAGGTAAGGGTTCATGAGTTCAAGCTTGATAGTCCCTTGAACCCACATGGTGGATGAAGAGAACTGACTCCTAAAAGTTGTCCTGTGACAACACACACACATTAATGAACATAATTTTAATTTTAATAATCAAGATAAATACGCAAAACTTCTGGAGTAGTGAATTAAAAAATAACCTTGTAAATAACGTACATTTTTATTATAATATAAAACAATAAAATATTAAAATAAATGAGGAAGCAAAATAATTTGAATTTTATTAAAATTCACTTGCTTTGGGGTTTAATTTTTTTCATCACTGAATAGTTCCATTTTTGGAAACTTGGTGGAAATTTCTTTTTGTGTAGCTTCATTCTAGAAAATTTTGAGTGTGCTCTATAAAGTACAAAACAACATTTTACTGCGTCCATAGTGGACCTGCAGTACCTGTGACCCTTTATTGTCGTCTTTAATAACATTGACTTTAAGCTAATTCCGTTTCACCTTTTCTCAGTGCTTTGTGCTAGTGGCTTCAAAGTTTGCTACATTTCAGGGATAGTGACCTTTCCTTGCCCTTCACAAGCAAAAGATCACGCAGAAACTCACTTACAAAAATGATGTAACTTTAATTTTAGTTAGGCTTAAATGATGAACTTTCTTGTTCACTTTCTCCTCATACTTACTTGCAGGCTGGTAGCCAGGGATCCCCAATTCTGCAAAAGTTAGTAACAATAAAACATAGTTTGAAAATGAGCAACTCATAAACTCATTTCGAGTCTTCTGCCTACGTTGAACTTTATTTAGGAACACAAACTGTGCTTCATGATGAGAAATTGTTAGCACACATCAGCATTATCTACTCATGTCTCTCACCGAGTCTGGGATGCTTCCAGATCCTTCTTGCTGAGGTGTTTGTCTAAAGAGATGGTTCTCAACCTTCCTAATGCCATGACCCTTTCATAATGGGTTAACCTGTTGTGGTGACACCAACCATAAAATTATTTCCATTGCTACTTCATGGCTGTAAATTTGCTACTGTTATGAATAGTAATGTAAATATCTATGTTTTCTGATGGCCTTAAGTGATCCCTGTTACATGGTGATTTGACCCCCAAAGTGGCCACAATCTAAAGGTTGAGATGCGATGGACTAAAGAATCCAAATGTCCAATACCAAGTTCCATTGCTCATCCTTAAATTATTTCTGTAAATCTGTTTCTCTTAAGGTAATTTCTGTATCAATTCTGAATTTCCTTGCCACTGCCCAGTGAATGTCTGCCTTTTTCTGACCAGTTGGCTGAATTTGAATTTGATGAGCTACCAGTGGCCATTAGCATTAAAAGAGGTCACCAAGTTGATCCCTTTTAGCCTATGGGTGCCTTTCCTGCACTTTATTACATATTAAATGTCATTAAGAAAAACTGTGTTCTCCGGATCTGAGGCTCTTCTCAATATTAGCATAAAGATACCAGTATTATGTAAAAGAAAGCCATATTCCCCTTCCCCTCTCCTTTCACTTTTGAAATCACTTACAGACCACGGACTTGTTCTTTACCAAAGAAATGGCATCAATATTCATACAATGTTTAACCAAAATAAACACACATTCCCATTAATTTATTCTATCGTATTTGATCACTAGAGCATCCTCTTTGGGAACATTTAATTACCAATTTTGCATTTTGGAAAGTCGTAAGGCATTGCTGGTACTTCCAACAGAAATGCACATAAAGTCGCTTCAAATGAGCAAAATTTAGGTTTCTGTCTCTACACCTCATTAGCATTAGCAAGCTCCAGTCTCATAGCAACCCAGATCTGATGATGAACACCTGCCAGCCCAGATGGTTTGGGGAGAAAATTTCTAGCTAAATACAACAAAGTTCTGTTGTTGAGCTGCCCAAGCCATTACTTAACAGGTAGGTTGTACAAACTCTACATAGATATCTCTGCACTCTTAACAAAAAAAAGCAATTGTGAAACTGTCTTGTCCAGCTACTGTCACTTCTGACATCTCATGCCCCAACCCTTTCTATTTGCACACTCCAATAGAATATGTGGCTATTTTATCTCCATCCATACTACAGATGGTGATGGAAGTCAACTGGCTGGGCAACAAAATCGATATTATCTGTACAATTATGGAAGGAATGTGCATATTCTCATAATTTCTTTTTAGATAAATCCAATCCTTGTATCCATTCCCTAATGAATTAGCCAACACACAAACACACACACACATGTTCATGTGCACACAGATACACACACACATGCATACACACAGAGTTCTTGAGGATAAGACCGCCATTAAATCTTGAGTTACTATGTAAGGCCACCTTGCTTTCTTCTTCCTCTGGACTCCATGAACTTCTCAGTTTATGCCATTCCATCAGTGGCTGGCAGGGAAGTTTGCTGGTTCTACACTTCCCATTATCCTTGTGGAGTGACTACCTGCTATAGTGACCTGATAGAACCACCAAACAAAAATTTCCAGTAATCACATACTTTTCTGCTAAGTAACTACTTAATTTCTTACTAGTGTCACAATATAAACTTCTTTGAAAGTTCCTTTTTATATGTGTACAGTGGTTTTTAATTGTCAGATTTACAAAAGCCTACATTAGATTAGAGAAGCACAACTCAGTGTCGGGGCTGGGATTTCTAGGAATGTTTGGGTCACAAGAATCTGAGCCCAAAGAATGTATCCAGCTCTTTGTGGATTCATTTTAGGATGGCGCTGAGATGGGGACAAAGGCAGGGAGTTGGGACTCAGTGGAGAACATAGCAGGAGTAGGTCATTAGAGGAACTCTCTTGAGGATAGATATTGTTCTCCTTTCTTGTCTTCATCTTATTTCTTCTCACCCTGCCATGAACTGCATCTTTCTCCCACCACTTAATCCTTGTACCATAATTTTTTCATGCTTCACCATGACCTCAAAAATCAACAAAACCAAGGACTATACACTGAAATCTATGAAACAAATGGCCGAAATAAATCCCTTTTCCTCGTGTCATTTCTGTCTGGGATTTGTCACAAGGACAATAAAGCTGACTGCTCTTGTGTGCAGGTTCTTTACATACAAGCATGCTTTTGGAGGCAAGAACTCCACTGATCAGCAGCTCCCCACGCCCCCCCCCCCACACACACACCAGCTATCCAGTTTTACACAGTTGCTGCCCAAGAACTATCATGTCTCTTCCAGTTTCCTTCTTACTCAAATCATCTGGACCAAGGATTTAGGCTGAGGATTTGTTGGTTCGTAGCTCTGACATTTTGCTGAAATTACCTAAGATTCTTGAGCCTCCAGTTCCTCACTTGTATTCGTTCGTGAAGCTAATAAGAATGCTTAGCAAACTGAAGAATACACAATGTATGTGCAGCAAACATTTCTTTGTGCTTTGCGTATTTGGTTGGAGCTCTATTGGGCAGTGTAATGGTGTAATTAAGAAAGCCATAAAGTTTACATTTAAATCTTGTTTTACAACTTTCTCCCCTTGTCCTTAATAGAGTGCTTATACAGTTTATGTAATCTTTCTATTTTCTTGTTAATGGAGACGTTTGTAATATTCCTTTCAGAAGACTTTTGTAGAGAGAAAAAAAGACTTTTATAGGGTAAATGAATCTCATAACTCTAAATTATGTAAAACAGTATCTAAAGCTAAGATTACATTTCTAAGTGTATAAATATCTATTACTAAGATTCACAAGGAAATGCTATATTTGCGATGTACATTACTATTACCTTCTGTGTGTTTGTGCCTGTATATACATACATGTGGGGCCCAGGTTGATTCTGGGTGTCTTCCTCTGCTGTTCACTACCATATTTTGGCAGACAGGGTCTCTCACTGAACTTGAATCTCTCTGAATAACTAGGCTGGCTGGCTGATGAGTACCTGGGAGCCGACTGTCTCCTCTGAAATCCTCCTGAGTATTTGGTTTTAGCACATGCTGCCATGACCGCCTTTTTCATGGGTGCTAAGGGCATGAGCTTAGGTTGTCATTCTTTCATGGCAGGCATTAATGGGCTGAACCTTCTCTTCAGCCTCTGTATTATTGTAGACTTCTGCTTTTTACACATGATTTTAACTATATTTGAAATGAATATAATGATTATTATTGAATTTACTGGATTGTAAACTACATGTCCTATAAAACAACAGATACTACATGCATTTAAGTATATCTACATAATTTGCCTTTTTAAATTATATTCTCAATATTTTAAATAATATGAGCATCTTTTTTGTTTACTCACTTCTCATTGTAGTATTACCATATTTTAGTATATATATATATATATATATATCATATTTCTTTATGAGATGCTATAATCTCTCTAATGTCATCAAATTCTGTTAGGGTTGTTCATTTTGATGAAACATGAGATTCATAATCATAGTCTAGGTGTTTTCCCCATCTGTTTAGCTCTCGATGTTTACAAATCATGCTTAGAGTGGCAATTGAAGAAATTATTCAATTCTGACACCTTGTAACTAAAGCAATATGTCTGCTAATGTTACTGACTCTATTTTTCCCTCCACAGCTTACAAACAAATAGTTTAAATTAAGTACAAACAAACTTCATGAGATTAAATCTTCTAATAATATGAGTAGGTTGAAATTCATAAATGACACAAAGTAAAGTAATAGAAGGAAAAACTTTAGAAATTAAGTTCAACAGAATTATTGGTTCTTCCTAATCAGAAACCTTTTCAGGGGATTTATAGATTACACACAAGTGAAATAGGCCAGAGTCAGATAGAGAAATACTGGGTTTTCTATCTCAGAAATATTCTGAGTCTACACTTTGAAAAAAGGCATGAAATTAGAAAGTGGTGGGGGATAAGAAGGACAAGAAAGAGAAGAAAGGAAAGAGCTGGGTGTTAGCTGGAAGAGAGTATGCAAAGCACACTGCACACAGTATGAGCATGTCACAGTGAAATGCTACATGCCTTCACAAGTAAAAAACTAGCATCTTTTTATTGTAGCTCTTATTTGCCCTTTATGCTATGAAACTACAATGAAAACATATAGTGGTGCAGACCTATAACCCCAGCCTTTCACTGAAGTTCAGGTTTCAGGATTGCATGGACTACTTAGCTAGTCTGTCCTCCCCTGTTTATCTCCCCTCTCCCAATGTACACTTATAGTATTTGTGTATATGTTTATTATTTAGTGTGTGTTATTCTTCTTGTTAATATCACAGTGATATTTATTATGCCTTGTAACTTTTATTATTGAAATGTAATTGCCATATGAAGCACCACTAGAATGATCAACAGTTAGAGGCTTGTTACAACCACATAGAATGCTTAAAGTTTGTTTTTGATAGTGAATTAAGAATGTGAACTGAGGATAATGGAGAAGTGTATGAATTCAAACACAGTTCTGGTAATTTTTCACACACACACACACACACACACACTTTTCTTGAAAATTGAGCATTCTTCACTTATAAGGCCTGTATGTAGATTAGCTATAAGTATTATTGTCACTGATAAGGTTAATAATGATAAAGGACTTCTGCTATTTATATGTTAAAATTTCCCTCATTTGTATATCTTCTTTATACTTTATTCACACCATCATAATTTTCATTTAAGATATTTTAGGGGGTATGGATATAACTCAGTTGGTAACACACTTGCCTCAAAGCACAAAGGTGTGAATTCAACCCCTAAAATTCATGTGAAAATGCCACATATTATGGTACCCAGTTGTAATCTCTGTGCAAGACAGATGGAAACATATAGATAGACCCATGGGGTAGCCTAGACTACTTGGCAAGTTCCATGTCAGTGAGAGACCCTTTATTTAAAAAGAAAATGGACTGTGACTGAATGACACCAATTGTTGTCCCACACATGACCTATACCCAAACATACACATGCACACACACACACACACACACACACACACTACAGTTTTATATTTCCAACAGTTATTTTTTTAGTTCTCTTTTCCTAAGACACAATCTTACTACATTTACCAGGCTAGTTTTAGACCTGCAATTATCATGCCTTATTCTCACAAATTGTGAGGTTACAGATGTGTCCTTCTCCTTTGCTGGTTTTCAAGATGGCATTTGGTATCTCTTTCTCTTCATGATGAATCATGAAAAAGAAAAGCATTAAAAATAATGAATAAAAAACTGACAGTCAAGTGGCTATCCACTTTGATAATTTTGCATAAAGAAACAGAAAACTGTTGTAGAAAATGACATTACCTCCACATCTCTGTGATATATTCTCCCAACATAACATACACATCTCTGATAAGTTCCTAAAAATTTAGACCATGTTTCATACATAAACGTGGAAAGGTTCTCAGTAGAATCCAGAAATGACTGCTACAGATATCATTTTACTTTGTGTTGGAATTTACCAGACATGACAAGAAAAGAAAATTTTAGAACTTAAACATTATTACTACTGCATGTGAAGTTTGTACTTGTGCTTCTAAAAGAACCATTGCAAATTAAAAGGGGAGGCAACTGAACAGAAGATAAAGATGTATGAACCAAGTAAGAATAAAATAATGATTTTATTTGCAGTAGTTATTCAATATATACGTTCCATGGTCATAATGAAAATACTTGGAACTTAGTTTTTTTTTTCTTTTTTTTTAGTAGAATAGTGTTGTTGTTGAGACAATGTCTCCTGTAACCCAGGGTGCCCTTGACCTCACTACATAAGCAAAGATGACCTGGAATTTTTGTGCCTCTGCCTTCATTTTTTGGGTGCTGTGATTACATATCTATACACTACCATGGTAAGTTTATGCAGTATTGCCTATTTAGTCAAGGGCTCTGTACATGCTAAGCAAGCCCCTGCAAACTGAGCTGTATCACTAGCCCCAGGCAATGAATTTTTAAAGTAGGGAAAGGTTACATGTCAAATGATAGTGATAATAAGCATTGTAAAGTAGAGGTTTTCTTTATCACCATCTAAATTTTATGACTGTCTGGTTAAAACATAGAAAGGTCAGACAAACATCTTGGAAGTAGCTAAGCTGATTCAAAGATTTCTAAAACTGAAAAGAAGCAATAGCCAGAGACATTCTGCACAGTAAAGACAAGTGATAGAAATGGCTCTCCTGGACAATGGATCTGTGATTCATGAAAGCAAAGCATAACAAAATAAAACAAAACAAACAACAAAATGCCACGTGGTATGGATGCTTTTCTTCACTGAACATTACATGTTGAAATGCCACCTGCAGGTAAGAATTTGCAATTGATGGGCTCTCTCAGAGGTGATTAGGGCATGATGGCTCCACAGTCAGGATGGCAGTTAGTAATATGAGGAAGCTCTGTATTAGTTACCTTTCTGTTACTGTGTTTAAACAGAAAGACCAAGGCAACTTAAAGGAGGAAAAGTTTATTTGAGCTTAATGTTCCAGGTTAGAATCGGTAATAGCAGGGGACACAGCGAGAGCAGGCGGCTAAGAGACCCTGTCTTCAACCACCGTCATAAATCAGAGAAAAAGTGGGAGTGGGGAGAAGCTGTCCATTTTCATTTATTTTATTTTATGTTCATTGACGTTTGACCTGCATGTATGTCTGTATGAGGGTGTCAGATCTTAGAGTTATAGACAGTTGTGAGCTCCCATGTGGATGCCAGAAATGAACCCAGGTCCTCTGGAAGAACAGTCAGTGCTCTCAACTGCTGAGACATCTCTCCAGAAGCTTTTCATTTTCAAAGGTCGCCTTTAGTGTTGTAATTCTTCCTCAACACTGCAATTCCCTATAACCTCCTTAACATAGAGACCAAGCATTGACAGGGATGGAGTCTATGGGAAACATATTTATTCCTTCCTTCCTTCCTTCCCTCCCTCCCTCCCTCCCTCCCTCCCTCCCTCCCTCCTTCCTTCCTTCCTTCCTTCCTTCCTTCCTTCCTTCCTTCCTTCCTTTCTTCCTTTCTTTTGTTCTTTTCTTTCTTTTTAAAATTTTAAAATATATTTTTTTTATTTTTGTGGATGCTTTGGGTTTTTTAAACTATACTTTTTTATAATTCATTCACTTTATGTCCCCATTGTAGCCCCCACCCTCATCCCCTCCTAGTCCCACAGTCCTTCCTCTTCATCTTTCTTCCCCTCCCCTATTTTTCAGAAAAAGGAATCCCACCTCCCCTACCATCTGACCCCAGCCTATCAAGTCTCACTAGGATTGCTTGCTCCTCTTCTTCTGAGGCGTAGCAATGCACCCCGCCCCCATACACACACCAGAAGGAAGTGATCAAATACCAGGCAACAGAGTTCAGGTCAGAGACAGCCCTTGCTCCCCTTACTAGGCGACCCACATGAAGACTGAGCTGCCTATCTGCTACATCTGAGCAAGGGTTCTAGGTCCTCTTCATCCATGGTCCTTGGTTGGTGCATCAGTCTCTACTGGCTCCCATGGAGAACATTTCTAAATCAAAGCACCTCAACCTTTTGTCACCCCTTCTGCCAGGCATGGGCAGATAGTGTTGCCTAGAGGAATGAAGCTAAGTGTTGCATGGTGGGGGAAGGAGCTGAACAAGCCTTGAATGAATGTATCAGGAGCAGATGATATCCTGTATAAATGCTTATTGTTTGATATAAGCACTGCCATGTCCAGAACCCCAATGCCTCAGATTTCCTGGGAATGACCAAGCTTTCCTTTGGTCCAAGTGAGCCTGTTGCAATGTTTGCAGAAACTATCAACCTCAATTTCCTCCTCACAGAGAACTGCAACCTGAGATGGTTCAGCTATAGAGACCTCCAGGCTAGACTAGTCAGCCCCTCTCTTAGCTACATGAGCAGAGAAAGTGCTGAGTTTCCAGGCTGGTGTTGCATAGTTTGTGCTACTCCATCAAAGTGAGTACATCCCACCTCATCTCAATGGGTACCTACATTCTTTATTCCCTTCTTGCCCCAGTTAGGATTGCAGGCCCAAGTGGTGTTGGGAGCATCCATGTTCAATCTACTGATGGCTTAATCTGGAACCTCCTAATTTCTAACACCTGAGCAATAATTTTCTGTCATTTGTTAATTATGTAGTCTTAGGCATTCTGTCATAGCAGCTCCAATGTAGATGGTTATGTGATGGTAACTATGCTAAGTCGGTCCAGGGAAGACATTAGCAAAATAATCAAATTTGTGATTGCTGTAGGATTGACCTGACTTAGCCACAATAAAGGTTTTTGTTTGTTTCTGTTTTAATTGTAGACTAATTAAATTATTTTGAAATGTTTTTAAATGTTACCAGTAGACAATAAGAAAAAAGTCAGCACTGCTGAGTCAGTCAAGAAATAAAAGGCTCTGCCAGTGCTCCTGAGGAAACACTAAGCTCTGTTAGTCCCAGGGGAAAGCCTGAAAATCAGACTAAAGATGTAGTTGCAAAGGTTAGCAAGATTGCCAAAGAGATCGAATGCCCAGTGTCAGTCACTGCTAATGTCAAAGTCAGGCCTTAAAGAGAAACAGCAAAACTGAGGTCACAGATGAAGATGAACCAGAGAAACATCACTGCTTTTGATGGAAACCTGAATTAACTGGGATGTCACAAGGTTCCTTTTATATAAAGAGAACATGCTATCCATTCCAGGTCTTAAGTGACTTGTAACATGGCATTTATCCTTCTTTGGAACTACCCCTAATAAGTTTCATGGAACCCAGGAAGATGATCGTATCTAGGCTATAGACATAGGCTAAGATCATCCAGAAGAAAAGAAGGTGAATCCAAATTACCTGCAAATATGCAGGTTAATCCAAATATGTGGTTAACATATTTCATACGTACAGTTCATAAGGACAGAGAAATTATGGCAGGAACTTGAGTCAACAGGTCACATTGAATCCACAGTCAAGACATAGAGACAAATGCTCTGATTAGCTAGTTCTCTAGGTAGCTCTCTCTGTTTGGATAGTCTGAGACTACAGGCCATGGAAAGGTGATGCCCACAATTATTATGGGTCTTTTTAACTCTGTTAATGTACTCAACATAATCTCTTACAAACATGCCCAGGGGCTTGTTTCTTTATTGGTTCGTTTTAAACACTATCAAGTAGACAATATTAATCAACATGGGGAGGAAATAACTATTTGATTAAGGTAAGGCCTGATAATGGCCCCTTTCTGCATTCCAAATACACAAAGAATGTTTCCTTCTAAGGCATGAAGAAGTACAATGGTAAAGAATGGCATCAGACTATTGAAAAACTTAAGACTTTTTTTTTTTTTTTGGTTATCACCTTAGTCACTGTTTTATTGCTGTGAGGAGATACCACAACCAAGGCAACTACTATAAGAGAAAGCAATAACTGGAGATTTGACCACACTTGCAAAGGTTTAGTCCATTATCACTATGGCAGGAAGCATGGAGGCATGCAGGCAGGTGCTGGGGCCATGGTTGGGAACTACATCCTGAATCATAGACAGACAGAGTGATTCTGGGTGACACATTTCCTCCAACAAGGTCATACCCCTGAATCCTTCTAGTCATTTCAAGCAGTGTTACTCCCTGCTGATGGAGCATTGAGTTTATGGGGGCCATTCTTATTCAAACGACCACAGTTACTGATGCTTTGTTTTTGTAAGCTGGAGTTTTAGGGTACTATTTGTTGCTACCTGGTGGAGGACCTACTATCAATGGAATGATAGGATCTCAGGATTTCTCAGATCAGGGTGCTACACTTAAATGTGGGTGGCAAATTGCAAGCAATAATTTAATTGGCATCACGACCAATCAAAGTCATTATGAACAATCAGAAGTCATTTGGAGTTTTGGTGTTGAATAGGAAAGTTTGTTCTTTGAGTTAAGAAGCATGGATCACTAATAAAGGCATTGTCAGGTCATAACAAGTAAGAACCATTGAGACAAGTATATAAGTTACTCAGATAGAAAATTGTGGTTTCTTGTTTATGTCAGTATGAATTAAACTCACAAAGTCATGGCTGCTTTGATGAACAAGCTTTTGTGGGCTTGGAAAAAAAGACCCTGAAACATTATAAAAATTCTATATGATAAAAATTATCCAATTTGGGGTTGAGAAACTGGCTCTGCAGTTAGGAGCACTGGCTGCTCTTACAAAATACCCAGGTTAGATTCTCTGCATCCACATGGCAGCTCAGAACAGCCCTTAATTCTAGTTCTAGGGGATTCAGCACCTTCTCTTTCATCCTCTGACACCACACACACACATAGTACATATACAGGTAAAATAGGCATACACATAAAAAGCAACAAATCTTTTTAAAATATAGTTAATCTTTTCCCCATTAGACCTGTTACACTTGTCAAATTTGTTTGACATCAGTACCTGAGAAAACAAAACAGCTTCAGGAGAGTTATAGGATACTAATTAAAGTAAGAATACTACTTAGAGCAAGAATTCATAGAAGCAGGCAGAAATAGAACATTGAGCAAGTCTGTCTCTTCCATAATATAGAATAACCACGAACACATTTTAGGATAACTACTCCAGTCCCATGACAGATACTTGGAATTGATAGAACTAGCAGCTGTCAGAATAACTACATTGGATTCCTGACTAGAGAAATAAGAAATGCTATAGCCTGAAATGCCAACTGGAAGTCTCACAAACTCCTGGAGATTCTGATGTTCCTGCCAAGATATATATCAGATGTGGTAATGTCTTGTGGGAAGAAATGCTGGGGATTTCTGTGTCGTTATTTAACCAACCTTTAATGTTCTTTTAAAAATGAGATAGAAAATGGTTGATGAAGATGGATGGCCATAAATTTTTACCCAGTTCATGGCTTCAATTTCTGCTGCCATGTTGGATTTTTATTTGAAAAAATTCTTAAGGATCTTGACATCTCATATGTGGTCACTGATCTGGCATATATTTCCTTCTTGTTCTTTCTCAGCTTAGGAAAATAAAAGTATTTTATCTGGGCATAAAGATGACTATCATCCTCCCCCAACCTGCCTATGGCTTACTAATTCTCTTCTCTGCCATAGTATTTCACAGAAATATCAGTTATCTGAACATGTAACTCACTAGATTACTGTATTAAAAGGGCATACTAACAAAGCCTGTGATAAGAAAGGAACTTGTACCCTACATATCTCAATAAAATATACATGCTAGAAAGTGGGATTTAAGTTCATGGTGGAAGAATGTTCAACATAGGATGTGTATGGGACCCACCATTGTTATCTCATGTTAAGGAAGAGCTAAAATGACAAAGAATACAGTGTTTGTCAATTTCACAGCTAAAATGATATTTTATGCAAATCATGCTGATTCTATTTCCCTAAAACTAAAAAATATAGCTCTGAAAATTAAAGGATATATTAGGACTACTTTTTTCACCATCTCTTACAAAAAAAGCAATTTTTAGATTTTACTTTTCCATTCTCATAACATTATACACAAAAAATTATTGATCTGAACTTTTCTCAAAGGAAGTTTGAGGTCCCTTTGAGAGTCACCACTCTTCTCCTCACCAGGACAATAAACACACTGTCTTTAATGGACACAGTAGTAAGCCTTAATCTCCAGGAGGAATTTGAGGTTACTGCTCCATTGTGGAGACACAGAAAGACAGACCTGCACCCAGGATATTTTTCATATACCTTTGAACATTTTTGTCCAGTGGGAATTTCACTATACAGTTGCTATAGCCAAGACCAGCAAGGATAAGTTTAGAGTATGGACCCAGATTCACCAAAACTAGTGTTTGTATCCTCCTACTAGCTCAAGTAAGCAAAATCTCTCTTCTGAGGAAATGGCATTCTAGAACTTGTATTGTAGAACAAATGTAGCTGTCATTTATAGCCTGGAGACTTGTTGCAGCAACTAGGGTGGTAGTTTATGCTTTAAGCTGCCTTGTTCTGAGTGTTTAATAGATTGCACTGGGTACTGCACTGAACTCCACTCCTTTTATGATTAATTAGGCTTGCAATCTTCCTTGCTTTGTTTCTCACACAAACAAGGAATTAGTAAGAGATACATAATTGTTATATCTTTGACATGTAGTCTCCCCCCAAAGCCTCATGCTTATAAGGCATGGTCCTCTGAGTTTCTCTGTGAATTAGTACATTGATAAGTTTATACATAAATGAGCTATTAGTAGGTGGGATCTATTTCCAGGAAGGAGATCACTGTTGATATGACACTGAAAGGTGCATCTCATCCACACACCTTTCTTTTGCATGCTATGTATGTTCTGGCCACAATAAGCTGAGTGGTATTGCTCCAGCATGCACATTTCCCACCATTATATTTGGTTTCATCTCAGGCCCAAACCGACAAGACCAAGTGACCACACTCTGAAATCTCTGGAACAAGGCAGTAGAATAAACACTTAAGTTGTTTTTCTAAGGAATTTTGTCATAGCGACTAAAAACTGGACAGTGTAGTAGTTGAGAACAGAAATGATCTGAATGATCTGGGATGTGGACTGAATCCAACACCTACTAAACACTTCTTCAGATCTTCTGTTATGCACTCATTCCTTCTTCTAGTCAGCACCATGGCAACTGGATCCGTGTGGGTTCTGATTCACCCAACCAAGATACCATGTAATGCATTCAACTCTGCCAACATGTTTTTACTTTTTGGTTTTGTTTTGAAACTTTCTTCTTGGTAAAGCTATTGTGAAAACTCAGGGCCAAATGTCTGTGACCAGTAACTACAGCAAATTAACTCTACATGGGAAAAATCTTAGGCTAGTGGCAGAAAGAATCTGATAAGTGTTCATTATTTTCACAGAAAGAATGTCATTAGACATTTTACATGAAGTTTTTTTTTTTCCTTGCCTATGAGTCTGAAGGGCAACTGCTTGGCTAAAGTTGACTGATCTTGGGAAACTCAACAGACATAGAAAAACTCTGAATTTAGGTCAGTTCCACATCTGTTCCATGTGGTTTACTTTGGATTCTGGCTGGAGTATCAGAGACCTCTTCTCTTTGACAAATATAAAGAGTACAATGCTATTGTCCCTTGCCTTAAAAGGTGTAGCTCAGAACCACAGTATAACTTCTACTTACATTGCATTAGTTCAAGCCATTCACACAATGAAGACAAGATTCAGAGGATGAGGAAGAATTTGTGACCATAAGAATTCACAAAAAGGATTCAGTATTTGCTATATAATAATCGAACCTATCACAATGCCTTAGTGACTTCTATCAGTGGGGTAGAAATCTCTTGTCTGTGATTTTATTTTACAAGGATAGGGCATGAGAAATTATACGTCCAAACTTCTATCAACAGATGATTTGTAAAATGAACCAAGTTACAGCAATTTCTGAAAACCTATACACCCTTTAAAAATAACGAGATAATGCCACAAGAGTACCCATGGAAGGATCACAAAGGATCTTGCTGCACATACACACAAGGTACAGAAAATCAGGTATGCATGCTGCAATTTTTGAAAAACTAAAAATATGTTCAAAATATGTCCATTATCTGCAAAGTTGTGAAAATATTGTATTCTTATTCCAACAAGGAGGAAAGTATGAACAAAGAGAAGTTAGACAAAGCCCCTCTTTCCTTCCCATAGCATTTTCTAGTTTTGAATTTGTTACATGTTCTTAATCACATGAGCAGGACAAAAGGGGCAATATAGGGGTTGGATATATAATTCCAGTGGTCTGTGATCTTGGATAGTCCATGACATTCTGAATAGCTGAGACTTTATGTCCTCTTTGCTCCTACAAGTTAAGCTTTTGAGAAATGAAATTCTCTACATGATTCATACCAGAGCAACCCTCAGCCTCTGCATCAAAACCTATTTCATTCAAGTTGCTACGTTTTTCACTGCTACCTCTCTGCCTTTGTTACATTTTTCTGGAGATTGCCCAGATCAAGCGGAAGCACTTGCTTTTTCTGTTTTTTTTTTAATTTAAAATACATTAACAATTGCAACAGCCATTTCATTCTTGAACAGTTTCGCTATTCCACATTACTTCTGAGTTTCAGACTTCACCAGGGTTTTCATTCTTACCATCTCCTGGTTCCTCACTTTAATCTCTCAATTTCCTACTTACCTCTTTCCTTCCCACACTTCTAAAACAGCACACTGTGCTTTTCCCTATTTGACAGAATTATCACAGATCTCTGTTGTGTCCCTGCCCTTATGAGAATTAGCTCAGTCTCCTTTATGGCTTCTAAATCTTCATCAGGTCATGAGATTTTGTCAATCTGGACTTTAGGGTTTTTCTCTGTCGATTTTTCTTTTGGGCACTAGGAGCTTCTTAATTCATTTTTCGGCTGACCTTGGGCCCTAGAGTTGGCTTTTTCCACAAGACTGCAAAAACTCCCAACTCGGTATTTCTAAGTTTGAATTGTGCCTTCAGGCTATAACAACATATTTGTCAGCATTACGGAAGTCTCTTTATGCTCTTCTGAGAAAAAATGCTCAGTTGGACACATGGGTACCTCCCTACATGTGATGGCTGATACTTTGTTCCCCGGTGACATACATGGGAAGATTGTTCACTGAATTCTCTCTAGAAACAGTCTCAAAGACCTGAGCATTAGAGCCATGAGCAGATGCCATGGACCTTTCTCCCAGCGTACTTTCTATCCATTCATTCTCTAGTTCATGTACAGCGTAGTTCTTTTCATGATCTCAGATATAGATAAAGCCATACATTAAGTGTGCAGGTATGAACTGATTTTACAGAAACGTTTGTGGGCCTCAGATGCATCCAGGAAATCTTTCTTAGGAATTGGAATAAAGTTTAAGGCTATATTTTGGGGGCATCTTTGATCCTTCTCAAATGAGTTTACAGTCCTTAATCTACGGATAAGGAATTAGCCTTCTAATGCCACATGATATAATTGCGCCACAGTGGTCAAAGGTATTTGCATGTCTAGCATGCTCTCTGCATTTTCAGGGCTCTTTATTCTCTGGAAAATATGGTGCTTACCCCTGATTCTCTCTCATTTCTAGGATTCAGATGGGGATCTGGGGAGCTAGGCACAGTGGCTTACCCTGTAACCCTATATCTCAAAAGAAAACAAAAAAAATCATGGAAGTAGAATGTTAAACTTAATTATATAATTAAAAGAAAAGCAAATAAACATGGCCCTAGGGATAGTGCTTCTAAACTCCCTGATATGCAGAGAAAATCAGCTGGGAAAAGTAAACAAAAGAACCAAACAAATACCATACAAGTAGACACCATGTCTTTTGGGAAGCAAAGAATTAAAACCCATCCATTTCTCTTTTGAGATATAACTAAAGATCCTTACTAAGAAAAAAAAAAAGAGCCACTGAAAGGAAAACCTGTGATTGAGACTTCAGCTTCTCAAATCCTGGCAAGCCCAGAACAGCAAGTATCCCTCAGGAACAAGAGCCAAGGCAGAATGTGTAATGCAATAAGCTATAACCCTTGGTAAAGCTTACATTAAATCCTTGGCCAAGTGTAACACAGGAGATGGATTGTCTTGCAAACAACATCAATAGCTGAGAAAATGATCGCTTAGCCACAAATACTTGCAAGAACAGCAGAAAGCAGACTACACACATTTCAGTGCAGAAGAGAGGTAGTCTACATTCGGTGGGCTTGTTCTGCAGGTCCAGGTGAGCATGGCAAGAACTGAATCGTCACATTTTGGATTTCATGTGTTTGCAGAATGCTAAGTAATCTGATAGAACTTTGGAGTTTCCTGTTCACCTGAAAATGTAGTACCATGACAATTAATCATACTATCTATTTTTTTCAGCATGTTTTGCTGCTAGTAACAGTAAGAGGTTGCCTATGTCCATCTGAAGTTCACTCAAGAAGCCATACCTATATCCAACAGTCTAGACTGAACTCGGCAGAATAGGAAATCAAGAGCAGAGTAACAAATTGTTCCACATCCAGGCCAAAGTTTTCCTGACTCTGTTTCTGATCTAAACTCCTTATAATATTAGGTAACAATAGATAAAAAAATATTGAAATGTGTAGTTAAACAGACAGATCTTTAGCCTCCAGTAACTTGAAAGTCTGAAATGTCGAAATATATAAAATCTATGAAATTCCCTTCTGTGCTAAAACATGCCTACCTGATGTTCCCATCAACACAACTGATAAATGAATATATTGTTCTCTTGTTCTGTGGTTTGTTCATGAAACCTCTTCCATGATGGAGAATGTCACTCGAAGTAATTGGAATTAGGGTTTCCAGGCCAAAGTCACTTAAATTTTGCTAAGGATAAACTTCTTTAAAATTTACCTTTAACATAAAAAGTCGGAGGTAAAGGAAAGAGACATTAATTTCTCATGTTTCTGGATACTCAAAAGTGCAAGATCCTATTCTGGGTAGTTGGAGTGCGGAGAGGGTGTCTGCTGTGTTCACACACTGTGTCTTTCGTTTGCTAGAATTGACCAGATGGCTCTCTGGGATATTTTTTGTCAGGACACTAATACCAACTATGAGGGCTCTATTATCATGACCTATACCAAAGATCTTCAAGTCTTAGTACTTCCTGGTTGCAGATTAGAATCCAAAGAGATGATGTTTTAGAGGGCAGGGCAGGGAGCTGTTGTAAATATTCATGTTATGAGACTGTCTTGTAACAGGGTCCAGGACAACGATGAAATTGCATTGTAGTTGAACATGATCTTTGCCTCAACTTCTAGAGCCCTGGAATGATAGGCATGTGCCACAGTGGTGACTTTGTGTGATACTAGAAATGAAACTCAAGGCCTTGTGTATGTTTAGCAAGTGCTCTGCCAAACAGACTACAGATCCAGTACATAGACCGGTAATTGATATTGAAAATTTGAATGATGAAAGCTGTAAGCTGGTCATGTTGAATTCGTGTTGGCTCAATATAAGGGTAAGATGATGTAAAGTGGGGTGAGTTTTGGAGTAGAAAAGTTACCTATAAGTAGAAGCAGTTGATGGTTCTGGATTGGTTGTGTCATAATCAGCATATGGTAGTGACTGCAGATTGGGATGGGATTCTAATTAAAACTTTAACACGAATTAGGAAGTGTGAAGGGCTCAGCCTAGAGCTCCAAATTGATTACCCTTCCCATGTCTCTTTTCCAGTCTATGTTTCTTATAATTAAACGTAGGCCACATCAAATCTCCCTCTCACCAACAGACATCATACACAAAATTCCACTGTACTATAACATAAGCATGTTACATATAACATGAGAACACTATTCCTTCTTTTGGTATCCTACAAGATAAGATGCTAAGCACTTTTATTATAGTATCAGAGATTCACACATTGTTCAAAATAACACTATTGAGGTCGTTTATTGAAATGTATACCTATTTAATTATCAGCTGAATGTAAGTTAGTTAAATAAAGGAATCTTATAAGGAGAGAGGAATAGCTGAAATCTCCATAGAACTTTGATTGGAAAAGAAAAAAAGTTAAATCTGTTTTGAGCAAACAACCCAGCAACTGTTTTTAAAAGTGTTTTATTTAACAGATTATAAACAGGAGGCACAGAATTCAAGCCTACAAAATAAGTCAAGGCATGTTTTTTTTTTCTTTTTTTTTTCCATTTAGTCTGACTATTTGGGAGTTATGCAGTTGTACACAAAGGAATTCTGCAATTACATTAAGGAGTAAGTGTATAAGAATAAAGCCAATAGGAAGTCACTGGGTAACAAAGAGGGTCATGGCTTGATTGCCTGCAGGCCATGGGAAGTGATAATACTACAGCTCAATAAACTGAGTGTTTCAGGTGGATTGGGGCATTGAAAATAGAAAGTAAAAATTAAGGACAGAGTATTCCTTCCCTGTACCTTTGTCTAATTACTGATCATAAAACTACTTGTCTTAGTTACTTTTCTGTTGCTCTGACAAAACTCCATGGTGACAGTAACTAAAGAAAAAAAATTTAATTTGTAGGTTGATGGTTCCAGAAGGTTAAAGTCCATTGCTGTCATTGTGTGGGAATCATGGCAACTGGCAAGCAGGCAGGCATTTGAACCATAAGCACATGGCAGGAGAGGTGGGTATGGGCTTTGAAAACCTCAAAACTACTAGTGACATACTCCTCCAACAAAGCCATACCTCTTAATCCTTTCCAAAGAATTCAATCAACCGGGAACCAAGTATTCAAAAATGAGCCTATGGGCTCCATTCAATTCAAGCCACCAGGCTACTGTCTTCTCAGATGTGCGGAAGAAGAGGACTGTTCACACAGTCTGTGTCTACTTGATCATCAGAGAACAGAGTTTGCCAGTCATGTTAGTACCCAGAATGAGAAGTGCATGTTGTCTGTAAGGACTGTGATGGCTGATTTTCTCACAACTGCCTTGTCTGATTGAGCTGACACTTAAGTCTCTGAGACAGGAAGATATTAATATAGGCACACACTGAGAAGATATTATGATTTTTCTCATAAACTAGAAACACTCTGAAGTTATCTGGGAAGATTTATAAATAACACAAAACCAAACAAACAAACAAAACCTGGTTCTTGTGCCCCACCTTAATTACCTTCGAGGTTTGGAAATAAACTTGAGACTTGGCATAAAAACAAATAAAAGAATTTTTTTCTGGTAATTTCAACACTGAAAACACATTTTAACCTACGTTGGTGTTTGTGTGTGTTCATTTGTGTGAGTGCAAAGGTGCATGTGCCATGTCACATACCAAAGTCAAAGGACAGCGTCAAGTATCCGTCTTCATACTGTGTCTTGCTTGAGCAGGTTCTCTACTGTTTTCTCATGCACATGCCATAATAGCAAGCACATGTAGGGAGCAGACTAATCCCTGAGTGAATGATGTCCTGAGCTGATGTGTGTTGGTGACATAGGCATGGCCTTGTCAAGGACTGTGGCCTCAGATTTGTGAGAAGATCCCAAAGCCTTCCCACTAGGGTGAGGCTCAAAGGCATGGCAAAAGCTGCTTCTGAACTGTGTCTGGATATAGTGTGTGCAGAAAATGCCCACCGTAGATTTCTTTTCCCAGGTATTTATGGCCTGACTACTGCACTCCTCCAGAAAGCGCACCTACTCAGATTACTTAACAGTGTCTCCCTGTTTATCTATACGTAACAACCTCACCTCTTTGTTCAGCTTTATAGAATAACCCTGTCTCCTTGTTCATCTATACATAACAATCCCACCTGCTTACTTAGCTCTACATAACAACCACACATCCTTGTTTATCTATACAAAACAACCATACCTCCTTTTTCAGCTGTATATAATAACCATTCCTCCTCGTTCATCTGTATATGATAACCCCGCCTCATAATTCAGCCACATATAATAACCCCACATCCTTGTTCAGTTGTATATAATAACTCTACCTCCATGTTCAGCTGTATATACTAATCCTGCCTCCTTATTCAGCTGTGTAAAACTCTGCCTTCTCAGTCAGCTGTATATAATAACCCCCCTTCCGTGTTCATCTACATTCCCAATCCTTGCCTCTCTGTTCGAATGTAGGGAATAAACAAGATTACCTTCCCATGTGCTATGGTCTCTCCATCACAGGACTCATTCCAGCTGATCCCAGACTTCTTTGTGTGTCTTTGGTTCTGGAGATTCAAACTTAGGTTCTCCTGCTTATGTAGCAAGCACTTAACCTGCTGAGCCAGGTCCCAAGGAGGTCATTATTAATTCATATCTTATATTCCCTGGGACCGTGACAGATGATTATTCAAGTTTGTTTCTTGGAGCTATGATGGAGTTACTTTAAGGGCTGATAGGTACAGTTTTATCACAGTCCTCTCCTTTCTACCCAACTTCCCCATCGGTGGAATCTATTACACTACTGATTTCAGGTGTAGCTATGTGACTTAAATGAATTTTGAAAAGAGACAGTCAGGCTTTTGCAGGCATGCCACATGTCCACCATGCCTGGAAAAAGAGTGTATCCTCATGTGCACTTCCAGGTTTGGGGACAAAAGCTGTATGGAGGAAGAATGGAACTGGAAACCTTCCAGTCACTCCTTATAGTGGTTTGAATAGGAATAGCCCCTATTGAAAGTGGCCTATTAGGAGGTGTGGCCTTATTGCCATAGGTGTGGCCTTGTAGGAGGAAGTATGTCACTGTCGGGGCAGGTTCAATTTATTTCCCAAAGTGGCACACAGTCTCCTGTTGCCTGTGGCCCAAGATGCAGAATTCTCAGCTTCTTCTCCAGCACAGTGTATACCTTAATGGCACGACATTTTCTGCTGTGATAATAATAGACTGAACCTCTGAAATTATAAGCCAGGCCTAATTTAATATTTTCGATTACAAGAGTTGTTATGGTCACTGTTTCATAGTGATGAAACCCTATCTAAGATACTCCTACTACAGCTAACCTATCCTGAGTCTGTCCAGAATCTGAGTGTGAAATACACTTTTATGTTTTAATATTTGAAGAATTGCTCTAATTCAGCACATTTATAATAGAAGTAAATCCTTATATGCAAATATTTTCTGATAGCCTATGTATCAGGGAGGATGCAGCAAATAGCTAGTGTTAGATCAGTATTGTGTTAAGTCAATGTGCTTTCAGGTGTGGCTTTTTGAATTTGGCTAATGTTTCAAAATAACTACAAATTACACTTCAAATGGTCTATATTAATATCTCTCTCTCTCTCTCTCTCTCTCTCTCTCTCTCTCTCTCTCTCTCTCTCTCTCTCTCTCTCTCCAAGGATGCTGAGAATAATGGGAGACCACTGGAATTTAAATGAGTGTCATGGATTCCATTTGCATGGGCTGAAAATGGCTTTGTGCATTGATAAAGGACATATGAATGTCCTGAGTATACTTCAGTTGTATTTCTCCATGCCAAATATGTGCAGTTTTCATCCAGATGGCTGTGTAGGAAGCACCTGTCTCTTTTGTATGTGAAGAGAGCGCCGTGTTCTGATGTGGAATTATTTGCACATCTAGGATACTCCTACAACTCAAAGTTAAGAGGGTTTCAGTAGTCATTGGAAGCTTGTGTTCTGATCCAGTGTAGGGGTTACCATAATGACAGAGACGCTTTGATAGTAATAAAGCCGGCCACATCAGAGCAAATCCTGAGAAGATGGGACTCCCCAGAAACCTAAATAAAATATGAAGTCAGTGATTCTGAAAGTTACAGAGAATGTTGCACATGGACCTACAGACCTTTGGGAAAGAGGACAATCTTGTTAAATAACATTTATCTTGTTTGCAAACTACTTTTGAAGCTTTTTCTGCCTTTGTAAAACATGCATACTGTGATTCACTTCAGAAAGTATATTTGGTCTTTCTCAAATAGTTTCCTTAACGACTTCCTTACATTAATTACATGTTACTTTATACTTGCCTTTGTACATCCATTGATGATGACTAAAGATTCATATACAGAAAGTGGAGGTACTAAGGGAATTATCTTTACATTTTATGTAAAACAAGATACGTAATTATATTGTAATTTTCTTATGCATCAAAGCCCTTTATAATAATGCATACTATTTTTAAAAATATCTCTTAAAACTGTGAAACTGCCATTCATTAGTGATGCTATTTATAGTGACATGAAAAACACCATAGCAAAGTAATGAAAAAAAAATGTGGCACTCACACAAATTGGCTTTGGTGTCCAGGTGTCTTTGTGAAAATAGTATTAATTTTACAGTATCCTGGGAACTGAGTTGATAGTCCACACATAATACACAATGTCACAAATGTCCTTTGCAGCCCCACTCCCAACTGTAAAACCATCACACTTAATTCAGCTCAGTGCCATTCTGTGCTCACTGGGTTGCCTAAAGTTGCCACCAGGGCTATCACAGTTTCACCCACCTTTCCCCAGAGAGGGAAGAAAGCTGACAAGTCAAATTGAGTGTAAAAGAGAGCAATAAGTAAGGAGCACTGTTTGATTTCAGTATTTCGAATGTATAGAATGATGATTACAATCCCGTTCCTTTGTTAATGCTGCCCTCTGTTTTGTTGTTTGTTTGTTTGTGTGTTTGTTTTTGTAATCTGATTAGAACATACTATTAGGAAACTAATGTCTTCCCATGGTCAGTAAATCACCAACTATGAATTTGAGGTAAATGTTCTTCCATAGATCTTTTTTTCACTCATATCCATAGTTTAAATACAAATCTTTGCGAAATATGTTCCAGACTAATGGTACTACAGATAGAAATATATATATATATATATATATATAATTTTAAAATATAAAAATATTATATATATAAATATATTTTGTCTGTAGTTGGTAAAGCTCTCATAAAACAACAACAACAACAACAACACAAAACTCTCATTCTAAAAGGGAAGGTTATGGTAACTCTCAGCCTTAGGCAGCTTAAGGACAAGAAAGAAGTAGAGAAGTGTGACCAGAGGAGGAGCCTTTTTATAGGAAGGAGCACCTAACCTTCCCTGTTCTTTTCCAGGTGGAAACTCATGAAGTTTTTGCTTTCTTATATTTTCTTTTAAAAGTATGAATCTCTCTGTGTATGTATTTGTGCATCTTTATCTGCACTTGGGTATGAGTGTCCATGTAGGCCAGAAGAGTTGGGGGGGGCAGTGTCAGATTTTCTGAAGCTGGCATTAAAGATGTTTTTGAACCACCGGAAGTGGGCACTGGGAGCCAAACTTATCCCCTCTGGAACTGTAAGCACTCAAACACTGAACCATGTCTACAGCTCTTGTGCAACTTTTGAATCACCGATTAGCTGAATAAAGATACTGTTGTGTATCCAACCAAATCTCAGAATTTCTGGTTCAATAATGCTAAGATATGAGGCAGAAAAAAAAAACTCTTTCATTGAAGAAAAATAATTTTATGGAGCTCTATTGGGCTACTGAAAAATAAAGAGTATCCGGCAAGGGTACAGATCTAATCAAAGAATTCAAGAAAAACTGACATGCAAAAGGGAGGTGTATTTAAGGAAGAAAAAGAGACAGGGTACTGCTGTGTTCTTAGTGGGCTTTCTTGTGTATATTGTAATATAACTCCTGAGCTATTTCTACCTTTTTAGCATGTCCCCTCAACAAAGGACCTGACAGCAAGAGCTAGTGGGTGGGTAGTTAGCAGTTCTTTGCTTGTTCGTTTGTTTGTTTGCTTGTTTTTCAATTTTAAAAGCTTAGGTACTCTAAGATTTAATCATGAGATAACAAATAGTGGCACAGTATGGGTTGATATGATTCTTTTCATGTCTTCCCTGTCTGAATAGAACCACCCTCCTTGTGCCCCCATCCCTAATGGCATGACCTCAGTAAGTTACTAACTCTGTGCTGTCCCCAGAAAGCCTTGAGCTCAAGATCTTCTGCTCTGGCCCCACTAGGGTCTGGCGTCACAGCTTACATTAGTTTACCTATATACTTATTGGCCAATCAGGTATATTCTCAGACAGAATTTCAGTCTTATTGCTCTATCAGGTATATTCTCAGACAGAATTTAAGTTTGAACACTTTCTCATCATATTTATAAGAAGGTGTGTGTTTCAATTTTTGTAAGTGATTTCCTTTCACTTAGATGAGTGAGTTACATTTCAACAGTTCTAAATTTACCAATTAAAAATCACATAATTTTAGCTACTATATTTAGATATTATCCATTTTTAGTTATATATTAAAATATTTCCTAAGGTACAAACTGAAGTCAACTTTGTGGGGACCATGTAGCATACAATTGTGTTTAGCACTATTCTCTGAATAGGAGAGTTAATTTTTCTATTGTACTGCTTTGGCTCTTTGTGGAAAATCTTTTGATTGACTTTCATATAAGTGAGTGGGTATCTGGACTTAGGTTAGTTTTATTGACTTATGTATCTGTTTGTGGGTGGCAAATCCTTGATTTCTGTGTTTTTATGGCAAGTCTGAAAGCTGAGTGTCTAAATTACTGAAATCATTGTTTGGTTTAAGGGTTGTTTGGCTATAATAGGTACTTTGCATTTCCAGATGAATTGTAGAATAGAATAATCATTTTCTATGAAAATTATCTGCTGTGTATTTGATTGAGATTGCATCAAATATGTGCTGAATAGTGTTATGTCAACTTGACCCAAGCTAAACTATCTGAAAGCAGGGAACCTCAATTAAGAAAATGCCTCCAGAAGATGGGCTGTAGGCAAGCATGTAGGATATTT
The DNA here is from genome assembly GCA_028658305.1 of Pachyuromys duprasi. Taxonomy (NCBI): domain Eukaryota; kingdom Metazoa; phylum Chordata; class Mammalia; order Rodentia; family Muridae; genus Pachyuromys; species Pachyuromys duprasi. The sequence continues at coordinate 36,848,200 of CM053753.1, read as the reverse complement.
TCTTAGTTAGTGATCAACAGGGGTGGGTCCAGACCACTGTGGGTGGTCCCATCCCTCATCCTAGGTTCTACAAAATAGTTTGAGCAAACAGTAAGAAGCAAGCCAGTTAGAAGTACCCCTCCATGACTTCTGTGTCAGCTCCTGCCTCTAGGTTCCTGCCCTGCTTGAGTTCCTGTCCTTACTTTCTTCAATTATGAACAGTGATATGGAAGTGTAATCCAAATAAATCCTTTCCTCCCCAAATTACTTTTGGTCATGGTGACAATCATCTTTTGATCAGTACAGGCACATATCCTGTATTAACAATGTTGAATCTTCTAATTAATGAACACTTTATGTTGTCCTTTTTATCTTGTTTTAAATGTTTTGCTTGAAGTATCTGTAGATGTCATTGAAAAGGTTTTGCACACATCTTATTTGATTTACCACGATGTGTTTTGTGCCTTATGTGTGTAACTACAGATCAGAAGTTTTTCTACTAATAATTTGATCTTCTGATTGTGACCTTACTTAATTGACTTATTCTGTTATCTGTGTTACAGTCATTTAGAAAATCTAAGTAAAGAATTGCTGTTCCACAGGTTGCTGGTCCTTTCTCAGAAGCAGAAAGACACACACAGTATATACTCACTCATATAAACATATACTATAGGATGAACCTACTAAAATATGTACACCTAAAGAAACTAATCAAGAGGGAGGACTCTATCCAGAAGGACAAAGGAGATGGATATCGGAAGAAGGAGAGGGCAGGGAACGGGTCAGGAGCCTGCCATGGAGGGCCTCGGAAGGGCTCTGCCCTGCAGACTATCGAAGCAAAGGCTGAGACTTATGGCCAACAACTGGGAAGAGAGCAGGGAATCTTATGAGGGGAGTGGGAAATAGTGGGATCTGGAGAGGACAGGAACTCCACAAGGAGAACAACAGAACCAAGTGGTCTGAGCATAGGGGTCCTTCCTGAGACTGATGGTCCAACCAGGTACCATGCATGGAGGTAGCCTAGGACCCCTGCACAGGTGTGGCCCATGGCAGTTCAGTGTCCAAGTGAGTTCCATAGTAATGGGAACAGGAACTGTCTCTGACATGAGCTGATTGGCCTGCTTTTTGATCATCTCCCCCTGAGGAGGGAGCAGCCTTGCTGGGCCACAGAGGAAGGCAATGCAGCCACTCCTGATGAGACCTGATGGACTGGGATCAGAGGGAAGGAAAGGAGGATCTCCCCTATCAGTGGTCTTGGAGAGGGGCACGGGTGCAGAGGGGGGAAGTTGGGACAGGAGGAGGGAGGGAACTACAGGGATATACAAGGTGACTAAAGTGTAATTAATAAAGAAAAAAAGAATTGTTATTCATGGCAAAAGAAATTAAATATTAAACATTTAACTACAAAAATATGCAAATTTTACTTATTATGCTAATACTTTGTATTAGCCAGCATTTACTATATCTAAATTATTCTGCAAAACAGAAAGTAGAACACGTATGGTCTCTTTTTAATGATTAGAGTTGCATACAGCTGATATTTCTGCTTTTTAAGAACATTCTATTAATTCTTTGTGATTTTCACATTATTCACCATAATCATACCCATCTCCTCCTCCCCTTGGACCCACCCTCCACCGTTGCAAACTTTCCCCCAAAGGAGAAAAATAAACTCTCATTGTGGGAGCTATGTGTGCCGCAGCTTTCTCAAACTCCCATGCTCAGGGCTGGCTCACTCATGTCCCCACTTTCAGGTCAGCGATACTGTGCTTCCCAGGTGAGGTGCAGGGCCTGATCTCGCTAGTGCTGCAGCATTCGGGGTAGACCCAGCTCTGTTGCTTTCATGACCTCATCAGGACATGAAAACTCTCCACCTGATACCAATGGGGAGGACAAAAAGGAGGGGAGGGTATCTCCCTCCTTATGCCACTACACAGCAGACAAGAGGCAGGGCCACTTTCCCACATTCAAGCCCTTAGGGCCAACTCATCCACAGCCCCCATATCCAGGGCCAGCTCTACTCTGCTGTAGCAGGTGAAGGACAGGGTTAGTTTTCCCGCTCTGATGTCCTAGGGGCCAGCTCTCCTGCCTGCTGTAGGTGACAAGAGGTAAGAGGAACATCTTTCCCTCCCCTATGTCACCTAATTTTTGGTTTTATCGGATGTGTCTGCAGGGAGAGAGCAGGAGTTTTCTTATCTAGCTCATGGCTATGGAGATGCTAAGATCTCAAGGATGCTGAGACTAACAGCAGAAAACACACTGAATCCCTGTATATGTATGTATCCTTACCTTATTCTAATTCACACACAATAAATTAATCTATTCTGTTCTACTTAGGCCTCTGCCACTTTGTTTCATGTATCAAAAATATATGTTAAAACATATAAAAGCATAAATTAAGGAGGGTCACAATGTCCTTATTAGATTGCTCAAAGATGAAACCAAATAATGCATCAGTGATGAAGTTGCCTTACCCAACTCCTGACGCATGCTACACAGCCAAGAAAGGTGTGCATTTATGTTATGGTGTGAATAAGAATGGCCCACTTAGGCTTATAAACTTGAATGTTTGGTTCCCAGTTGGTATACCTTTTAAAAAGAATTAGAAGATGTGGCTTTGTTGGAGGAGGTGTGTCACTGTGGGTTCTCTCTCCCTCTCCCTCTCTTCCTCTCCCTGTCCCTCCATCTTGCCAATAAGACATAAGCTCTCAGGTATAGCTCCAACTCCATGCCTGCTCTGGCTACAATGATCATTGAGTAATCTCTTGAAACTGAAAGTAAGCTCCCAATTAAATGCTTCCTTTTATAAGTTGCCATGACTATGGTATATCTTTAAAGCAAAAGAAAAGTAACTAAAACACTACATTAATTTAGAATTTAAATGAGAGCAAAATTTGTGATTATTTAGCCAAACAAACTTTTAGGCAGCAAGAATATGACTGATTCTTCCATTGTACAACAAGAATGGTGCCAAGAAATAGTGTAATAAAAATCTGAAAAAAAAAAGCTTTCTTTGTAAATGAACATTTTCTTACTGCATAAGACATGACCTATTAATCCCCTAATTCTTAAATCTCCTTATATGCCACAGGAAGGGAATGCTACATAATCCAGAATTAATGCTTTATTCCTATGGTTCTTGCATCTGCTTCACTGGGGAGAATGCAGAGTTCCCAAGGAGAAGGCCTTGGTGTCATCAACTCCACAACATCAATGCTATTTTGAGCAGGAAAAATACAATTTATTTAAAATGAAGAAAAATGTAAATGACTCCTAGAAAGAAATTAAATTAATGTTAGGTACTGGAACACAGATGTTCTGTGTGCCATACCTATGCAACCATGTCATTAAATTCAAATCTCTAATTAAGAGACATCTGTTTCTTGTTCAGTTTTGAAATGATTCATTGAAACCGTTTGCAGAAATAAACACACTTGTGAAGAAAAAGTACTTCTGACCTTTTCTCTCCTATTTTTCAACTGTGTTATTTTAAAAATTGACTAGATTACTGACTCAATGATTCAAAATTAAGACATCTCTAACACCTTAAAACCTGTTTTCTTAGTTTCAAATCCTATACCAACAAAATAGTCTGCAATTAAACATAAAACACTGTAATATCAGATCATAAAAACAAATTGCTGAAATTTCTAGGCAAATACTCTAATTTTTAAGAAATGCAGATTAGTTAGTAATGGTTAGCTTCTATTTATCAAGAAATATGAATGTTTCAATTTGAATCAGTAAACACTGCTGGTCATCTATTAGAAGGCCGTAAGGAAGTGGACAAAAAAGAGGGGCTGGGCTTTGAGTGACATAAATTTCATCAAATTGTAATTGTGACCGCAACTGTAATATTTTGGTACTTAGCTTCTCCAAATTCAGTTTGCTCTGCTACAACGGTAATGACATTGAGAGAAAAAAACATTAAGGTGACCTGTTAATAGTGTCCCGAAAGTACACTATTAACAAATAGCTACTTACCCAGGCACTGTGGTGCCACATGTAATCTCGGCACTAGGGAGACAGAGGCAGATGGATATTTATGAGTTCGAGACCAGCCTGGTCTAGAAAGCAAATCCATGACAGAAAAGGATACACAGAAAAATCCTGTCTCAAAAAAACAAAAATAAATAAATACGTAAGCGGCCTGCTCAATAAATCAAAGAAGAAGAAGAAGGCAAAGGAGAAGAAGAGGAAGAAGAGGAAGAAGCAGAAGAAGGAGAAGAAGAAGGAGAAAAAGAAGAAGAAAAGCTATTTAGTGTATCAAGTTGAAAAACATGAAGTATCAGCCTCTACTTTGATACCCTCCTGTCCTGTTTCCTGTTTTCTCACTCTTCTGATGTCCATCCTCTTTGCCTTTCTGAATGGGGATTGAGCATCTTAGCCAGAGTCCTCCTTCTTGATTAGTTTCTTTAGGTGTACAGATTTTAGCATGTTTATCCTATACTATATATCTAATATCCACTTATCAATGAGTATATACCCTGTGTGTCTTTCTGCTTCTGGGATACCTCACTCAGGACGATCTTTTCTAGCTGTCCCTAGTAAGGGGAACAGGAGCTGTCTCTGACATGAACTCATGTCAGCTGTCTCTGGCATGAACTTACCAGGCCGCTGAGGAAGACAATGCAGCCACTTCTGATGAGACCTGATAGACTAGGATCAGATGGAAAGGGAGGAGGACCTCCACTATCAGTGGACTTGGAGAGGGGCATGGGTGGAGAAGAGGGGGGAGGGTGGGATTGGCATGGGACAAGGGAGGGAGCTATAGGTGGCATACAAAGTGAATAAACTGTAATTAATAAAAAATAAATAAATTTTAAAATTGTAATAAATAAAATTTTAAAAATAACAAATAACAAAATCCGAAAACAAAACATGAAGTCAGTAGCTAAGACTTGTCTCCATACTTCTTAATCACTACAGAAAAAAATCTTACAATCTAGTTTGCATACAAGTGAACTAAAACTGCCTAAGTAATGTAATTGACAGTGGATTTTTATCCAACTACAAGAAGCCGTGCTTATCCAATCAGAGGAGCAACTTATCACACTATTGATGTGATAAGCCTATGAAATGTCTAGCTTGAGTCACTTTGGAGATTTCTCTGTTCCTTGGTCTAGACTATAAGAGTCCTGTCTTTGGTTTTGGTGTATGGCTTCATCTTTCCTTAAACAAACATTGCTAAATTCAACTTCTCTCAAGCCTTTCTTTCATTATTAAGCATCTAAAAACCTTATAGTGTGCTCCTGTGTGTTGAAAAATTCGTACAGTCTATTGATTTGCTGCAAGCAGGAAAGATTGAAGGTAGACTCTCCAGTAGGGATAGGCACATGCTCTAAATCCTGGTGTCTCAGATGAGCTGTACAGGGTTGCAAAGGCAGGCGTGGGAGTCACTGAACCAAGCAATAAGCAAACATGGAGTCATTTACTGTGGTAGTGTAGGAAAAGGCAAAGCAGAGAAAGGTTTGTAATCACACTCTCATTTTCCCTCATAGAAGCATTCTGTGGGTTAATGGTCACAGGAATCAGCCCAGATTAGGGTTCATATAATGTTGAGGATTCTAAACAAGTGGTCTGTGAAGTTGTCTCAGTAAGAGAGCAGGAGACTGCAGAGGACAGGGAAGAGAAAAAAAGAGCTGGAAGTATAAATGTAGTCTTGACTCTGTGTAGAGATAGGCCTGGTTAACGTGGTCTCTCCCCACATCCAGACCTGTAACAAAAATGCTACGTGAGAAGCTGCTTAGGCACTTCAAATACACAAATACAGGGTGTGGGTAAGAAAGGAAGAATAAAATGCGTATACAATACAATAGTTAGAATGAAACAAATAAACAAAAACAAAAAAACTTCATGTGACCAATCTGGATCCAAACCTCTTCCTCCTCCTGCTGGGTCCTCAAACCTACTGAACCAACAAGGCAGGCAGTGTGAGTAATTCGTGCTGCTATGCTGACTGTGGAGGGGCAGAAAGAGGCTCCCCAGATGAGGTCTGCAGTGCTGTACTGAGACTGGCACACTGAGAATCCCTGCCATCGCTGCATCTTCCAGCTACTCCCTATGAGTACATTGTTGAGCAAGGACACCCCTTCCAAGTACGTTACTCTATAGATCTGATGATGAATTCAGGAATGCTGTACCTAGTGTGATCGGTTGCTTTGTGTTTCCTTGTAAGCTAAGCACTGAGGGAACGCAGAATTTAATTGTAACTCTGCCAGCACATCTATCTAAAGGCCATTTCTGTCTCCTATGAATTTTTTGGTAGCCAAGGATGCCAGGATTACAGTTTTGACAGACAGACAGAGTGAGATGGCATGGTGTATTCTTGATTATCAAAATGCTCACATAGCATGGGATGTTTGTTGGTGAATATTCATGATGTGGGGGAAAGCCTGGCACTTCCTGTATTATCTCAGTTACCTAAGAGTATATACGCACTTGCAGCATCTAGAAGGACACACCGAGCTGAGCTGCTTGTGACTGGGTGACTTAGTTCTTGGATTTAATGCACATATTAAAAAAAATAAAGGATTCTTTTAAAAGCTTCAAAAGGAAAAGAAGCTGCTTAGGAAGAATTCTCTGAAATACCTATGAACACACGGCCCATGAGCTAGGGAGTCAACCTATTACCCTGAGCATCAACAGGCAGAAGAACTGGATCCCTGGCTGCAACTGCCTGCAAAAACTACCTTATTAAGTGTCTGCACCTACAATGGCCCCAGTTGGCCAATTTTGCTCCAGGCAGCCTGCCACGTGGACCTTTTTATACCTGTTTATGTTGGGGCCTGACATTTTACATATGGTTCTGTCACTGAGTTGGACTTTCCACATAGAACCGTATGAGAGAATGCAACCATCAGATAAATCCAGTGGATATTTTGCCTGTTGACTTGAATGAAGCGTACAGATGACGTAAGTTGGTTAGGCGATGGAGACATTTGTCCTTGTATTAGGGTTAAAAGAATGATGCCTCAGATATCATGGCAGACTAGAGTGCTTCTTGCCTGGAAGCTGACCATCCCATCCACCTTGTTTGAAAAAAGTGCCTTATTTATAACTTTATAGAATTGAGTTACATGGAATATATGGTGTTCTTGTCTTAACAGAGTACCAATAAATACTTATCTTATTGATGCTGCAAACATATGAATATACATCCATCTGCATGGAACCAATGTAAAGAAACCATTTCAATGTTTAAGACACAATAATGTAATCATGCTAATTCTGTGCACTCAGGGGATAGGTTTTCTTTTCTTTTTTTTTTACGCTAACAATATATTATATTTTATTTTTAAGATTTATTTTTACTTTTGTTCATATGTAAATGACCCTGGAAGCCACAGTGTGTGTTGGAACATAGGGAGCTAGAGTTGTAGGTGTTTGTGAGCCTCCTGACATAGGCGCTGAGAATCAAACTCCAGTTCTCTGCAAGGGCAGCAAATACTCCTAACTATTGAGCCATCCTCTCTCCCAGCCCTAGCACCATAAATATTGAATATTATTCACATTACTTCACTGTTAGACACATCAGGCATTTAAAATAAAAATACAAATAATTTTTAAAAGTAATAAAATAATTCTTCTTGTACTCTTTCCCCCCTCAAAAGTTTCCAAGTTAAAATATATTAAAGTAATGTCTAAATACTTTCTGAAAAGTTAATATATCCTCAGTAGAAATGTCTACACTAAGAAACTAATACTAAGTGTATAATTTGAATTTACATTAAAATATATTTTGTCTTTTAAATGTTAGTTTCTTAACATGCATTTTTAGGAACCTTGACAGAAACACTTCTCCTGATCCTTTAGTAAAAGCTTTAAGTAAAATTAATGCAGTAAGCTGATCTTCTGCATAAGTAGAAAAGGGCACTGTAAAAATTAAGTAATCGTACTGAGAGCATTTCCTAGTGATCTCGATACGTATTGTACAAACACATAGAAACAAATACACGTGAGCATGCGTGTTCATCTCTTTCTCTACTTTCAGAAAGATTTCCATTTCCTTATGGTTTATTTATAAGAGAACAATTACTCTGAAATTGAGTGTCTGTATCCCAGGACATGTGCTCTCTGGGGAAGGTCAAGAGGTGCTAATAGAAAAATTTGTCAGCATCATTTCTTCTAAAGTTTCCTATGTCACATCCATGACATGCTATACTATCTCCAGCAATTTTCCTCCAGAATATTTAAGTGCAAAAAGCATCACTGTACAGACACATTGCTTAACATGAAAGTTTGTAACAAAAATGAGAGAGAGAGAGAGAGAGAGAGAGAGAGAGAGAGAGAGAGAGAGAGAGAGAGAGAGAGAGAAAAGGAGAGACAGAGACAGAGATATGAAAATAGAATTCATGGCCTGTCTCAGATCTGTTTCAGTCACAAGGGATCACTCCCCAGAACAGCAATTGTTACATGGTGTTTTGTTGTTGTTGTTGTTTTGTTTTGTTTTGTTTTTTTCAGACTGTTTCATGTCATGGTAGACTGAACTGAGGTGACCATAAGACTGAACTGAGGTGACCATAATTTTGTCAACTTATTTTACACACTTTAAAAGACACTCTGTCTTTTATCTCTATTCTCTAAATACATGTAATTACCCTGCCTCTAAGTAGCGCCATAGACTGCTAGCTAAGACTGAGGAAAACACTGAAGTTCTCCATTAAGACCTAAAATCATAGTTTCTAATGGCTGAAATGTTGAGGAAATTTTAAGAATAACATGGGGAATTTAGTTAGAGATGTTCCCAGCACAAATTATATATGTTTGCTACTAATTTTACCCATTGTACCTTGATTACATAAAGTGTAATCAATAATTCAGTAATAGTGAAATATTAATTTTTGTTGTTTTTATATTTGTTGGATTAATCATTTTAAGGTCATTTCTCATCCCAAATCTACATTATTTTTAAAAAGAGTGCAAAGAGCATTTCTTTAATCTTTCTGATAAATATTTAAAGTTGAAAGAGAAGCGTTCACATTAAGATGGACATAAAAGCAAAGAAAATAAAAGTTCAATGTAAGCTTTAAGTTCCGTGACTCTTTTTCCTAAGGGAACTGTTGGGGAAACCTTGAAATATTAGCATGCTTTATGAAGAATAAAATGTTGCAGACTAAATTATTTATTATTTGTAAAGGGCAACACATTTAACAATTACCTCTTTTGGGTTTTTTCTAATCTTATTTATTTAAATATTTATTTATTTGTTGATTTATTTATTACTTATTTATTATAATTCATCACCTTGTGTCCCGGCTGTGGCCTCCTCCCTCGTTTCCTCCCAATCCTACTCTCCCTACCTCTTTTCCCCCTATGCCCCTTCCCTAGTCCACTGATAGGTGAGGTCCTCCTCTCCTTCCCTCTGACCCTAGCCTATTAGGTCTCATCAGCACTGGCTGCATTGTTTCTTTTGTGGCCTAGCAAGACTGCACCCCCCAGGGGGAGGTGATCAGAGAGCCTGCCACTGAGTTCATGCCAGAGACAGTCTCTGATTCCCTTACTAGGGAATATGCTTGGAGATTGACTGTATGGCCTACATCTGAGCAGGGGTTTTAGGTCTTCTCCATGCATTGTCCTTGGTTGCAATATAGTATCTGCAGGACCCCTAGGGCCCAGGTTTTTGGCTCTGTTGGTCTTCTTTTAGAACTCCTGTCCCCTGCAGGTCAATAAACCTCATTTTTGTATTTTTGAAACTTCTATTTTATTTATAACTTCTAAAATTACTAGATATAAGTTGTATGCTCTAATTTACTAAATTGATTTGATATTTTATAAAAATCACTAAGAATACATCTAGGGCATTTGGGCACAAATGTGATGATGAATGCTTAAAATAGCTACTTGTATGTGTTTTGATAATTTTCTTGTGATCTACAAGGTTTAGTTAATTTGTTTAATATAAGTAGACATATTTTACTTCTAAAACCCATTTAGCTAATTCTTCTGACTTTTGTGTTTTGATATCCTTGTGTATGCATATGTGTATGTACATATAATATAATTATAAGTTGGAAAACATAATTTGTAACACATTCTACTTCATCAACCAAGAATGAAGTAATGAGACTAAGCCTGGCTTGGTGGCCACACTTGTAATCCATTACTCAGGGAGGCAAAGGCAGGTGGCTCTCTGTGAGTTTGAGGCCAACCTGCTATACAAAGTGAGTCCAGGACAGCCTACACAGAGAAACCCTATCTCAAAAAACAGAGAGAGACAGAAAGAGAGAGAGAATTCAAACCTAAAGATCTTTAAAATGGTCATAATTCCATTTTTTGTGATTATTAACGTGAAAACATTTCCCAGATTTTTGGTTAATGCAAACTTCTATAAGAGCATTTTCTTAGCTTCCACTAGTCAAACATATTGGATAAATTTAGTGCAAAATGCTATGATTTTATAGCATATGCTACATGTGTTTATCTTTATGTTTAAGTATTCCATACCAGTGAAATTGCTTGTTATCAAAATTGTTGCTGGAGGCACTACAGAACACTGTACATATAATACTTCATTAAAACGGGAGTATGCTCTTATAAATGAGGCTGTGCACCTTGAGAAGGAAGTATATTTTTGCTTAACTGGGTGAGCTGACTTCCGTACACATGATGAATCCCTCTGGGTCAGAGGATATAAGGTGAGAACCCATCCTGTCATTGCTGGCTGTGAAGAGAGAGAAGAGAGGCTACAAACCAAAGAATGCTGGACACTAGGATTGACAAAGGCATGGCTTCTCCACAGACTCCTGAAAACAACCCAGTCAAATAAATTCACCCTAGTATCCAGCCAACAGAATCTAAAATGATAAATTTACACTTTTCAAGTGGGTAAGTTAGTTTAATTTGCTATGGCAGTGTTCTAGGCTTCTGTGTATCACTGTGATAAAGAGGTTGTGACCAAAAGTAGCTCTTGAAGAAAAATGGATTTATTTGGCTTACACACCCCAGTCACAATCCATAACAAAAGAAAGTCAGGACAGTAACTCAAGGCAGGAACTAAAGCAGGAGCCATGGAGGAATGTTGTTTTGTGGCTTGCTGTGTGGTTTATACAACACAATTTCTTATACAACCCAGACCACCCACCCACCCAGGGGTGATCAATCATTAATTAAGGAAATACTCCACAGAATTGCTTACAGTCATCTAGAGAAAGCATTTTCTCAGTTTATGTTTTTTTCCCAGACGACTCTAACTTGCATGAGATTTACCATAAGCTAACCAGCCCAGGCAGTAATACAAGGCTAAAATATAAGCTGGTGCCTAAGGAGGGATGCTGTTGAGGCAATTGGTAAAACATAGAAATGGCTTTGTAATAGGCAGGGTGGAGAATAAAAGAATGTTAAGAAATGATAGGAAACATTTTGTAGATAGACTCTCATAGACGTTCAGTGAGAATACATGCATTAAAAGACAGCCAGCAAGGACCCAAAAGGAAGTCAGAAACATTATAGAGAAAATTTAAATAATTACAGAGAAAGCCTACATTTTCTTGAACTGCCCTTAATAGAATTTCTGATAAAACCCCGGAAGGAAATGTTGTTAGAAACTGGAGCTCAGGGGATCCTACTATAGTGAGAATAATGTAATGGAATTGTGATTCACAAACGTGAGAAGCTGTGTTGTTACCAGATTCTTTTGGTTGTTTAGCTGATGCTTTAGTTGGACCATATAATAGCAATGAAACCAATTCAGAAGGAGCTTTCTTGCAAGTGACTGGTTACTGTACCTGATAAGTATCACTAGGAAAGCAGGAGTCCAGGGAGGGAAAGTCGCTGTGGATTTGCAAGGCCTGAGACTCTAAGAGTCAGTTGAAATTTGCGGGCCTGAAAATCAGGAGGTACAAGAGAAGAAAAAAAAAAATCAGTGTACCAGCTAAAACAATCAGAGAGTGGTTCCTCTGTATTCTTGTCATATTTAGGCATCAGTGGACTAGAGACTGGCTACTAATATTGAAAAAAACCATCTACTTTGTTCATTTTATGGAACCTCTTCTGGAAACACCACAAGGCACGAAAACAGAATAATGCATACCCAGATATCTGGCCATGCCAGAGTCTAGTCAAGCTAACAAAGAAAACTAATCCCTACTGTTGAGATTGTCAAGCAAAGGCTTTTTAAAAATCAGTCTTTTTCATCTTCACAGTAAAATACGAAACCAAAAATGACACATAGAAGGAAGAAAACTGAAAATGAAATTAGACTGTGAAGATTTGGGACTCTTACAGCCCATCACATTGGCAAAACAAAATAACTTAAAAAAATAATCAGTAGTGGGCAAGAGTGTGGGCAAGAGTGCACTCAAGAAATTGGTCCACTCTGGAAATCAATCTGGCCCTTCCTCAGACAACTAGGAACAGCACTTCCTCAAGATCCAGCTTTACCGCTCCTAAGCATATATCCAAAAGAGGCTCAAGTGCACAATAAGGACATTAGTTCAACCATGTTTGTAGCAGTTTTATTTGTAATATTACAAATATATAATTGAATATTTCTTAGCAATAAAAAACAAGGATATCATGAAATTTTCAGGTAAATGGTGGGAACTGGAAAGGATCATCCTGAGTGAGCTATCCCAGAAGCTGAAAGACACACATGGTATATACTCACTCATATAGACATATAGTATAGGATAAACCTACTAAAATCTGTACACCTAAAGAAACTAATCAAGAGGGAAGATTCTGGCTAAAATGCTCAATCCCCAGGCAGAAAGGCAAAACAGATGGACATCAGAAGAAGAAAACAGGAAACAAGTTAGGAGCCTGTCACGAAGGGCCTCTGAAAGGCTCTGCCCTGTAGAATATCAAAGCAGATGCTGAAACTTATGGCCACCTGTTGGGCAGAGTGCAGGGAATCTTATGAAAGATATGGGAAATAGTAAGATATGGAGATGACAGGAGCTCCACAAGGAGAGCAACAAAACCAAAAATTCTGGGCACAGGGGTCTTCCCTGATACTGATACTCCAACCAAATACCATGCATGGAGAAAACCTAGAACCCCTGCACAGATGTAGCCCATGGCAGTTCAGTGTCCAAGTGGGTTCCATACTAATGGGAACAGGGACTGCCTCTGACATGAACTGATTGGCCTGCTCTTTGATCACCTCACCCTAATGGGGGAACAGCCTTACCAGGCCACAGAGGAAGACAATGCAATCCCTCCTGATGAGAGCTGATAGATTAGGATCAGAAGGAAGGAGAGGAAGACTTCCCCTATCAGTGGACTTGGGCAGGGATATGTGTGGAGAAGGAGGAGGGCAGGTGGGATTGGGAGGGGAGGAGGGTGGGGTTTATGGGGGGATACAAAGTGAATAAAGTGTAATTAATAAAAATTAAAATAAAAAACTCTTAAATATTAAAATAAAAGACATTGGTCCATCTATACAAAAGATCAAAGCACTGAATCATGTGCCTGGCTCTTGGAAGGGAGAACGCTGCAATTCATAGATTTCAGCATTCTCAAAAAAGAACTAGAGAGGAAACTATGTAGGAAGAGTTAACATGCAGAGGAGTAAATTCTTGTGATATATGAGATACTAAACACTTTTGAGAACTTGGGGTCATAAGACATCTACCTGCCTAGAACAGAGGGAACAACAACAACAACAAAATTAGCTAATAAAAGTAACTTGGTAGATCTCCCAAATTCATCAGGCAGGAAGCAGGCTGATAAAACTACTCAGCTGTAAACACAGCCCATCTTCTGTGGAAAGTTCAGATACAGTCATAATATAAGAACAGTCAATGGACAGACTCAGAAAGCATAGGCAATTATTCTTGTTGGATTCTTGAAATTCATTGTGAGCTTTGGTTCCTTTCTCCCTGCAGTTTGTACCCTCATTGAACCAAATGGTATAGATATTTTCCAGACTTGTCTCCTAATAGTATATTTTTACACATTCTACTCCATTGCAGAGTAGCAGACCATGACACTGAGGCTAAAGACACAGGACTGGAAAGCATTCTGGTAGCAGTTCATATGTAAGAAATAACCAGCATAGCTTAGTCAGTTTCTTGGAGCCATTACTGGAGGTATCTTGTTTGCTTCTTATTTTTGCTTCAGGATACCTGATTTCTGCCTTTCAATCAGGTTCCATATTTGAGTCTTTAGAAATGATTTGAATTTTTAACAATAAAAAGAAGTTTTTCTGCTAATTCTGATGTGGAGAAATTTTTGTATTTTTGATGTTAACAATAGTTAGTAGCTTTGAACTCAGTGTCTCCCTCTGAAAATGAGAGTCTGAGTTAGACATGCTGAAAGCTTCCCTTTATACATATGTCGCTTTCATAGTTCACTACCATGTTGAGAAGTTATAAAACTGGAGTAGCCACTGATTTCATGGTTTTGCTATCAATGAATTAGCCCCTGTGGTGGTCTGAATTGAAATGGCCCCCACGGACTATTGTGTTTGAATGCTTGGCATGTAGGGAGTGGCACTATTAGGAGGTATGGCCTTGTTGGAGTAGGTGTGGCCTTGTAGCAGGAAGTGTGTCACTGTGGCGTGGGCTTTGAAGCCTCATATGCTTAAGCTATGCCCAGTGTGGCTCATATTCCCTGGGATCAAGATATAGAACTCTTGACTCCTTCTCCAGCACTATGTTTGCCTGCATGCTTCCGTGATCATGATGAGAATGGACTAAACCTCTGAACTGTAAGTCAGCCCCAATTAAATATATTTCTGTAGAAGTGTTATTGTGGTTATGGTGTCTCTTCACAGCAACAGAACCATTACTAAGACAGTGACCATGGCAATTTTCCCCAAAAATATTCCAGAAAGCTTGGTTGCAGCCCTGAAGCTCAGTAAAAACATGGAGCTTTGGTAAAGAGAAGAGCTAGCACCATACGTAAACCTACATCAATTTAATCCAAATAATTAAAAAAAAATGATAATAACAAAGATTCAAGAATGCCAATGTTGTAAAGCAAACATTCTTTTTTTCATTGTTTCGTTGTTACAGCTCTCCACTTACAGCCCCCAATCTCCAGGCAACAGCCGCGCCTCGTGAAGACCCAGTGCTGTTGTCACATGGCATTTTCCCAAGGCCATGCTTTCCTCTTTGTGCACACATGTGCTAATCTCTGTAAGCACACCTCTCAAGAGGAGCGTTTGAAAGCAAATGGAGGTCTGGGACTGGATAGGACGCATGGCTTTAGGAAGAGACTAGTGGGAAAGTACAGAAAATGTCAGTGTGAAGCTCCTTATTATCCATACATGCTAATGTGTAAGCAGTAAGCTTAGGCTTGGTGTCCTTTAGGACAGGTGTTCATTAACTGACAGGAAATGCCCGACCTGGGGATATTATTATGATTTCAAACTTGGTATTTTTCTTTTCTCTCTGAAGTATCCAATATATCTATTTCACTGAATGCTTCTAATAAAATCTCTCTCTCTCTCTTTCTCTTTTTCTCTCTCTCATGTGTGACTGCATATATTCTAGAAAGTGATAAATTGTTTCCAGTGAGAAACACAGATTTTACTCTAATGCTGCCTGAAGGTTACCACCTTATTAGAAGTCTATGAATTTGAAAATATTTGATCTGCAATATTCGACAGCCCCTGAATTCTGCAGCATACTGACATCAGGCTAGCTAGCTTCACCCTTGCTACACATAGTTCAATTTGGGAGAACTGACCAATACAGTTTTATTTGCTGAGCCCATCATCCTAGCTGCCAGATGTTTCAGATCCTCTGTTTTATAATACATTAGTGTTCATAAAAGACCAAGTGATAACTAGAAAATCTGCCCCAATGAAATACAGGACTCAAATTTATGTATGATGTGTAGTTGTTTGTGTGTGTGTGTGTGTGTACCAAGAATGGTGTCCTACTTCTTTCAGATACTGTATATCACCTTCAGAGGTTTACATTCGGAGTTGTGTTACTTTGTTCTATGATGCATACTTTCAGATTTGGTTCAGCAGAGTATATGTGGAGAATGTTTGGTAGATGTTTAGAACTGGCCCCTCATCTGGAGATACTTTATCATTTTTGTATGAGAAATATTTAAAGCAACATCAGTTGCTGATAATTGCTATCCTATATAGTTCTGATTTTTTTTTTCCATCAACACATAAGCTGTGTTCTTATAATTCCTCCTGGAATGGTGGCTCTGGAAATAACATTAGTAAAAGAAAATAGACAAAATCTAAATTTTAATAGCAAATGAAATTAACTTTTGATCTTGTTAAATAGTAAAATGAATTCATAAGGCAAATGAAGTTTAAATAGTATGCGCTATATTTCACAACCACTGAGGACATTGCTTTGTCGAGAAAGTAAAAGAGTGTGGCCTACATATATAAAATGAGTGCCTCCCTCATTCCTACCCTTGCCATGTGTTTATAACTACTCCCAGTTTTTTTATACTATTTTCAAGCATTCTTTTCAGTTACTTAGCTGACATCAAGAAGGTACAGGTTTGGATTCTGGTTGGATGCTAACAGGATTACCTAGTGATATTCAAAGGAGAGGACAGTTAACACTTTAAAACATACTACAAAGTAGGCCACTGACTTTGTATGTCTCATTTATCCCATAGGAGGATGAAATACAAACGTGTTTTTTTACTAGACTTCTATTCCAAAGCGAGAATATTGTGAGATTTTTTTGATATGACAAAAATTCTGAACAGAACCATGTGAGAGAGAAAAGTTTTGTTTCAGCTCATGGTTCCAGAGTATTTTTTCAGTGATTGTATGAAGGACAAAGTGGATCTGAGATGCTTAACTGATGGAAACCTGGAAGGAGAGAGAGGGAAACAGCAAGAGAGAGGTAAGGATAGAGATGGGAACCTGGGGCAATAAGGAAACAAGGGAGAGAAAGAGAGTGAATCTGTATTGATGAGCATTCTCCTGTTTTAATTTTATTCTTCCCAGGCTCTCATTTCAGGGTGAGCCTTCCCCCTTATTTAATTCATTCTGGATATATCTTGGTAGACACATCCAGGGAGACACTTTCATAATCTATCTCCTTATAAATACAGTCAGAGCAACAACCAAGGTTAAACACAGTATTAAAATACTAGAAGTAGTTCCAAACAGAGGGAAGCTAATGATTCCTTGTTCCATATGTAATGGCCAAGCTTGTCTTTCAACTTGACACACCTTGGAAAGAGATCTTCAGCTGGGGAGTTGTCATTATTGGATTTGGCTATGGTCATGTCTGTGAGGTATTTCCTTAACTTCTAATTGATACAAGAGAGCTAATCCCACTCTGAGCTAGAGCCACACCTGAGCTGGTAGGCCTGGGCTGTGTAAGTAGGTGACCAGGTGAGAGGAAAGCCCATAGACAGCATGCCTTATGGTCTTTGCTTCATTCTTGCCTTGATTTCTTTAAACACATGATGGACTATAACTTCTCATCTGAAATAACACTGCTCCCCTTTTCAAACTTAATTAAATTAAATTTAAACTCTATCACAGCAAGAGAGAAAGTAGGACACTGTAGTTACAGGCTATTGTGATTTGGGGATATAGAGCATGTGTTGTCTTTGATTCATTTGTTTTTTAAACAATCATCTTTCAAATGTTTATCAATGTAAGTAACATTAAGGACATATGCAGTGTCATTAATGAGGTTTGGATGTACTGAACTCTTACTATTTGTCTTAGTTAGGGTTTCTATTGCAATAGACCACACACAATGTAAATGATCAGAGACATAAATTACTTTCTATAGCATAAATCTTCATTGTGAGTGCACATTGTGGGTTCCACATTTCATAACAGATAAGGTGATGAAACAACATGATCAAAAGTAAGTTGGTGAGAAAGGGTTTATTTTGCTTATACTTCCACATCATAGTCCATCATTGAGGGAAGTCAGGACATGAACACAAACAGGGCAGGAACCCAGAGGCCAGAGCTGGCACGGAAACATCGATGGATGTTACTTGCTGGCTTGTTTCACGTGGCTTTCTTAATCTGCTCTCTTACAGAACCCAGCACCACCAGTCCAAGGATGGCACCCTCATAAAGGGCTGATCACTAATTGAGAAAATCTCTTACAGCTGAATCTCATGGAGGATCCTCTGAGGATTCTTTCTCTCTGATGACTCTACCTTTTACTAACTTGGCATAAACACAACCAGGACTCAAACTCATGTATGTTGGACAGTAGTTCCAATTATGTTCTCTGATGTGGTACAATAATAATAATAAATGATATACTGTCCCTACTATCTGAATAAAAGAAATATATCAACATTAAGGGAAGAAAGGGAAATTTAAACAACATAAATGATATAATTGTAGTAAAATGCCTGCAGAGGTAAGCATAATTTGTGACCATAAAGTAGTATTTAGACAGATTGGATGTAGAATCACTAATACTTTGCATATTTAGAGTAGAATTATCATAAGGAAGCAATGAAAAAGAGTGGCTTCATGTTTCCCTAACATTTTGGAAATGCACAGCTCATTTCCCATTCTTTATTTGAAAGGTATACATAATGCTGCAGGTTAAAAGCAAACAAGCAAATAAACAAAAGACAATTGCCATGTCAGTATGTTTCCAGCCAGTGACTCTCAGAGGCTTCTGACAAATCAGATTTTCAGATGCTGCCATAAACTTCAGTAAGGAGAGAGTTCACGAAAGGTGGCAGAAATAAAAACTATTAGTTTTTCAATCTTATTATGCAAATTGAAAAGTCTCTTCACCATAGCAGTGAAGCCTCTATGGTATTAGTAAGCTCTCTGATTGGAGAATGGAATATTTGCATTTTTCAATTTGAGTACCCTAGAGTACCAGACAGTTTGTACTGAGAAGCTTAATGAATAAAAATAAATTTTGGTTTTAAATTTGCTCAAAATGTAGCTCAGAAATGACAAAGCAGAATTCTTCCATCCACCTTTTCATTAATTCAATAATTTAATTTACTATTTCACACAGGTGACAAGCACTAGTTGAGAATTTTTATAGACTCAAACACAATCCTAGGTATGGGGGATACATAAATGAATAAAACTTGGGCTCTCAGCATGTGGCTGAGAAGATTAGTAAGTGTTCTGTTACAAGCACAGGCAGATTTGCTATGGTTTATTCCAAGGATAAGTCTTGTCCTTTGCCAGGGTGGTCCTCTGATTTAGGCAGTAGAGAATGTTCACTAGGCAAGGCACAGAGTCAAGCAGAATGGTTTCTGAGTCACCGTGATCTCTCAAGGCTTATCTCCACTCTTCCTCCTGTAGTGTCCTCTAAAACTTTATCTGGAATTTAACATTATTGTTTCCATCTGAGGTATTGGTATTTTCATCCGAGAAGGATCATGCTCCAGGTACAACTTAATAGCCTGGTGGCCTATCTATAGTTGCATCTGGTTTTCCTCCTGTCACTGACAAGGAAGGTGTGTTTTTTTTGTTTGTTTGTTTGTTTTGTTTTGTTTTTTTCTACCTGCCCATTTCCTTTTGAAACCTTTTAGCTGAAGAAATGTTCTTTGGCTCACTGCCCTGGAACAGATTGTCAAAGGACACAAAACTGCTTGCAAACCTGTTGAGAATGCTGCCAGGAGCAGTACTCCTTCATGTTCTGGCCTCTTTGTCCTTGACAGACATCAAGGCATGAGCCTGCACTACAGAACATACTGCAACCTTCTGAAAGGTTCTGAAAGACGTTAGAGGAATTAATCGCACAGTGACTTTGTTCCATTGCGTGTGACAAGGTTAACAGGTATGCGTCTTGGGATAGCATACTCATTCTACAAGCATGTCTTCTCAGTGTTTTTTTTTTTTTTTTTTTAATTTGCTAGGCCAGCTCCTTGTTCTTCCAGTTCAACCAGGCTGGGGATGAAACACATACAGTTCCATTAACAGAATATGTTTTTGTTCGTTTGTTTGTTTGTTCGCTTGCTTTGTTTGGTTTTTTTTTTTTTTTTTAGAAATCAGCAGAAAATGAAAATGCAATGGCATCAAATCAGAATAGAATTCTAACTTTAATTATTCTGAGTGTCCATTTGACTTCTCTGTTGCTGGGATATGGCATTGACTGAGAGAAACTAGAAGAGGAATGGGTAAATTACATTTTCAGGTAGAGGTCCACCACTCAAGAAAGTCAGGGCAGGAACTTGTGCCTTACCTTCATTGAAAGCAGCTGGCTCTGAACTTAGTCTATAGCCTTCAATATGGAAAGACAACCAATTCAGACTCTGCAAATTTCTTAATTTGCAAAGCCAGGCATAGCACAGACATCTGTGGCTTTCATCATCTACCACAAATCATAATCTGTGTCCGACAAAGACTCGAGCTAAGAGTTTATTTAATATTTTATGTACTGTTTTTCCTATGTCTACATTTGATGCTCTTCATCTATAATATGAAATAGATAAATAAAGGAGACAGTGCCTAACTAGGACACAAGATACAAGTTAATTTTATAAAGAATAAAACTAATACTTAATGCAAAATTCATTTCTGGGGCCAGTAAAATGGCTTAAATGTTAACGGCTTGCTCAAGGTTGAGTCCTCAAAACCCATGTGACAGTAGAGGGCAAGAACTGGCTCCAGAAAGCTGTCCTCCTTCGACAGGTTATCTGTGATAACTGTGTTGCCATCATGCATACACGTGTGCACACATACAGTAACAATGAAAAAAAACTTCAGAGTACTGTAAAAATAAGTTATAAATCAGGAAGAGTTTCCCCACACACAGCAAATCAAATTTCTATCCACTGCATCATAGCTTATCAAAGAAGACTAAAGCAGCCACTGTGCTGTCTGTCCGCACATATATTCCAGTCTTGGAATATCTTCATTAGCAACATGAAGGGTGGCGTTCTCTCTCCCTCTCTCTCTCTCACTCTGTCTTTGTATTCTTGGTTTGCTCAGTGCTGAGGATCAGCACTCATTCAGTGCAGGTAAGTCCTATATCATTGATCTTGTTTAGGCTAGAAGGTCTTGTTTTAATCAATCATATGTGTTTTTAGAAATAGCTGGTTTTTCCATGTAGCTTGGATTTACATTATCTTACTGCTTTTGATTTCTTAATGTCATTTTCCAACCAATACCTTATATTATAATCCTTTTGTCATACTTTGAAATTCCAGATATGTCTCTACACCAGTCCTGCTTGCCTTAGTAGGTCCCTTGAACTATTAAAAGTCAGGTTCATAGTCACGGGATTGTGAACAGTAGTGAGTGTCTACTTCTTGGGCTGTGGACTCTTCATTCCCTGCCCTACCCTACACTGTTGTGGGATAGAGCTGCATTTTAAAAGATCTAGACCAGTGTTTTTCAACCTTTCTAATACTGCAATACTTTAATATAGTTCCTCATGTTGTGGTGACCACAACCATAAAAAATAATTTTGTTGCTACTTCATAACTGAAATGTTGCTATGGTTAGACCCACAGGTTGAGAATCATTGATCTAGACACTCAAGAGCTCATTGTACTTAGGAAGAAGATTAAACTGTTAAGCAAGTCATTAACTTCTTTTCTGAACCGTTCTATTTGTGTGAACTACTGTAAACTTTCTATTTAAAGTTATCTTTTCTCAAATGAGTTTTCTGACTCCACATTGAAGAGCCTCTCGGGAGCCGTTCTGCTTCCTTGGGCCCTCCTGTCTCATCACCCTTCAGCTTGTCTGTACTCAAGAGGAACTTTCCTACCCATCTTTGTTTGACTTCTACCCACTTGGTACATATTTCCATATCAATCGCTGCATCATTTTGATTCTGGTGACTATGCCTTTACCACGTCCAGTGATAGAGAGTAAGCCCAGGGCCTCATACCTGCCTCACACCTGCCAGGAAAGCACTCTGCCCCAGCAAACCCCACCATGTGCTCTGTCACCACTGAACGGACACATCTTTTCATTAGATCAAAATTATTCAGAAGAAAAACATCCAGAATGTATCTGGTACTCTATTTTTATACATGAGAGCATTTTAGCCCTTAAATTTCTAATATATCCCAGATACTGTTTCAGTCACTAATAGAATAATAGCAATAGACTAAAAAACAATCATCAGTCTCTTGAAGATGCCATGATAGGAATGAAAAACTGATGATGACAACAACAAAAGAAAAATACCACATAAACTCATATTGTAAAGAAGAAAAAGCATAAAAGAGGACAATTTGAATATTTTAAATAATTTTAGGTATTGTTTTAATATATACACAGGCATCAAACTATGCAGACAAAAAAATAAGCTTTCAAAAGATTTACAGGATTTTTTTTTCCTTTCATGAAAATGTAGGCTGTTTCAAAAAGGTTTGTGTGGTGCATAGAAGAGTTTCTGCAAATTCAAAAATACACAAATATAAAACGTTAGCACTGTTACCATTGAGAACAGAAGTAGTAAGACTTCACATAGCTCTGGAAAAATGAAGCAACATCGACAAAGAGAAGCTGTTTTCTTTTCTTGACCTTTATATAATCTTTGAGGCAACGGAAAATTGTAGTTCTTCATCATTACTTGGACAAAACTCATATGAGCAAGTATTATTTATGGCATTAATTTCCTAGGAGATATGTTATACTAGGCTAATTCACCCTGTGAAGGAGCGGATGTGGTCGACTAAGGACCATGACCACTTTTTAGGCTGTAGAAATGGATGGAGTCCAGGGTTACAAATATAATTTTCCTGGTATAATCTGATCTCAGTTTGATTAGATGTCAGATAAAGGAAGCAAGGTAAGCAGAATGTCTTCTCTGATAAAACCACATTGTTTTTATAGACCTTCATCTGTGCTCTTCACTCTGTAATATTCGCCAATGTCAACTGTGCTTGGGCCCTGAATACTCATGAAACATCAAATTCCATTTAAAAATAGTTCTGTCTTGTTGTCCTCTTCATCAGTGTAATGTAAACATTGAAAGGGGGAATCCATTTGATGTCTAGTATATTGATAGTTAAGGAAAATAAGATGGAAACATGACATATTCATTTATTTAAACTAATATGTTAAGTTTCAAAACTCAGAAAAAAAATATAGATCAAGAGCAAGACTGACACGCCCAAGTTCAAGACACAGCAGTGATTAAGTAGCTTATAGGTGAGTGTTTACTAACATGAGAGAGAGACTTATTAAAAGGTCTTTTCAATCAGAAGTTCTGTGATTTTTGTACTTCCTTTGTGGGAACATTATTCAAAAAGTTGTACTTAAAACAACAACAACAAAAAGCGGCAGCTTGAAAATCATTCTGGAAATTCATGTATTGAGGAAACTGGCTGAACAGTAGACTATTAAAATCTAAATCAAGAAGCCAGTAGTGGAAGCAATTGCATCCAACACTACCTTTTCGGTACAGTTCACTTTCTGTGCAAAATAGGTGCACACATCTTATCTCAAGGTCTAATTGAATGACCTTCATCCTGAAACTCTTGTCCTTCCTTCTTGACCTTCCTCTTGTCCTGTGCCTCACATTGTTTATAGTTGCCGTTATCTTGGCTGCTATGGTCTTGCTGCCTCCTTGGTTAGCCACAATTGTGATTTTCCATGGCATTCTTTGCTGGGTGCTTTTGTTGAACACTGAGCCCTTCTGCCTCTGATTAGCCTACCAAAGAGTGGTCCTTGTAACAAGTCCAGCTCACTGCCAGTGAAGGATATTAAGTCTGGATAACAGGCAAAGAGATGATTTTGTTTTAGTATCCCTTTTACATTCAGAATGTACTGGAAATTTCCATTAGAGTTCAATGGTTAGAGATGCCTCCTGGGGATCTTTGATTAAATGTTTTCTTTAAAGGAGTGTGGGCATTTGTTTAGTGCAGTGAGCTCTCATCTAAGTGGCAAAGCTATTGCTGCTTGCAAAACTCTCAGTTCTCCTACAGAGCATGATGCCGTATTCATCACAACAATAAATATTTCATGAAGGGGTAGAAAAAAATAAGGTAAGGTTTTAGAAGATCAAAATCAAGACAAGCCGCAGACTTTGTGCCCTGAAGCTTAGAATCACTGGGCACCTGGTCAGAAAGGTTACCGCTGAATCATGACAACTAAGCTGAGCTCATGCATGTGTTTGGCCCCTTCACTAGGATCTGAGGAAAATCA
Organism: Pachyuromys duprasi; assembly: GCA_028658305.1. Lineage (NCBI taxonomy): Eukaryota > Metazoa > Chordata > Mammalia > Rodentia > Muridae > Pachyuromys > Pachyuromys duprasi. The sequence continues at coordinate 36,824,229 of CM053753.1, read as the reverse complement.
CAGAATAACATCTAGTTGTTCTGCTCTGTGACATTTTTCTATATGTGATTTCTGAGGAAAGGTACCCCAAGTATAGATTGAAAGAAAGAAGAAAATAGCTTCATATAGTTTGAGCTTGTAAATTAAAAGGAAAAAAAACCCTCTGTTAATTCTAAATAAATGCTACAATTAGAGTAAACAAGATTTAAAGGGTTTTTATTGATCTTTGTAGATTTGTATTTAAAAAAAAAGCTAAAAACAAATTATTCTTAGACTAATTTCCAAATGAGCTATCTTACTAAGTAGAATGTGAAGACGAGTTCTTTATGGTGATAGTATGAATTTGACACCTGTGAACATACATGCATGTAATGATTTCCTATTGTGTTATGAGTTAAGAAAGTAAGAATCGCTTTTATACTAGTACGGAATTTAAAATGCCGTTTTAGTTTCTAAAGAAGAAGAAAGTGTCACTGTAATTTGGTAGCTTTTTTTAGTAGTCCAGTGGACAAACTTGGGGGCTGAATTTGCTTTATTTTTGGTGCTTTCATTAGCTATTCATTCATACTCTCCCCCTCCCCATTTAAAAAAAATAAGCCTTTATTTCATAAAAGGTATGCCCACTTTTGGGTTAAACATGCCATTTGGAAAAGGTTGCCTAGGTCTAGGTTTTGTGTTGGTTGTTCCAGTCTTCTCTATACCCTTTACACCAGGTTGTTTCTGTTGAGTGAGAAGGGAGGGTATCATTTTATCTACCTAGGCATTTGTGAAAAGTGTGTCAGTCTTTCATCCCAGACACAACACTTCTTGGAAGTCAGGTGTTTCCTCATCATCACTGCTCTCACCAATCAAATTGTGACTAGAACATTCAATGTGATCTTGCATACAGAGCACCTAGGAGGGGGCCAGTGACATTCTCCTTCAGTCTGACTCTAGAGGGCAATGCCCAAGTACAAAGGTACATCAAAGACTGAAAGACTCATCTGGATCTAAACTTAATAATGTCAAAGAGGGTGAGAGAGCACACCTATGTAGTTTGTATGATCTTAAAGAGATGGGCAATGAGGAATTTACATATGCCTAAAATAAGTTCAGTGAAATGTATTCAACTCTATATACCAAACCTTCATTGGAATGCGAAAACAGGATGGAAAGTATAAGTAAAATAGTCACAGAGGCTCATGGATATGGTGGCTGCAAGTAGTAAATCATATTTGACCATAAATTACTTCTAATAAAACACTAAATGAGTCATACATATAACTCAGGTTTTTAAATTATTAATTCAGAGTCATTGCATCTTTTTTTCTATACAATTGTGGAACAAGAACTTTTGGTTTTCAATTGTTTGCTGTATGTCTTCACTTTTAAGTTAATACAATGATTTCATTATCTGTGACTTTGAAATGTATTCAAAGTCATTGGTGAGATGCCATATGACTACAAATTTAGTTCAATATTTTTTCTGTGTTTCCAAATTTCTATGGGTTAGTTTAGTATGGAAGAAGAGGGAGACAGAAAGACCTGGATGGGACAGGAGCTCTAAAAGGAGACCAACAGAGCCAAAAATTCTAGACCCACGGGGACCTGCAGAGACTGATGAATCAACCAAAGACCATACATGGATAAGACCTAGACCCCTTGCTCAGATGTAGCCCATGGCATCTCAGTCTCCATGTGGGTTTCCTAGTAAGAGGAGCAGGGGCTGTTTCTGGCATGAACTCAGTTGCCTGCTCCTTGATCACTTCCCCCTGCTGGGGTGCCCTTACTAGGCTACAGAGGAGGGGGATCCAGACAGTCCTGATGAAACCTGAGAGGCTAGGGTCAGGTAGTAGAGGAAGAAGACCTCCCTATCAGAGGGCTAGGGGAAGGGCATGGGGGAGGGAAAAGAAGGAGGAAGGGTGGGACCAGGAGGAAATAATGGAAGGGGCTACAACTGGGATACAAAGTAAATAAATTGTAATAAATAATAATTAAAAATTATAAAAACAACTATAGGAATATCCCCAGAATATATCACTTGGTTCCTGGAGATTTTTTTTCATAAATAATGACAAATTTCAAAGTAAATTACTTTGCCCATTTCTGTAGCAATCTCATCCTATTTTCTTGTTCACTTACCAAAGTATAAGAGATGACAAGCTTCCTTTGACAAGGTTTTAATTAGTTTCCATATGTGATACTTTTTATACCATGTGGTTCTGAAATTTTCTTTTTGTATGAAAAAGAAAGTTCACTTAAACTCTTTTAATTATTTACCTGCATCTGATCTGATATTCCCTAAACAGATGGCTTTGCCTTTTTTTTTTTTTTAGTAGCTTATTCATGTTTCAGGTATTTTTAAAAAACATTTTGCTTTCACTGCAGCAAGTCAGAAGGACTAGTTTGCTTTCTGGGGAAGTATATTGAGGAGAAAAGTAGAAGATCAAGTGGAGGTCAACAGAAGGGTTTTCTGCAGTTAAATTCAATCATAGGCAATGACTGAAATGAATTCAAAATTGCCTTTCTGGAGGGAGAATGAATGTTGTCCTCTGCTGTCTGACAGTACAAGCATGTAGAGCCTCTTCAAAATGAACTAAAATTTGACATCTTGTTTGTTTGTTTGTTTGTTTGTTTGTTTGTTTTTCCTTTACTGTGGGATGTGGGTGGGAGACAGATAGTACTATTTGGTTTGTGCTCCACATAGGTTCTATAGTTGTAGTAACCATCATCCAATTTGGGTAGAGCAGATTACTTTTTTTTTTTTGGAGGGGGGAGGCACTTATCAGTCAGGGCTGATTTGTTTTAACATATTTAAATCTTTCCAGTTCTTACAGATTGTGTATTAGTCACATTGTCCTGGGAGAGTCAAAAGATAACCCCTAACCCTTATATCATCTTTTATTTTATTTTATTTTTTGTCCTGGCATCTCTTTCAAGTGTTAACTGGGATCTTTTAGCCTCACAACTAGAAAATGCAAGTGCCTCCTAGTTTATGCAAAGTTTGATGTCCTTAATCTCCTTTATCCCAGGTACTGATAAACTGAAGTTCCCTTTAAGTCTCCTCACTGCTGACCTTTCTCTTCTTCCTTGGTCCAGGCTGAACTTGTCCTGGACAGAGAGCTGCATACAGGAACTATCAGGGAGAATGACTCCACCACTTCCAGAATATATAACCCTGTCTTCCACAGGGTCTCTTCATACTTCCTCCACCTGGGAACATTTCTACCACCTCTCCTTTTCCTTTGTGCAATCACAATAATCTCCAGAGCATGGCATTTGAGGCTTCAGTATTTATATTTACCTGTCTTTACCTGACTTCTTTCAAAGTAGTGCATGTAAGCCTGTGTCCTCAACTACAGTTTAGATACTCCACTACTGTGTAATGCATATGCTCACAAACTTCTACCCAGTCAAGGTCAAGGTCTTTGAAATGGGGTTTCTTATCACCTGTGTCACCCACTTACCTTACATCAGTATCTACGTATCTCTCACTTTTTTAAGTTTCTGGCTTTTTACTGTTTTCAGCTTTAGTGTGTATGGGCGTTTAGCATCCTATGATAATTTGATGTTTCTTTCTATTGTATTGATGCCACCCGTTTTGGAATGTTTTCTTGCTGCTGTGACAATATTCCCCTGAGCAATGCTACTTAAGAGAGAAAGGGCTTACCTTATTCATAATCTCAGGCTGTGGCTTGTTGCAGGAAAGTCAAGGTGCAGGGACTTGAAGCAACTGGTAACGTGTCATGTAATTTCAGGAGTAGACAGGACTGAGTTGGTAAATGTATGGAGGTGCTCAGTTTCCTTTCTCTGCTCTCATGAGCCATGATCTTCTGCTTAGGGAAACATCTCCCTCAGACAATCCCTGGTGTCGATCTAGAAAACTGCTTACTGCACTTTTTCTTGATTGTGTCAAATTGTCAGCCATCTTTTTTTTTTTTTTTTTTTTTGTCCTGGCATCTCTGTCAAGTGTTCTCTGGGATCTTTTAACCTCATGACTAGAAAATGCAAGTGCCTCCTAGTTTATGCCAAGTTTGATGTGATTCCTCTCCTTTATCCCAGGTACTGAGAAAGTGTAGTTCCCTGTAAGTCTCCTCACTGTCTGCTGACCCTGAAAATACTTCAGATTCCCTTCCAGGGCCTGCAGTCCATCTGTCTTATGACCCACTGCCACTTCAGAATTCTTGATTTCAGAATTTTTGATTTATGCATTTCTGTTACTTCTTCCACTACCTCTCTAATCACTGGACTAGGCAGGAGGCATAGGGGGAGAAGAGGGAGGGTGGATGGGATTGGAGGAGTTGGGATAGGGGGAATACAGCCAAGATACAAAGTGAATAAATTGAAATAAATAATAAATAAATAAGTAAATTATATAAGCTAAAAAATCCTTGATATAAAGTTTCCCACAATTTATTTATTTTTATAGTGTGACATATTGAACTCTGCTCCTTATACATGCATACAAAACTCTACTGTAGAACTATGTCTTCCTAGCTCCTGAGACGCACATTGGATGAATGTATGACTGATTGGTCTTTTCTAAAATCTAGCTCCTATTTTTCTGAACTTTAGAAAGCAAACCACTTGAAATGTTCAGAAACATGTGGTGGCTTTCAAATCACAGATGTATCACCCAGCCTCTAAAGTCTGCTTCCTGTTTAGACACATCTCCGAATATCTTTAACAGTAGAAGGAGCCTCCACCTGTTCGCAGCTTGCTTGCTTTCTCTCTTCTCCTGGTTCTACAGATTAGTCACTTATTTTTCAGATTTCAGTCCTTATTCACCTTCAAGTTGTGTGTGATACTTGTCCTTCACAGATCTAGCCATCTGTGATACTGTAGACATAACTCATCCTTGGTACTGAGATTTTTACTAACAGCCCAATGCATCCTAGGAAAGCCCCTTCTTATCCATGAAGATTGCTTTTCTTTAATTCAGCTCCTGGTAACAGCTTTTCCACATGCTTTTTCAAATTTGTGAAACAGCTAAGGGTGGGCATTATGTAAGAAGACATTTCTACAGAGTGTGTATGGGGAAGTGTGAGCCTGCCGCAGTTTATTCCAGTTAACAATTAACAATGACAGTTGGTCTCCTGCAGCAGAGGGGATACTGAGAAAAAACATTAACAGGGTCTAATATAGTATGTAAGACTTCACCGCTTTTGTCAGTTCTTACACCAAATACAATAGTACACATGGGAAACAACACCCCCTGTAGACTTCTCTGAGCCACAGAGCCTTTCCTTGAGCCATCCAGCCTCTTCCATCTGGCACATTACTGTTTCAGTGAGACCACTGCATATCTCCTAACTCTGATGGTCTCACTGCAGATAGTCTCCATTTATAGGCCTGGTTCAGCCTCAAGAGAGTCACTCTAGGCAGCTAGGCTTGTTGACAGAACCAGATCCTTGGCTCAAGAGGCTGCTGGCCAGCACTGTGGCCCATGCCTTTTCAACAGTTGTGTGGAGAACCATTTCCATACAACATACTCTGGGGATAATTGCCTACTCCTAACTCAAGATAAATCTTTTGTGTATGTAGTATTTTACTGCTTATGTCTCTTGCAAATGGTTGTTCAGGTTTTAAAGCCTTCTAGCAATTCACCAGCCAAATTTTAGCTTTTTGTTGTTGTTGTTCTGCTTTTTTGTTTGTTTGTTTGTTTGTTAATGCCCCTCTGGGCATTCTGGCTTCACAAAAGTCTTGACAGGTTTGTCTTTGAGTGACTGAAATGGATATTCTTGTCTTCATTTTCTTTCTTTTAGCCCCAGCCTCTATGATGCTTTTTTAGCATCTTACAAACTCAATTTATATTTTGATTTCTATCACTCACATTGTCCACAGCCTCTCTTAATTCATAATGAGTTTTTATTGAGTCCACTGCGGGACTCAATAAAACCATCACAATCTTATGTCATCCATTAGGTGCTTGCTCATAAAGGCTTTAAGTTTCCCATAAACACAGTCCCAGTTGGCCTGTTAATCTATACAACAAATACTGCCCCTCCTATAACTAATTTCTGTAATGCTAGACTTTTTTCTGTCACCTTCCAGTCTCTAATAGTTATTTTACCCACAGCTAGTGATAACCAAATCCTGAATGGTTTCTGTGAGCCAGACCACCACCAGCTGAATGTCCTCATATTTCTTCCAGTTATGTAAGAAATATTCACCTTTCTCTAAAGGTGGATGAGTATTTATACTACTCAGTTTCTCTGCTTCCTCAGACAGACTGATCCCATCTGTCTTCATATCTTACAATGTCATGAGTGGGGCTCCAACAGGTTCTTTCATTCCTTATTTAAAGGATTTTGTAATTCAAGCAGTTGAGAGACAGAACATGCCTGTCTGTTATACTCTCCTACATTTATTTATACATTCCCCCTCTGCTTTCTCTGTATGAAGGGTTGTCTCTGAAGGCATATTTTGTTACTTTTACCTTGTTCTCTTCAATATTTGACTCTTTCCATGTATTATCAGTTTTTCAGATCTCAGCCTTCGGGCTTTTAAACATATATTCACCTTTTACTCTGTTTCCCTGGAAAGCTAACAACTGTAACCAAGGATGAGTCAGCACCTACATCACATCCTCTATTACAATTTTATTACCAAATCAGAGGCAAATGTAGAAGCTGGAAACTGTGGAACCTCATCTGTGTGTCTTATTGGTGACAACAAAGGCCATGCAACCCATCCTATGGCCTGCTTCAGACTCCATCCCATACAGGCTGGTTTCATGGAGTGAAATGCATTCTTTAATCAATCAGCGATTTTGGAGGCATCCCTGTGATCTTGTGTGTGTGTTTTGTTTGTTTGTTTGTTTTGACCTTTATTTGGTCAACAGCTGCGATACATGAAACTTTTCCTGGGGATACATGAACACTTGTCTACTCACCTAATGTATAGAACTAACAATATATCTAAATAATACCACCATAGTTAACTTGGGGAGGCAATGAGTTTATTTGCAGGAGTATGGGTAACTCAATGAGTTCTTTGCAGGAGTACTGGTAACTCAAAACCAGTTTGCATCTACCAAAAGCCCAATTCATGATGGATAATGACTCCTGAAAGCTGAACTTCTGGAGCTCTCTACCTGAGTAGCAGGGAGCTCAAAAAGTTCAGAGGATTTTCTCCTCTGTACATTCTAAGTACAAAACCTTATGAAGGGAGAAACATCGTGAATCTAGTAAGTTTCAGGGGTATCTAAAACTTGCATGTAGTTTGCTTTCTGAGACTTACTGACCTTCCTTTTAAATCTTCCTGAATCTTAATGAGCTCCCTATTCAGGACAGAATGTTTTAGTTTGGAGGAAGAAATTGCTGCACAACACAAGTGTGTTTTTTAAAAAACATTTCTAAAATTCATCTCTGTTTTACTCTACAAATTTCTCCCTTGACAACAGTCACTAGTTTGTTGTTTTCAAAGCATGACTAAGTTATTCAAGGTTTATATCTTTTAGGTATATCTGCCTTACTACATTATTTTTTTCTCAGATTCCCAAATAACTACTTGGTCATTTATTGCCATCCTACAGCTATCCAATCATTCACTCATCTGAATGTGTTTAGAAATAGCCACTTAAATTATATTTTCATATTTGTTGTACCATACCTAAAATGTTTTGTTATTTATTTTTGCCTCATTTGTTCATGTCTTGTTTCTGCAGTATATCTTTTACATCTCATTTCCTGTCTGTCATGTCCCTTCTTTTTTTTAATATACTTTTTAATTTTTATCATTAGTTACATTTTATTAACTCTGTATCCCAGCTGTATCCAGCTACCTCATTCCCTTCCAATCCCACCCTCTCTCCCTTATCTATTCCTTGCCTCTTTCTAAGTCCACTGATAGGGGAGGACCGCCTCCCCTCTCATCTGATCCTGGTATCTTCAGGACTGGCTGCAAAGTCCTCCTCTGTGGCCTAGCAGGGCTGCTCTTCCCTTGCAGGGTGGGGAGGTCAAAGAGCCAGCCATTGAGTTCATGTCAGAAATAGTCCCTGTTCCCCTTACTAGGGTACCCATTTGGATACTGAGCTACCATGTGCTACTTCTGAGCAGAGGTTCTAGGTTATATCCATATATGGTCCTTGGTTGGAGAAAGAGTCTCATATAAGGCCTCTGTGCCCAGATATATTTGGTTCTTATGGAGCTCCTATCTTCTCCAGATCATATTAACTCCCCCTACTTTCATATGATTCCCTGCACTCTGCTGAAGGTTTGGTTATGAATCTCAGTATCTGCTTTGATACACTGCTATGTAGAGTCTTTCAGAGTCCCTCTGTGGTAGGAGAGCCTGTCTTGTTACTTGTTTTCTCCTATATCCAATGCCCATCCCATTTGTCTCTCTAAGTGAGGACTGATCATCTTACCCTGGGTCCTCTTTCTTGTTTATCTTCTTTAGGTGTATGTCCCTTCTTTATGCTCCTTTGTTCACAATTTTTCAGTCCTTATAGTCAGTTATAAGCAATTACTATGACTCTAACATTCATTTCACTAATCATTTGCATTTCTTTATGAGTTTTTGTATCAATGGTTGCAACTATAGCTAGCATAGAAAGTAAACATTTAAATTTGAGTGGTTCACATGATAAAAATGTAATTCTACCTTACATAAGGCTGTGAGATGATTCCAGGTAGACAAGGATGGTTATGAATCTGTTTCATGTAGTTTTGCTTGGGTTCAGAATGACAGAGTCTCAGACATCAAAAACACCAAGCTTTCAAGATTGCTTCAGGATTCTTTCTTTAACTTGATGGGATGCTTACAAATGGCAGATAGGAGGTGGCAAGCTCACAAGGCATGGCAAGAAAGCACCTGTTTCCTCCCACAAAGTACCGTTCATGCTCACGTGCCACATATCACAAAAACAGTTCTACAAAGTCAATTCATTGTTCTTCAAAGACACTATAGTGTAGCATTGTGAAAACAGCCCAGTGACAAATATTTGAATTGTAAAGCTAACTTGACTTACAGTTTGCTTTGTAGGACTGTTAATTCTGGTAATGAATTTAATCTCATTACCAAATATAAGAGTCTCCCACAGGCATACCAAGCTGAGAAATTACAAAAGGGAAATGACAAATAAAATAATAGCCATCATTTTATACAATTCTATATCACCTGAGATTTTTGACCCATCACTTTTTACTTGGATGCTCCAGACACTTTTTTGTCTGTTTGTTTTCCCTGCTTAGAGAGTCTGCAATAGATATTGGGTGTCACTTGATGACCAGCTGTCCCTTCTCATGAGTAGGATAGCCAGTTACTGAGGTGGAGCTTGTCATAGCAAGCAAGTGCCCTACTACTGAGCTATATAGTCACTTTACAAATGATCTTAAGTGGGAAGAAAGTACAGTAAACACAGAACTCACCTTTTATTGGGTTGGGAACATTCTGCTTATGTTGGCAAAACTAAGCCCAGTTTAAACTTCTCCTTAAGGCTGTGAGTGTAAGCCTCAACTAAAGGTTTTGAGGCTAATTTTGTGATTTCAGTTCTATCTTAGGATATCTCTGTAAATACAGGCAAAAAAAAAAGGAAACAAGGATAAAATTGAGATATAAGAGGGTGTTTAAGTTGTTGATATTACAGATGAACATTATGAAAACAGATACACTGACTACCTGTATGGGGTGTTACATATATGGGATATTGCCTACATGGATGCCTTTATAGGATATGAAAATGAAGAGCCATGGGAAGTGTTCTCAAAAGCTTACCTCACTGTGGCTCCAGTTTAACTTCTTTCTGGCATCATTATATGTCAAAATAATGAACATCAGGTGCTGCACTAGCAGTCTCAATATGC
>CM053753.1:36795210-36813962 GCA_028658305.1 Pachyuromys duprasi | reverse complement strand
GAGGGCAAGAAGTAATGATAGATCTAGGGGAGGTTGGTGAGACTTGGGGAGAACAAGAGCTCCACAAAGACCAAACTGAGCACAGAGGTCTTGTATGAGACGGTTCCTACAATCAAGGACCATGTGTGGATGTGTCCTGGAACCCCCGCTGAGATGGGGCCCATGATAGCTTGGTGTAGGACTGAAGACCCTAGTGAGGGAAACAGGGACTGTTTCAGTCATGATCTTGATGGCTGACTCTTTGACCCTCCCCCATACAAGCTGGGGAGTGACAGACTGGCTAGATCCCAGGGGAGGACATTGCAGCCAGCCCTGAGGAGACAGGATAAGCTGGGTTTGGATAGAAGGGTAGGAGGTCCTCCCCTGTTGGTGGACTTGGAGCGGGCAGGGAGGAGGGAGATGAGGGAGGGAGTGGGAAGGTAGGAGGGAATGAGGGAGGTGGCTATGCCTGGGATTCAAAGTATCTAACCTGTGATTGATATAAAAATAAATAAATTAAAAAAATGTTAGATTGAAACCTTTTGTTCCCTACCTATAGCAAAGTAGGAAAAGAAGTATTTTGAAAATGTGGGATCACGTTTGTCAAAACCACTGTAATTGTTTTAACACTATCTAACTCAAAGTCCTTAGCACACTGAACACATGATGATAGGCACCTTAACAGCACAGACTACCTATAGAGTCACCATGTATCATAGGGTCAAAGATGTCTGTGTTCACAGTCTGGTGCCGTTTACGTCATTTAGTTATCAAACGTGAGTGTATATAAAAGCAATGGGGAGAGAGGGCTATTGCATAGTAACTTAGACATGTGGGTCTGGAATGAGAGTAAACTCTCTGCCAAAAACTGTCTGGGACAGGTATTACAGACTGTTTGCAGAAGATACCAGCAAAGACTGATATGAGAACTTTATGATCAGATACAGAAAACTCTATTGTTTCACTTAAATTTGCTGAAGTGTAGATGAAGCCACATGGTGTGGGTGAAGGACATGGAAACATGTCATGTGGTTACAAAAAGGGCAAAGTTCTTTGCACTGTATTTGGATCCTCTGCTTTTGATTCCTACATGCATTTGCACAGTTCCCAGGGCATGGGTGTTCACATATCAACCCCAAAGTCACAAACAAAAACTTAGAATCAATGCTGATGGATTTAACATGTTGGGCCCTTTGGGCATGTTTGAGTCCTAATGGGGGAATCCTCATGCATGGAGTTAGTAACTCTGTTAAATGTGGCCCAGAAGGCTTTTCTCTTTTCAGCATGTAAACATAGCTCAAAAGCAGCATGTAGCAGTAAGAAAGTGGACCTTCACTGGATAGGATGGGTGGTTTCCTTGACCTTTGACAACTTTTGTGATCCATGTCATACTTTCTTGAAACTGTAGAAAACTTGACTAATTCAGTGACACTCTTAATACTTCCTGGGAGTGTGCGTCATAAGTGAGTCTACTTAAGCACAGTCTTAGAAATGCTATGCAGGGTCAGGGTGTGTCCATATTATGTTCTTATGTGTAATTTGTTCAAAGCCTTCCTTTTTTCTAAATTAATTTATTTATTCCTTTTATATCCTAATCATGGCCTCTTCCCTACTCCCCTTCCAATTCCACCCTGCCCCTTCTCTCCTCTCTCCTCCCCTACTACTCAGAAAAGGAGAGCCCCCCCCCCCAACACAAATACACTCACTCTAGCTCATCAAATTGCATTAGGACTGAGTATGTCTTCTTCCCCTGTGGCACTGTGAGGCAGTCCCACCAGAGAGCAGTGATCAAAAAACAAGAAACAGAGTCTAAGCCAAGAGAGCCCCCACTCCTTTATGAAGCCTGAGGGGCCCATCTGCATAGGGAGCCTAGGTCCAGTCCATGCATGGTTCTTGGTTGGTTCTTCAGTCTCCACAAATTCCCCTGGGCCATGGTTGGTTGGCTCTGTTGGTCTTCTTGTGGAGCTCCTGTCCCTTCCAGGTCCTTCTTTCCCCCACTTTTCCACCAGACTCCCTGTCCTTCAACACAAAGTTCTGCTGTGAGTCTCAGCAGCTGTTTTGATCCACTGCTGGGTGGAGCCTCCTAGAGTACTGCTTTGCTGGGCTCCTGTGTGTGAGCATAACAGAGCACTGGTAACAGGTTCAACACCTTCTATAAGCACTGCAGGTTGAAAAATTGTAGACTCTTAACAACCCATGAGAAATACTGCCACTTAAATTTCTGCTTTTTAAAAGCTACGCAGCTTATGGTGTTTGTTATATCAACTTATTTCAAATATAACAGCTGTCTATTGATGATATGAAAGTCCCTATTTAGAAATGTAATGTTATTTCATTTTTCAACAAGTAGTGAAAAGATACACATGGGTGATATCTTTGATGAATTTTAGATGCCTTGTGATGAAAATGGTTTACAACTTTACATCATAGGTTTCTCATCTAGAAAATATTGGATGGTACTAGGAAAAAATAAAAATCTGATACTCAAAGGATAGAGCATAATGTACTTGTAAACACAGTTTCGGAATGTCATGAACTTTTAGGTTATATATTCAAAATGTCCTAAACTCTCTACTTCATGGTACATAATATTAAAATCGTTTGTAACTAAGGTTTTAGAATGCTTACAAACTGTCTTTTGTCTTACATGTAAAGTTTAATTAAACCAAAAAGGTATTTTAATTTTAACTATTTAGAAAGGAGATGAAAATATATCTGTGTTTATGAATGATCCTTTTAATTTGACTCTCAGGTGTTGGATGAATCCCATTTCATCCTTTATTATGAAGCCTTTTACTAGATTTTTATTGATTAAGCTTAAAATGCTTGGTGACATGCAGTTTCAGTTTTTCTGTGATGGATTCAGTTCCGAGAGCCTTAAATATTTCCTTGTGTGGAACATCTAGGGAGCACGGACAGAAGTTACAGGCAAAAACCGGAGGAAGGGCACCCACCATCTCAGGTGATCAGTCTGTACACAGTAACAAAGACACAGAGGTTGAATTCCAAATGTGGTGACATTGCTCAAGAAATCCAGACAGCCAAACATATAATATCAGAGTTCCTTTACTGGAGGTGATATTTTCCCCTGTATTACTGAACATTATGTATTTTAAATGCTGACTTCACTAGCTATAAAACTAAGCCCAATTAATTATGTGATTGTTTATATAAACTGAACTTACTGACAGAGGATTCTTTGCAACACTGCCTTTGGATCAGTGTATGTGTGTAGTGTAGGCTACTAGCATGAGGCTTGTATCTCCTAGCAAGCACATTATGTATTTTAGAACACTTGTTCAATAGCTACAATACATAGTTCCTAAAACCACGGAGTGAAAGTAGAAGGAATTCTCAGCCCAGATTTGCCTGTTCAAATCTAGACTTTGCTTGAGAGACATCCTGACCGTTAACAATACAACCTCCATTAGAAAGAGTTCACTAGAAGGAGTCTAATCATGCTTCCTAGTCAACCTGAAGGTCTCAGACCACTAGCCTGACAACTGGAGAAAGCATTAAGCTGTGGGAATAATCATGTTCACATTTCATGGGATAATTAACTGCTTTCTTTAAAGTCAGTGATGGCTCTCTGGAAAACATGGAGGCTTTGCTGGATATCTCTTGGAATATTCATGTACTTGTGAATATACTGGTTGGATAGTTGCTCAAAAATCAGTCTGGATGTGGATCAAGGGGAACATTCCTCCATTGCTGGTGGGAGTGCAAACTTGTGCTATCACTTTGGAAATCAACCTGACAGTTCCTCAGAAAATTGGGAATAGGTCTACCCTAAGACCCAGCTATATCTCTCCTGGGCATACACCCAAAAGACACTCCACTATACCACAAGGACATCTGCTCTGCTATTTTCAGAGTAGCTTTATTAGTAATAGTTAGAAGCTGGAAACAACTCAGATGTCTCTCAACTGAAGACTGGATTAAAAAACAAACAAACTGTGGTACATTTACACAATGGAATATTACTCAGCAATTAGAAACAAGGAAATCATGAAATTTGCAAACAAAGCAGAAAGACACACATAATATGTACTCACTTATAAGTGGATATTAAAAATAAGGAGATGATAAAAGTTGCAGGCAAATGGTTAAACTGGAAAATACCAACCTTAGTGAGGTAACCCAGACCCAGAAAGACACAAATGGTATATGCTCACTTGTAAGTGGATGTTAACCAAATGATACAGGATAACCATAGTACAATCTACAGACCCAAGGAAGCTAAGTAACAAGAAAGACTCAAGGGTGGATGCTTGAATCACACTCATAAGGGAAAATATAATAGATATTGGAAGTGGATGAAATGAGGGAACTGGGTATGAGAGGATGTGGGGAGGAGACCTAGGGTGGGGATCAGATGTGGGGAGAGTGGGGGTAGGTGGTAAGAGGGCAGAGAGAAAGAAGGAAAACTGAGCAGGGGACATCTCTGGGACAAGCTGGAGAACTGTGACAGGTTAGACTCCTGGGAGGATATGAGGGTTACCCTAGCTGAGACTCCTAGCAGATGGGGATACTAAGATTGAAGGGACCACCTCCTAGCCAGGCAGGACTTCCAGTGGAGTGAGAGAGACACCCATTCATAAAACTTTATACCCAAAATTTAACCTGCTTACAAGATGTTCAGGGATAAAGATGGTGCAGAGATTGAGGGAATGTCCAACAAAAATGACTGGCCCAACCTGAGACCCACCCCAGAGAGGAAAGCCAATCCCTGACACTATAAAGCTATTCTGCTATGCTTGCAGACATGAGCCTAGCATAATCAGTCCTCTGAGAGGATCCACTCAGCAGCAGATCAAAACAGAGGCAGGGACCCATAGCCAAACCTTAGGCAGAACTTGGAACATCATGTGGAAAAGTGTTGGGAAGGAAAGAGGTGCCCAGATGGGATAAGAATTCCACAAGAATACCAACAGAGTCAATGAACCATGCGATTTTACAGAGACTGAAGCACCAACCAAAGAACATGCATGGACCTATACCCCCTGCATACATAACAGATAGGCAGCTTGGTTTTCATGTGGGTCCCAGAGCAAGTGGAGCCAGGGCTGTCTCAGACATGGACTCTGTTGCCTGCTTTTGGATCACTTTCCCCTACTTTGGCTGCCTTGTCGGGCCTCATGGAAGAGGATGTGCTTAGTGCTGTTGTTACTTGATGTTCTGGGGTGGGTTGGTGGGTACAGGGCTCCCCTTTTCTGAGAAGGAGAGAAAGGAAAGGAGGAAGAGAGTGGGAGGGTGCAGTTGGGAAAAGAAGAGGGGGGGAGCTGCAGTAGGCATGTAAAATGAATACATAAATAAGTTTAATAATAATAAATTTAAAAAAATAGTCTGGGAATACTAAAGGTGTCAAACCTAAGGATTTTTGAGAAATGAACATGGGTCTGACCTGACTAGACAAGTAACTTGGATCAGTATGTTGTGAGGAAGAGTGAAGGCAAGCTAGAGTGGTCATATGAATGAGCTAATGAAAGCACTTACAACTTGTAGACCAGCTGCAAATGGGACGTTTAACTTCTTCTTTTTGCAGAACAGAAACCTTACCTGTGGAAATTTCAAGGTCCACATTAAAGAATGACCAACAGAATGGACTTAGTATGGTGCTTACAAATTCAAGTGATTTAGCAGTGGCTTGTCCTTATACTCACCTTATTAAATCACAGCCTGGATGAATTCAGCAGAGCTGTTGCACTATTCGTTCCTTCACTTGACTTCCCATGCATGCTGTTCAGTCACACTCTGCTTTGTGCCTTGCAGATAACTCTTTAGTTGCAGAATGTTCCAACCTCGTACCTCAACTTGCAATAGTCCCCTGTAGGCATGGAAGATCTATGCCAAGCATCCATGGAATGCTTGAAAACAGCACAGAACCCACAATAGATAATGTTTTTTTTTTTCAATTAGATGCATATCAATGGCAAAGTTTAATTTTAAAGTAGGTACAGTAAGAGAATAAATCCAAAAGCTAATAGAGCTATCAAAACAATAGGATTGTAAACATGGTCATGTGGTACATTTCATCACACATGACCTTGGGCTGGAACAGGAGATTCATCACCTGTCTTTTTATATTGAAGTTGCTTTTCTCCACTCTGGGTCATGCCTGCATTTCAGTGTGATTTTTATTTCTGAGCCACAAATGGTTTTGTCCAATAAACTTTAGATTTGGTTTCTTTAGCTTAACTTTTCATCCCTTTGGTCTCCAGTTTATGGTGATGCTGAAAAATGTAACGGATGCTGTAACAAAATGAATTGACACCAGGGAGTAAGAAAAAGAATGTGCATATGCCTGTGGGCATATTTCAATCACAATTCAAAATATTAAATAGTGTTTGCACCATAAAAGAAGGCTGAATCCAGGGAGATCAGCTGGGTAGCTATCTTATTCAGAACTGGCAATTTTATTCCTACTAGAATACCTAATTCCAAACTTTCAATTTCACTGTTCTTCAGCTTAGTTTATGGTCAGTGGACTTTACACTCATTTATTTGAAAACTGTTCTTTAGAATGAGATTAAAAGAAATTTATGATGTGATTCACAGTTCCACTTTGGGTAGTAGGGGACTCTAGAGACAGTAAATTGGAGACTGTTTCTGAATATTCCTTTCTAACTACCATCCCAGGAAGACTTCTCCAATAACTTCAGTTTTTCTTGTTAGTCTTGAAGCTAGAAAATATCTTATTGATTTTTGAAGCAGCACATATAAATGCTTTGAATTTTATTGGTGAACAGGTTTTTTTTCTATTTAATGGCAAAAATTCCTTTTTAAATAATGATTTTAAAGGGAAATGTATAATGTGGCATCAACCATGAAATTAACCCAATAATAGAAAATTTCCTTCAAAGACAATTTTTGTTTAACTCACATTTATTAAGTACTTACTAAGCACATCCCACTGAAGTAAATTTTAATGTGATGGGTTAAAGAATGCAGTTTGCATCTTTTATCTTTGAGATTTGCTGACACTGTGCTTTAAATGGTTTAGTACTAACTGCTGTACCATCTAAAGTATCATGTGCATACTTATCTGGCAAGCTTGGTGCTAATATTGAAAGGAACAATCTATGAAAACGTCAAACAGTGCCTTGGGCAAAGGGCTCAATAAATATTAGACATATTTGTATTCTTGAGATCCAAGGGTGAGCAAATAAGACAACATTTTTTCTTAATTTCATTTCTTTGTGGTAGTAGGGACTGAGCACAACGCCTTGCTCAATGCTAGGAATCTCACAGGGTGATGAGTGGCTTAGCACGCAGTGATTTAAAACACAAGAGAGATGTTCTCAGAATTGAAAAGAGGGTATTTCAGAGCAAAAACTAAATAGCTATCTGGAAGATATGCTAAGTGTTACCCTGAGGATAACAAAGTTAATGCAGTGTGGATGGGTGAGAAAAGCTGTACATTCAAGAGCTAAGAATCAGAAGATTGGAAGAGCACAGAAACCTCCAGAAAGTAAAATAATCTAAAAATTAGTTGCAAAGTGAGTCAGATCCACACCAGTGGTTTTATCAATGTTGCTGTTATTAGGATCTCTTGGTCTATTCACACTTTCAACCAATCATATAATATATACATGGAGACAGTTTTGCATCAATACTTCATTCACTATGTATCTTCACATTGTTTTCTTCAGAAAACTATGTAAGTGTTGATAGGTAGCAAGTTCCTTCTGGCAAGTGCTACTTCCCAATATTCACTCAAGATGTTTTATTATTGGCAAAATGTGATCATTTTTAATAAACTCAATTCACTTTTTATTTTAGAAATGCCTTTAAACACCAGTTCTGAACCTGTATTTTTTGTGGGGGGTTAATTATTTCAAGTACTACTGGCATTACATCAGTTAAGTGTCTGAGATATTTATAAACTCTTGTGTTAGAAACATTAAGCAGTTTCCTTCTATCCATTTTGAGACAAGTAAAGAAATTATGGTTACTTGTGGTCACTGTACCAAACTATCAAAATTAGAGAATGTTTTCCTGTCTATATTTTGAGACCAATAATCAACCTTTCTCAGAGCTCTCTTTCTAGTCTCTGCTAACCAGCCACTATGCCTATATCTACCTCTGGTTCATCACAAATTTTAGTTTATACCTATGAGTGAGAACAGAAAGTATTCAAATGGAAATCATTGTACGAATAAATCAATGCTGGCAAATCCCATGCTACTTTCTTGATTGGTGTAGGTGGCTGCTACCCTTGTTTTGCACCCTGAAATTTGTAGAGAAATTTGAAGGAGTCTGAAAAGACCTGTGACATCTGTTTTCTAGAAAAAAAGTTATATTACTAATCCAATGGTGTCCAAAAGCAAGAATGTATGCATAAAATTTGTATATAGTAATCCAGTTCCAGATGATTTTACAATTTCTGTGTGTGTGATGTAAATTTAGGACATACATTTCTACCTGCTCTAGCATTTATCTTATATTTGAAGTACAGACATTGTAAGCCTTTTCTTCTAGCTTTTGTAAATATATAATATATTATTTTGATCTATAATCACTCAACTCTGCAGTGGAATATGCATTATATTTCTTTCGTCTAATGATAAGCTAACATACGTTGACCAATCTTCATCTTTTACTTCTTTTTCTCACTTCAGTTTCTGGTAGCTATCATTCTATTCCCGAGATTAACATTTTTTAGATTCCACATATGAGTGAGGTCATATGATATTTGTCTTCCATTTCTGGCTTATTTTACTTAGCACAGTTTTGTCTAGAATGGATAAGGATCTAAAAAATACTCAATAAAATAAAGAAAGCTATCATATTTGAGACGGACACTAAATACAAGCAAATGTTGCTCAAAAGAAGACACACAAATGCTGTATAGGTACATGAGAAAAGCTCTGGGACAGCACATAACAGTCCAATGTGCTATTACCCTAACCAGTACAAATGGTTGTTAGTAAACAAACGGAACACAACAAGTGCTGATAAAGAAGTGACTAAGAGGGAATGCATACACTACAAATCAGCATAGAGGTTATGGCAAACAGTATATGGTACTTCCCAAAAATATTAAGAAACACAATTAGGGCTTACCTTCCTACAATCCCTCATGCCTGTCCTTTCCACCGTGGGCCCAGCAAAATGGCTCCTGAAAAGAAGGGTGGCGAGAAGAAGGGCCATTCTGTCATCAATGAGGTGGTGACCCAAGAATCCACCATCAGCATTCACAAGTGAATGGAGTGGTCTTCAAGAAGCATGCTCCTGGGGCATTCAAAGAAATTCGGAAATTTGCCTTGAAGGAGATGGTGACTCCAGATGTGAATGTAGATACCATCTGTCTGGACAAAAGGAATAAGCAATGTTTCATATCACATATGAATATGTTTGTCCAGAAAACATAATAAAGATGAGGATTCACCAAACAAGCTCTACACATTAGTAACTTACATGTCTGTTACTATTAATCTACTACTTGGAACTAATCTACTAAATGCCAAATAAAATTGGCAGAACTGCCATAAAAGAAGCACAATTGGTGTATGTCTCCAAAATACATAAAACTGACTTGTTTACAATAAACTTGCATCCATTCACTTATTAAAACACTATTTTAATATACAATCTGAATGTCAGCTAACTGAAGAATAGATAGGGAAATGTGTGCTAGGTTTACACAATGAAGTAATATTTATTCATAAGAAGGATTCTATTCTGCCATTTTTGACAATATGGCAGTGGCTAGAAGCTGGAATATTTTAAATGGTAATCTTTAAAATTAATTTATTTTATTTATCAGGTGAAGAGTGCTTGAGGAGCTGTAACGTAGAATGTGGGTTCCATGCATCCTGCCTTTGGTTTCTGCTGCAAGTCTATAGTCGAATGGCAACCATAGGCTCAAGGCGCAGCACAAACCTGAGCTCTCTAGGCCTCAAGGCTTTCTTGAAAGGTGAAGTGGTTGGAAAGTTACGTTTCTAGGAGCTCAGCCAAGGCAGGGCAAGCTGTCAGCTAAAGTCAGTCTAAGTTTTGAAGTGGTTGTTGCACACCGTGACCCTTAAATCCTCTTTAAGTGCTGTGATTATATGATTAGAAAATTAATTTTAATTGTTTAGAATATAAAGCCCACTACAGAAATGCAGTGCTGTGAGCGCTTGTGACACAAAGAGAGCACTGAAGAGCCTGTGCTTAGCCAGTCAAGCACAGAGGCTCAAGCAAAGCCGTGCTTTAGGATTTTTGCTGTATTTTCTAGTCTAATTCCACAGATTCCCACAGACCAACTGTTTCTGTAAGGAAATCTTACTGGTATTTGATTTGGTGAAAGGGTGTCTCCAAACACAATCTGCTCAGGCATACAGGATGCTAAAAGCCGCACACAGAAGTGTGCTAAAAGAGAAAGAAGTTGTTTCAACTTTGCAAGTCCCAATTATGGCCTATGAATTTATGTTTTGAGTTGTTTGTGAAAATGAATTCTGTTTCATTTGTCTTGTTACCAGAATATCTTGTTTTCTTCATCAATTTTTCTCTTTTGTCAGCTTAAAGAGTGTGAATGATATTTCTTTTTTTAAATATGGAAGCAAAGGCTTTAAGATAAAAAAGGGTGTAGCCACGTGGGGATTAAGCCACATATTCCAAGTCGCTGGGTGGAAGTGCTTGTGAAATGCCATCGATGGCATCACTTTGCAGATTACAACATGAATAAGAAGGAGATAGCAGAAAACGTTGTCATAACCATATTTGCTCAAGAAGAGCACAGTGCCATGGCACATGGTAATTGGGCCCTTCTGTTACACATGCTGGGTACAAAGCAAGGAAGTAGGAAAAGCTGTTTACTGAGACAACATGTTATCTAGATGTCTCCTAGCAGGGCAAAGACATCTACCCTTGATGGGTCACACCTGACTGACCAGTCTCATGGCTCTCAAGTCCCCAGGCTGAAGCGTTCTCTGAGCTCACTCACTGAAATTTTAGATAATTTGTTGTTTTTCATTTTGTAAGTGGGTAATGGAATACGTTGTCAATGGAAAAAGAGAACAAATGCACTCTACATATTTTAAAAGATGCCATAAAATGTAGACTAGATATTTTTGTTTTAATAAAACTTTACCTACAGTTAAATTTATGTGGCATTGTTTGATTTACCATTAATTCAGAGACAGAAGAACACACAATTGTTGGATGATGACTGATTTCATACTGTTCTTTCCTTTCTTTCATTCTTTTATTGAAAATAGCATTTTTCTCTCACATAAAATATCGTGATTATAGTTTTTCCTCACTCCACTCCTCCCAGTTCTTTCCTACCTCTCTTCCCAACATGATACACTCCCTTTGTATCTGTCATTAAAAAAGAAAATCAGGCTTATAAATGATAATAAAATATAAAACAAAACTAATACATTAGAATTGGAAAAAAACATAAGGAAAAGAGTCCAAAAAGGAGGGGCATGAGCCAGATTTCACTCATTTTCACACTCAGGAATCCTAATGGACACTAAACTAGATACCATAAGAGATACTCAGAGGACCTGTGCAGACCCAGAGTTCATGTGAGCTTTGAGCATGTTGATTTAGAAGGACTTGTTTTCTTGCTGTTCTCTGTACTGTATGACTCTTACACTATTTTTTATCTCCACAGGGTTCTCTGCACACTGAGGGGAGGGTTTTGATGGAGAAATCCCATTTAAATTTAAGTGTTTAGTCTACGCACTTATTCTCTGCATAATGCCTGGCTGTGGATCTCTGTATTTGTTCCCATGTGCTGCAGGAGCAAGTTTCTCTGATGATGATGGAGCAAGACAATGATCTATGAGTATAGCAGAATACCGTTTGGGATCATTTTATTGCTATTTTCTCCTCCTCCTTCTTTCTTCTTCTCTTCCTCCTTCTCCTCATCTTCCTTCCCCTTTCCTCTTCTTTCTTCTCCTCCTTTTTCCCCCCTCCTTTTTCTCTGTCTCTGACTCTTCCCTCCCTCCCTACACCCTCTTTCTTTCCTGTTTAGAACAGTAGCAGTTAAATTTATCCTCCCTACCCTATCCAGTCTCTGGCTTTCGGTCATGCAGTGGGCCTTAAGTCAAATCAGGTGTTGGTTGGTTACTTCATCAAGTTTTGTGCCAACATTGCACTAGCAGATCCCACAGGCAGGACACCTTTGTTCATGAAAGGTTTTGTGTCTGAGTTGGTGTTTATGTTTTTATTTTGGTAGTGTGCATAGTACCTTTCTGTACCAAAGAAACTGGTAGACAGTGATGAAGATGTTATGTGGGTACCCTTGATTTCTCCATGTTCAGTACACGCTGTCTTCAAAATTGAGGCCTTGCTGTCAGTTGGTGGAGAGCAACCTATAGTCTTATCAATATTCTGGGCTGTTTGGAGATTTCCATAGGGCTCCTTTGGCCAGCTGCTCAATTAGATGTAACCCAATCCCGGTACTGGAAGTTTCATTTGGATATAAGAGATGATCTATTGGAGTGCTGTTTCTCCCATTGTTTGACAATTTCATAAGATTACCTTTATATATTTTATAAAATTTAGGAAGCTTCAACTCTATTAGGTTTTCATATGACCCTTCAAATGGCCCTTAATTTTAGCTATTTCTATGCAACCTTCTATTTCACAATGGGTTAGGCTGATACTTTTTTGATGCTATGTAGACAAAGAAAGTCTTATTTTAACCTAATATAATACTGTATTTTATTAACTAACAGAAAAAACAAAAACACACAAAAGAATTAAAAAAAGCATAGAGGACCTACTATATTTCAGTAAAAGAAAAAGTTATAAAGAGACATAAGGATCTAAGAGATTAAAAGATGCCCACCAGGTCTGTGAAATACATGAAGGTGGACTCATTAGAGATTTAGAAAACAATTTTACAGAGAAACCCAAGGGCTTCTTTTAATTCTCATTCTCATCCTTTTCCCCTAACATTTCAGAACATTTCAACCATAGCTAAGTCGTCTGAGTGGCTATTGTGCTTTTTTTCCATGTTTTCAATCCTGTCTGGTTTTCTTTCATCTTCAGCTGTGCAGAGAGAAGTCGAACTATTGTTTAAAGAACAAACAGTCTGATGTGAAGTTCAAAAACACTAACGACTGTTACATTTATGGGACTGCACGTAAGACTAGTGCATTTCCAGTTTCCCATTAGCAGGCATCACTGTTTTATGATGCCCTCCCCTGATCTTTGTTACATACATAATCCCTGGTGCCTCCATGAAAGCAGCGTCCAGCTTCACCTTCAGATGATATGTGTCTAGGTTTTCTCACATAGGCTTTTAGTAATTCTCTGCAAATCAATACTTGCCTATTCTATTAAAATGCAATCCCTTGCAAGCAAGAAAGCATTTGCTGTGGGTTCTAAATGAACACCCCGTATGCTCCAAATGGATATGATTCTAATGCTGACACCTCAGAGAAAAATTTTTACCATAGAGTGGTATAAATTTATTCAAAATAATTTAAAATATTCATTGTAAGGAAAATCCAGTTAAATGATTTATAAAGATCAGTTTCGAGCAAGTTAGTTGAGCAATAGCATAAATAAGATGTTGAGGGTTTCTTTTATAAACTCCAGACTTGAACAAATTTGATACATCTTGCTTATATTCATACAGTTCTTATGTCTTAAAGCTGAAATTGTATGAGAATACTGTATTTAGGTCATTACAATAGAAAAGCCCAATGTCACTTCTACTGAAACTTAAGGCTTTTTTAAGAGGCAGGTGTGTGTGTGTTTCTGAAACACTTGTGTTACTTAATAAAATGGACTCTAGTAGACTCTTTTGTATCTTTGCAACAGGAAGTAGTTGTACAGGCAGGCAGGAAGACACGGCCATCAACTCATTCTTAAGTCTTGGGAGAATGGTGCTTAGCTCATTTTGAAAGAAATTGTTAGGTTATATGACTACTGGTAAAAAGCCTGAAGGGAGTTTAAAGACAGTCAAAGGATTGCTAGAGGTCTGCTTTCTAGAGCAAATGCTTGAAGCCAGTGGTTCTCCAATGCTGGGACCCTTTAATCCATTTCTTCCTGCTGTGGTGACTCCATCCAGAAGACTATTTTCATTGTAACTTCAGAGCTACAAATTGGCTACTTTTATGAATCACAATATAAATATCTGTGTTCTCTGATGTTCTTAAACAACCCGGTGAAAGGATTATTCAACCCTCCAAATGGGCTCATGACCAATTGATTGAGAACCACTACTCTAAACAAAGGGAGACAGAATGAGGCAGGTGTGAAAAAGATGTGGTTCAAGAGTAGGAGTAAGTCTTGGTCATATATGTGTACATATATATTGAGTCCAGTATTTTTTTCACTATATGAAAATTATTGATTCTTCAAAAGAAGAATAATTTTTAAAAATTTTCAACGGTGATTATTTATTGTTTTATAAATAAGTTTAAGGGCTTTATTGTTCAATATTACCACCATAATTAACAACTTACTGTAAAACAATTTGAGAAGATATGCAAATCTTAGGTAATACCACTGACAAATACTTTTATAGTTAGGTAAAGGGTATGAAAGAAAAGTGAGATAGTGGTAAACATTTGTCTATTATTACATACAGCTGAAGTTCATATGATTTAAATCTGTCTAAAATGTTACTACGTATTTTTTATTTCCAATGTTGTTCTTATTATTTTTATAATTTATTTATTTTTATATTAATCACAGGTTAAGTACTTTGTATCCCAGCCATAGTTCCCTCCCTCCATTCCCTCCCACTCTCCCCATCCCTCCCTCATCTCCTCCCTGGCCCTTTCCATGTCCACTGATAGGGGAGGACCTCCTCCCCTTCCTTCTGACCCTAGATTATCAGGTCTCTTCAGGGATGGCTGTAATGTCATCTTCTGGGGTCTAGCAAGGCTGCTACTCCTTCGGGGGGTGGGGAGGGAGAGGGTCGAAGAGCCAGCCATTGAGCTCATGATGGAAATAGTCCCTGTTCCCCTTATTAGTGTACCCAGTTGGATACTGAGCTACCATGAGCTATATCTGGGCAGGGGTTCTAGGTTATAATGATACATGGTCCTTGGTTGGAGAAACATTCTCATAAAAGACCCCTGTGCCTTAATCTATTTGGTCTTTGTGGAGCTCTTGTCCTCCCCAAGACTTACTAACTCCCTCTTCTTTCATATGATTCCCTGCACTCTACCCAAGGTTTGGTTGTGAGTCTTAATATCTGCTTTGAAACATTGCTAGGTAGAGTCTTGCAGAGGCCCTCTATGGTAGGCTCCTGTCCTGTTGCTTGTTTTCTCCTCCATTCAATGTCCATATTACACCGGGTCCTCTTTCTTGCTTATTTTCTTTAGGTGTATAGATTTCAATATGTTTATCCTATCTTATAGGTCTACAGAAGTGAGTATATACCAGGTGTTTCTTTCTTCTTTTGGGATACCTTACTCAGGATGATCATTTTCAGGTCCATTTGCCTGCAAATTTCATAATTTCCTCATTTTTAATTGCTGGCTAGTATTCCATTTTGTAAAAGTACCATAATTTTTGTATCCATTCCTCAACTGAGGGACTACTGGGTTGTTTCCAGGTTCTGGCTATTAAGAATAAAGCTTCTATGAACATGGCTGACCAAATTTTCTTGTTGTGCACTTGAGCATCTTTTGAATATATGCCTAAGAGTGGTATAGCTGGGTCTTGAGGAATCACTATTCCTAATTGTATAAGAAAGTGTCAAATTGATTTCCAGAGTGGTTGTACAAGTTTGCATTCCCACTAGCAATGGAGGAGGGTTCCTCTTTCTCCACATCCTCTCCAGCATGTGTTGTCACTTGAGTTTTTGATCTTAGCCATTCTGACAGGTATAAGGTGAAATCTCAGGGTCGTTTGGATTTGCATCTCCCTGATGGCTAAGGACTTTGAGCATTTCGTTAAGTGTTTTTCCTGCCAATCTACAGTCCGTTACAGAGAGTTCTCTTTAGCTCCATACCCCATTTTTTAATTGGATTGCTTGATTTGTTGCTTTTTAACTTCTTGAGTTCTTTATATATACTGGATATAAGCCCTCTGTCACATGTAGGATTGGTGAAGATCCTTTCCTAGTCTGTAGGTTATCATTTTGTTTTGATGATAGTGTCTTTTGCTTTACAGAAGCTTTTCATTTTCATGAAGTTCCATTGATTGATTGTTGAGCTTAGAGCCTATGTTGTTGGTGTTCTGCTCAGGCATTAGTCTCTTGTGCCAATGAGTTCCAGGATCTTCCCCAGTTTTTCTTCTAACCAGTTTAGTGTGTCTGGTTTTATATTGAGGTCTTTGATCCACTTGGACTTTAGTTTTGTGCAGGGTGATAAATATGGATTTATTTTCATTTTTCTGCATATAGACATCCAGTTGGACCAACACCATTTGTTGAAGATGCTGTCTTTTTTCCATTGAATGGTTTTGGCTTTTTTGTCAAAAATCAAGTTTCTGTAGGTGTGTGGGTTTATTTCTGGGTCTTCTATTTGGTACCATAGATCCACTATTCTGTTTCTGTACCAATACCATGCAGTTTTTATTATTATTGCTCTGTAATACAGCTTGAGATCAGGGATGGAGATACCTCTAGATGATCTGTTGTTGTACAGGATCGTTTTAAAAATTCTGGGTTATTTTGTTTCTCCATATGAAGTTGAAGATTTTTCTTTCAAGGTCTGTAAAAAATTACATTGTTAATTTGATGGGAATTGCTCTGAATCTATAGATTGCTTTTGGCAGAATGGCCATTTTCACTATGTTAATCCTACCAATGCATCAATATAGGAGGTCTTTTTATCTTCTGATATCTTCTTCAATTTCTTTCTTCAGAGATTTGAAATTTTTTTCAAACAGGTCTTTCATTTACTTGGTTAGAGTCAACCCAAGGTACTTTATGTTATTAGTGGCTATTGTGAAGGGTGTTGTTTCCCTAATTTCTTTCTCGGCCCTTTTGTATTTGGTGTATAGAAGGTCTTCTGATTTTTTGAGTTGATTTTGTATCCAGGCACTTTGGTGAAGGTGTTTATCAGTTCAAGGAATTCTCTGGTTGAATATTTGGGGTCTCTCATGTATATTATCATATTGTCTGCAAAGAGTGATACTTTGACTTCTTCCTTTCCAGTTTATATCCCTTTGATCTCCTTTAGTTGTCTTATTGCTATAGCTAGGAATTCAAGTACTATGTTGAAAAGATGTGGAGACAATGGGCATCCTTGCCTTGTCCCGATTTCAGTGGGACTGATTTAAGTTTCTCTCCATTGAGTTTGATGTTGGCTATAGGCTTGCTGTATACTATATTTAGGTATGTGCCTTGTATCCCTAATCTCACCAAGACTTTAAACATGGATGTTGGATTTTGTCAACTGCTTTTTTGGCATCTAGGGAGATGATCTCCTTCAGTTTGTTTATATAGTGGATCACATTGATGGATTTCCGTATATTAAAACACCCTGGCATGCCTGGGATGAAGCCTACTTGGTCATGGTGGATGATATCTTTTATGTCTTCTTGGATTCAGTTTGCAAGTATTTTATTGAGTATTTTTGCATCAATGTTCACAAGAGAGAAAGGTCTGAATTTCTCTTTTTTTTGTTGTTGGGTCTTTGCGTGGTTTAGGTATCAAGGTGACTGTGGCTTCATAGAATAAGTTTGGTAACATGCCTTCTTTTTCTATTTTTATGGAATAGTTTAGGCAGAATTGGAGTTAGCACTTCTTTGAAGGTCTGGTAGAATTCTGCACTAAAACCATCTGGCCCAGGGCTTTTTTTTTTTTTTTTTTGGAAGGGAGGCTTTTGATGACTGCTTCTATTTCCTTGGGGGATATAGGTCTATTCAATCTTTCTACCTGATCTTGACTATGTTTGGACTATGATGTGACAAGAGGTATTTCTTTTCAGGTCTAGTCTATTTGGTCAGCCCCAGGCTGACATCTCAAAAGACTGTGGAGCTACACCTCCAGACCAGAGGGGTGACCAGCCTGCAGTGCTCACAGCTTCTAGCACAGAGCACAAACCAGGCACACAGAGCCCACAACAGAGTTCAACTGAGACAACAAGACACACACTAACAAACCAGCAGAACTCCCTGACCTTCTTTAAGAATACTCCTGACACAGGAGATTGACAGTTCCAGTCTGAAGTTCAGCCTTAAAGCACAAACAGCTCCTTGATTATATATAAACAAATGCCCAGAAATCGGGGAAGAACTCACCCAACAAAAATCAGGACACCATGGCCCCAACAGAAACACCCATAAGCAGAGGAGACTTTAATTCAGTGGAGACACAGGAAAATTATGTTAAAGATATGATTATGCAGATATTGGAGGAACAAAAAGAGAGGCAAAAAGAGGAAATGAAAAAGGCCCTCAAAGAAATGGAGAAGAATTTAACTGCCCACATAGAGGAAAAATTAAAGATAAACAGAGAGGAAACAACCAATGTAGGAGACACAGTCAATCAGTTGAAGGAAACGGTAAAAAGCATGAAAACGGAATTAGAAACTATAAAGAAAACACAAAGAGAGAAGAACGTGGAACTGGAGAACTTAGAGAAAAGTTCAGGAACCACAGAGGTAAGTATCAATAATAGAATATAAGAGATGGAAGAGAGAATCTCGGGAGCTGCGGATACGCTGGCTGTAATGGAATCCTTACTCAAGGAAAAAAGGAAATCGGAAATGTCCCAAGCACAAAACATCCAAGAAATTAAGGATGCCATCAAAAGATAAAACCTAAGAATAATTGGAATAGATGAAAAAGAAGACTCCAGGCTCAAAGGACCGGAAAATATATTTAAGAAAATCATAGAAGAAAATTTTCCCAACTTAAAAAAA
>CM053753.1:36766880-36794710 GCA_028658305.1 Pachyuromys duprasi | reverse complement strand
CTGAGTGAGGTATCCCAAAAGCAGAAAGAAACATTTGGTGTATACTCACTTATATAAACCTATAGGATAGGTAGTTCAAGCTGAAATCTACGCACCTAGAGAGGATATACAAGAAGGAGGACCCAGATTGGTATGATCAATGCTTGTTTGAATGAACAAATGGGATGGACATTGAGTGGAGGAGAAAACAGGCAACAGAGCAGGAGCATGCCAAAAAGGACCTCTGGGCAGGGGGTGTCAATGTAGCGATGTATCAGAGCGTATATTAAGATTTGAGATCAAGCCTGTGACAGAGGGCAAGAAGTAAGGATAGATCTGGGGGAGGTTGTTGAGAGTTGGGAGAACAAGAGCTCCACAAAGACCAAACTGAGCAGGGCACAGGGGTCTTGTATGAGAGGGTTTCTACAATCAAGGACCATGTGTGGATGTGGACTTGAACCCCTCACGGAGGGGGTCCATGATAACTTGGTGCAGGACTGAAGACCCTATTCAGGGAAACAGGGACTGTTTCAATCGTGGCCTTGATGGCTGACTCTTTGACCCTCCCCCATACAAGTGACAGTCTGGCTAGATCCCAGGGGAGGACATTGCAGCCAGCCCTGAGAAGACAGGATAAGCTGGGGTTGGATGGAAGGGAAGGAGGTCCTCCCCTGTTGGTGGACTTGGAGGGGGTGGGGAGGAGGGAGATGAGGGAGGGAGTGGGAGGGTAGGAGGGAATGGGGGAGGGGGCTACGCCTGGGATTCAAAGTACCTAACCTGTGATTGAGATAAAAATATATAAATTAAAAAAAATAAATTGCAGTTTACTCACTTTGTATCCCCACTGTAGCTCCTTCCCTCTCCCCCTCCCTCATCTCCTCCCATGCCCCTCCCCAAGTCCACTGAAATGGGAGGTCCTCCTCCCTTCCATCTGACCCTAGCCTAGCAGATCTCATCAGGACTGGCTGCATTGTCTTTCTCTGTGGCCTGGCAATGCTGCTCCCCACTCAGGAGGAAGTGATCAAAGAGACAGCTACTGAGTTTATGTCAGAGACAGTTCCTGTTCTCATTACTGGGGAACCCACTTGGAGACTGAGCTGCCATGGACTACATCTGTGCAGGGTTTCTAGGGGTTCTAGCTTATCTCCATGTGTGGTCCTTGGAGTATCAGTCTCAGAAAAGACCCCTGTGCCTGGAGTTTTTTATCTGTTTTTCTCCTTGTGGAGCTCCTGTCCCCTCCCCGTCTTTAATCTCCCCCTACTTTGATAAGATTCCCTGTACTCTGCCCAAAGTTTGGCTATGAGTCTCAGCATCTCCTTTGATACCTTGCTGGGTAAAATCTTTAAATGGGGCCTCTGTGGTGGGCTCCTATCCTGTTGCCTGTTTTCTCCTTCTTCTGATGTCCATCTCCTTTGCCTTTCTGAGTAAGTATTGATCATCTTACCCAGGGTCCTCCTCCTTTCTTAGCTTCTTTAGGTATACAGAGTTTAGTATGTTTATCCTATATTATATGTCTAATATCCATGTATAAGAGAGTATATACCATGTGTGTCTTTCTGCTTCTGGGATAGCTCACTCAGGATGATCTTTTTTAGATTCCACCATTTGCCTGCAAATGTCATGATTTCCTTGTTTTTAATTGCTGAGTAGTATTCCATTGTTTAAATGTACCACAATTCTGGGGTACAGAGCTAAACAAAGGCTATTATATTTAATGGAGATTCTGAAAGCATAAAGAAATTATAGGTATTTTTCAAATCTTTAATAAAGACTGTGACTAAGGCTTTGTGTTAACATCTTGGAAGTAATTACAGATTACTTTGGTATTTCCCTGGCTTGTTTTTGTCATCTCACTCTTTTTTGATTATTTCCCACCTTTTCTTCAATTCTTTGGAAAAGAAAGTTTTCTTCAAATTCTATGTAGTAGTAGAGGTAAATCATTCTAAAGCTGATGCATTTATTTTTAATATTTTTTTAGTTTTTGAAATTATAATACAATTACATCACTTCTTTCTTCTTTTTTCTCTTTCCAAACCCTCCAATGTACCCCCTTTCCTACTTTGAAATTTCTAGCCTTTTTGTTGTTGTTGCTTTAGTTGCTGTTTCAACAACGTATGTACACATACAAACCACACACACACACTCACAGACACACACACCTACATTTATAACCCCATCTTCTCAGTCTGTATAATGTTACTTGTATGTAAATGTTTTCCTGACTCACCTTTAGTATTGCATTAATCACGTGTGCTCTCAGCATTTCTGTAATTCTTCGCCCAGGGTAGAGGTCTCCTGAGCATTCCATCTTGCATGCTGGCGCTTCTCTTGTTGTTGTCTTGCTCATGCCTTGTTTAGACTATATGTGAATTTATGGGTACAGCTTCTGACATTTCTAGGATATATAGTCTTGAAGCAAATTCCCTGTTCCTCAGCCTCTATGATCATTCGGTCTGCAATGATCTCTGTGTTCTGGATACAGGAGCTGTGATGTATATGTTTTCAGATGGGCCTGGGCTGTAGAACTCTGCTTTTTGATCAGTTGTGGTTTTCAGTAATGATTTGTATGCTGCAAGGAGTAGTTTCCTTGACAAGGGGTCACATAGTTAAGTGTGTATGTAAGGACATACAAGAAGAAAATATTGCCTCAAACTGCTTCTCAAAAGAGTCCTTTGTTAACACTCACTGTTCTTCCACAAAGTGATTCTGGAGAATCCGAGTTCGACATTACTTGTAGGAACCCCAAGTATAAACAAGAAGGCTGTTTATTTATTAAATGTATTTGCATGAATAAATGTGTTTATCTGAGTTCACTAGTTTCAGTCTTGCTCTGCTTATAACATTTATTTCAAACGTATTTTCATAAATATAAAATGATAGTAAAATATTCATTATGATTGCATCCATCCAAATTGATTATGAACAATCTTTTTAGTAGCTCCAGAACCATTCTTAATGAGTTCTCAAGGCTCTAATATAAAACACCCAACTTCAAAGCACAGAAATCAGAAACCTAGCACTCTCTGGAGATGACACATAGGAACAACACTCTTGTTGAGCTCTGTGTCTTTATGTTTTTTAATTCGTTTTATTTTTTATTTCCTTGCATAGGTGTGTGCTAGTGAGGCATAGATGCATGTTCACATAAATGTGGGCATACATCTGTGTACATGCGTGTACACATGAGTGTGGAGGCCTAAAGTTGATATTGAGTGTCATCCTCCATAGCCCTTCAGTTTCATGAGATGAGTTTTGCACTGAACCTGAAGCCAGGTAGTGTAGCTACCTAGCCCACCCAGAGTGTCCCTCCTTTGTGCTCCCTACAGACAGAGATTAAAGGCAGCTTGCCTGGCTTTAACATGCTCCTTAGGGATTTGAACCCCCATCCTTGTGCTTCTGTAGTGGGTACTGTATCCACAGACCCATCTCCTTAGCATTTTTTTTTAGTGTTAATTGACAATTAATAATTGTGTGTTCATGAACCATGATGCAAACTTCGTATACAAGCACAGATTCTGGAATGAGTAAATCAAGCTACTTAGCATATGCATTGTCTTCCATATTTATCAGTTCTTTAAGACTAAACTCTCTTCTTTTAAGTCAGACTGGAATGCATTGAAGAATAGATTGTTACATTATTATTACTTATAATCATATTCTGTGATATTGTACTTCCTTCTCAGATTACATTAAATATATTGGCCAATACTTCCCTTTCCTCACCCAAACACACCTGAGCCTCTGATCAATAGTCTGCACTCTACTTTCCATGAGTTTCACCTCTCTGAATGCTTCAAAGACCTGTGAAAATTCATGAGGACTTGTCTCCAATGTGCTGTTGATCATTGCTAGTAAACTCATAGGCAGCCCAGTATGGAGATTTATAGTGACTTCTCTATAGATGCTGTAGCGAAATGATTGAAAAATAGAGTTTGATTTTACTTATGTATTTATAATCGGTAATGAGAATGAATGGGATCTTATTAATCAATTCATAAAAATTTTTCTAAAACTCTGATTCAATTTTCTTTGTCATCAAAACACAAAATTTATTTAGAATTAATTTATCTGTTCAAGAACGTCTGTGGTGGAATTTATTGAGGATCAGTTTGGCATATATTTGCACATATTTCTCAATATTTCTACATTCTGTTTACTCCTCAGTCTGATCTGTTGGTTGTCTCAGAATTAAAATGGTCTTAATTGTCTAGACAGAAAGTCTGTATTTCAAGATTTTGTTTGAAATTGGCCCAACCTAAGACCCACCCCCACAGTAGAAAGCCAGCCCCCGGCACTAATAATGATACTCTGCTATGCTTTCACAGAGGAGCTTAACTTGACTGACATCTGGGAGGCACCAGCCAGCATCTGATCAAGACAGATGCTGGGACATGCAGAAAAGCATGGAGCAGAGCTCCGAGGTCCTGCTGGAGTGTGAGAGGAAAGATGGAAGGACCTGGAGAGGACAGGAACCTCATAAGATGACCATCAGAGACAGCTAATCAGTCCCATGGGGGCTTACAGCATCTGAGACGTCAACTAAGGAGCATGCATAGTCTGGAGCTAGGGCCCCTGCACACATGTAGCAATGGACCTCTTAGTCATCATATGGGGTGCCTGGTGAGTGGGGGCGTGGGGTTGGCTTTATTTTTAACATGGGCTCTATTGCCTGCTTTTGGATCACTTTCCCCCTGCGGGGCCGCCTTACCTAGCTTCAGAGAGTGAATATATGCTCAGTCCTGACGTGGCTTGATGTGCTGGGGAAAGTTAATGGGGGAGATTCCTTTTTCTGGGGGGGGGGAAGGAAAGGAGAAGGGGGAAAGAGAGAAGGGAAAGAAGACTGGGAAGAAAGGGGGAGTAAACCGAAAAAGAAAAACTAAAGATCTTGTTTGAGTAATTGTTGCGTCCATTGTATTTTTCAATCTCCATGTGTTGGTTGAGCTCACTGAGAATCCGGCACTGGAAGCGACTTGCCCACCTTCCACTTTAAACAGAAGCATGTTTGTTTCCTAATGGCCTCCTAGGCCTCTTGTCTGGGGAAGGGCTGGTCCTCCTAACTTTGTGGCAAAGGGAAAAGAGAACCTCAACATTAGCCCAAGAGTAAAATATTGTGTCTCTGAAAACAGGGGAACACAAACCGTTGCCAGTCCGCGATTGATTATCACACAATATACGGGTGCCTAAAGGAGGAAAGAGAATTTGGAAATTCAAGTGTGGGAGCTCATTCAGGATGAAGAATTCCAGCTGGAAAACCTGGCTGGCTGACTTCCCTTTGCAGCTGCAGTCACTGTCTGCAGGCTGTTTGTAAACTAATCAACTAATTTGATGGTGTTACCTTTCTGTTGTCATTTGTTCTTTTATTTGGTAGCCTCATTGAGGGCGTACTCTATGTCCTGAACGTTCTTGATCAGTAACTACTGCTAACCTAACCAATTTCTGTAGGAAATTATTTGATGACAGTTTGTTAATCTGTCCTTATCTAGTGTATCAGTGTTTCTCAACCTTTAATAGAATCTCTCCTGTTGGGGTGACCCAATGATAAAATTATTTCATTGCTACTTTATAACTGTAAGTTTGCTATTGTTTCGAATCATCATGTGAATATCTGATATTCAACCCCAAAGGGGTCGCAATCCCCAGTCTGAGAACCACAGCCTTATATCACTAGCTATTTTTGTCACCTAATCTTTAAATTTTATTTTACGGTGGGTAAATATGCGTAGTAAAAGAAAAAAATAGTACACACAGTGCTTTCTGAAGTTTCAAATGTCTCCAAGTTGGGGGCCTTGAGCTATATCAACTGGTGATAATAGCATCCATTTAATATTTTCCCAATCGTTCTTTCTCACTCTGATATTTTATTTCTTTCTAAGGTAAATCACAGGGCACATTTAATAATTTGGAAGAGCTGGTTCCTATAAATGCCAAGACAACAAAATCTGCACATGTCCAATTGTCTGTGTAAAAGGGAATAGAATTGCATATAAGCTAAGCCTATTCTTTAAAAAATTTTAAGATTGATTTTAGTTCTCTGTTTTATTCTTTTTCCATTTTATTGAAAATAGATTTTTTTTCATAATACATGTTGATCATGGTTTCCCCTCCCTCTACTCCTCCAGGTTTTCCCCTACTTCTCTTCCCATCTGGATCTTTCTGCCTCTCATTAGCAAACAAACAGGCTTCTAAGGGATAATAGTTATATAACATAATACATAATTATGTATTACAGTGAAACAAAACTAACACATCAGAGTTGGAAAAGACAAACACAGGGAAAAAGCTCAAGAGAAGGCACAAGAATCAGACACCTACTCATTCACACAATCAGGAATCCCATAAAAAAACTAAAATAGAATTCATAATGTAGACACATGGGACCTGGAGCTGATCCAGTCAGGCCCTGTGCATTCTGCCTCAGTCTCTAAGTTCATATGAACTGTGCTCATGTTGATTTAAAGGTTCCTGTTTTCTTGGTGTCTTCCATTTCCTCTCTTTCCTCCTCTTCCATAGGAGAGCCCTGAGAGTTGAGATACGATAAAAACATCACATTTCAAGGTGTTTCCAGGTCTTTCATTCTCTGAATAATGTCTGGCTGTGGGTTAATACATTTGTTCCCATCTGCTGCTGATGGCTGAACAAGGCACTGATCCATGAGTATCGTAGGAACCATTTTATTCTAACTTTTTTAGAAGACAGTAGTATTTAGTTTTTACCATTGGTCCCTGGGCTATCTCGTTTCTGGTTCTTGTTTAGCCAGACATGTTGGGGTGGATTCCATATTTTTGAGAGTGAGCCTTAAGTCAAATCAGATGTTGGTTAGTTACTCCCATAAGTTTTGCACCATTATTGCTCAGTCTTCCATGGAGCTTACCTTAATAGATCAAAGGAGTTGTTGCTGGGTTGAATGTTTTAGATTCTCTGTTGATAGTGTGCAGAGTACCAAAGATAATAGGACATAAGGTTTCCCTCTTTTGATTTGCTGGTCTGAGATTATTTCTGCCCTACTTTTTCTTAGTTGTAGTTAACCTATATGTTTTGGAATTTTCCTTCTAGTGCCTTCTGAAGGGCTGTATTTTTAAATAGATACTACTTAAATTTGGTTTTATCAAAAACTGTCTTATTTTCTCCATCTATTATGATTGAAATTTTTACTGGGTATAGTAGTTTAATCTGGCATCTGTGTTCTTCTGGAGTCTATAGTACATCTATCCAGGCCCTTCTGGATTTTAGAGTCTCCACTTAGAGGTCAAATATAATTCTAATAGATCTGCTTTTATATTGTTACTTGGTCTTTTTCTCTTGAATTTTTTAACATTCTGTCTTTCTTATGTACATTTAGTGTTCTGAATATTATGTACTGAGAATACAGTACATAATACTCTTTTTCTGGTCCAGACTATTTGTTGTTCTGTAGGCTTCTTGTATCATGATAGACGTCTCCTTTTGGGGGGGTTAGAGATGTTTTCTTCTATGATTCTGTTGATAATATTTTCTGAGCCTTTGACCTGGGTTTCCTCTGCTTTCTTTATTCCTATTTTTTGTTACATGTGGTCTTTTCATGGTGTTCCAGATTTACTGCATGTTTTTGCAGGAGCAATGTTTTATATTTAACATTAGTTTGACCAAGGTATCCATTACTTCTTTTATGTATATCTGAGATTCTGCCTTCTATCTCTTGTTTTCTGTTGGTGAGACTTGGCACTGACTTTCAAGTTCCTAAATTTTTCATTTCTAGATTTCAGTAAGTTTTCATTTTCTCTATTGATTCTATTTCTCTTTTCAAATCTTGAAGGGTTTTTCCATTTCCTTCCACTGTTTGTTTTTTTCATGGGATTTTAAAAATGATTTATTGAGCCAAGCATGCTGGCGCATACCTGTAGTCCCAGCACTCAGAGGCAGGCAGATCTTTGTGAGTTCTAGGACAACCTAGTCTACAAGCGAGTCCAGGACAGCCAAGGCTACACAGAGAAACCCTGTCTCAAATGAACAAACAATCAAAAATGGTATATTCATTTCTTTTTTCAAGAACTCAATAATATTCATAAAAGCTATTTCATAGTAGTGATGGTGGTGGTGGTGGTGGTGTGTGTGTATGTGTTATAGCTATGTTGAAGATACTCAGGGCCTGGTTGTAATGATGGTGGTCGTGGTTGTGGTGCAATCACCCAGCTCTGATTATCCCCTGGAATGGTGGCTTAGAGTGAGGAGAGTCACATCAGAAAATCTGCAACAGAATTGGGGATGAGATTTGGGGATTGGACCTGAAGGAGTCGAGGGAGAAGTAAAGATCTGCAGTTAGAGTTCTTGCTTCCCTGGTCAGAGTGGCCTGTGGGTTTTCAGAGAGTGACTGTTTGAATTGGGGACTGGAATAAAGCAAGGGAAAGAGTGTGATAGAGGAAGATCTCTGGACCCACTAGTGATGGGGACACAGGGAAGGAGGGAGTCTCCCTCATCCTGTTTCAAGTCTGGGGATGAGACTGAGGAACCGGAGTCAGAGGTGCTTAGGGAGAGATAAAGATCTGCTGTTGCCTGCCTACTTCTCACACTGTTGATGTTGTTGGCAACAAAGACAAGATCGTTGCCAAAAGGATTAATATAAGATCGGGTATATGAAACGCTCTTTAGAGCTGAGACAGCTACTTGAACCAGTGAGGGAAGATAAGAAAAAAAATGAAACAAAGAAGAAAATATCTACATTCAAAAGGCACCTTAACCTGCTATATCCAGAGAGCACTTCTGGGAGAACTAATGGTAGGAAATGGAGCCTGAGCTGCTGAATCCCATTGCCTATAAATTCATTGCTCAATATATGGGAAAGAAGGCAAATAATCTAGAAAAACAACACCAGCGAGAATCTCTGTGGGGAGCACACATCTGTCAGGAAGGAAAAGGTGGACAAAAGTAGTGTGGAAATCAAAAGGAAATATCCCAAGGATAAGACTGAACCAAATTGCTAGCATTCAGGAACATCCAGTGTTCCAAATTAAGTATTGACTTTTTTTTCTAGGAATTCAGACACAGGATACATAATATTCGTACTACATATTATTGATCTATTTACCCATCCATCTATATATCTACCTACCTATCTGTCTACCTACCTATCGTCTGTCTGTCTATCTATATATCTATGTAACTTATCTATCTATCTATCTATCTATCTATCTATCTATCTATCTATCTATCTATCTATCTATCTATCTATCTGTCTATCTGTCTATCTGTCTATCTGTCTATCTGTCTATCTGTCTATCTGTCTATCTGTCTATCTGTCTATCTGTCTATCTATCATGTATATACTATCATGTTCTACTATCATCTATCTTTTTCTTTTTCCTTTCTAGGTATTTATTTTCTATCACCCATCTATCAATAAAACTTTATCACTCACTTATCTATCATTCATTCATTAATTATAATCTAAAATTTTATTACAACAAATCATCTGATACAGGCTAACTTTGTGAAGCTATTTAGGTCACAGTTTTAGAAGTTTAAGGGCATAATACTGGGAATCAGGTCACCTCTGGTGGCAATGTCTTGACAAAGTAAATTATCTAGTACACAGAGAGACAGGAGGTCATACCTTAAATTAGGAAGCCAGCGACAGTCTAGAGTCCAAAAATCCTCCCCAAAAGCATGATCCTAGGTTAGTTAGGGTTACCATTGCTGTAATGAATGGCCAAAAGCAAGTTGGGGAGAAAAGGGTTTATTTTACTTACACTTTGCTGATCTTCATGATGGAAGTCAGGGCAGGAACTAAAACAGGGCAGGAATCTGGAGGCAGGAGCTGATGCAGATGCCATGGAGACTTACTGCTTACTGGCTTGTCCCTATGACCTGCTCAGCCTACTTTCTTATAGGACATAGAACTGCCATCCTAGGGTTGGCACCACCCACAATGGGCTGAGTCCTTCCCCATTGACCACTAAATAAGAAAATGCCTTATAATCAGATTTTGTAAAGGCATTTTCTTAGTTTGAGGTTCCCACCTCAAATGACTTAACTTGTGTCAAGCTGACATTAAAAAAAAAAAAAGCCAATGCACTAGGTTATTAGGCACCAGTACCTAAAAGTGTCATTTCCCAACATTGTCACCCCAATAACCAAGTTCCACTACATAAGCTGTGTGAGAAGAACATACGTGCAAAACATAGCAGTAGTGTGTGCTAAATAAAAAGGGACAGAATTTATAGTGAGCAAATGAAATGTAAATTGATTTAAAAGTACAATCCAACCAAAATCTCCATTTCTCTATTTTTAGAGTACTACTATTAGAACATTTTGACAGGGAAATATGTATGAAATGGAGACTCAAGCAATGTTGTATGGCAAGATGAATATATTATGTAGTATGCTTGATTTTAACACTGTGTTTAAAATAATGTGGTAGGAGGATTTCACTTTGCCAGTAAGCATGAACTGAATAATTTATTTTGTAATGTGAATTTATCCATTGAATCAGTGTGTAGTATTTAAACACTTTTCCTGTATTTAGTTTCCATTTATGTCATGAATTTTAATGGAGTCTTTAGAGCAGATAGATAGATTATAAATTGTAAATTTATATGAAAGACAGATAATGCTTTGTCACATGTGAAAACTGATCAAAGGTGTTGGATAGTGAAATTCTTTCTTAAGGGACATTCTGCACCTGCTAATTACTTCTAAAACTTAAATTGGAATTATTTGCCGTTTAAGTACTGAAGAATGCAATGATTGATTTTTCTATTTAAGACTAACTGTAGATACATAAACCGTATAACTTTTGTGTTATAAACATAGTCTGTAGGTCAAGGAATTTGCAAGGACACATTATGTAAATTTTATGTTTGAATTGACAAATTTCATGGTAACTCTGGCTTTTTGAACTTTAAACAAGCATGTATAAACTGTTTTTTAATAATCTAAGACATTTTAGTTTGACATCAAAACTTGAAAAATATTCTACATAAAGAAAACCACACTTGAAGTCCTAAAGTAGAAGCTTAATGGCAACTATTCAAAAAATCATTTTTTTCTTTTTGTTCTCTGGGAATTATATACATGTAATGTGTTGATTAAATTTACCTCCCATCTACTGCCTGTATGAATATGTGCATTGGATGGATCGTTTACAATATCATAGGTAGCTACTCATAGATGCATCACTGACAAAAAGCTAACTGTTCCTCTCCTGTTGCTTTCAGTTGTCATGAGGGTCTCTGCTGTCCATGTTGGGATTTTGATGGCTGGATGTTGTGTAGGTCTTATGCATGCAGTCAGAGGAACTAAGAGCTCATGCTATGGAAAGCTTGATGGCTTTGTCAGGCTTAGCAAATACTGCTTTGCTGCTATTTACTGACTCTGGAACTTATAATCTTTCTAGCCTCCTTGCTCAGTGATTCCTAAGTCTATGCAGTCTCTTATTCTCTGACATAGGGATGGTTCAACATAATAAAAACAAATAAATGTGTTTAAACTGTGCTTAAAATAATGTAGTAGGAGGATTTCACTTGCCAGTCAGCATGAGCTGAATAATTTATTTTGCAATATGAATTTATCCACTGAATCAGGGTGTAGTATTTCATCATTTCCCCTGGATTTAGTTTCCATCCACGTCATAAAGTTTAAAAGACTCTCAACTCTCAGCTGTTCCTTGTACCACATCGTTCTGCCACAGTGGTCTGTAACCGTCTGGGACTGTAAATCCAATTAAACATTTTGCTTTATAAGTTTTTGTGGTCATGGTACTTTTGCCACGGTAGAAACCTGTCAAAGTACAAGGAAATAGATGTTTGTTGTGAAAAACAAGAATGTGCTGCTTTTGGAGGAGTGTAGCTTTGGGATGTTCCACTAGAAAAGTAGGTGAACACTATAAGCAGAGCTTAACGGGTCATGCTAGGATTCAGGGGGATCAATAGAGCCTAGAGCCAGAGGGACTGTGGGGACACATTTCAAGGGTTTTCAGCTGGGCTAGAGAGTATGCTTGTAAAATTTGGGGACAGAATGGCTATTTTCACCCCTGTTGTAAGATTTGCCTGTGACTAACTTAAAAATTTTTTTGCTGGAGGAGATTTCAAGACGGCTCAGTACTCATTCACTCTGTCTCATGGTTATTATTAATCATTCTTATGTAGATCTACAATAAAAAGGAGCAAAAAAAAAAAAGAGTTTTTTTTAAAGTAATACAAAATATACAGTTTGGAAAGAAAAAGAGTACCAGGACATTTAATGTTGGAATCAAAATTTATGCTGAAAAAGCCAAAAGAGATTAAGGCTAGACCTAATCTAAAATGGAAAAAAAGAAAAGAAAAATCATAGTTGTGCCCTCAGGAGAAATTCCCACCCCACTAAACTAACTTGTGGGAAAAAATATTAAAATGATTTTTGTCCTTTTAAAAAGCAAGAATAAATCAAAGCTCCTACAAAAGTGATTCTCGGGTACCAGGGTTTACCCCCTAGTCTGTGGTAAAGTCTGGCAGTGTCATCCCATGGCTCTGGGCTTAAAATCATGAAGTATATTCAAATAAAGGGGTTATGCATCCCTACTCTGTAGTTAATGAGAATTGCTGAGGCCTAGCATATAGCAGAAAAGCCCAAGCATGGAAGCCATTAAAGATCACTTTATGAAAAGGAAGCCTCGATAGCATTGGAGACCCTAAGATGTTAGAAGTGTCATGGCATGTGATTTCTGCCAAGGAAAGGTGCACATATAGAGCGGATCTAGTGCAAGAAGGAGAACTGTATTGCAGGCAGCAAAGCTGGAAAGACAGAGCCTTTCATCTTTTAAAATTGGATAAGGATTGATAGGATGTGGCGCCTGCCCTGCTGGCTTTTATCTAGTATTTTTTCGCTATGCACTGATTCATTTCTTTTGGAATGGTAATAAATGTTCTATGTCATTGTATGTTGGAAATATGTAATTTCTGTTTTGATTTTACAGAGAAATTAAGAAATTGCCTTGTATATCAGAAGAGACCACATTTTGGAATTTTAAACAGTGTTGAGACTGAAAGACTAAGAAAATCTTGGAAGTTAGATAAAATGCATTTTGCATTATGACATAGACACACTTACAGGGACCAAGTTGCAGAATTTGTGGTTTGTGGTGAAATACTTAGTTTCCATTTAGTAGGGTTCTTTTGGAAGTATTTGCTGGTGTAGCCTTATTGGAGGGCATATGTTACTGCCCATGTTCTTTGAGGTTTCAAAAGATTTGTACCTTTTCCTCTGACCCCCTCCTACTGGATCAAGATGTAGCCTTTCAGCTGTTACAGTTATATTGTGTCTGCTTTTCCATCATGGACTGTAATCCTCTGAACTGTGAGCCTAGTAAAACACTTTCTGTTGCAAGTTGTCTTGGTCATAATGTTTTTCTCCCACTAATAAGAAAGTAACTAAGACACCAACATTGTCCTAAATGGAGAAAAACTGGAAGCAATCCTAACAAAGCCAGAAACAAGACAGAACTGTCCACTATTTCCACACTCTTTTTCAGAACTAGCTGAAACAATAAGGCAAGAATAGGAAGCTTAAAGGAAGACAAATTATCTTTATTTGTAGGAGATATGATATTATATGCATAGGAGTTAACATGAATGACCCAAGAAAGCTAGAATCAATAATTTCAGCAAAGTGCTAGAACAGAAAATCAACTTACAAAATATTGGTAGCTTTTCTATACTTCAACAATAAACACACTTACCAAAGATATCATGGATATAATCCCATTTAAAATAGCACCACAGTCAATACTGTAACTTGGAATGGAATAAACCAAACACATTAATTATGTTAAATCTGTTAAGTAATATATTTAATTAACTAAACTTAATTACATATATACATTATTTCCACATGTTCTTTTGAGGGAGTTTTAGATTGTTTTGTATGCTTGTTTCTGTTTATTGTTTAAATTATTGAAAAAAAATATTTAAGTGGAACAGTTTTTAGATAAATTTTTCATGCATCTATCAGATGATATAGCATCTATACAATATATTTAAGTTTTTCTGCAGGATATGTAGTAGGTAGAAAGAAACCTATATGGTTTTCTACTATTCTTTTAAAAGTTCGTCCTGACCTGTAATGTTAGATTTAATTCAATGATACATAATTTGAAGGATCTTTAATGCATTCAGATAAGGACATAAAGAGTGATAAAAATGAAAAGAAAGTTAAGAAGCGAAGGACATTTGTAATAAAGGAAAGAACATTTCCAGCAGTAGGCTACTTATCTCTAAGAGTTGAAGGGTTGTCACGTGGAAGAGATTGAATTTACATTCTTTGGCTCTGAGTAGTAGAGCTAGTGATAATATGACTTCAGGAAGAAATATTTTTGTTCAGTACATGAGATTATCACTATATTTTTAATGATCGACTGTCCACGCAATAGAAGATATTTCTTTTTCTCTCTCTAGGTCTTACCAAAATTTATTCATTGATTTCTGGTTTTGTAATGAACTATTCTACAAGTTCTTACTCCTATAAAACACTTAAAAACCGAAAGGAGTGGCAGCCCCTTGCTATGCTGGATTGCAGAACAGGTTTGGGTTCGGCCTTTGAGACTTCTGAACTTGAGAACTTATATGCCCATTTATTTTTCTGCAAGGCACTTACTTCTTGTCTTAAAAGAGACTAATGACCTTAACTTTCTGAAGAACTGTACTCTAGTCTTCTGGCCAGTGAAACTTTCAATATTTTTAAATGCAGACAATTAGCATTACCACTGACTCTGAAAGCTGGCCGCTAGCTTGAAGTCTGGGTAGGTCATGTCATAGCCAGGAGACCTAATTAGCTTCTTTGAAGTCAATCTCCTGATCTATAGCACATTTAAAAAAATACTCTTTTCATAGATTGGCTGAAGTATTAAATAAGGAAGCACAATTGAAGCTCTAAAATGAATAGTTCAAACTAAAACTTAGGAAGTGTTTGCTGCTATTATTACTCTGCCAATCCTGACTGATTAGGCAATTCATACGCAGTTTTTCTTTGGGCTCTACCTTAACTGAACTATTTTTCTCTTGTGGAATTCAGGATCCAACCCAGGGTTTACCACATACTTGGAGGTCTCTACTGCAGAGATACACACTCATATCCTTGTGTTATTTCATCTCATTCCTTCACATAGGGCTGTTTTTCTAATCGCTTTGACTTTCTGTGAGCTATGTCACACTCCCTGTCATTTGGTTTCACCCTTCCAGTACAGATTACAGGGTTATCAGGGATTACCAGATACATTTCTGCCATTGTTTTAGCCTCTACATTCAATAGAATCCTCTCAACATTCACTGAAAACCAGAAAGTTTCCTTTATGAGCTTATGGGA
Source organism: Pachyuromys duprasi (assembly GCA_028658305.1). Classification (NCBI taxonomy): domain Eukaryota; kingdom Metazoa; phylum Chordata; class Mammalia; order Rodentia; family Muridae; genus Pachyuromys; species Pachyuromys duprasi. The sequence goes on along the minus strand of CM053753.1, from coordinate 36,779,422 downwards.
ACCCATATAATCCATCTTCTGCCTCTACTTCTTTTCTTTCCTTTTTAAGTTTTCAATTTGGTTTGGACTCTATCCTTTTGTTTAGAGAGATTCAACTCCCTTCCAAACTCAGCCTGAGATGTACAAATCATTGAGTCCTTTAGGTCTTTGAAGTTTTCTCCCCATCAAGAAAACTTAATTGTGCCAATTACTTCACATAATACAACTCTGTTACATTTTTAATTGATTTAAATATTTTATGAGTTCACACAACAGCACTAGATTTGCAAGTACGTATATTAGAATGACCATTCCACGTAATCATTTTACATATATGTGCAGTTTCTTCTTAAGATTGTTGGATATGTCCACATGGTGGTTACTTTTTCATATTGTTTATGTAAGATTTTCTGTCTGTTTTAATCTCATCCTAAAATTGCTCTTTACTAGTTTAGAAAATAAGTGAAAGTTAGAATCTAGTATAGTACTATTGTAACAGTCTCTGTGTATATAATGATTCTGAAATTAACTCATTTTACTTGACTTTTTTTTTTGTGCTGAGCAGAAGAGCTATTTTTGAAAACAGAAATGAAAGAATAAAAGAAAAAGAATAGAAATCTAAATCAGGAGATATATATTTATTCTTGGCTTTACCATGTCCTACATGCATAGATATTAGTGAAAACATGCTCTTCCTGAGCCGTTTGCCCATTGTTTAGAACAAAGAAAACAATTTTAACAAATGCAAACACTCTGGAGATATTTATGTTCTTTCTACTACTGAATTCCTAATAATACCTGTTGTATAACAAATACCCCACTCCCCCCCCCTTTTAACTAAATAGCTCTACCAGAAAATTATTTGTCAGGATGAAAATGTTTAGGGGTTTGACCAAGGATTCTCTAGGCTCCTGGAAAATTGTATATAGGCTCCTTGAGGACACTCATTAACCCACATGTACCTAGCACTTGCTCATGGGAGCCACACCCCTGTGCTGACTCATGACTTGAAAGTTGTAGCCAACAGCAGCAATTCCTTGACTCCCATTTTTCTTTGGACCTGTTTGTCACTTGTGGCCCATACATTTTCTCCTAATAATTCTGTGCCTACTATGATGATATGGGTTGGAAATATTGTCTATGCCTATATATAAAAGTATATAGGCTTAAATAAATGCCATGAAAGTATAATTAAGACAGAAGAGTTATGTGTGTGTGAGGTTTTAATTTGCATATTTAAGTAGATAAAGATATTTAGGGGCCATAGACAAAAGAAAATACATTTGTTCCCTTTGTAAAACTCAATGCATGTATTATTCTTTGAGATTTATAAGTCTATTGTACTCCTACTGTGGGAAAAGAGATAGACATAGTACATTTACATTCCAATTTTTTACATGAGAATCATATATATTAATTTATTTAACAAATATATACTTCTCCTCTACATGAATATAATAGAAAATTTCAAATATAACCACATTGCCAAAAGAAACCACAATGTAAAGGTAAGAATCCAAGTCACTGGTGTCTAAAAATTATAGCAACACAATAAATAACTGTGAGCTGTGAACTTAGGTCTTGATTTCTTTATTGTTATATCGTTGTTGCCCCATTCTAAATGGATAACATAATAAAAAGTAAAAGATTTGTTAGAAAAACCTAAAATGAGGATTTTTTGAAATGGTAGACTTTGAAAGCTGTTGAATTCTCAACAGTTATAGAAAAGGTGTAGTCTTGTCATGTCGGGAGAGGGCATGGTGAGAGCAGTTACCCCATGGAGAAGACCTGATGAAATCCTGGACGTCACGTTATACACATGGAGCATGTTCAGAAACTCAGGATTGGATGATGATGACAGAAGGAAAAAGCATATGGTAGTAAACCAAAGCACACTTGAGATTTATAAGACAGTAGATTTTTAGCCTGGGCTTAAGTTCATGTGACAGGGTCAATACATTACAAGTATGATTTTCAGTTAGACAAGGTATAACACACAGTTAATCCCAGCATTCAAAAAATCAGAGACAAGAGGATCATGGGAAGTTTAAGATCAACCTGTACTGCTTCATGAGACCTTGCATCTATATATGTGTGTGTATGTGTGTATCCATATATATACATATATATGTACCTATATAGGTACATTTGTTGATGGCATATATATGTGTTCCTATATAGGTACATATATACACATATAGACATACATGTGTACATATATAGGTACACACATATACAGTTATATAGGTATATATACCTATATATGTATATAGGCACACATATATATACGTATATGTGTATGTATATGTATATAGAGGTATATGTAGGTACCTATATATATATACAGATAAGTACCTACTATATATATAGTATATATATATACTATATATATACTATATAACACCTACTATAATATATATATATACTTACTATATATATATATATATATATATATATTATACACATATGTATAATGATTCCCATTAGCTTGTATGGCGAGAAATGTCAGCAGGAAAGATAGAACCTAAGAATCTGTTAGAATATTTTCAAAAGTGGCATAATACAGAGATACTTTGTACTTGTGAGACAACATTGAGCAAGGAGAGATCTTCATTTAATTGTTCTGTTTATAAATTAATTACTGGGGGAGAACAAGAGCTCCACAAAGATCAAACTGAGCAGGGCACAGGGGTCTTATATGAGACAGTTTCTCCAACCAAGGACCATATATGGATATGGCCTAGAACCCCTGCTCAGATGTGGCCCATGATAGCTCATTGTCGAACTGAACACCCTAGTAAGGGAAACAGGGACTGTTTCAGTCTTGAACTTGATGGCTGACTCTTCGACCCTCCCCCATACATGCCAGGGAGTAACAGCCTGGCTAGATCCCAGGGGAGGGCATTGCAGCCAGCCCTGAGGAGACAAGATGATCTGGGGTCAGATGGAAGGGGAGGAAATCCTCCCCCCTTGGTGGACTTGGATGGGGAGGGGAGGAGTTGAGGGAGGGTTGGGGAGGGTGGGAGGGAATGAGGGAGTGGGCTATGCATGGGATGCAAAAAACCTAACCTGTGATTGATATAAAAATAAATTAATAAAATTAATTAATTAATTAATTAATTACTAATGAACTTCTGATTCAGTTTTGAAATTCTACATGCAGCTATTTCCATCCTGGGACTACCAGGCTACGTGTGTCACAGGATAACTACATATGTGGTCCAACACATTTGTTGATGACATCTTATACAAATGCCAGAAGTTTGGATTACCTCTCTCCTTCTTTAGATAATGTATTGATCCTACACATTACATCACTTCTATAATCAGACTCTCTCACCTGCCCTCATTGGCTTGAAACCAGACACCAATAAAACAGCAAACTAAGGGTAGCTGCTATGACCATTGTTAGAAGTCCATGGGTTATTTAAGTGATCCAAAAGTAGGAAACCCACCATAGCAATTCCCACTGAACTGCTATGTGAAGCCATCTACAAGTATTTGTATTACCTTGCCTGGAACTTCTTTCTTTTGCCTATCTATATAGTACCACGCATGGTTCTGCTACTGAAATAGTGTTTCAATGGTCCAAAACATATCATAAATTATGTTTATATAATTGGATAGCTGAATAGAGGGATGGGATCGTATACTGGACCAATAGAGGACATAAATTTTGGGAAGTGATTGCATAGATAGACTGAAGTTGTTGTAAGAGATCTGAGACATAACCAGAAAACCAGGGGAATAAAGGAAGAAATCAGAGTCGTCATAGAGTTTGTGCCCAAAGCAATTTTAATAACAGCTGAAATATAATATAAATGTGTATCAAAAGCAATGATAGCATCCCAAGAATAGTAACTATGGGACTTGAAACATTTTAACAGCTGCTTATGACTAAATCCTTATAAGAACAGCTCCTTCAATCAGAGAGCTAGGCTGGGCTCTACTCTCATACAGCCTGTGATAAACATGGCCTGTGCTACCACTTGAGTGCCACACTGTTGCAGGGTGCCTGTTGCTTGCACTACAATGTTACCACTCTGAAGACATAAATCATGGTTCTGAGCCACCTTCTGTTATGTTTACTTACCTTGGTCATGTTGCTACTCAGTGAGTGTTTGTGGAAGGAAACATTTAAACATTTCCTTTACCTGATTGTTGGCATTTTGTGTCATTCTCTTCATTACTGACTCACATGCTGGAGTTGTAAGGGAATCCAGATTCCTCTAATACAGCTATCAAAATCTGTAGGGGCTTAGCTCTGAAGCCTGGAAAAGTTGCTCCCTCTGCACATTTGATGTGTTTTTTCCAGTATGTTCCCAGGAGGCAGGAGAGGAGCTAGGGAATCTCTTGTCAAAAGCTCATCACCAAGCTACTTCTAAATTTGTCTCATCCCCCACATCAATGGCTTTGTTCCTCTAGAAGACATTTTGTGAGAAGATTCATATGTGATAGGAGTCATCTTTCCGTTAGCAGTCAGTAGGTTAAATTTGTGCATATGTGAACAGTGCTAAGGAGAATCACTGCTCCAGGGGCAAATTAACTCCATTCCACTTTAGGAATACCAAACACGATCTCTGTCGTGATAAATCATTTTATCATAGAAGTAATTACATGTGAAATTGTAAATCTGAAATTTAAAAAAGAGAGAGAAAGAGAAAAGATAGAACAAAATCATAGAGCACATGTATGCTGATTTGCTACCCAGTGTCAGGTAGCTGAGTTCTGAATGTGTTCATCTTAGAAAAAAGTGTGGAAATTGTTACATTGTCACTACTTAGTGATATTTGCCTGGAGAAGAGTTAAAGGATGGGAATATGATAATCAAGCCAATGCCCTTCAAATAGCAGAACATAATGGTACACTTAATAATGTCCCGAGATGTATTTTCTCCATTTATTTATTATTTATTATTATTTGTTTTACATCATGATTGCAGCACCTACCTCCTCTTATCCCACTGCCCCCATACACACACCTATTCTTCCCTCTCCTCCTCAGAGAAGGGAGAAGTACCTCATCAGCTCCAACCTGTCCTGGCATATTAAGTTATGTATGACTAAGCACATCCTCTTCCACTGAGTTCAGACAAGGCAGCCCAGTTAGAGGAATGTGATCCAAAGGCAGGCAGCAGAGCCAGGGTCCTCCATTCCAGTTGTTGGGGGACCCACATAAAGACCAAGATGCACATATAAAACATATGTGTAGTAGGCCTAGGATCAGTGCATGTATATTCTTTGGTTGGTGGTTCAGTCTCTGTGAACCCCCATGGGCCCTGGTTAGTTGGCTCTATAGCCTTCTTGTAGTGTCCTTGACTCTTCTGGCTCCCTCAATCCTTCCCCCAACTCTTCCTTAGGACTCCTTGAGCTTTAATGTTTGGCTGTGGGTCTCTGCATCCATTTCCATCAGCTAATGGGTGAAGCCTCTCAAAGGAGTTATACAAGGCTCTTATCTGTAAGTATAGCAGAGGAACACTAATAGTGTTAGGAATTGGTTCTCTCCCATGGGATGGGTCTCAAGTAGGACCAGCCTTTGGTAGGCCTTTCCCTTTGATCCATCTTAGTTTTTTTTACATCTTGTAGGCAGGACAAATCCTGCCTGGCCACAGGAGCTGGCAACTTCAGGCTCCTTATATTTTAGAAAGAGAAAGAAACTCTAAACACTGGCTACATGGGAACAGGAATAGGGATAGGTGGTAATGGGTGGGTGGACAGCAAACATCCATGTCCCCTTCCGAAAGTTTTTGACTTAATTGCTCTTTGTCTGACTCACCTTTAATGTGAAATCATAAATAAGATTAGCTCTTTTCTTCATTCCAGCTGAGTGGAATATTTTTGAATAAGACCTCATCCCTCTCAACAGCCATCCTCTCCACCAGAAAGGCAGGATCTGCTTTCAAAGCCAGAGAATAAAGCAAAATGAGGAACACAGAACAATTCCTATTTCAGAGTAAGAATGGAGAATGAAAAAATTGTTTGGTAAAATATTTGCCTTTTTTGCCAATGTTGTAGCTTCAGCTTGCTGTAGGCTTCTCTTTTGTAGTTTAGAAAGTAAAGGATAAAATAAAATAAAATAAAATAAAATAAAATAAAATAAAATAAAATAAACCTATCCTGTGGACTGGTTTACTACCTGATGAAAACTGCAGAAGCAATAGTAATAGTAAGCAAAGTAAGATTGCAAATCATGACTGAAGTATAGAATAGCTAATCACCAATATAATTATTTGGCAATAAATAAACTATAGGGCAGAGATTCAAAGAGGCCCTTGTTTAGCTTTTGATGCACATTTTGAGAATGTGGTCTGGTTAGGAAAACTCTGCCTTTCAAATCTTACTTTAAACAAACAAAACTTGTAAAATGAAGATTTTTTTTCAGTCAAAATCTGTATGTATGATGAGTACACTGAACAAAAATATAGAAAACAAAATGGTGGCAGAGATATGCATGGGATCATGAAGAAAAATGAAGAAGTATGGAGTGATACCACCTTCCTGAAATATAAAATCAGCACTCCAAAAAAGGCTTGTGAGATGAATTTACAATCCTAATAAAATAGTCTAAAATGTTCAAATTTTCTGATTGACTCATGTGTATACAATTTTGACAAAACACAACAGCATCCTAGTAAACAAATATTTTCTTGTTTACTTTTTTGTAGTTTTGTTATCACTGTAGAGTCAGTTTTCAATGATAATCTGCTGTTAGAACCACAGTGTAGCACAAGTTACACAAGTATCTTCTAAGGTATTCTTTGTTAGGAAACATTGTTCTGAATTTTATTGAGTATAGATCTGGGAGGAGTCAGGAGGAAGAGTGGAGATAAAACACACTGCATAAAATAATAAAAAAAAAACATAATGAAATTCAATGCATTTCCAGACATCGGTGTGCCTCAGTAGACCCAGAATTAAGTTTCATAGTGCTTGCATGCTGATATAGAAGTCTCAGTGTGAAGAGGAGGTTTGCAGGCACCCTGTGTCACATATAGTATTTACTCTCTTGTGGCCATAACTCCAGTGAAATCTAGATCCACAGTAGATTCACACTTGCCTATTATCCAGCTCTAGCTGTAGGCTAGAAACACAGGCACAGCCACATGTCCTAAACAATTCAGCAAATCAAATGAGCATATATGCTGCTGTTTCTTTTTCTTCAGTTGCAAAGATTTCCATACCAACCCCTAACTGACAGGGACATCCTCCACTGACTGGGAAGTAAAGGTACATGAGGATACTAAGACTAGTGTTCATGGATTTATAAGTCATGAGTCTGTTACTGTATTCTCACAATCAAAACTTATTTTGTGTAGAAAACTGAAATAGTAACCCATTCTTAATAATAAGCTATATTCAAACATTTAAGTTCATCATAATAGGAGTTTCCTTTAAGGATAAGACTACAAATACAAGAGCCCAGAAGATGGAGACATTTTAATATCTAAAACTCAGGTGAAACAGTAAACATGTTCGTATGTAGATGTGTAAATTTCCCCATGTATGAACTGTACATCTTTAAATTACTTGCCTTTTTGCCAATAAAATTGTCACTAAAATGATTTTATATTTTCTTGTGTTTCCAAGTCATAGATATGATGTTAATACTAAGGTTGTATCAAGAAAGGGGGATGTGTACGTGTGTGTGAGTGCAGGCATACATGTGTGCATGTGTGTACATAACACTGTTTTGTGTTTATTTTAAAGACATATTCATACAGGCAGTGTCAGAAAATAATCTTTCCTGAGTGACTTTTATCCAGGTAATTAATTCAATGCCCTCATGGGCAAAAGTTCCAAATAGCTAAGTCAAGTCTTCTAAACTTTTTGGAAACCTTTCACCAACCCAGAAAGAGTGTCGGGGAGAGGGGAAGAAGGACCAGAAGATGGAAGGAAAGTAGGTGGGAAAGCAGGGAGGGAATGAAGAAGGCGAAACGCCTTGGCATGGTTGAAAAAGAAAAAAAAAAAAAAACAAACCTGTTTGAGTTTGGGCAGTTTCTTTAGCTGACAATGTTTCTCAGCTCCTTGATAGGATGCCTGCACTGCATATCAGCAAGTGAATGAGAGCACATGGCTGTGAATGAGACCTATTTGACCTGACAATTTTCTCAACTGAATCTAGTTAGTGTACTCTTGAATTCATGGAGGAAAACCCCAGGAAAGGTCAGAAGTCCTTCTCAGAGAAAAGAATTAGGGTAGTAAGCTTTCAGACCCTCCAAATCTGTGATATCATTTCTCTTCTGTATCCTTCCTAAATTGCTTCTGATAGAAGAAATCAATGCTTCTACGCTGTGACAACAGATACACATAGTGTTATAATATTGCTTCAGGGAGTAAAGCTGCAGTCTTGGGTACAAGGGTTATTTGTGTTTGTCAAAACCAAGCACTCACCTGATTTTCCCCACAGGCACACATTTTTGTTTGTAATTACATCATTCAATTATCCATCATCATTTTATTAATCTCTCTCTTCATTACAGTTTCCAGAGGAGTCTAAAGTGACATTTTCGAAAGAATGATCTATTCAGTTCATAGCTGGATACACGTTACATTCACCCCTAAATACTGTTTTAATAAAATGAAGTAAGCTGTCATTGCCTAATTTATTTCTGTGCCAAGCCATTTAAGCTCTCCAGAGAAACTTCTGTTTAAGTAAGGCGGGCTTGACCAAGAAAGGTTGTCATGTATTAACTGTCTCTGTAGGGAGTTGATGTTAAAGAATAATTGGTTCAGTGGAGGGGACCGGAAATAAGCTGAGCTATTCTCAGTCAAAAAGGCAGTTCCTTGTCCCCTCTGTCTGAAACTATGCTGTCACTTCTAACTAAGAGAGTGCTACCACACACAATTAGTGTATGGAAGCTTTCAGGGTCTTTTCCACCCTGAGGATAACATTCCTTTTAACACAGCTTTTCCAATTGACACTCATCTGTAACCCTGCAAAAGCGTGGAGCACACTTCCATTTTCCTCATCAAATAATCAGATTTCTTCATCTCTCTTTTTTCATTTCCTGAAACTTGATTCCTCCCACTAACTCACAGATCTGACTAATTCAGGAGGAGGATCTCTGCTGTGGGATGTCAGTGATATTCCTTGCTGCTTAAGAAGACAAACTGCTCATACTGCAGACACAAACCCAGTTTTATAAAGGCAGAAGCACAAAAGACAACCTTAATTCAAAGGTGATTAAAACTTCTCTCCGGGTTTTTAGCCCACAGTTCCACTCAGGCTCTAATTTCCTAATCACAGTGTAGAAGTACTAATGCAGTCAGTAGGAAGGGCTTCTGCTTCCCCCATGTCTCTGCTCAGCCATTCTTTCAAATGGAACAAAAGACTTTAAGCAATTCTGTGTCATTACCAAGTGTTGATACTGAGAACCCCTGGGTATTTGCAATCTAAATCTTAGCTTAGTTTGGAAAATGTTTCATTTCATACATTTCATCTTAATTTACTGTTGTTTCTATTGTGTCTCCAACAATATTAGGTCATAGTAACTTTTCAGCTTTTGGAAATGATGGTTTGTGTCAGCTGTATTCTCCTGTGAAGTGTTCCAAATGTAGAATTCGAATGCAGCAACTGACTGGATCTCTAACTTTTGAAAGCAGATAGAGACTGCATATTATTTGTTTAAAATATGTAGGTTTAGAAATAGCCTCACATGTAATAAAATTTTATTTACTTATTTGTTTGTTTGTTTTAAATTTTTTTCTGAGTGTCTCATGCTTTTCCAAGGCTGGCTTGGAATTCATTTGCCTATGCTGGCCTCAAACTCTGTGACTTTCCTGGCAAGCCTCCCAAGTTCAGATTGCAGGCATGAACGACTATTTCTGATCATAGAATTAATGTTATAATACATCAATAATATGTTTTGATAAGAACATATAAACTCTGCTCGTTGATTGACTATAACACCTACTATGCACCCAAATAACTATTCTTTTCGTTTGTTTTTAAAAATCTTTGAGCTGGACAAATGACTTAGTGCTAAGAAGCCTTCCTGTTCTTAGAGAAGATTGACCCTAGCCTATCAGGTCTCATCAGGAGTGGCTGCATTGTCTTCCTCTGTGGCCTGTTAAGGCTGCTCCCCACTCTGGGGGAAGTGACCAAATAGCCAGCCACTGAGATCATGTCAGAGACAGTCCCTATTCCCCTTACTAGGGAACCAACTGGCTTAGACACTGACCTGCCATGGGCTACACCTGAGCAGGAGGTCTAGGTTATCTCCATGAATCATCCTTGGTTAGAGTATCAGTCTCAGAAAAGGCCCTGTGCCCAGATTTTTCTAACTTTTATGCACAGTCTAAGAATTGAACCCAGAGAAGCAGAGTGGAATGCTGTGTAGAGGAATGGAAGGAGATGTTTTTTGTTTGTTTGTTTGTTGTTTTTTTCAAAATTAATAAGATTAAAGTCAGAGAAGATTAAGTTATAGAAATATATTGCACAACATGGTGATGGCAGTAACTATGGTATGTTTTAAAGATTGCTAATTGTCAAAGACCATGTTTAACAGGTTAGAGGAAACTGAGGCAATGGAAGTAGAGGCAGTGAACTGGTCTGGATGCTAGCAGCTTCTAGCATCTGGGGTTAGGTACTCATGTTACCTAGCAGTAACATTTCCTTGAGAAAACAGGCAATTTAATTCTTCAGGGGCCAGTACTTTACAACTGGCAAGAAACTCTGAAACTCTTTTTAAACACTCCTGGGGTCAAACCTGCTGGCTTCTGAGGAATGCCTCCTGCTGATTAGCAACAGGCAGTTAAGAAAAGGAGCTTAATTATCTAGGCCAGTGAAAGACTCAGGAAGAGACTAGCAGGGCAAAGCAGCTGGCCAGCTCAAGGTTCAGAACTTATTAACTCTTTGTGAACTGGCTGGAAAGAGAAATAGAAAGAAAAAAAAAAAAACATGCTCACATAAACACATACAATGGTGGTCGGGATTCAAGATGGCTGCCAGGAGAGGACACCGTGTCTGAGGAGTAGGACAGCAGAAACAATGCAGCAACCAGGAGACTGAACTCTGGGACCTGAAACACCAGCATTTGTGATTGCCAGGTGAGCGGAACTCCTACCGCAGGAAATCAAGTGGGAAAATCCTAGGGACACCCAGCTATTCCCCGGAAAAATCTCCGGGTGACCAGCAGCACACAGCTCTGATCTGAAGGAGCAGCCGCTCTGGGCGCCCGTAGCCCCAATACCAGACTGGGTCTCACAGACTCTGGGCCAGACGGAGGAGGAACTGCGTACTGTTTTGACTGACCTGCACACTGCGGGTCCACCAATAACCACCTCAGTCTGTGTCTGAGTCCACGGGCCAGTCAGAGAAAGACCCAGTGGGCATACACCAGGCACACACCAATCGCTTCCTCCGGAAACCACTGCAGTCCTGTGTGTGCCTGTGGGTACACGAACCAGACTGAGAGGGCCTAGGAGACCGTTTTTGACTGGCCTGCACACTGCAGGGCACACACTGCTCAGGCCCGCCAGCAACCACCTCAGTCCGTGGGTGTGTGTGTGTGTCCACAGGGAGTTCTGCTTCTACAGGCAGACATTCCAAAGGTGCACACCAATCGTGTCCACCGGAAACACCTCAGACTTGGAGGGCCCAGGAGACAGTTATAACTGGCCTGCGTGCACAGGTCCACCAGTGACCACCTCAGTCCATGTGTGTGTCCACCTGCCAGTCTGAGAAGGCCTTGGGCACCATTTCAGACAGGCCTATATACAGCGGATGCACACTGCTCGGAAACGCCAGCAACCAATCCAGAACCACTGTGTGTGCCCCAAATATCATCTCAGACGGTGGTGCACAGCCCCTGGCCCAGAAGGGGGCGCCAAGTCTCTAGTCCAGGGGAGAGCCCTTAGCAGCAAAACCAAGGCAGAGCACAGAGCCCCCAGCTGACATCTCAAAAGGGACACTCAGCATCTAGCACAGAGAGAGGAGCAAAGCCTTCAGACCAGAAGGGTGACCAGTCTGCAGTGCTCACAGCTTCTAGCACAGAGCACTAAGCCAGGCACACAGAGCCCACAACATAGTTCAACTAAGAAAACACACACACACTAACAAACCACCGGAATTCCTTGATCTTCTTGAAGAATACTCCAGAAACAAGAGAATAACAGTTCCAGTCTGAAGTTCAGCCTTAAAGCACAAACAGCTCCTTGATTATATATAAATAAATGCCCAGAAGTCTACGAAAGAACTCACGCAACAAAAATCAGGACACCATGGCCCCACCAGAAACACCCATAAGCAGTGGAGATTTTAATTCAGCGCAGACACAGGAAAATTATATTAAAACTATGATTATGCAGATATTGGAGGAACAAAAAGAGGAAATGAACAAGGCCCTCAAAGAAATGGAGAAGAATTTAACTGCCCACATAGAGGAAAAATTAAACATAACCATAGAGGAAAAAAACCAATATAAGAGACACAGTCAATCAGTTGAAGGAAACGGTACAAAGCATGAAAACGGAATTAGAAACTATAAAGAAGACACAAAGGGAGAAGAACCTGGAACTGGAGAACTTAGAGAAAAGATCAGGAACCACAAAGGTAAGCATCAA
>CM053753.1:36747971-36766380 GCA_028658305.1 Pachyuromys duprasi | reverse complement strand
AAGCAGAAAGAAACATATGGTATATACTCACTTATATAGACCTATAGGATAGGAAGTTCAAGCTGAAATCTACACACCTAGAGAGGATATACAAGAAGGAGGACCCAGATTGGTATGATCAATGCTTGTTTGAATGAACAAATGGGATGGACATTGAGTGGAGGAGAAAACAAGCAGCCAGTCTTGATGAGACCTGATAAACTAGGGTCAGATGGAAGGGGAGGAGGACCTCTCCTATCATTGGACTGGGGGAGGGGCATAGGAGGAGATGAGGAAGGGAGGGTAGGGTTGGGAGGGAATGGGGAACGGGACTAGAGCTGGGATACAAAGTGAATAAACTGTAATTAATATAAAAAATTAAAAAAAGAAGTACATGTATCCACCAGAAAAGAACTTGGATTTGGGCTTTTGTAAAAATGATTTACAAACCTAATTAAGAAACTCACTAGTCACTCGCTAGTAACTTGTTGCCATCTTTATAGCCTAGGATGCCCTTTTGTTTAAGTGTAAAACGAAGAGAATCTTATGAATAAACTTGTGTTTATAAGCAACTGAAGAACAATTACCCAGTAGTGGCATAAGAAAAAGACCTTTATGTTTTCTGATGGAAAAGTAAATAGTTGAATATTCAGTTTGTTGGTAGTTATATAATAATTTTTAGGATTTTATTTATTATCATTTAAAATGTCTAGGAACATGTATGTCTGAATATGTAGTCATGTGCATATGTGTGTGAGGATTTGTGTGTGAGTGTATGTGAGAGTGTGTGTGTGAGTTTGTGCATATGTGCATGTACATGTGTAAGTATGTGTGTGTGAGTGTTAGCATGTGCATATGAACGAGCATGAGTGTGTGAGTTTGCACATGAGCCACACAGCATTCATGCAAATGGAAATCAGAGGACAGCTTTGTGCAATGGTTCTTTTCTTCTATCTTTGTGTGGGTTCCAGACATCAAACTCAAGTCAATAACTTTCCGTGCTCTACCATCTTGAAACCCAAGGTATAATAATAACATTTCATAATCTATAAAGCTGACCATTTGGTTAACTTCTCTAGACTTATAGTGCATTTGCTTTAGTGTCCATTACACTTCCAGATTTCAACTCCTCTTAGAGTTCTGGTTCAAGTTTAAATATGAAGTCATGTAAGCACTACCATCAGAATGTTAAAATGTATCTGAATACTATCAGCTTGTATTTTCCCTTTTTGGAAAGCAGAATTATTACTGCAAAAGTATTGATATTAAGTATGTACTGGCATAAAAGTAAGCATTATACTTTCTTGCCAAAACGATGCAATGTTAACCTCAATATATCTGAACCTGTCTTTCTTACTAGCAAAGTTAGGATCCCATTGCTTGGAAAGCTGCAGCTTTATATTTTCTTTTGTTCAACTATGAGTCATAGCAGCCATTCACCCTGACAGTTAAATAAAGCATACTATTGAGACATTTTAAAGTACCTTTAAACACATTTTTGCATTAACCATATAATAGATATGAATGTTAATATGTCTCATTTGTATGCACAGAAGAATCTTTAACTGGTTTAAAAATAAATGGCCAAATATGAAAATTGTGAGTAATCTTCCCTTCCATAGCTGTCAGGAAATATTTAAGCAACTTACTGAAAATTGCTAACTGAAAATATAAAACACTTAGGTGAACATAGATATTCATACATTTGAATACAGAAAAGGAAGAGTGGCTGAGAGTGCACCAAAACACTTGTGCTTCTATGAACACTCAGTCTATCAGTGGCACCAAGTAAGTGTCAACAATACCAGCCTGTCTCATAGTGGTTATGACTTGGTTATTTCCAAATGACCAAGACCTGTTAATGTCCATGACTCTGTCAGTAATGTTTAGAACGAATACATAAAGCAACTCCAGAATGTGAGGATAGATCCAGAAAGATCTGTGATTTCAGAAGAAGGAATAAAATTAAGGGCGGATGCTATTCTTTACAATGGTTATTCATTTGTCATGGGTGCAATTAGGGGATGCCACACTCCAAACAATCCTACCCAGGACAGTGATTTGTATTTGAGTGACAGGCTACAAGGAACAATAAATTCAAGTAATTATCTCTGGGTAAAATTGTGCCAAGTAGTAATGATAGCTTATTACATGTTATTTTACATCTCAATGTCTTGATTGGCTAAAAGGTTTGTGTGGAATATATAAACACATGCATATATAATGGAAAATAATAGTTCTGTTGTAATATACATATTCTTACCCAGATTTTTTGAAGTGAATTGATTTCATTATATTAAAATGATATTTGACAGTTACTGTATGAATTGAATTATTATTAACAAAATACAACTCACTTTTTATTTTGGCCTTAAAGGAAGAAAAGATTCATCCTCAGCGTTTAACTGACAAGGAAAAATTAGTGAAGTAGAAAAATGATATAACTATTCTGTATCCTTTTTCTAATCTTTCAAGCTTTACAATTCAGTTATCAATCTTTAAACTCATTAAGCAAAAATAATTTATTTCCGTTGAAGTGATTTTATGTGATCTACTTAGATATTCAAATGGGTTTTTCATCTATTGATCATAAGAAAAGTCTCAATAAACACAGTAAATTTAACAATGATTCAGTTGCAGATACAGTGGGTAGAGATAGAAGCCACAAATTAGGAGGAGACAAAACCAGTTGCTGTGTCAGTAAGAGTTTGAATTTCATAAAAGTACTTATTCTGCAAAGCTTAGGCCTCTGCTTCTCAGGAATACTGCTTATTTTAGAAGACAGACATTACTTTCCTTGGGGTATGACTTTTAGCACACATCCAATGGTACATTAATATTACAGGAAAACTTTCCTCTCTGTAAGTGAGTTAGCAAGGTGGGATGGCTGTGTTTACAGCTCGGCTTTGGGAAATGTAATTTCTCTATATGTTTAATGTATAATTTCTTAACATTGTGTACACTTAAAATATCATGAAATAAGAAAACTCAATTACTAAAATAATGTAGGTGATTGTGGATGAGATGTGATAACATGACTGCACAGAGATAAGTGTTTTGAAATCCTTTATGTGTTTAAACTCTGGTGTCAGCAGAACAGACTTTAAGAACAGAAAAAAAAAAAAGAGCAGGGAAATATTTAAGCCAACTTTTCCAATTCTGTGAGTCACTTTAGCAGATGGATGTATACAGTGTGGCACCACAATGTGGGTGTGGAGCATGCAGCAAAAAGTAATTATGTGACAACCTGAAAAGAAACTGAATACAATAGACCTTTAATTAAAATTAAATACTATTCCCTAATAGAAGAGAACCAACCAAATAAATGTATGTTAAAAAGGGATGTGTTGGTTGGCTTTTACAAAAGCTTAGGTACTTCAACAAGGTCTTGACTCCACACTGCAGAAGCTGACATTCTGGTGGCTTCCTCTGCTGTGAGATTGACTGACTCAGCAGTTCTAGCCTGGCACTGAAGGACTAGGGGATTTCTGGAGATCCCCTGGTCTTTCATCCACGTTGGAAGGCTGAAGAAGCCTGAAGCTGGGCTTTAATGCCACTGAAGAATGGCCATGGTGGCAGTAGCAAGATGCCATCAGAGTGGGTGACTGGCCAGCACAATGTGAATGCAGCCAGACAAACAATGGAAGCTTCCCTTTCCTTTTTTCTAACTGCTGCTGGAGTATGACATCTGTCTTCAGTGCACACTTTTCTACTTCAGTTACACTGATCAAGACAACTCATCATAGGTATGCCTCTACATCTAGTCTAGTTGACACCCAGAATGGACCAGCACACCCATGTTAAAATCCACTGAAAGTGAATTCAGGGGCTCATATTTTTATTTTTTTAAATACAGTCCTTTGTAGCTTAAAAAACACTCATATGAGTTAATATGCCAGTCCAGTGTGTTCATCTATTACCTATATGATAATCTCTGAGTATTGTTTCTCAGAAAAATAAGTAAAATTTTGGTGAGATAGAGGCTGATTTGGATGTGCAGAAAATTCTGTGTAGTTGTGGATATCTTGCTTAAGAAAGAGAGGATGATGGATAAACTAGAATCCTGACTCAAGTGACCTTTTCTCACGATGTCAATGATATCAGAATTTAAAGTTTAAAGAACACTTAATGGGGTTCCAAGATGGAGGCGAACAGAGCCCACCATTTTCGAGAGGCAGAGGACCTGAATCTCTGAAATTGGTGAGTGGAGAGACAATCAAAGCTAGAATTTGGACTTTTGGGCTTTCTGAAGGAGAGGATACACCACAGAAGCTAGGAGCACTTGTAGATTCAGATAGGGAGTGGACTTCTCTCCGAATGAAGTGGGGTGCTCCCCTTGTCGGGGCCTCCATCCCCCTCAGGGAAGCCTTCACACACAGCACCAGGTAGCACAAAGCTCAGTGCCTGGGAACCTAGACAGGAGAGGCAGGGCTTCAGATCCCTCAGCTGCAGTGGACAGCTTGCACCCACCCCACTGAACACCATCCCTTGAAGCACACATCCAAGGAGCCCAAACCCTGCCAAGCACCCTCCAGCGCCCTCTTGCCAAGCTTCTGTCCTGCAGAGGGCCCCGCACCCCAGATCATGTCACACAGAGCACATGCCCTCCTCCCCCCCCCAATCCCGCCCTGCCAATCACAGGCACCTCTGTAAACCCTGCCCTGCAGAACATACGCACCACTGGAAATCCCGCCCTGCCAGAGCACATGTCCCACCAGAGCACAAGCCCAACAGGTGCCAGCCACAGAGACTCATATCCACAGTACAATCCTTCCTAGATACCAAATCTGCAAGTGGCAGTGCTGACTCCACAGGACCACCCAGCCAGTGATTGCAAGGGCCATCCAACCCCTCAGTGGCATATACCCAGCTGAATAGTTACCAAAGCCTAGCAGACATACAAAAACAATCACCGCCCACAATCTTCAATAGCACTTGTGATTTCTTACCTGCAACTCCTCCAGTGCCTGCAAGGCACCCCTCTCTCACATTGAAGGCCTCTTCATTCTCTTCATTCCCTCAGGACACACTTCCATGCACACACTCCCTCACGTGCTACCCTGCATTTGTCCTTCTGTACCTGCGAATTTTCTTCCCACAGGTACAGCAGAATCACCAACGAACACCCTGAAACCACTGGACCTCTCTCATTTTCCTGAAGAATTCTCCAGACACCAGAGAAAGACTAGTCTGATCTGCAGAAGCCAGGAACAAATAGTGAACGATATAGATAACCAAATGACCAGGGGTCAGCGAAAGAACACACCCAACATAAATCAAGACATCATTCCTTCATCAGCAACCCCCAAAATTAATGGATACTTCAACTCTTCAGAAACACAAGAAAATGACTTTAAAGCTATGGTTATCCAGTTGTTGGAGGCACATAAAGAGGAAACAAACAAATCTCTCAAAAATTTGGCTTCCCAAGTGGAAGCAAAGAAAAAGGAAGTGAATGAAGCTCTCAAAGAAACACAGGCAAATACAGCCAAACAAATGGAGGCACAAGTAGTGGCAGATAGAAAGAAAACAAACAAACAAAAAAAAATAGAGACCATCTTGGAGACACAGGACTACACATTCAAGCAGATGAAAGAAATTTTGCATGGCATGAAAACAAAATTAGAATCAGTAAAGAAAACACAAGCTGAGAAACCCCTGGAGCTGGAGAACTTAGAGAAAAGAAAAGGAACCACAAAAGTAAGCATCACCAATAGAATACAAGAGATGGAAGAGAGCATATCGGGTGCTGAATATACATTTTCAGAAATTGATACCTCTCTCAAAGAAAAAATAAAATCGGAAAAAATTCCAAACACAAAACATCCAAGAAATCAAGGACACTATGAAAAAGCAAAATATAAGAATAATAGGAATTGACGAAGAAGAGGATTCCAAGCTCCAAGGTCTAGAAAATATTTTCAAGAAAATAATACAAAAATTTTCCAACCTAAAGAAAGAGATGTCCACAAACATACAAGAGGCCTACAGAACACCAAATAGACTAGACCAGAAAAGACACCCCTCATGCCACAATTGTGGTCAAAACACTTAATCTATAAAACAAAGAAAAGATATTAAAAGCAGCAAAGGGATAGTTTCCAAGATGGTGGCACCCGGAGGACACTCTTTCTGATCAGCAGTACAACAGGATCTGCACAGTGACCAGCAGACAGAACTCTCAGTCCTAAAACACCAGTGACCTGTGTTTCCCAGGTGACAGCACACTCCACAAAGTGGGATTCAATCAGCTTCAACTCTCCCAGCTAAATCGACAAAGAGGTCCCGGTTACACCAGTGCTTTGTTGACAGCCCAGAGCTACATGCTTGCATGTTCTGATCACTGTCCTGGACTGAACTGTGGGGCCCCCAACATGGGAGACAGGGAGTCCAGTCAAGAGAAAACCCCACGGTGCAGGAAACCATTGGGACCAACCTTAGGTCACCCAGACAATCCCTGGAAAAAGACCTGTGTCCAGAAGACATCCAGGCAACAGCTCAAAGTTGGGGACGCAGAGTCCTGCCTGCACACCTGACTAGCTGCCCCGAATAGAACTGTGGGCCCCAGGGTTCCAGAGATTGAGTCTCTCTGTTGGGTGACCCACAGAGAGGGGAACAGCAGGTTTTGTAAGGGTAGGAAATTTTAACTTGGCCCTAAATGCCCTTCTTTGTTCTTGGACTGAGAAGTGCAAACAGTCCCTAACCATCCCCTAGTCACCATACCTGGGCAGAGCCAATCACTGACTGCCCCTTTAGAAAAATCCCTTACCCCTAGACCCCCTCCTGTTTTGCTGTTTTTGCCTTTATAAACTCTGTGATTCTGCAGCTCAGAGCTCTGTACCACCCCCTTGCATGGGAGCAGTGTGCAGAGCCCCCACATGCCGGCTACTAGTAAACACCTCTTGCTGTTTGCAACAAGCTCTGTATTTGTGGGTTATTGGGGTCTGGCATCTATCCCAAGGAACGGAGGGTCTCCCACCTTGGGAATCCAACAGTTTGATCTCAGACCACTCAGCTGACACCCCTCCCCCCAAAAAGTTCTCTGCAAAAGTTACAATTTCCGCAGATGTCCAGGCACCCAATTGCCAGCAAGGTGGAGGAACATTCACGCCTGTGCCTGTGGGTTCTAAGAATTGCAGTCCCTATTCCTGCTGGGAGGAAATGCCACAGTGGAGGGATCTTCAGGGCCATCACTCAGGGCACCAAGCTCCAGAAGACTTTCTGGGTTCACACAGGCCCTAGGGTCTAGCCTTGTACTACAGGTATGAGTGCCCTGCTCACCTGCCATTGATTACTGCTAGGGCACAGGGGCACACAGCTGCAACCTCAGACCTACAAAAGCCTGAGAACCATCACAGCAGCCCTTAGATACTGGTCCAAGTTGCGATTGGTTATCCCTAGCTAAAATGACAAAACCACAGGACTCCCTGGTTCTTCAAGAGGGCTGAACCCCCTAAAAATATACCTTAAGAACAGCAGCTGCAGCTCACTAAACTCAGAGAGAAAACCCAGCAGCAGCGCAGCCATCTCTAGGACTTCTCATGATGAGAGGAGAGCCTTCCTGAACACCACAGTTACCACACAGGTCCATATACTTGAGGTGAACTGTGACAGTTACTGAGAAGCACTACCATTCAGTTGAGTATACCCAAAAAGCTGAGGATATCTACTTCAGAACCCTGCCAAGGGGATTCTCCCCACCCCAGGACACAGCAGGCACCAGAAATTAACAGACAACAGCTGACATAGCCAGATGGGTAGAGGCCAGCATAAAAATACAGCCAACAAAAGGCAAAGCAGTGTGGCATCCCCAGAACCCAGTTTCCCAGAGGCAAGTATTTCTGGACACCCTAACATAAGTAAAATTCAAGAAGATGACCTTCTTGAAGAGGTTAATGGAGGAAGCAATTAAAATGTGAAAGGAGTTAGAGGGAGATATAGTAAAACAGATTATGGCCATCCATAAAGAAATACAGGAAGATGCAGCCAAACAGTTTGTGGTTTTCAGAGAGGGAATGATTAAATCAGTGAAAGAAATAAAAGAAACAGCAGAATGTTCAAACAAACAGGGAAAGGAATTGAAGGAAAAACAGGAAAATGCAATCAAACAGTTGAAGGAAATCAACAAAACAGTTCAAGATCTGAAGATAAAATTGGAAAAACTTAGAAAACACAAACGGAGGAAATTATGGAGAGGGAGAATGTAGGAAAGAAAACAGGATCTACAGAGGTAACATAACCAACAGACTACAAGAGATGGAAGAAAAAATCTCAAGTATGGAAGATACAATGGAAGAAATTGCTGTACCCATCAAAGAAAACAATAAATCTAAGAAATTCTTGACACAAACCATCCAAGAAATCCAAGACAACATAAAAAGACAAAACTTAAGAATAATAGGAATAGAGGAAAGAGAAGATTCCCTCCTCCAGGGCCCAGAAAATATTTTCAACAAAATCATAGAAGAAAATTTCCCCAACTTAAAGGAGAGGCCTATAAGAATACAAGAGGCATACAGATACAGAACACCTAATACACTAGACCAGAAAAGAAAATCCTCCCGCCACATAATAATCAAAACAGTAAGTATACAGAATAAAAGAAAAAATATTAAAAGCTGCAAGGAAAAAAGGCCAAGTAACATATAATGGCAACCCCATCAGAATCACACCTGACTTCTCAACAGAGACTGTGAAAGCCAGAAGGGCCTGGACAGATATCACACAGATCCTAAGAGAACACAGATGTCAGCCTAGGCTACTATACCCAGCAAAACTCTCAGTCCTCATAGAAAAGAAAACAAGATATTCAATGACAAAAACAAATTTCAACAATACCTACACACAATTCCAGTGTTACAGAAGGTACTAGAAGGAAAAATACAACCCCAAAAAACTAACTACTTTCAAGAAAACACAGAAAATAAATAACCTCACTACAGCAAAACAAAAAGTAGCCAAGCACACAAACACACTACCATAGTTAACAGCAAAATCAAAGTATCTAACAGCTACTGGTCATTAATCTCTCTCAATATCAATGGATTAAATTCTCCAATAAAAAGACACAGACTAACAGAATGGATTCGTAAACAAGAGCCAACAACTGTTGCATACAAGAAACACAACTAAGTCACAAAGATTGATATTGCCTGAGAGTAAAGGGCTGGAAGACAGTTCTCCAAGCAAATGGACCCAAGAAGCAAGCAACAGTAACAATTCTAATATCTAATAAGATAGACTTTCAACCAAAATTAATCAAAGTGATGGAGAAAGATACTTTGTACTCATCAAGGGAAAATTCCACCAGGAAGATATCACAATCCTGAACATCTATGACCCCAATACAAGGGCACCCACATTTGTAAAAGAAACATTAATAAAACTTAACCCACACATAGATCCCCATACATTAATAGTGAGAGACTTCAACACACCTCTCTCAGCAAAGGACAGATTAACAAAACAAAAATTAAACAAAGATACAATAATTCTAACAGAGGTCATGAATCATATGGACATAACAGACATCTACAACCTTTCACCCATACACAAAGAATTTACCTTCATCTCAGCACCTCATGTAACCTTTTCCAAAATAGACCATATACCTGGTCACAAAGCAAGCCTCAAAAGAAGATTGAAATAATCCCTTCTATCCTATATGATCACCATGGACTAAAATTGGACCTCAACAACAGAAATAACAAAAAGCCTACACACACATGGAGACTGAACAACTTGCTACTAAATGACAGTTGGGTAAGGGAAGAAATAAAAAAAAAATAAATTAAAGTCCTCCTAGAATTCAATGAAAATAAAGGCACAACATACCCAAACTTGTGGGACACAATGAAAGGAGTGTTAAGAGGAAAGTTGATAGCTCTAAGTGCCTTCAAGAAGAAATTTGAAACATCCCATTCAAGCAACTTAATGGCTCACCTAAAAGCCCTACAAAAAAAAAAAAAAGAAGCAGACACACCAAAGAGGAGTAGATGGATGGAAATAATCAAACTCAGGGCTGAAATCAATAAATTAGTAACAAATAAAACAATTCAAAGAATCAATGAAACCATGTGTAAATCAATGAGATAGCCAAACTAACTAAAAGGCAAAGAGACACTATCCAAATCAACAAAATCAGAAATGAAAAGGGGGACAAAACAACAGAAAATCAGTAGGTCTTACTTCAAAAGCCTATATGCCACAAAATTGGAAAATTTAAATGAAATGGTCAATTTCCTTGATCCACTCCACTTGCCAAAGCTGAATCAAGACCAGGTAAATCAATTAAACAGTCCTATATCCCCTAAGGAAATAGAAGCTGTCATCAAAATTCTCCCATGCAAAAAAATCCCAGGGCCAGATGGTTTTAGTGCAGAATTCTACCAGACTTTCAAAGAAGAGATAACAGCAATACTCTTCAAACTATTCCACAAAATAGAAACAGAAGCCACAATCACCTTGGTACCTAAACCTCACAAAGACCCAACAAAGAAAGAGAATTTCAGGGCAATCTCCCTTTGAACATTGATGCAAAAATATTCAATAAAATACTTGCAAACTGAATCCAAGAACACATAAAAGATATCATCCACCATGACCAAGCAGGCTTCATCCCAGGCATGCAAGAGTGGTTCAGTATATGGAAATCCATCAATGAAGTCCGCCATATAAACAAATTGAAGAAGAAAAACCACATGATCATCTCTGTAGATGCCAAAAAAGAATTTGACAAAATCCAACACCCATTCATATTTAAAGCCTTGGAGAGATCAAGGATACAATGCACACACCTAAATATAGTATAGGCAATATACAGCAAGCCAATAGCTAACATCAAACTCAACAGAGAGAAACTGAAATCAGTCCCATTGAAATCAGGGACAAGGCAAGCCTGCCCATTCTCCCCATGTTTCTTCAACATACTACTTGAAGTCCTAGCTAGAGCAATAAGGCAAGTAAGGGAGATCAAGGGGATACAAATTGGAAAGGAAAAAGTAAAAGTATCACTATTACCAGATGATATGATAGTGTACCTGAGTGACCCCCAAAATTCAGCCAGAGAACTCATTTAGCTGATAAACACCTTCAGCAAAGTGGCTGGATACAAAATTAACTCAAAAACAAAATCAGAAGTGCTCCTGTATATCAAAGACAAAAGGGCCAAGAAAGAAATCAGGAAAACAATACCCTTCACAATAGCCACTAATAACATAAAGTATCTTGAAGTGACTCTAACCAAGCAAGTGAAAGACGTGTTTGAAAAAAACTTCAAGTCTCTGAAGAAAGAAATCGAAGAAGTTATCAGAAGATGAAAAGACCTCCCATACTCATGCATTGGTAGGATTAACACAGTGAAAATGGCCATCCTGCCAAAAGCAATCTCCAGATTCAATGCAATTCCCATCAAAATACCAACGCAATTCTTAACAGACCTTGAAAGAAAAATTCTTAACAAAACATCCAGAAGTTCCAAAACAATTCTGTGTAACAGCAGATCCTCTGGAGGTATCTCCAATCCTTATCTCAAGTTGTATTACAGAGCAATAGCAATAAAAACTGCTTGGTATTGGCATAGAAACAGAAAGGTGGATCAATGGAACTGAATAGAAGACCCAGAAATAAACCCATACACCTATGATACCTGATTTTTGACAAAGAAGCCAAAACCACTCAATGGAAAAAAGCATCTTCAACAAATGATGCTGGTCCAACTAGATATCTACATGTGGAAAAATGAAAATAGATCCATATTCATCACCCTGCACAAAGCTAAAGTCCAAGTGGATCAAATACCTCAACATAAAACCAGACACATTAAATCGGTTAGATGAAAAAGTGGGCAAGACCCTAGAACTCATTGGCACAGGAGGCAACTTCCTGAATAGAACACCATCAGCACAGGCTCTAAGATCAACAATTAATAAATGGGACCTCATGAAACTGAAAAGCTTCTGTAAATCAAAGGACATGGTTGTTAGAACAAAATGACATCCTATAGACTGGGAAAAGATCTTCACCAACCCTATATCTGACAGAAGGCTGATATCTATTCCAGACATATAAAGAATTAAAGAAGTTAAAAGGCAATAATTTCAGCAACCCAGTTAAAATTTGGCTATGGAGCTAAACAGAAAATTCTCTGTAGCAGAATATAGAATGGCAGAGAACTTAAGGAGATGCTCAACATTCTTAGCCATCATAGAGATGCAAATCAAAATGACCCTGAAATTTCACCTTACACCCATCAGAATTGCTAAGATTAAAAACTCAAGAGAAAACACATGCTGGAGAAGTTGCGGAGAAAGGGGAACACCCCTCCATTACTGGTGGGAATGGAAACTTATACAACCACTTTGGAAATCAACCTGGCTCTTTCTCAGACAATTAGGTATACTGCTTCCACAAGATCCGGCTATTCCACTCCTAGGCATATATCCAAAAGATGTTCAAGTACACAACAAGGACATTTGCTCAACCGTGTTTGTAGCAGCTCTATTTGTAATAGCCAAAACCTGGAAACAACCCAGATGTCCATCAATGGATGAATGGATACAGAAATTGTGGTATTTTTACACAATGGAATACTACTCAGCAATTATAAACAAGGAAATCATGAATTTTGCAGGCAAATGGTGAGATCTAGAGAGGATCACTCTGAATGAGATATCCCAGGAGCAGAAAGACACACATGGTATATACTCACTTATAAGTGGATGCTAGACCTATAAAATAGGATTAAATATTAAAATCTATACACCTTAAGAAGATAAACAAGAAAGAGGACCAGGGGTAAGATGATCAATACTCACCTAGAAAGACAAAGGGGATCAACATTGGAAATAGGAGAAAACAACTCACAGGACAAGAGCCTACCGCAGAAGGCACCTGAAAGACTTGACCTAGCAGTGTATCAAAGCAGATGCTGAAACTCATAACTAAACCTTCGGCAGAGTCCAGGGAGTCATATGAAAGAAGGGGGAATTAGTATTACCCAGAGGGGACAGGAACCCCATAAGATCCAAATGTATCAGGGCACAGGGGTCTTCTATGAGACTGTTTTTCCAACCAAGGACCATGCAGGATATACCCTATAACCCCTGCTCAGACATAGCCCATGGTAGCTCAGTATCCAAGTGGTTTCCCTAGTAAGGGGGTCAAGAATTATTTCTGACATCAACACAGTGACCATCTCATTAAGCTTCCCCCTTCCCCTGGGGGAGGAGCAGCCTTACTAGGCCACAGATAAGGACATTGCAGCTTGTCTTGAAGATACCTGATAAACTACAGTCAGATGGAAAGGGAGGAGGACCTCCCCTATCAGTGGACTCAGAAGGGGGTAGGGAGAAGATGAGGGAGGGAGGGAAGGATTGGGATGAAAGACGGAGGGGGCTACAGCTGTGATACAAGCGAATGTGATTAAAATTTTAAAAAAAGAACTTAATACAGTTGACCCAAGTACATCATATGTATTGGAATCTAGAATTCATATGGCTGCTTAGACACATTTAGGTGACAGCTGAGACAAACTCATTTTTCTAGAAAATTAAAAATAGAGAGAAGGGAGTGAACATTGTTTTCTGTTCTGTTTTCATTTTTGGGTAGTCAACAGTTAAGAAGTCAAAGTTTTCTTTATAAAAATGCACACAGGTAATATACACAGGAGGAATGATAGAATTTCTAAATTACCATTTCACAATCTCTAATGGAATAATGGATCTAAGCTGTGATCGATAGTGAATGCTAAGAGCATTTGGTGAAAGGCTGATGGGGAATTTGTAAAAGAGAACAAATCTGATGAATTTGATTTCTATTGCTGCCATAATAAATTACCACAAAGTGAGAGGCTTAAAACAACACAAATTTATTATCTCACTGAGCTGTGGGTCATTATCCCAGCACTGTGTGGCTCAGCTGTTTCTCTGACCTGGATTTGCAGGTAGCAATCCAGTCAGCAGGGCTGAGTATCTGGAGGCTTACTGAAGTTCATGTGGACTGCAGGACTGAGGTGCACTGATTGCTGGGTATTGGCTGAGGGTGCTCCCAGCTTCTGGATAACTATGCCCATTCTACTGCTGCTTTTTTACTGTGTTGTCCCTTCTTGTGATCAGCCGTGTTGGACCCCCTTGTCACCACTCCTGTTCCTCTTCTTCCTGACTCAGTGTAAGAAATGTCTCCGTTCTTTAGAAAGGGCTCAGGTGATTAGAACTGTCTTCTCAGATTGTCTATGATGTCCTGAAAAGTACATCTGCAGAATCCCTTCACGGAAGCACCAAGTTAGCAAAGATAATGGTGACAGTCTTGAGTGGAAATATTTAGAAGTCTATCAAGTGTAGGCAACAATAAGATCCAATTGTTAGAGTATTCTTTAAAAACAGAGGATAAGTGGTGACGTATAAAAAAAACTGGCAAATGTCAACTCCTCCAGCTGGTGATAGATTCACAAGCTTTATTTGTTATTAAAAATTTACTTTTTGTGTGTATAACCTTTCAGAAGAAAGAATAAATGGATACATAACCACCTATACATTGTAATGTGTATCCCCTACTTCACTCAAGAATGAGTCCACAGATGAAATTTCATCTAGACCTCTGTACTTTTCACTGATCCTCCTTTGGTACAGAGTGTTGTGCTGTGACTGACTAAAAATGATTCTAACCTTTGGAGTGTGGAGAAAAGAACCCATGTCCTACTATCTAATTAGTGATTACAGCTACTACTCACGTGTCTTAAGTGTCCCTTTGAATGGAAATGCCCAGTTTGAGATATGGTAGCTGCATCAGACTAAAGAACGATTCTGGTACTTGTAAAGGAACTGATGCATTGCTGAAGATGAACACACTGGGGAACAAGCACACACATGTCATGATGTGCTGCTTCCTGACTGGTTTGCACTTGTCAAGTAGGTGTTTATTTGCATTTAGTGTATGTGTGTGTGTATCTCTCATAATAATGTTTTACCGTATAACTTTGTTTGGTCTGGACCTCACTACATAGAATAGAGTTGCCTTAAATTTACAGAGCTCTTCTTGCCCATGACCAACTATGGTCATTAAAGCATGTGGCTATAATATAATTTTTTCATACCACAAGTAGAAGGTGATTAAAGGGTTAAAAAGTTAAATTGCTTTATAAATACTGCTATTCATCCCCATAGAGACGGTGAGCTCTCAGTGCTAGCCAGAGAAGCACTCACCCCATCAAGTGAACAGCAGTTAGTGGAGAGATGCATAGTTAATCAAAGTGATGAGACTAAGAGGCTCAGTACTCAACCCTAAGTGAGACATTAGTACTAACCCCACCACCAGGGCTCAGGGAATTTTGAAAAGAAGGCATAAAAAAATATAAGAGTCAGAAATTGGGGAGAAATGCTGTGGAAATTCTGATTTCTAGCAGGTATGACAATAATAATTTCACAGCAACAATGGTTACCAGCATAAGATCTACACAAGATCAGTTAGGACAAAACCCTATAATGGATATGGTCTCTAAGCCCCATGAAGAGCAATTGACATTGAATAGTTTCCGGAGACGGAAGAATCATTCTTATTTGAAGGTGCAGCCAAGAGTAGGTCTCTCATGCTCCACTGGATCCCCCTATACATATGGGCAGCCCCAGCTGGACTAGTGGATCACCAAATGAAAGAAAGCAAATGAAGTTAAGGGGACATATTTGGAAGGATATAGGAAGAGGTAGAGGGGAGACCTGTGCAACCTATATGACCGTAGTTGATTTTATATGTGTACAAAATTCTCAAAAGTAAACAAACAAACAAACAAACAAAAAAACAAAAACAAAAAAACATGGGAAATAGATTCTTTCCTAATCTGTAGGCTGTCACTTTGTTCTGATGACAGTGTCCTTTGCTTTACAGAAGCTTTTCAGTTTCATGAGGTCCCATTTATTGATTGTTGATCTTAGAGCCTGTGCTGTTGGTGTTCTGTTCAGGAAGTTGTCTCTTGTGCCAATAAGTTCAAGGCTCTTTCACACTTTTTATTCTAACCGATTTAATGTGACTGGTTTTATGTTGAGGCCTTTAATCCACTTGGGCTTTAGTTTTGTGCCGGGTGATAAGTATGGATCTATTTGTATTTTTCTACATGTAGACATCCAGTTAGACCAGCACAATTTGTTGAAGATGCTATCTTTTTTACTTTGTATGGTTTTGGAATCTTTGTCAAAAATCGGGTGTCCATAAGTGTGTGCGTGTGTGTGTGGGGGGGGGTTATTTCTGGGTCTTCTATTTGGTTCCATTGATCCACCATTCTGTTTCTATGCCAGTACCATGCAGTTTTTATTACTGTTGCTCTATAGCACAGCTTGAGATCAGGGATGGAGATACACCCAGAAGATCTTTTATTGTAAAGGATTGTTTTGGCAATTCTGGGTTTCTTGTTATTCCATATGAAGTTTTCAGCAACTTTATTTGTAATAGCCAGAACCTGGAAACAACCCAGATGCTCCTCATTGGAGGAATGGTTTCAGAAATTGCGGTACATCTACACAATAGAATATTACTCAGGAATAAAAAACAAGGAAATCATGAAATTTGCAGGTAAATGGTGGGAACTAGAAGGGATTATCCTGAGCAAGCTATCCCAGAAACAGAAAGACACACATGGTATATACTTACTCATATAAACATATAATATAGGATAAACCTACTAAAATATGTACACCTAAAGAAAATAATCAAGAGGGAGGACTCAGGATAAAATTCTCAAACACGACAGACATCAGAAGAAGAAGAAAACAGGGAACAAGTTAGGGCCTGCAACAGAAGGCCTCTGAAAGGCTCTGCCCTGCAGACTATCAAAGCAGATGCTGAGACTTATTGTCAACCTTTGGGCAGAGTGCAGGGAATCTTATGAAAGAAGTGGGAAATAGTAAGGACTGGAGAGGACAGGAGCTCCACAAGGAGAGTAACAGAACCAAAAAATATGAGCACAGGGATCTTTCTTGAGACTGATACTCCAATTAAGTACCATGCATGGAGATAACCTAGAACCCCTGCACAGATGTAGCCCATGGCAGTTCAGTGTTCAAGTGGGTTCCATAGTAATGGGAAAAGGGACTGCCTCTGACATGAACTGATTGGCCTGCTGTTTGATCACCTCCCCCTGAGGAGGGAGCAGCCTTACCAGGCCACAGAGGAAGACAATACAGCCATTCCTGAGGAGATGTAATAGACTAGGATCAGAAGGAAGGAAAAGGAGACCTCCCATATCAGTTGACTTCCAGAGGGGCATTCATGGAGAAGGGGGAGGAGGGAAGGACTGGGAGGGTAGGGAGGAGGCAACCACAGGAGGGATACAAAGTGAATAAAGTATATATATATGAAACAGTCAAAACCAAGCAATGTAATAGAGTTGTAAGGCTCTTTTTTTTTTTACATTATTTTTTATTTTTTTGTTATCAATCACAGGTTAGGTACTTTGCATCCCCCTCCCTCATTCCCTCCCGCCCTCCCCAACCCTCCCTCATCTCCTCCCCGCCCCCTCCAAGTCCACCAACAGGGGAGGACCTCCTCCCCTTCCATCCAACCCCAGCTCATCCTGTCTCCTCAAGGCTGCCTGCAATGTCCTCCACTGGGATCTAGCCAGTCTGTCACTCCTCTGGTTGTATGGGGGAGGGTCAAAGAGTCAGCCATCAAGTTCAAGAATGAGTCAGTCCCTGTTTCCCTCACTAGGGTCTTTAGTCCTACACCCAGCTATCCTGGATCCCATCTGCACAGGGGTTCCAGGACACACCCACACATGGTCCTTGGTTGTAGAAACTGTCTCATGCAAGACCTCTTTGCCCTGCTCAGTTTAGTCATTGTGGAGCTCTTGTTCTCTCCAAGTTTCACCAACCTCCTCCATTTCTATCATCGCTAATTGCCCTCTGCCAAAGGCTTGATCACGAGTCTTAATATCTGCTCTGATACATTGCTATGTTGACCCACCACCCCAGAGGTCTGCCTTGGCATACTCCTGTCCTGTTGCTTGTTTTCTCCTCCACTCAATGTCCATCCCATTTGTTCATCCAAATGAGCATTGATCATATCCACCTGGGTCCTCCTTCCTGTATATCCTACCTAGGAGGGAAGATTTCAGCATGACCTTCCTATCCTATAGGTCTATATAAGTGAGTATATACCATATGTTTCTTTCTGCTTTTGAGATACCTCACTTAGGATGATCGTTTCCAGGTCCCACAATTTAGCTGCAAATTTCAAGATTTCTCCTTTTTAAATGCTGAGTAGTATTCCATTGTGTAAAAGTACCACAATTTCTGTATCCATTCCTCAACTGGGGGCCATCTTGGTTGTTTCCAGGTTCTGGCTATTAAAAATAGAGCAGCCACAAACATAGCTGAGCAAATGTCCTTGTTGTGTACTTGAGCATTTTTTGGATATATGCCTAAGAGTGGTATAGCTGGGTCTT
>CM053753.1:36730577-36747471 GCA_028658305.1 Pachyuromys duprasi | reverse complement strand
TCTTCTCTAAGTTCTCCAGTTCCAGGATCTTCCTCGTTTGTGTCTTCTTTATAGATTCTAATTCTGTTTTCATGCTTTGTATTGTTTCCTTCATCTGATTGACTGTGTCTCCTATTTTGGTTGTTTCCTCTCTGTCTATCTTTAATTGTTCCTCTATGTGGGCAGTTAAATCCTTCTTAATTTCCCTGAGGGCCCTGTTCATTTCCTCTTTTTGTGCCTCCTTTTGTTCCTCTAATATCTGCATAATTATAGCTTTAATATAATTTTCCTGTGTCTCTGCTGCATTAAAATCTCTATTGCTTTTTGGTGTTTCTGGTGGGGCCATGGTGTCCTGATTTTTGTTGGGTGAGTTCTTATGCCGATTTCTGGGCATTTGTTTATATATAATCAAGGAGCTCTTTGTGCTTCAAGGCTGAACTTCAGACTGGAACTGTCAATCTCTTGTGTCAGGAGTATTCTTCAAGAAGATCAGGGAGTTCTAGTGGTTTGTTAGTTTGTGTTGTTGCCTCAGTTGAACTCTGTTGTGGGATCTGTGTGTCTGGCTTCGTGCTCTGTGCTAGAGGCTGTGAGCATCACAGGCTGTTCTCCCCTCTGGTCTGGAGGATTGGCTCTTCACTCTTTGCTAGAGGCCTTGTGTCCCCCTTTGATATGACCGCTGGGGGTGCTGCTCTGGTCAGGAGGCTCTGAGCTCTGCCGTGAGCTTGTTGCTAAAGGCTCTCTTCTGGACTGGAGCCTTGGTGCCTCCTTCTGGGTCAGGGGCTGTGTACCAAAGTCTGAGATGGTCTTTGGGGCACCTCGGTCTGGAACTGATACTATGGGTCCCAATCCGGGGTGGTGGCTGGGTGTGCCTAGGGGTGTGGCTCTGACCAGTGTAGTCCGCAGTATCTGGGTGAAACTCAGTCCGTCTGGGGTACCTTGTGCTCCAGCCCAAGATGGCGGCTTAGGCAACCAGCCCCGCTGTGCACAGCCTGTCTCCCTGCAGAGGTTTTCCTGGGAATAGCTGGGTGTCCCTTGGACTTTTCCACTTGATTTCCCCACCGTAGGAATTCCGCTCACCTGGCAGTCGCAAACGCTGGTGTTTTAGGTGCGAGATCTCAGTTTCCTGGTCGCTGTGCCTACACTACTGTCCTGCTCTTCAGACACAGTGTCCTCCTGGGGCAGCCATCTTGGATCTCTCCCGAGTTGTAAGGCTCTTAAGAGACCATGTGTTGAAGGCTTTACTGCCAGTCTATGGAAGTATTGTGCAGTGAGGTGAGGCAGGAAAATCTTAGGTTCAAAAGGGAGGGGCAAGAAAGCTGTTACTGAATTAGGCTGAAGTAATTGCCAGTAGAAGAGCAAGAATTCCAGCACACTTAATGACTGCTGGAGTAGAGGACTTTCTCCCTCCCCAGACACAAAGCTGTAATTTGCTGGAGATTTCAGCAGAAACCACACTTACTGGGGTAGGACAGTACTAAGCTCTTTGTACAACCCCATGGTTGCCCTCTTGGTATGATATACAGGAGTGCAACAAATATTTCTCTGTGTTTATCAATTAGGAACCTTATATTATTGTGCTCAGTTATAAAAATACCATATTCGATTCTTAAAAGACCGTATCATTATGATCAGTTGGCTTTGAGGCTATATATTAGCTGTATTTCAACATCATCAATCCTGGTAAAATCCTAACAACTATGCTTCACCGCTTCCTCTGTTTATTTCTGATTTCTTACAGTCTTTCTTGATAAATTAAAACCACTGCCACCAAATGTTTTTATAGAATTAGTTATGAGGCTCTTGCAAATGAAGACAGCTACTCTTTAGTAAATTCACAAGAAGCTGGTTATTTGTACCAAGTTTCCTCATAGCTCAGCAGCTAGTATTAATATAGTTAAGTGTCTTAATTTTACTTTTATGGATCATTGTCAAATTTGGGTTCAGAGTACACTGAGCAGAGCTTCTGTGTAAGTAAACCACATATTTGAAACAAATGAGTTAGCTGAGTATTAAATAGGGTGATCATGAAATACAAAAAGTGATTTTGAAAAAATTAAGAACAATAATTTGCAGAGGATATTTCTGAAATCCTTTTTGTAAAAAGTTGAGGAAGGATCTGATAGTATTCAGAGTTCTATTGGAGCATGGGTTTGCTCATTCATTTGTGCTTGACTTTACCTCAAAATCACTCAAAATTCACTACTTACCTATAAACCTGGATTCATTTATATAGAAACATAGGAGGGAAGGAGTGACCCACTGAGTCTTGGGAACATATAGGAGAATATTGACCTACATATAGGAGAATATTCAGGTGGAAGAAGAGCAGGGTAATGAAGCTGTATAAAAACAAAAAAGTCAGGTATTTACAAAATTGTAGGAAGCAAGTTTGAAGCCTGAAATAAAAACAGTGCTCTAGTGCAAGGAATTTTATGAAAGAAGGGGGAAATATAAAGACCTGGAGGGGACAGTGTTATGCCCAGTTTGTGAGACCGCCCAAAGATCACCAGGAATTGACTGTGCTGCAAATACATGAGGATTTATTGTATACATGTTCGAACATGAGTCACAAACTTCCTGTGTAAGCAGGAGAGGAATGTGGCCCCGTGGTCTCGGGGAACACAGTTTTTAAAGGGGAAAAAAAAAAACACAAGCATGGACTTACATGCTTTGGCATTACATGATTGGGTAAGAAAAATTGACTTTTGAAATGATTGCTTTACTTTAGATGTCAATACCATACACAGTTCTGACCTGGCTATCTGGGCTAGTTTCCTAGCAACTATATCTCTAGTGGGCAGGGAAAGAATGCAGTAAAGCTAGTTCCTTTCCCCAGGTGGCTGAACATGTCTCCATCTGGCTGACCTTTGTTCAGGCTTGTGCTTTAAACTTTAAATGAATACCCAAAATTCTTTGGTCTCTCAACAGGACCTCCACAAGAAGAGCAACAGAACCAAGGGCCCAGGGGTTGTTTCTGAGAGTGATACTCTAAACAAGGACCATGCATGGATATAACCTAGAACCCCTGCACAGATGTAGCCCATGGCAGCTCAGTCTCTACGTGGGTTGCCTAGTAAGGAGAACAGGGACTGCCTCTGATATGAACTCAGTGGCTGGCTCTTTGATCACCTCCCCCTAACGAGGGGAGCAGCCTCAGCAGGCCACAGAGGAAGACAATGAAGCCAGTCCTGATGAGACCTGATAAGCTACAGCAGATGGAAGGGAAGAAGGACCTCCCCTATCAGTGGACTGGGAGAGGAGCATGAGAGGAGATAACTGAGGGAAGGGTCTACAGCTGGGATATAAAGTGAATAAACTGTAACTAATGCAAAAAATAAAAAATAAATAAAAAGAACAGTGCTTTATTAGAGGACAAGTATTAACACTGATGTTGCATCATCTGTGTTTACACAATGGATTAGGGAAAGGTAGCTTTTTTTCATTACAAATAGTATCTTGTTAGTTTCAATCTTCTTTAGTTTGACAATATGTATTGGCTCTAAAGGAACTCTGCACTTTATATTTAAGTAGCTATTCATGCAATTAAAGAATTTGGAATTTGCTTCTTTTGAGTATATATAACACTCCATGACCTTGTATCACAATTTTCTCACATTCTATTATAACATCTCTACAATTAAAATAGTCCTAGGCTATAATTTATTTTCTTTGTGAACTCCTCATAAAATAAGAATCTCCAAGAGGTCAGGGAAGCACCAGTCTTCAGGTTGTCTCTACAGATGGAGGCACAGAATGGAATAGGCAGGTGAGAGGAACGCCTGTAACACAGAAGGCTTAGAAGGCTTGACGCTTTGATTTGCAAGCAAGAAAAATAATGCCATCTGTGTTACCTTGTAAAGTTATTTCATTGACTAGGAAAGATACACTATATTCTGAGGATCAGTAAATAAATATAGTCAATACCTCAAAACTGCTGAAAAGCTTAATAAGGGACATCAACTCTCTCTCTATTTGTAATATTGACTGTTTATATTTGGGGGTATGGTTATCTTTAGCACTGATAATTAACTTTTGAGGAAATATTTAGCACCCATTTTAGTCTGTGATTACAACTCATCCATTTTAACCCACTAAAATTACATTTTTATTAGATTTTGATGTTTTTGAATCATATGTTAGGTAATATGGCTCTTGTTTTGAATGTCTGAGTAAATTTTATAATGAATCAATGGAAAAAAGTTAATTTGTCATTTGGCAAAAGAAGAAAAGTCAGATTATCTTTGGTTTGACAATTGTGTGAAAATAATGGTGTCTTTTAAGAGTGCTAATCTTCCTTTTTATGCTATTTTATTCCTATTTATGCTAATTTAAGTCCTGAGTCATTCTTTCTCTTCTCCTATCATACTTTGCTCTAGGGCAGATTATAATGTTATCATATTCTCAATGTGACTTCTTGGGACTTAGTGTGAAATCAACCATTTGTCCAGTCAGTTTTCTCTTGGAAATGCATCTTATGATTTATTATGAATCTATTATTTGCATTGTGTTACTTGTGTATTGCTTGGTTTAGTCACCTTGTCTCATCTCTAGTATATACATGTCTTTATGAAATGTGAATTTTTATTTGCTAGATGACAACCATTATTCATAGGAAAAAAATCAAACTCCTGCTTATGGCACAAAAGTTGACTGCAATATGACTAAAGCTATGCCTTTATTCTCATTTCCTTGTATTATATCCTATACCATGTGTTATGGCCTCTAAGAACTTGTCAGTTCTTTTATAGACTCTATATGTAAGCCTAAAATATATATAAAATGTATGTAACACACACACACATATATAAACATATTTATTTATACATATGTATCATACGAACATACTATATAGTATAGAGTATGTATTATATATATATTCCAAAAGCAAACTTCAAAATTTAACCCAAATTAGCCCAGATTTATCCTGGTGGGAATTATTTTCATCTTTTCCATGTTAATTATTACTTACATCCTTATTTTACTGGAGTTTATTTCCAAATAATTTTCTCATTAGGGATGAAGGCAAAAAATAATCTCCTTGACCTCATAAATATGAGATTTTTTGCATTGTGTTTCAGTGTTGTCTTCTACAATCATTTGGGTAGTAATGAAGATGTCTTTAAGCTTCCACTTTTCATATTTGTGTGCAGAGTGGTGTAACTACAATTAAATTTTAAAAATGTAAAGAAATAAATCATCCTATGTGCAGGGGTTTTGTAATACATCCATGTATTACAGGCTCTGTATCATGTGCCTGTAGCTGAATGGGTTCTTATCTGGGTCTTCTTTTCTATTCCACAGTTTCTGGCTTTATTCTAGCGTTATGCTGCTTTTGCTACTGTACCTCTGCAATATTACTTGAAATCAAGTACGGTAACACTGCAAAAGCTGTTTTGCTTAGGCCCCCTTTGGATAATCTGGGGGCCTATAATTTTAGTGTTGTATATAAAGCTAAAGAGCTACTTTCTGTTTCTGTGAGGACAAACATAGGCATTTTGATAGGGACTGTTTTGAATCCATGGATATTGTTTCTCCTCTGATGTACAATGGGAAGGGAGTAAGTAGAGACATTTGCATATGTGATATGTTAAGACAGAAGCAATATTTGCTGGGTCAGAAGTTTAAGAAAGGATAGGGGTGGAGAAGTGAGACTGGGAAGGGTGGGGGATCATAGCATCAAAGGCACACAATATATATGAAATGTCAAGAAACAAATTCGGTAGGTTAGAAGAAATCTCACTATATCATTCTATTTTTTTTCTTTTTTAAAGTAATTTTTCCTTTATATTATTATTTATTACAATTTATTAACTTTGTATCCAGCAGTAGCCCTGCCCCTCATCTCTTCATGGTCCTACCCTCCCTCCCTCTTCCCCCTCTATGTCCCTCCACTAGTCCACTGATAGAGAAGATCCTCCTCCCTTACTATCTGACCCTATCCTATGAGGTCTCATCAGGACTGTCTGGGCCCTCTTTCTCTGTGGCCTAGGAAGGCCACACCGCCAGGGTGAAGGTGATCAAAGAGCCAGCCACTGAGTCCATGTCACAGACAGCCCCTGCTCCCCTTACTACAGAACTCAGATGGAGACTGGGTTACCCATGGGCTACATCTGAGTAGGAGGTTTAGGTTCTCTCCATGTATAGTCCTTGGTTGATTCATAAGTCTCTGCAGGACTCCATGAGCCTAGATTTTTTTGGCTCTGTTGGTCTCCTTGTGGAGCTCTTGTCCCTTCCAGGTCTTTTTATCTTCCCCATCTCTAGATTGCCCGCATTCTTCCCACAGTTTCACTATGAGTCTTAACACCAATAGCACAGGCTATAAGATCAACAATCAATAAATGGAACCTCATGAAACTGAAAAGCTTCTGCAAAGCAAAGGACACTGTCAACTGAACAAAATGACAGCTACAGACTGAAAAGTTCTTCACCAACCCTATATCTGACAGAGGGCTAATATACAGTATATATAAAGAAATAAAGAAGTCAAACACCAACAAACCAAGTAATCCAATTAAAACAGAAGATACCGAGCTAAACAGAGAATTCTCAACAGACGTATATCAAATGGCAGAGAAACACTTAAAAAATGCTCAAAATCCTTAGTCATCACAGAAGTGCAAATCAAAATGACCCTGAGATTCCTCATCATATATCAGAATGGCCAAGATCATAAAGTCAAGGGATGACACATGCTAGAGAGGTTGCAGAGAAAGAGGAACCCTCCTCCATTTCAGGTGGGAATATATCCTTGTACAACCACTTTGACAATCAACTTTTCCCCTTTTCAGAAAATTAGGAATAGTGCTACATCAAGATCCAGCTATACTACTCCTAAGCATATATTTGAAAGCTGCTTAACCATGCAAAAAGGACATTTGCTCAACTATGTTTATAGCAGCTTTGTTCATAATAGCCAGAATCTGGAAATAATCTGGATGTCCCTCAACTGAAGAATGGATAAAGAAATTGTGGCACACAATGGGATACTACCCAGCAATTAAAAACAAGGAAATCATGAAATTTGCAGGCAAATGATGGAAAGGGAAGATGCTTAATCCTCATTCAGAAGGGCAAACAATATAGACATCAGAAACAGAAGACAGGGAAAAGGACAGGAGCCTTCCACAGAGGAATACCTTGAAAAATGGAGACAAAAGAGAGCAGAGAGATCTGCAAAACACTGTCTTCTGGAAATGATAGGGCTACGGAATCCACCCATTCACATCATCTTTGAGTGCCTGCACAAAGCCTGCACAAGATCATCCCAGTCTAACACAGACTGGGAAGGGGCGCCACAGGGGGCCTCTGAAAGATTCTACCCACCAGGGTATCATTCTACTTTTATGCATTTGAAATTTTCTACAAGAAAAGATTAAAGTATCTTTTCACTAACTGAAACAAGTAGGACATTTAAATAATATGCAGAAATTTAAAGGACTACTGAACTATTGGAGAAAAAAATTCTTAAACTTTACAAGGAAATTTTTAATGCACAATAGTACTGATGTTGCCTACAAAGAAATGGAAAAAAAAAACAGTCAAATCATAGCATGAGCTACTTTACAGGAAAGATTACAGCAACTGACTGAAATAATTATGGAAATAAATTCAAAATCTACATAAAGTACAGTTTTGTTTCATCCACTGAAGGTCTTTTTTTTTTCTAAACAAAGTTGGGATAAATAATGTTCACATGGGTATAGAGTACCTTGTCTATTTGACATCCTTTTCCTTTACTGTAATGCCAGTTGTCTATAGCCTTTATAATGGTTTTAAATTTCTAGTGTCATGTGTGATGACAAATGTTTCTAGTTTCCATCTGGCAATTACAAACACTGACACACTCAGAGGAAATGGATATTCACATTCAGTTGCAGAGTGCCTGGTATATTTTGAAGCATAGCATGTAAGCTGAATAATTTAATTGTAGTTTCTGAAATCTAATTAACAGAAAAATCAATTTGAAGATGCTTCCTGTGTTCATCTTGTAACAATGAAAGTTCTCAAAACTAGCTATGATAGTGCTAGAAGCCTGGCATGGAAAGTCTACATGCTGAGTAAAGGCCTAATGCTGAGGACACAAAGTGTCAACTCAGTAATTCAAAGAAAAATCTTTGAATGTCTACTCATATATTTAACTGTGGGAATACAAGTACTTACTCTGTGAGAATCCATGCTTAGCACATATGTATATATTGCTCACGTGCAGATATAAGGTTCATAGAGTTTGGGGGTAAAGAGTATAAAATTATGACAGACTCACAATAATTACAAGCAAGGAATATGATTTGGAGGTAGCAGCAAAGGTTCCTTTCACTAGATGTATGCTATTTGAAGTACTCACAAGAATTGATCAAGTGTCATTCATAAAATAAAATAAAATAACCTTGAAAATGACCTAACCTTTTATATTAATTTCTCCTCATATCCATTTTTAAAGCCATTCATATACTTTGAAAATTACAAATTTGGTGCTGGATGTAAGAGAACATTATATTTCTACAACTGATGGAAAGGAGTCCTTGAGAAAGGATAGTATTCTCTATAAGAAAGAATTATTGTGTCAAGCGTTATAGTTTAACAATGCTAGCACAGTCAAGCTCACAGATTCATAGAAGACAGAATCTTTCTTCACTTAATGGACAGTAGCTATTTGGCTATGTAGGTGAATAAAAAGTACCAGGAATTAACAAGCTGGTATTGTATATTTCTTGTTTGATAAGAGGATGTAGTTCGCATTAATAGTCCACCATCCAAAACAGTAAAATAAAAGCAAGATTAAATGCCGGAAGTCTAGAATTGTTGGTTTGATGTCAGTGATGGTATCATGACTACAGGTGTCTAAAATCAATAAATTGTACGCATGTATTTTCAAATATCAGTTATACTGAATGATAGCTATTGAAGGTACATTGATTTGAACCAGAAACTGTGCTTCCATTTGTCTTTGTAATCTCCAAATGTTACTTTAACTTGAAAAGTTAGCTATGTTATAGTTAGGGCATCTCCTCCCAAATAATTGATATTATCAAATGACTTTTACTAGGTTCCTGGACTATATTTAATTTGTATAAAGAGGTAGGTCTGTAGGAGCCTCCATTTCCTATGTTGATTTGCTTTTTGATCCTTCTTGATGTACATGTGGGTGCAAGTGGAATAAGTAGTCTATTTGATACCAATTTTGTTCACCATAGTAACAATCTCCTTTAGATTTCATATTGGTTTTTATTTTTATCTATTTATCTATTTATTAATTTATTAGCTCTGATATATTTTCTTTATTTACTGTTCTTAACAATTTATTGACTTTATATCCCAGTTGTAGCCAGCTCCCTCATCTTCTCTCAGGCACACGCTCCTCCCTCATCCCCCCCTATCTCCTTCCCCTAGTCTAATGAAAGGGGGAGTTCTCCTCTCCTACTATCTGACCCTAGCTTATCAAGTCTCATCAGGACTGCTTTGATTCTCTTCCTCTTTGGCCTGGCAAGGCCACCCCACCAGGGGAAAGTGATCAAAGAGCAAGCAATTTAGTCCATATCAGAGACAGCCTCTACTCCCCTTACTAGTAAATCCACATGGAGACTGAGCTGCCTACCTTTTTTTCTTTCTTTTTAAAATTTTTATTAATTACACTTTATTCACTTTGTATCCCCCCTGTAGTGCCCTCGCTCCTCCCCTCCTACACCCCCCTTCCTCCCTCTACTCCATGCATGCCCCTCCCAAAATTTGCTGATAGGGGAGGTCTTTTTTCCTTCCTTCTGATCCTAGTCTATTAGGTCTCACCAGGAGTGGCTGCATTGTCTTCCTCTGTGGCCTGGTAAGGCTGCTCCCTCTTCAGGGGGAGGTGATCAAACAGCAGGCCAATCAGTTCATGTCAGAGGCAGTCCCTTTTACCATTACTATGGAACCCGCTTGGGCACTGAACTGCCATGGGTTACATCTGTGCAGGGGTTCTAGGTTATCTCCATGCATGGTACTTAGTTGGAGTATCAGTCTCAGGAAAGTCCCCTGTGCTCAAATTTTTTGGTTCTGTTACTCTCCTTGTGGAGCTCCTGTCCTCTCCAGTTCTTATTATTTCCCACTTCTTTCATAAGATTCCCTGCATTTTGCCCAAAGTTTGGCCATAAGTCTCAGCATCTGCTTTGATAGTCTGCAGGGCAGAGCCTTTCAGAGGCCCTCTGTGACAGGCTCCTGACTTGTTCCCTGTTTTCTTCTTCTGATGTCCGTCCTGTTTGTCTTTCTGGATGGGGATTGAGCATTTTAGCCAGAGTCCTCCCTCTTGATTAGTTTCTTAAGGTGTACATATTTTAGTAGGTTTATCCTATATTATATGTCCATATGAATGAGTATATACCATGTGTGTCTTTCTGCTTCTGGGATAATTCACTCAGGAAGATATTTTCCAGTTCCCACCATTTACCTGCAAATTTTATGATTTCCTTGTTTCTAATTGCTTAGTAGTATTCCATTGTGTAAATGTACCACAATTTCTGTATCCATTCTTCTGTTGAGGAGTATCTGGGTTGTTTCCAGGTTCTGGCTACTACAAATAAAGCTGCTACAAACATGGTTGAGCAAATGTCCTTATTGTGTACTTAAACATATTTTGAATATATGCCTAGAAGCTGCATCTTGAGGAAGTGCTATTCCTAGTTCTCTGAGAAAGCACCAGATTGATTTCCAGAGTGGTTGTACAAGTTTACATTCCCACCAGCAGGGGAGGTGGGTTCCCCTTTCTCCACAACCTCTCCAGAACATGTTGCCACTTGAGTTTTTGATCTTGGTCATTCTGATGTGCATAAGGTGAAGTCTCAGGGTCGTTTTTATTTGTATTTCCCTGATGGCTAATGACATTGAGCATTTCTCTAAGTGTTTCTCTGCCATTCTATATTCCTCTACTGAGTATTCTCTGTTTAGCTCTGTTTCTCATTTTTTAATTTGATTACTTGATTTGGTGCTTTCAACTTCTTTAGTTTTTATATACACTGGATATTAGCCCTCTGTCAGATATAGGGTTAATGAAGACCCTTTCCCAATCTGTAAGCTGTCGGTTTTTTCTGATGACAGTGTCCTTTGCTTTACAGAAGCTTTTCAGTTTCATGAGGTCCCATTTATTTATTATTGCTCTTAGAGCCTGTGCTGTTGGTGTTCTGTTCAGGAAGTTGTCTCCTGTGCCAATGATTTCAAGGTGCTTCCCCACTTCTAACTGATTTAATGTGTCTGGTTGAGGTCTACAGCTGATAAACACCTTCAGCAACGTGGCTGGATACAAAATTAACTCAAAAAAAAATCAGAAGTCCTCCTGTATTCCAAAGACAAAAAGGCAGAGAAAGAAATTAGGGAAACAACACCCTTCACAATAGTTACAAAAGACATAAAGTACTTTGGTGTGACCCTAACCAAGCAAGTCAAAGACTTGTATGAAAAAAAATTCAAGTCTCTGAAGAAAGAAATAGAAGAAGATATCAGAAGATTTGAAAGATCTCCCAAGATCATGGCTTGGCAGGATGAACATAGTAAAAATGGCAATCTACAGATTCAATGCAATTCCCACTAAATTACCAACACAATTCTTTTACAGACCTTGAAAGAACAATTCTCAACTTCATATGGAATAACAAGAAACCCAGAATTGCTAAAACAATTTTCTACAATAAAAGATCTTCTGGAGGTATCTCCATCCCTGATCTCAAGCTGTACTATAGAGCAACAGTAATAAAAACTGCATGGTACTGACATAGGAACAGAATGGTGGATCAATGGAACCGAATAGAAGACCCAGAAATAACACCCCCCCCACACACACACACTTATGGACACCTGATTTTTGACAAAGATGCCAAAACCATTCAATGGAGAAAAAGACATCTTCAACAAATGGCCCTGGTCTAACTAGATGTCTACCTGTTGAAAAATGCAAATAGATCCATAGTTATCACCCTGCACAAAACTAAAGTCCAAGTGGATCAAAGACCTCAACATATTGGTTTTTAAGTCCTAGTCTAATAAAAATGAAAGAGCCTCCTGTTCTATTTTTGTCTCATTGCCAATCCAAGGGCCTTGATGAAATAATTACATACCTCTGAATGTGTGCTTTCCCCACCATCAAACTGAGACACCTTATTCTTTGTAATTGCTAAGCTTCTCTGGAAAAACAGAACTGATAGAAATGATCTACATATAAAGGAATTTATTAAAGTGGGTTTCAGGCTATGGTCTAGCTAGTTCAATAATCCCTTTCTCATGATGGAAAATATAAAAATCCAGCACTTGTTCAATCCTTAAGGCTAGATGTTTGAGCTGGTTTTCTGCATATATTGTCATCACAACGAAGTATGCTCTAATGACCCTGAAGGGGTGGATTTGTTATTGAGAGTGAGGACAAACAGGAAAAGAGCAAAGCCTTCTTTCTCCCATGTTCCTTCTATAGGCTGCCAGCAGACAGTGTGGCCAGATTTAGTGTGTATCTTCTGACTTCAAATGATCCATTCATGAAAAGCCTCACACAGGTGTGCTTGGTCCATTGGGTTTTAGTTAATCCCAGATATAATCAAGATATTGACAGATATCTTGACAACTAACAATCGCCATCACACAAGTCTTCTGGAAAGTGTGTGTGTGTCTGTGTGTGCGCACACGTACGTGCACCCACACAATATTTGTTAGTGTAGTTGAAGAACCAAATCTTCATTAATGATTTTAATAATTCAACACTAATTCAGTTTTTACCTCATGACAGCTTTATACTTTTATTTTCTGCTACATTCTCCATTTGTCTTAAATGCTAAATTAAAAAAAATTTAAATCAATTAAATCGTTTTTCCCTATGCTACAGACTAACAAGCTATAACATGTTTTACATGCTCTTTGTTTTAAAGTTGGGTTGTGATGGCTATCCCACTGAGGGCAAATACATTTGCTCTGGAGCTTTACAGATATCTAGTCTCCTCAAACGTCAGCATGTTCAGCATGGTCTAATCTTCAGATATTTAAAGCTTTATATAATAAAGCACATTAACATGATTACCTTTGTAGATTTTTATGAACTGTGTGTTTCTCCACTTTAGGCTGTATAATTTTGTCTACTTTTTATGAACTTAACTTTACTCAATAATGTGTTCAGAAGGAAAAGTGAAACTTTTGAATAAGAAGTTGGAAAAATATAAATGCTATTTCTTATAAAATTACTTTCCTAATATTACACATACTCATAATCCAAACTTTATTTATCTAACAAATAATTTAAAATGACATGGTTGTGCTAGTTGATTTATATATTACATTTCTGCATCCTACATTTCTGAATTTCTATTTCAAACCCCCAATTTTGTTTTATCAAGTCAATTTTTCCAATCTACTGGTTAATAGCACTTAATCCCATGTCTACATAAAGTGAAAAATAGGAAATACATATTTACTTATTTTGTAAATGTGTTTTATTATACTTTAAAATGCAGTCAAGAGAAATTTTCTTACTTAGGAATTTTTGAGTGGATCAGCCCCTGCCTTTCCACATTCATTTTGAACTTGTCGTTCTCAATTCCATTGTGAAACTGTAAAGGAACTATCAAATGTG
Organism: Pachyuromys duprasi; assembly: GCA_028658305.1. Taxonomy (NCBI): domain Eukaryota; kingdom Metazoa; phylum Chordata; class Mammalia; order Rodentia; family Muridae; genus Pachyuromys; species Pachyuromys duprasi. Next base: position 36,733,916 of record CM053753.1, on the reverse strand, counting down.
ACCCACATGACAGCACACTGCTTTTCTATTTCCTCTAAGACTGGTGCATTTGTGTGAGAAGGAATTTAATGTGCTAGTCTCCACTGACAACAGTGTGTCCCTGTGTAAATGTCAGTACTGGGTGCACAGGGATGTGGTGTGTTCCTTACATCTTCTCCTTAAGATCACATAGACACAGTGACTAACATTTCAGCCCAAATTGGAAGCACTAAATTAGCAGGTTTTTCTTTACAATTGAGTGGCAGTTCAGCTCTGTCTGGTAAGATAATTCCACCAACAAATCTGCTCCAGTCAGAGGATGTATTTCTAAACACAGTATTTATGGGGAGAGTTACCACAAGAATCTGGCTATGTTTTTAGTTGGTTGGTTTTCCAAACCAGTAGAGGACTGATGATAGGCAAACACAGGCACAGTGTAAACTCAGCCTCACTGCTGTGAGACAGAATTTGAAGTTCTCACTCAAGTTCACATTGACCTTTACCCTACTTAAAATTCCACATTTCTTGGATTTTCATCTCATCTCATAACACAGTGGCTCACAAATCTTCAGCTCTCTTTTACAAACAACAGTAACGAGCAATGATATCTAAACTCTTTATTATGATCCGTACGCTACTCTGCATGCAAAAATTAATTCAGTATTCCACATATCAACTCTAGAATGCGTGCCTTATTTGACTTTTCCAGATTTTTAAAAATTATTCTCATGACTCCACCAATCTGCTTTCATCTTTTAACAGTAAATTTTGCTGTCTATACATGCTCAGACAAAGATGGCAAAGATACTAAGCTAGATAGCTCAGGCTAGGTCTTAGTATCTATCTCCTGGCGATATTTACCAGTCATTTTTGAGAAAACAGAAAATAATTTTGATGACATAAGCAGATTAGCATTTTCTCAAAAAACAAGTACAGTAATGCTGAAGATAATCTGAGGCCAAGATAGAAAATAAAAGCAAATCTATAAAATAAATATGTTTATTCCTTCTTTCAGAATATCAAACATCGTCATCAGACTTGATTGACACTGAAACTGAAAGTGGAATTATTTTTTACATAACTCCTACATAGAAGCACTGAAAACATTGAATGATTTGACCCTCTTTCTTTTGTCTCACACAACTCACCATGCCTGATCAAGCGGCTGTTTTCTTAAATTTAATTTAATTTATTTTAAAAAATTTTTGCTTTCTTTTATTTATTTTTTAGTGCAAATAAATATGTGCTTATTGCTTTCAAACCCGGAGCTTCTGGTGCATTTGTATACAACAAAGTCCCACTTAAACTACTTCATATAGAGGAAATCTCTACAAAATATCTAGAATGTTACATTAATTACATGAGAGTAACTGTTTCTTTCTCTAAGTAAAAGGTGTTGTTAATGAGTACTTGAGCCACTATAGCTGCCCCCAAACAAAATTTTGTTCCTACCAACACAGAGATCTGACCTTAGGAACGACACATACTGCTGCCACAGTCAGGGCTACATGGACTATTTGCCTTCCATGTTTCTCCTCTTGAAGCAGATTCTGAAAAAGAGACATTTGATTATTTCAGTCTAAGATTAGTATTTTCTCATCACCCACAAAATGCATAGGAGAGAAAATACTTCGTTGCTTCATGTTTTGGGTGGTTTGTTTGCTTTTGCAAAGGAAAAGGTAGCTGTTTGACTCTCCACATCAACATTTGTACTTAGGAATTGTTAGAATTATAAAGGCAATGTCATTGAATGCAATAACATTTTCATCATGTCAATTTTTGATTAAAACAGGTTGCATTTTTTTTGCCTGTTAGCTTTCCCTTCCATTATTATAGAATAATACAAGAAACAATTAACTTATCAAGAAGGAAAAGTAGCCTTGTCTCAGAGTTTCCTCCTGTGCTTGGTAGATGCCAGCACTTTGGAGACTATTATCATCTGAATACCATGGTAAGGAGAAGGCGATGGAGCAGGGCATTGCACAGTATGTAGGCTACAAACAGGTAAAGGGACAGGATAAGAGTAGGAAACCACCAGCCCCTTAAGGCCATCAGCTCAGTGATCCAACTTCCTTTCGGTTACTCTCTACCTTTGAGAACTTTGTTGCATTGTCTCCTATGGATGCTGCCATCCTGGACTGAGCCTGCACACACAAGCCTTTAAGAAACAGTTATGACTGATCAAAGACACAAAGGCTCGCCTCACTCCAGAACAATATATCCAATACATCTCTATATCTGTATATCTATCTATCTATCTATCTATCTATCTATCTATCTATCTATCTATCTATCTATCTATTAAACTGAGTTTTGAAAAGAACAATCCTGGTACTCATAAATGAGTGGACTTAAGTGAAGAAGTGAAGGAGGAAGATGGGTATTTAGCATCTCAGTGTCATTATTAAAGGTGGCAAGAAATGCTTACTTTGAAACCTATATAGATAGGTACCTTACTTTATTTTGAACTAATATGAAATGTAGGGTGATGATATTAATGAATTTAATGCCTGAATAATAGACTTGAGGCTTTCTGGTCTCATTTTCCATGAAAGGCTAAACCAAGGCAATTCCTAAGTATAGTCACTGCTCTATACCATAGTATATACCTCCATGATGCATAGTAAGATGTTATCTATTTTCATGTGTATTCTCCTTTTAAAAGCATCAGACTTACCTAAATCTCCCAATTTTCCACAAGACTGCCTATGCATTACCCAGTGTTTTTCTGTGAGTCTCAGCATCTGTTGTGAGGTGCTGTTGGGCACAGCCTCTCAGAGGACAACTCTGTCAGGCTCCTGTCTTTAAGCTTAGGAGAGTATCAACAAAGAAAGAGAATTTCAGACCAATTTCACTCATGAGCAAAATACTCAAAAATACAAATTAAATACTTGAAAACCAAATCCAAGAACACACCAAATACATTATCTACCATGATCAAGTAGGCTTCATCCCAGGGATTCAGGGATGGTTTAATATAGTTGTTTTTAAATGTCTCCTCCCCCATTTTATTGAGAATAACTTTTTCTGATTTCATAAATTCTTATTATGGTTTATCCTTTCCCTACTCCTCCTCACATTTCCTCCCCACCTCCCTTCCCATCCAGATCACCCCACTCCCATTTCTTATTAGAAAACAAACAGGCTTTAAGAAATAATAATAAAATACAATAATATAAAAGTTAACACATCAGAATAGGACAAGACAAAACAAACAACAACAGAAACCAGAAGGAAAAGAGCCCAAGGAAATTCACAAGAAACATATGGATGCAGAGACCCACTCAGTCACATAAACAGGAATCCTATGAAACACTAAATAGGAAACCATTACACACACACACACACACACACACACAC
>CM053753.1:36712247-36730077 GCA_028658305.1 Pachyuromys duprasi | reverse complement strand
CAATGACTGGCTTGTCGACTGCCGCCCCCCCCCCCCCGAGGGAGGAGCAGCCTAACTAGATCCAAGAAGAGGACATTGCCACCAGCCCTGAAGAGACATGATAAGCTAGGGTCAGATGGAAGGGGGTGAGGTCCTCCCCTATCAGTGGACTTGGACAGGGGGCAGGGAGAAGATGAGGGAGGGATGGGGAGAGCGGAAGGGAATGAGGGAGGGGGCTACAGCTGGGATACAATATATATAACCTGTGATTAATATAAAAATAAATAAATTACTTAAAAATGTATCTTTCTTTCTCAGAGATCTATATGAGAAGTCAGTCATCACACTTCAAGTTAAGCCAAAAATCCCTCACAGGCATGTCCCACCCACTTTCCAGATTGGATCAAGTTAACAACCATGACTAGCCACCACAGAGATAGATTAGCTAGCATTTCCTTCTCTCTGCCATCATTTCTTTAATGTGCACATGAGTCTGTGGTCATCATACTGTACATTAAATGGGAATGCTAAATGAGAGACAATCCAATGGTAAAGATGGCAGGGAAATTAGGAAGACCCAGGCCCCAAGTACTTCATTACAAGCAGTAACCTACTAGTCACAATTAATAATCTACTTACAAGTTGCTTGCCAATTTAACCTTTATCACGGAAAACAAACTATGTAATACATTGTTCATTAAACCCAAAAGTATTCTCCAGTGACATAGTGAGCATGAGATAATTTGAATGGTTACATGTGTTTTTAAAAAGAACATGGTCCTTGAAATTTTTCCACCATGTAAAGAAGGGTATTTCTATGAAGACAAAAAATTGCCTTTGTAATTTACTTTCAGTTAATTGTGAAAGAGGCAGTATATTATGCATGGTGGCTTCTGTCTAAGTAAGCTTATTTTGTATAATTTTATGTCAGTCACCAACTGTATAGAAAATCACTTTTCTAATTAAACTTTATTTTATTTTTCTAGTAGATATTGTCTCTTGTCTTCAAGGATTGACATTTGTCTTGATTACAATGTCATCTTTCAGCCTGTGCTTTGAGGAATGAAATCTGATTTTGTAGCTAATTATCCCTTGCTCTTTGGTAACTTTATTTAATTAGGACTTTCTGAGTACATGGCTTAAATTATACCTTCAGTATTTAATTTCTACAACTACATCCTCAAGTTTCTGCTGGCTTGTGATATTTTAGGCCATTTTCAAAAGACAAATATACTCTTTCATCAAACAGCATATAGTTTTTTTTCTCTTAGATTTTTAAACTCTGTCTTCAAAATTTTGTTTGTTTGTAGTTTTTTGTTTGTTTGTTTGTTTGTTTTTCTTGAGACAAGATCTCTCTTTATAGCTATGGCTGTTCTGGAACTCACTTTTTAGATCAGACTGGACTTGAACTTACAGAGACCTATCTGCCTTTGCCTCCTCAGTGCTGAGTTTTAAGGTGTTTGCTGCTTTGCCTGGCTAGAATCATTTAATTTGCATTTTTAAAAGTTAATTTTGTTTTTATGCATGTGCATGTATCTGTGTGTATGTGCATATGAAGGCAGATGTCTAAGGAAGGCAGGAGAGGGAACCAGATCCCTGGAATTTGAGATGCAGATCAGTCATTGTGAGTGTCCTGATGTAGGTACTGGGGGCCACACTTGGCTCCTCTGAATATTGGGTACTCACTCTTAACATTCCAGCCATCCTTCTAGGCCCCACACTCAGGATTTTTTTTTTTATTTAGGAGAAAGAAAAAAATGTTTATACACTTATCTACTAAAGAAAATATTTTGACAAATATTTTCAAGTATTATTTTTAAAATTATACCTGCTATTTTTGCTGAAAGACTGCAAACGCATGTTAGAGAATTTATTCAAAATATCAGGTTTTCTACCCGCAGCCCCACTTATTCCAACTATACGTATAGACTCAACTTCAATATTTTCCTTCTTTAGGAAAGTTGTCATTCTGGAATGCAATTTTTTTTGAGAATATTGTTTTCAGCAAATGACGTTTAAAACATGTGAGTCCAGGTAATGATTGTTTTTAGAATATAGGGTACAAATTGGGACTCAGGTCCATCTGAAACATTTAGAACTAGCCAGCAGTGATTGATCACTAAATCATAGTAACGCTAGAAAACGCATCTCTACCCAGAGCATTACAGCTTGGTGAATGTAAAATTTGCAGGGTAGTTACAAATTCAGCTCTTTAGTTTCTTTTTTCTGAGTTGAACAGCTACCCTTTCTGTCTTAATGTTTATACATATTTAAATCTTTATCATTTAGATTCAGTTTTAATGCTTGATAATTTAAGCAGAAAAAATCAGCCTATTCAGAAGTAAATCTGATTACATGATTGTTGTAAGGTAACATCACATGCAGCTTAGTACAATCATAAACTAATTCTTTAAAAAGGGTCTGAAATTTTAATTATATGTATATATCACTTCATATGACTCTCTAAATTATTGTGCACTCTACATAAGATTCCAACTTATTCAATATTTTTCTCACTTATATTTTAATGTTCCTCAACTTTAAATTTGTTTACATTGCTAAATTTTAGCATTGATGTAGTATAATCATGCATTTATTTTTATGTACATTGTTCAGCGTTACTACTGAATATTGTTATCTTTCCTTTCATATGATACCAAATAATATTTAGAAACCTGATACATCATTTGATACCCTAGTAAATTCTTTTATAATAATTAGTTCTCAGTAATCTCATCTCCACTTACATCTGAGTTAAATGATAAGCAACTCTGTTGTTTCTTCTCACAGTGGTGGGAAGTTAGAGAACTGATGCCCCTTTTCATGAATTAAAGTTCTCACTTAGTCCATAAGTCCAACTACTATGCAACCAGAGCAATCCTCTTTCTAATTCTGAGAGGTCCCTCTCCTGTGACTTACACATGTCTGGGGAAGCCATTGTACTATCAAGTTTGGAGTAACTGGGTGAAGCAATAGTGATCTCCACGCTTAAACTATTGGCTGAAGAGGCATGTACCCTGCCTCAGTAAGCTGGCACCGTAAACTGCTTACTGAAGTAATGACATTATTAGGCTTTGTTATTATTCTCATTTGTGTGTTAATGTTTTCTCCCCCTGCACCTTTGGAAATGTGTTGCTCTGTTATACCTATTTTGAACGCATATCCTGAGCCTCTGAAAGATTCATAAACCTGAGTGTAAAATTTCAATACTTGGGAATTTGAAAAGATGGAACCAGATTTTCCTTAATGTGGCTCAACAAGTCATGTGTCTTACCACAGACCCATCAGATAGGATTGCATTTCTTTATTTCCGCATAAGCTACACCTAGTGATAGGCTCGTAGAATGGCTGTCACCTTGGGACACAGACAAAGATCTCCATTCACCAAGTGCTCTGATGAAAATCAGATATTCCTTGTACCTTTTGGTGGCCTGTAGTTTGGAAGAAGTCTAATAGCCATGTGGCATGCTGACACCATAAATTAAAAGCAAGCTCCACACGGTGACTTACTGTAGCCTCTCTGGCCAAAGACTCTTGGTCTTGGGGTTTGTGGAAAAATTTCTCAAGGTGCTGCTGCAGCCAATGACAAGGGTAATTTCAGTTTGCTTAGAATCCAGGTCCTTATGCCCTGCAAACAAACACTGTATTATAGGGACACTGGATGAGATAGAGATGCTAGTTCCAGAGAGTCAGCTTACAGAAGAGGAGAAACAAGAGAACAGGAGGATAAGGGACAGGAAGAGGAGGGGAGGGTGGAGGTAGGAGGAGAAGTGGAAGGTGAAGGCTAACAGGAAAGAGCATGTCAGTGGGCGTGTGTTTTTGTGGCTACAGCTCTCACATGTGCTTCCTGTTTCTGTTTCCTCTACTTCCAGAACACCAGGGTACAGACATAGAGAATGCTACTCCACAGTTTCCATTATGGATCCAAACTATCTAAATCCGAGAGCAAAACAAATCTTTCCTCCCTAGGTTGTTCCTTCTAAGCATTTTATCACTTCTTTGAGAGTATTAACAGTATATTCCCTAGTGTTCTTTTGGGAATTACCAACTATAGAAAGTTTCATTTTAACATCTGATACTACTTGTTTTCCAAAAAATGCCATGGATATAGCATCCATCCTGCTGAAATATCCCATTACCAGTAGGACATTCTAAATAGATGATTGATGCATTGAGATTAAGCCAAGTGTATATGTGCTACAATCAATGAGGCATAATTGGACCAAGTCTTATAATTAGAATGCTTGATTGAAGACTCACTGTGTTTTATAGAAGTTTTAATGCTCTAATTCTAGTTATGATGGCATTTGTATACAACATTACTAAAATTCCCATTCCATCAGAACTTGGTAAACATTTTGCGATTGTAAATGCAGTTACTGTGTACTGTTCAGTGATTGTCTCAACTGCAGTTGGTCATCAACACCAGTGAAATGCAACACATTTTTAAATGGTTGTCTAGAGAGTACATGGGTAACCTAGCTCTAATCCAGCCTTTCCTGGAAAGATCATTAATCTTCAGGGGATTAATTCGATGAAACTTTCTCCAAGGAACCTGACCTGACACACTGATTCAAGGCATAAACAAACAAACAAACAAACACAAGTTTGTTTTCTGAAGACAGGATGGGCAATCAATTCTCACATAGATAAGGCTGATTATTTTTGTCCAATTCTGGAGTGACTATGGTCTGTCCAGGGTTATTTTTGTCCAATTCTGGAGTGACTATGGTCTGTCCAGGGTTTCTGGATCACTGACACTGACAAAGCTACCGATCTGCTCAGTGTTAACTAACAACGCAAATCTGAAACTAGCACAAAGTTAGTTGTCTCTTAGATGTCTCTGTGTGTGTTGTGTGTGTGTATGTTCTGAAGGCTACATGTTCACTATTTATACTTATTTATACTTGAGAGTCAACCCCTTCGGATACCGGCTCATATGATAGACTCTAAAAATCCACCTAACCTGTGATGACTGTGACATGATCTTTACTCTTTGTAACATTCCACTGATACCCAAACAGTACAGAGACTTCCTAGCCTCTCTCATAGATCATGGAGTGCAACTGTAGTTGCAGTTGGTCATTAAGTTGCCTGAGGATTTCTGCAACCGAACAACAGCAATCTTTGCATCTATTTCACACATTCTTGGAACAAGGATTTTTATCTTTATGCAGGATTCACACCAGCTCTTAGTCTGTGATTGTATATAGCCAATAATTTAATTAATTTATTTTTATTAATTAAAATTAATCCATTTTGTATCTCAACTGTAGACCCCTACTTTGTCCCCTCCCAAGCCCACCTGCCCTGCTTCTTCTCCTCCCATACCCCTCCCAAGTCCACTGAGAGAGAAGGTCCTCCTCCCCTCCCATCTGGCCTTAGCCTATCTGGTCTCATCAGGAGTGGCTGCATTGTCTTCATCTGTGGCCTGGTGAGTCTGATCCCTCCTCAGGGGGAGGTGATCAAAGAGCCAGCCACTGAGTTCATGTCAGAGACAGCCCCCATTCTCCTTACTAGGGAACCCACTTGGACACTGAGCTGCCATGAATTACATCTGTGCAGGGGCTTTAGGTTATCTCTATTCATGGTCCTTGGATGGAGTATCAGTCTCAGAAAAGTCCTCTAGGCCCAGATTTTTTGGTTTTGTTGCTCTCCTTGTGGAACTCCTGTCCCCTTCAGGTCTTTTATCTTCCCCTTCTTTCATAAGATTCCCTGTACTATGCCCAAAGTTTGGCTATGAGCCTGAGCATCTGCTTCAAAACCCTGCTGGGTAGAGTCTTTCAGAGGCCCTATGTGATAGGCTCCTGTCCTGTTCCCTGTTTTCTCCTTCTTTTGATGTTTACCTTTCTGAATGAGGATTGATCATCTTACCCAGGGAGCTCCTTCTTGCTTAGTTTCTTTGGGTGAACAGATTTTAGTAGGTTTATCCTAGATTATATGTCTAATATACACTTATGAGTGAGTATATACCCTGTGTGTCTTTCTGCTCCTGGGATACCTCACTCAGCATGATCTTTCCACCATTTGCCTGCAAATTTCATGATTCCCTTGTTTTTTAATTACTGAGTATTATTCCATATTATAGATGTACGACAATTTCTCTATCCATTCCTCCACTGAGGGACATTCAGATATTATGAATAAAGCTGCTAAGAACATTGTATAGTTGAGCATATTTGAATATATGCCTAGGAGTCTTATAGCTGGATCTTGAGGAAGCACTATTCCTAATTGTCTGAGAAAGTATCAGATTGATTTCCAAAGTGGTTGTAGAAATTTACATTCCCACCAGCAATGGAGTAGGGTCCTCTTTCTCCATATCTTCTCCAGCATGTGTTGTCACTTGAGTTTTTGATCTTAGCCATTCTGATGGATGTAAGGTGAAATCTCAGCTTCATTTTGATTTGCATTTCCTTGATAACTAAGGGCTTTGGGCATTTCTTTAAGTGTGTCTCTGCCATTCGATATTCCTTTACTGAGAATTCTACAAATGGTGCTAGTCTAACTCCATGTCTATGTGTAGAAAAATGCAAATAGGTTTATTTACCTATATACTACTCTACACAAAACTAAAGTCTAAGTGGATCAAAGATCTCAACATAAATCCAGACACACTAAATCTTAGATGAAAAATTGGGAAGAGCCTTGAACTCATTCCCACAGGAGACAACTCCCTGAACAGAATACCAACAGCACAGGCTCTAAGATAAATAATCAATAAATGGGCCCTCATGAAATTGAAAAGCTTCTGTAAATCAAAGGACACTGTCAACAGAACAAAATGCCATCCTATAGACTGGGAAAGGATCTTCACCAACCCTATATCTGACAGAGGGCTAATATCCAGAATATATAAAGAACTCAAGAAGTTAAAAAGCCAAAAATGAAGTAATACAATTAAAAAATGGGATACAAAGTATAAAGCCAATTTTGAAGTATTCCTGAACGAAAGAAGCATCCTCCATAGCTTGAACATTCAGCAAGCTCTCCTTGCCAAAAGAACAGTGATGCACCCCCTACTGGCCCGAACTAAATCTGCCAGGGCTAATCTTGACAGGTTTGGCGATTCTGGGGAAGCTTGTCTTTTCCCACTGCTGTACTTACATTTCCTAATGAAAATGATGATTCAAATACTTGAAATTCTTATTCTTTACCCATAGTGGAAACATCAACCAATATGACAGAATTGTTCAGCGAGCTTCTGTCTGTCCCAATCATATTATCTCTTTTCATGTAAACAAATGATTGAGACTGAAGCATGGGTCATAGTGCCAGCTTCACATGTTCCATAGACTTTTGTCCTTACTAGTGATCTGGTATCTGGTACAGCCAATAGCAGCAGCCATTCCTTCTCCAGTATTCTCCTTTTGGAATAAAGAAGTCTGGGAAGCACTTGCCTCATAGACATGATTTTAAGTCGTATATGTTCCTGATCATACAGAATATTCTCTACCCAGCTCCATCACTATATCTACCCACTTCTGAGTTTCCAGACAAGAGTAATGGTGACCAGACAACTTATTTCAGTTCTCAGTTTACACAGTCTTTGGGTTCTTAAACAAGAAATATAGAGGAAATTTTACCTCCATCATCAGAATTACACTGTAGATCTCAGAAAAGCAGTGAGTGAATTCTATAAAAGTGAAGGAAATAGCAGGTTTCAGCCATTGGGCACCAAGACTCACTGTAATAACAAGTCTATATACACTTACAATATTTGGTGAGAAGCCTCCACAGACTGCTATACACTCTTACTTTCTGCTACATGTCTGAACAGTTTTATAAGAAAAAGCTGTATCTCTCTCTCTCTCTCTCTCTCCAGTGTGAAGGCAAAACTGTGCTGCATCCCCAAAATGGAAAAAGATGAGCCGTCCTCCCCCTAACTCTCACACTGTTTTCAAGCTGATTTAGGAACCCATCTTTCTGCACTCCCCCAAACATGCACTGTGTCATTAATAAGATTTTTATATTTTCTTTATGTGCATCATTTGTTCAGCTAAACCAAGTTTGACTGGAGGTATCTATTTGTGTTTTTAGAGTGCCTTAAACAGTAACATTACATATCAATTTTTATTATTTCTACTAGAGTTCAGAGAAAAGAAGAAAAGCACCTTCCCCAACATATCCAAAGCAGAATCCGCAATGGTTGCAGATCATACAGTTGCACAGATTGATACATTACCTTCATAATGATTGCTGTTATTAGTTACATATTAAGATATTTAGCAACAGCAAGAGTGTCTCAGCTGATTTTGTGTCAACTTGACACAAGTTAGAATTATCAGAAGAAGAAGCCTCAATGAAGGAAATGTCTCTATGAGATCCAGCTGTAAGGCATTTTCTCAATTAGTGATCAATGAGGGCAGGCTCAGCCCATGGTGATTGGTGCCATCCCCAGGCTGGTGGTCCTGGGTTCCATAAAGAAAGCTGAATAAGCAAGCCCTGGAAAGTAAATTCATGAGCAGCATTTGTCTGTGGCCTGTGAATCAGCTTCTGCCCTCAGGTTCCAGACTAGCTTGAGTTCCCGTCCTGACATTTTTCAACGAGGAGCTGTGATCTGGAAGTGTAAGCCAAATAAACCCCTTCCTCCCCAACTTATTTTTTGTTCATGGTGTTTTGTCAAAACAATAAAAACCCTAACTAAGACAAAGTGAAAAAATATTGTTATTGCCTTGTTTACAGAACTACAACATATATGCTTAGAATAGAAGAAAAAACTTGTAGTGCCTGTTTCTGTAGTTTGGAAGTGGCTGGTGATCTTATTTCTAAATGCATGGTATAAAAGCCTCAAAGCATTCATTTTTTATATTCATTTCCATCTTTTCAATTATTAGAACAAATACAAATATGGTACTTGAATAATAATCATGTCTGTTAATGCATTTGGCCCTCTGAAATAAACATTATTTGCATATCTATCTTTAGAATAATTTCCATCCACTAGTTAATTGCCAATCAGGTGGACCCCTGGGAACACCACATCCAAAACAAAGAGTGAAACAAACTTCTACTGAATTTTGCTTACAATAATGAAGAGAAAACAATGAAGCATTCAAGGACAAAATGATGTTTCATCAGTAGCTATAACATTTTAATTTAATGATGACATTAAAAATAATGACTATTATCCCATTCAATAAATTTGAAAGTGCAGCATTCTACATTATTTTCAGATTTTATGTTCCTTCATAGGTGCTTAATAGTGTCACTAAAATGATGTAATTTTCCTTACCCTCATGAAAAGGAATTCAGATGAAATAAGGGAGTTTCCTTTGTTTTTCCTCAATGGTCCAAGTCCCTCAAAAAGTCATTTAAATTTTGTATTGTTGTCAAATTTTGCATAAGCAAACTTTATACAAATTTCAGCCATTTGCTTGATGTGGCCAGACCTATAACTATGCACTGAAGACTAGTGTCCAATTTAGGCTACATCTTTCACCTCTGCTGTGAAATTATGCTCAGGCTACAGAAGTTTTCCAGATGAGAAAGCTTAGAGTTTCTCGGGAAGCAGGCTCTGTGGATGTAAATGCTTAATATTAAATATAAAATATTTACCTTAATATTAAATATAAAAATATACACCTTCACTCAGCGTGCCATACTTGGAAGTGGAGCCCATCTACCCAGTGAATCAGATGAGGTCAGTGACCTAAAATGCTTATCCTATTCTTACTCATTACTGAAGTAGTCTTGCTGGCTCTTCCCGTTTCTTCTTTCAGAACCGTTGGCCTGTTTTCCTTCTTCCCATAGTCCTCTGTAAGATATTTTCATAGTATTGTATATCAGAGAGAACTGGTGAGAAATCGAAGATCATAGGTCTTATATTCCAGGAAGATTCTCTTTTCGTCTTTAAAATTTCTCACATTTTACCAATGGGGGTTTGATCTCCTTTGATCACTTATTTCTATTAAAAAGTATCTAATTTGGGTTAATTCCACTAGTATTGTGTTTTCTTTTCTTTTCTTTTTTGTTGTTGTTGTTAATGATATGCAAAGGCTTATCTGCTGAAGGCCTTGTCTTTAATGCACGGAGCTTACAAAAGGGGACCTTAGGAAGAGATGGGAATACAAGGGTTCTGCCATCATTGCTGAACAAACACCATTGGTGAATTCAAAATCAGAATAGGCCATTGAGATGATGTAACCATAGGAGGTGGGCCTAGTTAGGAGAAGTGGGCCACTGGATGTTTGCGCTGGAAAAAGGTACTTGTTCGTGGTCCCTTCCTGTCACTCCTTCTGTATCCTAACCAGCACAAGGCAATCAGCTGTGTATTCTTGCACCATGTCATTCTGCCTTGAGAAAGGCCAATAATTGTAAAGTAAGCAAAACAAGATCTGAAACCCTTGAAATTATGAACCAAAACATATTATTCCTTACTTCCTCTCTCAGTTATTTGTTGTAGTGAAAAAAAAGTCTGATTAGCACAAATTCAATTAATTCACCACATCTAAAAGGATTCCTCAAAAATAAACATTTTTATTGATTAATATTATTTGCATTAATTTTCAGTTCTTGGAAATCACTTTGTTACTGAAATAATAAAACAAGATAAAAACCATTTGATTTTCAAATCCTACATGTACTCTGAGTCATAAAGTAGTTTTCCTGATATTGTTCTACTAAAAATTATATGGATTCCAAACTACTATGTGACATTAACTTGCCTTATTCCTGTGCCAAAAAAAAAAAAAAAATGATGGAAGAAGCACAGGAGGAGGGAATTAGCTTCGATCATAGACATAGATATTTTGGTGTCTGTTTGTTTTGGACACATATGTTGTATACTACTCAAGGGCACTCTCCTTGTAGAATAATTCTCCAAATAGCCCAACCCCTAAAGAGTAAAGATCCTCCTAGGCCTGTGGCTCACACTTCCCATTCACATCACTGCATTCTTTCCTGACCTTCAAGACGTCACCTTGCAAGGTGCATTGAGTTCAACTCCAAGTCTGTCCAAATGTTAAGAGTGCACACACTTGACAAAAAGCACAGGTAGGTTTATTTCATTTCATAGTTTCAGAAATTTCCATTCATAACTTTGGCCATGGACCTATTATGATGCAGCAAATTATGGCAGTGGGTGCATGTGACGTAGTGGGCAGGAAACCCAGCAATGGAAAGGCTGTCAGGTGTAAGTTTTAAAGGTGTAAGCATGTATTACTTCTACCTTTGCTGTGTTCTTAAAGTTTACAAATACTTCAAGAACATATCATTAGACCAAATATTCAACACAGGACTTTCCATTTTCAAACCACAACATATATATTTGAGATTGTGTCACACTTAAGGAAAAACGAATGGGAACTTCTTTGGGTAAAAATGAATGTGTTACAAAGTCTACATCATCTATATTTTAGCAGTCAATATATTTATGCTACTTGAATAATATGAAATAAACACCTGTTTTGAATTTTCAACATATTGGCTTATTTTAACATGTTTTCTTATATTTATGGTTGTGAACCTAGCCTTTAATGCCTGAGCCATCTCTCCAACAAAAGTGTGCTTTCTTTAAAGGCCTGAGGAACACATTTATTCATGTTTCCCACTGTTTCTGTCTGAAAAGACAAGCAAGAAAATTCTGGACTTTACTAAAGGAAGAATTTTATAGAATAAATGGAAATAAGTAGCATGGAGTCTGTGTCGTTGTCCCTTTTCTAACTAGTGTGTTCTTAGGTTGTTCACATAACATTGGGTTTCTTAGAATAATCCCCATCCTTAAGAGATACAGCTTATACCTGTTCACTGTTCCTAGTATTTATTAATAATGCATCACCATAAAGTTAGAGTTAGGTATAAATGATTTGAGTTTTCCTCAAATGTAAACGTAGCCAGAATTTCTGTGGAGGAGATCACTGTAGTCACGTTACTGTTACACAGTTATCTGCACAGGACAGGAGAAAATATGGTGCGGTGTGAGAAATAGAAGTAGTAACTAATATTATCTTCATGCATTTTCCTCTTAATTTTATTTGGAGTGAAGTCATAATAAAGTTCAGTGCATTTGGCATATCATCTGCAGAGCAGTGTTGTTCCTTAGTCTCACGAGCAGCTCCTGTTACAGCGCCTGGGAAACTTCATTACAGTGGTTTATGTTCTTCTACACCACACTGCTCAGCGTACTATTAAAGCTTCTGTCATAATTTTAATTTATTGACTCTGAAATAGTCAATAATAAAATATTCTATCTAATCTTCCAGGATGAAGTACCAGTTCCAACTCCTGGTGTGTTCTAGGTACTCAGGACATACTTGCTTACTTAGATTTGACGACAGTCACCTGAAACTTTAGGTCTCATGATACTGCCTTGTTAATATTAGTTACCTATGATCTAAAAGTCCTTCTGGATTGGTGATGGTGAAATGGCTCAATGGGTAAAGGGACTAGCCATCAACCTGTTAAACTGAGTTGGATTGCAGGAACCTACATAGTGGAAGAACCAGTTCCCTCAAAGGTCCCTCAACCTCTGGTCGACCACAGTGTCATGTGTGCCTCCTAATAAATGAATGCAAGAAAAATTAAAAACCTGTTTTTAAAAGATTAAATATTTTAAAGGAAGATAACATTGTTGATAAGCTTAACTTTCCCTTTTAGAGATGTTTGAAAGTGTAAATAGATGTGCAGCTGTGAGCTTTTGGAGGGTTATTATGGCAATGATTTGGTTTGACAGTTGTTTATTTAAAAATCGAGTGTTTCTTTCTGATAAAAATGTTTCTCAGGCAAATTTAAAGACAAATTGGTGCTTTGTGAACCCTTAACAGTAAAATTAACATCAGTTATGTAGGCAAAGACAAACAGAAAAAAGTAAATCTGTTACTTTAGTTTTTAGCTACTTAAAGACAGAACGTCATTAATAATTCATGTTGTTACAGCCATAAAGTTGATGGTAATAACATTTACTTCGCTGATACTGTTTTTTTTTATTTCCCAGTGGATTAATTATACATTGTTATTATTGGAAGAAAGGAGAAGAGGTGTATTCCTTGCTATTAGCTAGTCTGTGATTTGAAGCCATATTTCTATGTCTCTGCAATGCCTGTGGAGTTGTAGCTGTCTCCATGTCCCCTCAATGCCTGTGGGGTTGTAATCTCACTTGTAATATTGAAGGCCAACCATGGAATTAGTGGAGATGAGCCCTCCCACCCCACCCCTGCCCTGCAGGA
The DNA here is from genome assembly GCA_028658305.1 of Pachyuromys duprasi. Classification (NCBI taxonomy): domain Eukaryota; kingdom Metazoa; phylum Chordata; class Mammalia; order Rodentia; family Muridae; genus Pachyuromys; species Pachyuromys duprasi. The sequence continues at coordinate 36,716,932 of CM053753.1, read as the reverse complement.
CAGAGAGTCCAGTTGTGTGTGACCACCAACACCATCAGCAGCAGCCTGCATGGTTCCATGCACGCTACTTCTTCCCAGAAGGAGGAAGACAAGCCTGGAGTCGAGACTAGGCTGCAGGAAGCAGCTCACGGTCCTGGAAGAACATTGCAGTCTTGGTGCTGAGGTGCAGGTGAAAACTGTGGAGGCTGAAGCCGTGCTGAGCCCCAGATGTGAGCGGTCTTACCTGTATTGTAATTATCTACCTGTCAGCCCTGAGTTCTGAAGCTCAGCATACTGGGTTGCACAGGGTCTTTATTGTGCCTGACTTCTGTTGGTATTCTAACAATTTTAACACGGAAGTGAGGGTTTTTTTTTTTAAACCTTGTGCATCTGGGTATTAACTGTAATTTACTTTTGTGCCCAAATGTAGACAAACACTACCACCATCCTCACCTTCTGCCGTGTTGGATCAGGGCCCAGGGGTCCTTTCACTGTCCTGAATCATCTTGACTTGTGTATAAGGAAGTCTGTGTGCCTAAGTGTTCACATAAGCACTTCTGGGAGAAACAGCTCCATATAACCTGTGTTCTCACTTGAAAATTTTAAAGAATGCTTTTAATCCTTGAAAAAATCATCTTACACTCAAATGCGCACATGCACACACACATGTTCACATGCACAGAGAGAGAGTCAGAGAGAGAAGCAGAGGCAGAGACAGAGACAAGAGACAAAGACAGAGAGGCAGAGAAGGAGACATTATTGCCTGTGCACATGCCCTTTGTTTTCTTCTAAGAGTTTCAGTTTGACATCAGTTTCATCAGGGGATGAAAGGGAAGCAGGAAAGTATGTAATTATGTCATATTATAATAAAAAAATAATATGAAAAAATTCTTATATTAACCAATTTTTAGTTTATTTTTCTCTTGAGCAAGATAGAGGTCATGTTTCAGTGCTCTACATATGACTATACAGGCTTCCAAGTACTTTCTGTAGAAGTGCTGTTCTCGTTTTCTCTCTGTCTCACTGTCTTTCTATCTCTCACACACACCTTTGTTGAGAATCAGTTCAATGTATGCTCATGGGATTATATCCTTTATGTTAAATTTGTGTAGATCACTTTTTATTTCAAAACTTTTCTAGTTTATAGTCTGTTTTGATGCCAAATAGCGTGACACCTTTAGCACTGTTTCTTTTATTCATGATTTTTTGTTTATTTGGTTCCTTTGTTCTTCTATATGAATTTAAAATTGCTTCCTCTATGCAAATAAAGTAATTGTCATTTTAATTGATATTGTGTTATAGATCACCATGAATAGTATAAGCATAAAAATATTAATTCTTCCAGTTTACAAGCTTGTGTCTAATTTTTTTCTCTGTCCACTTTAATGTCTTTCTCTAGAGTTGCATGGTTTTCTCTATAAACTCCTTTGGTTTCCTTGTTTAAACACTCACAAGTATTTTGTATTTGGAAAGCTAGTGAGCACTGGAACCCTTTTCTGATTTCTTTCTCAGCAATAAGATGAACAAGAACTACAACAACAGACATGCCAAAATAGATGTCCCAACTGTAAAACAAAACTACAGGCAAGTAAGGAATGCTGAGAGCAGGATAAGTAGACTTCCCCAAGGAAGAACACACCGATTGGTTATCCAACACCAAATGGTCAGCCTTGGAAACGTACATAAAGTTAGCAGGACCTAGACTCAACAGGCTATGTAATATATGCATGTAATAACATGCATGCCTGTCTTAGAGTTAATAAAAAAGGAGGCACTAAATTTGAAGGAGAAAAAACAGAAATGCATGGAAGGATTCTAGGGGATGAAAGGGAAGCAGGAAAGTATGTAATTATGTCATATTATAATTCAAAGATAATATGAAAAAACTTTTAAATGCTACTAATTTTCATCTAATTTAATTTTGCTCAGTTTGTTAATCAGATCTGTTAGTCATTGAATGAAATCTTTAGGGTTCTCTAAACAGAATAATGCCTTTTGTAAGCAAGAATAATTTTATCTTCACCCTTCTTAACTGTATGGTTTTTACTTTTTTTCAGTTTCTCTAAGCGAAACCTTCTAGTGTTATGTTAAATATGTTTGCCCAGAATCCTTTCCTTGTCCAGAGCTCTGAGGAGAAATTATCAGCTCCTTGTTCTTTCTAGTAGAGTATATGGTAGCTGTTAGCCTTCAGCTACTGTTTCTCCACAAAACGAACCAAGGAAGAGTGGGCATGTCACAAATCAACTCAAATTTTATTTCTGTTTGCTTTGCTTGCTCAGTGTCAGAAAGAGAACACTGGGTTATGTTTCCTTTTAGATATTTGTTTAAGTCTGTGCTGTGAAGATGTAGAAATGTGATTTAGAAATGTGATTTTTAAATCTAGAGGCAAGTGATAAAGTACTGTGACCTTTAGGTGCTTTTCTCATTTGTGACTGAAAAATGTTTCCTTTAGTTGCATCATCCAGGCTTCTGTTGCTCAGGCCTCTTAAGCTGAGATTCATCTCTGTAGTCCTTTGTGGTGGGACAATATTATTCTGGGTCTTTATAAATGAGAAAAGGCAAATTCAACCTGAACTTCAGGGTGATGTTAGAAGAAAGAAGAGAAATTGGTACCAGTACAATGACATAGACTCATGCATATATTCTTTATCTTACAATAGGTTATACCAGTTATGTAGAATATAATAATAGTAATAGTATAATAAAATATTCCTCATTCTTTCTCTGTATACCTTCTGATGTTGTCATTTATCTTATTTGCCCACCCAACTAGCATACTATTGTGATTATTTCCTTAAACAGATGTGTTTTAGATATTTCTAAGCATAAGAAAGTAAACTATTTTACTATGTCTTATTCACTGTTCTGTTGTTGTGAAGAGACACCATAATCAAGTAAACTCTTATAAACAAAAGCATTTGACTGAGGTTTGCTTGCATTTTCGGAGATTGGTCTCATGCGAGAGGGATGCTGACATACCAGTGTAGTACAGGAGAGATAGCTGAGAGCTACATCCTGATCTGCAAGGACAAGGCGTGAGGAGTGGGCTTTTTAAACCTTAAATTCCACCCTCAGTGACATACTTTTTTCAACAAGAAATCTTCAGATCCTTATAATCTTTTCAATTAGTGTGTTAACTCTGTTAACTAAGCATTCATATATATGAATCTGTAATGTCATGCTTTAAGTTAAACTATCACACCATGTCTTCTTCTTCACTTTTGCACATCTTCCTCTGTTCTACAGTTTCAATTTCTGATCTGCACTTTCCCTTCCCTGAAGATTTTCTCTTAATATTGTCAGAAAGCATGAGATCTCTCAATAAATTCTACTTTTGTTCTTCTATTTAACTTTTATTTTGGAAGGATTGTTTCTGGATATAATAATCTAGGTTGTTATTCTATGTCTCATTTTTACTTTGAAACTGAAAATATTTTATTCTACTTTCATCATGGTTCAGATTTCTCCATAGAAGCCTTCTTTAAGTATTTCCACTTTCCTGTAGAAAAGAATTAATTTAGCTAGCCTTTTAAACATTTTAATTAAGTTAGTTATTCACTTTACATTCCAATAATATGCTCCTCCAACATTTCTTCTTGGCCCCAACCTCCCTCCCTCTTCTCCCTATCCTCCTTTCCCTGCTCCTCAGAAAAGGGGAGCCCCAACTATTAATCCACCCCAGAGCATCAAGTGGCATCAGGACTGAACACTTCCTCATTGAGGGTGGACTGGCAAGGCAGCCCTGCCAGAGGGAAATGATCAAAAAGCAGCCAACAAAGTCCATGTCAGAGACAGTCCCTACTCTCCTTATTAGGGAACCACCATGAAGACCAAGCTGCCCATTGGGTATATATATGTACATGCACAGTTCATGGCTGGTGCTTCAGTATCTGCAACTGCCCCCATTCCCCGTCCCGGGTCCTGGTTAGTTGGCTCTATTGCTTTTCTTCTGGAGTTCTCCCCTCCAGGTCCTTCAGACATTATCCCAACTCTTTCCCAAGGCTCCCTGTGCTCTGCCAGTGTTTAGCTGTGAGTCTCAACATCTGTTTTGATCTGTTGCTTTTCCTTTAAGATGTTTTTAATTTATTTACTTTTATATCAATCACAGGTTAGGTACTTTGCATCCCAGGCATAGCCTCCCCTCCTTCATTCCCTTCCACCCTCCCTCTCCCTCCCTCATCTCCCTCCTCCCCGACCACTACAAATCCACCAACAGGGGAGGACCTCCTCCCCTTCCATCCAACCCCAACTCATATTGTCTCCTCAGGGCTGGCTGCAATGTCCTCCCCTGGGATCTAGTCAGTCTGTCACTCCCCGGCATGTATGGGGGAGGGTCAAAGAGTCAGTCATCAAGTTCATGAATGAAACAGTCCCTGTTTCCCTCACTAGGGTCTTCAGTCCGACTCTGAGCTATCATGGGCCCCATCTGTGCGGGGGTTCCAGGCCACATCCACACATGGTCCTTGGTTGTAGAAACTGTCTCATACAAGACCCGTGTTCCCTGCTCAGTTTGGTTTTTGTGGAGCTCTTGTTCTCCCCAAGTCTCACCAACCTCTCCCATTTCTATCATCACTTCTCCCCCTCTGCCAGAGGCTTGATCGGGAGTCTTAATATCTGCTCTGATACATCACTACATTCATCCCCCACCCCCCCCAGAGGTCCTCCTTGGCATGATCCTGTACTGTTGCTTGTTTTCTCCTCCACTC
>CM053753.1:36682923-36711747 GCA_028658305.1 Pachyuromys duprasi | reverse complement strand
TCGTGCTCTGTGCTAGAAGCTGTGAGCACTGCGGGCTGGTCACCCCTCTGGTCTGGAGTCTTTACTCCTCACTCTGTGCTAGAGTCTGAGTGTCCTGGTTTGAGATGTCAGCTGGGGCCTGTGTGCTCTTCCCTGGTCTTGCTGCTAACGGCTCTCCCCTGAACTGGAGATTTGGTGGCCCCTTCTGGGCCAGGCGCTGTGCACCACGGTCTGAGATGATATTTGGGGCACACACAGTGAGTTTGGGTTGGTTGCAGGCGTTACTGAGTGGTGTGCACCTGCTGTATGCAGGCCTGTCTGAAATGGTGCCCAAGGCCTTCTCTGTCTGGCCAGTGGACATACACAGGGACTGAGATTTTTGCTGGTGGATGCATGCAGTGTGTGCATGCAGTGTGCAGTCTGGACAAAAGGGTACCCTGACCCTCTCAGTCTGGGGTGGTTCCTGTTATTGGTGTGTGCCTGCCGTACAGCCATGGGTTGAAACAGAACCCAAGTCCTTCCCAGACATGCCCAAGGACTCACACAAGGACTGAGGTTTTTGCTGGTGGACACGTGTAGTATGTCCCTGCAGTGTGTAGTCTGGTCAAAACAATCCCCTGACCCTCTCAGTCTGAGGTGGTTCTGGCCATCGGTGTGCACCTGCCGTACACCAGTGGGTTGAAGCAGAACCAGGGTCCTTCACACAGGGACTGAGGTTTTTGCTGGTGGACGCGTGCAGTGTGTGCCCGCAGTGTGCAGGTCAGTGAAAAAGGTATCCGGTTCCTCCTCAGACTGCCAGGGAGACTGTGTGATCCAGTCTATTATGAAGGCTGCGGGCGCCCAGCGGGGCTGCTCATTCAGATCAGAGCTGTGCGCTGGCCACCGGTCACCCGGAGGTTTTTCCGGGTAATAACTGGGTGTCCCTAGGGTTTTCCCACTTGATTTTCTCACCGTAGGAGTTCTGCTCACCTGGTAATCACAAATCCTGGCGTTTTAGGTCCCAGAGTTCAGTCTCCTGGTTGCTGTGTTGTTTCTGCTGTCCTACTCCTCAGACACAGTGTCCTCTCATGGCGGCCATCTTGGATCTCTCCTTTAAGATTTTAATCCTGATCTTTGCTTTTCTGAATTTCAACCTGATGTGGTTAGATATAGACCCAAGGATGTGATGTATTTGATAATTCCTGGGTTCTATGGGCCTAGAATATTGAAGCCACACTACATCACAGCCTCCATATGACTGCCTAACTGGGGTCTAAGTCAACTTTGGAATCCTTTGACACGGAATGTCATAGGAAAGTTTACTATTTCTCTATATAGGGCTTACCTAATGGGATTCTGAATGCTGGGAACATCACTAGTTCCGCTGTGCTACTATCCCATTTCACACTGTTTTCAGCTCTCTTTACTGCTTTTTAATGCTCTTCTCTTTGTTGTCTTGATTTTTCTTTGTAAAAAAGAAAAGAAAAAGAGTGCTAGCACACTTCTTAGGAGTGTTGAGGATTTTACTTTATGTTTTTTTTTTCAATATGGTTAAGATGTTTATTTTTATTAGTGTGTAGATTATTTATCTCTTAAATGACATTTACATTATCTATTAGTAAAAAATCATATTTTTTTGGCATAATGTTATTTTGGAATGTATACAATTTATTCTTGTTCATTCAAATTCTGATTTCTCTACCCTACTATGATTTCAATCTGGACTTTACTTTCTAAGCATCACCTTTCTCAAGTTTGTGTAAACATGCTACCATTTGTTCTCTATATTGTCAATTAAACAATCAGCCCTAATGCTGTGCAATGGAGAGGATATGGTGGGACGTCCTGGTCTGGGAGTGAGAGAGAGGAAGCAGGGGAGAGGAGGAGCAGAGGTCTGCAGGAGAAAACTTGGAACCATGTGGAGAAATGAACCAGTCTTAAGATATGACTAAAAGCAAGTATAATGGGTTAAAATCTGAATGACAGGAAACTATGTGGGATTGGAGGTTCAGGATAGAGTAATCATTGCCCAGCATTGTGCTCTAGGTTAAATAAATAACCCTAGTCTCTGTTTGGTGATTTGGGTATACACCATTTTTAGGAATAACTGGTACTTAACTAAAAGATAAATCAATAATAAATATTAGTACACACAACAATACTTCATAATTTTAAACGTTATTAGTTAATTACATATTTTTTCCTTTGTGTAGCCTTGGCTTCCCTGTATTCACTTTGTAGACCAGGCTGGCTTTTAACTCACAGAGATCTACCTGCCGTCTCCCTCCCAAGTGCTGGGATTAGAGACATGCACCACCATGCCTGGCTTCTCAGTTTATTATAATTAAAAAACATAAAATTAGACATATTATTGTTTTGTTACATGTATTACTGTACAATGTTCAAATCAGTGTTTAACATATATTATCCAATATTTATCATTTCTGTGGTAAAAAATAAGCAAACTGTTTTTGTTAATGTTTCAATATACATAGCACTTTTGCTACGGTCCTCATATTGCATAGATCTGCCAGGTTCCTTCTCTTATATAAATGTACATTGGTACCTGCATATCACCCATACACTATGAATACCTGTGGTAACCATTTCTCCATTCTTGACTTCTCAGAGGTCAACATTTTTTAATTTATGATGTCATGTGGTATTTGCATTCTTGCATCTACCTTATTACATTAAACATTAGTAGCTCCATATCTATCCATGGTATTAGATATATAGTATTTCATTCCTTTTGATGGCTTAACAGCATTCCATTTTATAAATGCCACACTTTCTTTATCATAGTGATCATGTGCTTTGTCCACATCTTCACTATTATGAGCAATGCATAAGAGCACAAACATGTCTTCAAAATATCGATTTCTCCTCTTTTCAATATGTTGTATAGAGTAATTGCTGGGTCCCGTGATAGTTAAATTTCCTTTGTGTAAAATCCGTTCTCATTAGCCAGCCTGTCATTCAGTTTCTGTTTCAGTGGCTTTGTTGGAGGATTATGTCCTGTTTCACTTGTGCCTTTTGTAGTCACTCCTGTGTTTCTTTTCTATCATGGATACTATGTTTGCTCCTCATTTAAGATGTGCTGTAGTAGTAACATTTATACAGAGTTAAAGTGTGGTGCCCAGAGTTGTCAGCTCCATGTCTTAGAGCTTACCAGCAATCCCCGAGAGTTATTCAACCTATAGCTTTAACATTATAAGGTGCAGCATGGTTTCTCATCCCTATGTCTGATCATACTCAGTATCTGTTAATGTGTAGTTATAAATTATGTTTCATAAAAAATGGTTCCAATTTTTTTAGAAATAACTGAAATGCCAATAAATCAGTATTTTTTTTCATTTTGAGGAATTATTTATTGTGATTGTTTATAAAATCTCTAGACATAGATGCTATGAAGGAAAGACTTGAATATGTTTTATTGTTATATGATTGTTTTCATATGCTGGTGTCTATTGTTTTAGTATATTTTAGACATTTTAATTGTACATTTAGTGTTTATTTTCTTCGGATGGTAAGAAAACAACAAGGTTTTAAAATATTTATTTTTAGTATAGAGGACTAAAGGTCTGAACAATTTAGCAATTTCATAGTTATTTTATATTTAAAATTACCCTGCAGGTTTATGACCTCTTATGAAGATAAAATATCCTCAGGTTTTATTCTGCAGTGAATATGCGACCGTGTGAAGCTGTCTAAAAGTCACTCGTTGGAATGAAGTGTTGACCTTTAAACCATTAAATTCGATATAAATTACAACAATTTGCCTTTTTCTTCACAAGGAGTGCATTTTCCTGCAGTAGCTCAGGTCAGGTTTTGTGATGCCTACTGTTTTCCCTCCATTGGGCACCACAGGAAGGACTCTATGGTGTAACTGACTTGGAGGATTTTTGTTTGTTTCCCTCCCTCTCCTCTCTTGTTGTCTGTCTATCCTTTCTTCCTTCCTTTCCTCCCTCGCTCCCTCCTTCCTTCCTTTCTTCTTTCCTTCCCTCCTTCCTCTCTTCTTTCTTCTCCTTCTTCTTCTAACATTTTTTTATTTTTTGGTGTGAATTTTTTTCCTTTCTACCTCAAAACCACAGAAATGAATCCCTTATCATTGTCAAACTTAAAACACCTTTCCGGTTTATGTAGAATGGAGAAGGGCAGTATCCATACTGCAATATGTCTGCCTGTTTCTCTTAGTGATCACAAAAATCAAAAAATTTTAGAATATTTTCCTGGAAATAAGAGTATTGGGAAGGAGGAAAGATGAGCATTATGACACAAGTATTTTCTCTGTATTTACTGACTCACTGGTTTCCTTAAGGTAAAACAGAGTGAAATGTTGTTAGTAAGTACAATGGGTTCAGTCCAGTGTTTACAGTGCTGCAGTGAGCTTCTAAGGTCTTTGACTATCAGTGTTTTCCCATCCCAGACCCACCCACTGTTTGGCAGTTGAGATCCTTCTTATTTTGTTCAGTGCTTTGATAAGTTCTGCTCTCATAAAGCTCAACAGTTCTAATACCTGTAGTCTATAGATTTACAACAAGTTAGTAATTTCATAGTTATTTTATATTTAAAATTACCCTGCATATTTATGACTTCTTACGTAGATAATAGATCCTCAGGTCTTTTTCTGCAGTAAATATGTGACCGTGTGAAGCTATCTAAAAGTCACTCTGTGGAATGAAGTGTTGATCTTTAAACCATTAAATTGGGTGATTCATGATGAAACTTGCATATCATTTTGTTATTCATGATCAATACTTGCTAAGGTTCTAATCATACTTCAATTACTTAAAATGAATATTCTTTTTCTGTATACGGCTATCTTTGTAGCCTGAAAGCGAGAATTTGGTTTGGAAAAAAGTCAGACTAAGTTTTTTCTGCATTTTCTCCCAGGAACCACAGGTAGTAAAACTTGAGGCATTATAAGGTAGGGAAGAGGTGTTTGTCCAAGGCAAGTATATGGGCAGCCTCCACAAGCGTCAGTGGTGATGCTCATTTAGTCCACACTTCTGGAGCCCTTTGCCTTACTGAGCTAGAATCCTTAGAAATGAGACTGAAATATTCTTTTTTTCTTCTACATCATCAACCCTACTGATTCCTGTACACAAATTATGATTCAAACAAGCCATTTAACCTCTTTCCTCCTTGGCTATTATGTATTTGTTCTTCACAAAAACCTTACAAATATTTCTTAGACAAAAATAGCTCTTAAATAAGAAAATTTAAGAAACTATTTGCATATTGCAAGGCACAAGATATGTGATTTAAAAATTCTTATTGCTAAACTAACTGTTATGAAAACCCTTGTATAAAACTCTCTAATATTATTCTATTGTGCCTATGAAAAGTAATACTGTACCGGAAATGATGTGGTCCATTATAAACCTCCTCATGTTTAGAACTGAGCTTTGCCTAACCATCTGAGAAGACAGTATGTAAATTTTATTTTGACATTTGAATGAGCAGCAGCATCTCCAAATCCCTAAATTTACAGATTCTATTTTCTACACTTACAGCATCTTTAAAACACTACTTTAAGTGTCTTTTCCCCAAACCCATCATCTTCCATCCAAGATACTACCCAAGGTTAATCAAACAAACTTTTCTAGATAGTCTTCTCACTCTACCAGGATCTGTATCTTTTAAATATTTTTATTCTTTTAAAAAATTTTATTAATTAGAATTTATCCAATTTGTATCCCAGATGTAACCTCTCCATCCTCCCATCCCAAACCCTCCCTCCCTACCTCCCTCTTTTCCTCCCCTACCCTACCCCAGTCCCCTGATAAGGGGAACTCCACCTCCCCTTACATCTGACCCTAGCTTATCAGGTCTCATCAGGACTGGGTGCATTGTCTTCTTCTGTGGCCTGGTAAAGTTGTTCCCTCATCAGGGGGAGGTGATCAAAGAGACAGCCATTGAGTTTATGTCAGAGATAGCCTCTGTTCCCATTACTAGGAAACCCACTTGGTGACTGAGTTGCCATGGGCTATATCTCTTCAGGGGTTCTAGGTTATATCCATGCATGGTCCTTGGTTGGAGTATCAGTCTCAGAAAAGACCCAAGGACCAAGATTTTTGGTTCTGTTGTTCTCCTTGTGGAGCATCTGCCCCCTCCTGGTCTTTCATCTCCCCTTGTTTCATGAGATTCCCTGCACTCTGCCCAAAGTTTGGCTATGAGTCTCAGCATTTGCTTCGATTCTCTGCTAGGTAGACTCTTTCAGAGGCCCTCTGTGGTAGGTTCCTGTCCTATTGCCTGTTTTCTCCCTCTTCCAATGTTTATCCAATATGCTTTTGTGAATGAGGATTGATCATCTTGCCCAGGGTCCTCCTTCTTGCTTATCTTCTTTAGGTGTACAAAGTTTAGTATGTTTAATCTGTATTATATATCTAATATTCACTTATAAGTGAGTATATACTGTGTATGTCTCTTTGGTTCTGGGATACCTCGCTCAGGATTATCTTTTCCAGTTCCCACCATCTGCCCAGAAATTTCATGATTTCTTTGTTTTTAATTTCTGTGTAGTAGTCCATTGTGTAAATGTACTACAATTTCTGTATCCATTCCTCAGTTGAGGGATATCTGGGTTGTTTCCAGATTCTGGCTTTTATGACTAAAGCTGCTATAAACATGGTTGAGCAAATATTCTTGTCATGTACTTGACAGTATTTGGATATATGCCTAGGAGTGGTATAGCTGGACCCTGAGGTAGCGCTATTCCTCATTGTCTAAGAAAGCACCAGATTGATTTCCACAGAGGTTGTACAAGGTTATACTACCACCAGCAATGGAGGAGGGTTCCTCTTTCTCCACATCCTCTCCAGTATTGTTGTCATTTGAGTTTTTGATCTTAGCCATTCTGATGGGTGTAATGTGAAATTTCAGGGTAGTTTTAATTTGGATTTCCCTGATGATTAAGGAGTTGATCATTTCTTTAAGTGTTTCTCTGCCATTTGATATTCCTTTATTGAGAATTCTTTGTTTATCCCCATACCCCAGTTTTTAGTTGGATTACTTGATTTGTTGCTTTTTAACCTCTTGAGTTCTTTACATATTCTGGATATTATCCCTCTGTCACATATAGGGTTGGTGAAGATCCTTTCCCAGTCTGTAAGCAATTATTTTGTTCTGATGACAGTGTCCTTTGCTTTACAGAAGCTTTTCAGTTTCATGAGGTCCCATTTATTTATTATTGCTTTTAGAGCCTGTGCTCTTGGTGTTCTGTTGAGGAAGTTGTCTCCTGTGCCAATGAGTTCTAGGCTCTTCCCTTCTTTCTCTTCTAACTGATATAGTGTGTCTGGTTTTATGTTGAGGTCTTTGATCCACATGGATTTAAGTTTTGTGCAGGGTGATAAACATGGATCTCTTTGCATTTTGCACTTTTTAACATGTAGACAACCAGTTAGACCAGCACCATTTGTTGAAAGTGCTCTCTTTTTTTTCCAATTGTATGGTTTTGGCTTCTTTGCCAAAAATCAAGTGTCTGTAGGTGTCAGCTTGTTTCTGGGTCTTTGATTCTATTGTTCCACCATTTTGTTTCTATGCCAGTACCATGCAGTTTTTATTACTATTTCTTTGTCGTACACCATGAGATCAGGGATGGAGATAACTCCAGATGATCTGTTGTTGTACAAGGTTGTTTTAGCTATTCTGGGTTTTTGTTTTTCAAATGAAATTGAGAATTGTTCTTTCAAGGTCTGTAAAGAATTGTGTTGGTATTTTGATGGGAATTGCATTGAATTTGTCGATTGCTTTTGACAGCATGACCATTTTCACTATGTTAATCCAATCGATTCATGAGCATTGGAGACCTTTCCATCTTCTGATATTTTCTTCAATTCCTTTCTTCAGAGACTTGAAGTTTTTTTTTTTCCAAAAGGTCTTTCACTTGCTTAGTTAGAGTCATATCAAGGTATGCTGTGTTATTAATGGCTATTGTGAAGGGAGTAGTTTCCTTATTTTCCTTCTCAGCCCTTTTATCGTTCGTACACAGGAGAGCTTCTGATTTTTTTGAGTTAATTTTGTATTCAGACACTTTGCTGAAGATGTTTATAAGCTGAAGGAGTTCTCTGGTTTAATTTTCGGGGTCACTCATGTACACTACCACATCATCTTCAAATAGTGATACTTTGACTTCTTCCTTTTTGATTTGTATACCTTTGATCTCCTTCAGTTGTCTTATTGCTCTAGCAAGGACTTCAAGTACTATACTGAAGAGATATGGAGAGAGTGGGCAGCCTTGCCTTGTCCCTGATTTCAGTGAGGTTTATTTAAGTTTCTCTCCATTTAAATTGATGTTCATTATAGGCTTGCTATATATTGCCTTTACTATGTATAGGTATGTGCCTTGTATGCCTGATCTCTCTAAGACTTTAAACATGAATGAGTGTTGTATTTTGTCAGATGTTTATTCGGCATCTCAGGAGATGATCCTGTGGTTTTTCTCCTTCAGGTTGTTTATATGGTGGATTACATTGATGGATTTGTGTTTTTTTTGAACCTCCCCTGCATGTCTGAGATGAAGCCTACTTGATCTTGGTGGATGTGTTCTTGGATTTGGTTTGCAAGTATTTTATTGAGTATTTTTGTTTTAATATTCATAAGAGAGATAAGTCAGACATTCTCTCTTTTTGTTGAGTCTTTGTGTTGTTTAGGTGACAAGGTGACTGCAGCTTCATTGAATGGGTTTGGTAATGTTCCTTTTGTTTCTATTTTGTGGAATACTTGGAAGAAAATTGGAGTTAGCTCTTCTGTGAACTTCTGGTAGAATTCTGCACTGAAACCAACTTGTACTGGGTTTATTTTGGAAAGGAGACTTTTGATGACTGCTTCTTTTTCCATGGGGGATATAGGACAATTTAACCTGTTTACCTGATTTTGATTTAATTTTGGTAAATGGATTCTATCAAGAGAATTGTCCATTTTATTTAGATTTTCAAATTATGTGGCATATAGGCTTTTGACATAATAATTGCTTGGATTTCCTCAGTGTCTGTTGTTATGTCTTCCCTTTCACTTTTGATTTTGCTGATTTGGATAGTTTCTCTCTGCCCTTTAGTTAGTTTCACTAAGAGTTTGTCTATCTTGTTGATTTTATCAAAGAACCAGCTCTTTGGTTTTATTTGTTTCTAATTCATTGATTTCAGCTCAGAGTTTGATTATTTCTAATTGTCTCCCCTCTTGGGTGTGTCTACTTTTTTTCCCCCTAGGATTTTTAGGTGTACTGTAAGTTGCTTCTGTGAAATGTTTCAAACTTCTTTTTGGAGACACTTAGTGCTATGAGCTTTCCTCTTAGCACTGTTTTCATTGTCTCACATAAGTTTGGATAAGATGTGTCTTCATTTTCATTGACTTTTAGGAAGTATCTAATTTCTATTTTCATTTCTTCCCTGACCAAGGTGCCATTGAATATAGAGTTGTTTAGTTTCCATGTGTATGTTGGCTTTTTTTTTTTTTAATCTCTGTTGTTGTTGAGGTCTAGTTTCAGGCCATGGTTGTCTGATAGGATACAAGGGGATTACATCAATCTTCTTGTATCAGGTGAGGGTTCTGTAGTGCCCAACTATACGGTCAACTTTTAAGAAGTTTCCATGAGGTGCTGAAAGAAGGTATACTCTTTTGAGTTTGGGTGAAAAGTTCAGTCGACATCTATTTGATTTAGGACCTCTGTAAGTGGCATTATTTCTCTATTTAGCTTCTGTCTAGATGATATGTCCCTTGTTGAGTATGGAATGTTGAAGTCTCCCCCTGTTAAGGTGTTAGGATTGATGATGATTTCAGCTTTAATAATGTTTCATTTACAAATGTTGTTAACCTTGTATTTAGGGCATAAATATCCAATATTGTATTGTCCTCCTGGTGGATTATTCCTTTGATTAATATTGGTTGACAGTCTATTTTATTAGATATTAGGATATCTAATCCATTTTATTTTCTGGGGTCCATTTGCTTGAAAAGCATTTTACTCTCTGGTAGTGTTTATCTTTGTTGTATAGGTGTGTTTCTTGGATGCAGCATAGTGCTGGATTCTGTTTCCGCAACCATTCTGTTAGTCTGTATCTTTTTATTGGAGAGTTGAGTCCATTGATGTTGATACTAATCAATGAATGTTAGTTCCTTTTATTGTAGAGTTAGTGGTGTTACTGTATTTCTATTCTTTTTTCTTTTCATTTTTTGTTGTGAAGTTATCTATATCTTGTGTTTCTTGGGTTTAGTTGCATTTGTTAGATTGGAGTTTTCTTTCTAGAGCCTTCTGTAGGGCTGGGTTTCTCTGTTGTATAAGTTTAGCTCTGTCATAGACTATTTTGTTTTCTTCATCTATGTTGACTGAAAGCTTTGCTGGGTATAGTAGTCTATTTTGGCATCTGTGATCTCTTAGAGTCTGCATGATATCTGCCCAGGCCCTTCTGGCTTTCCTAGCTTCTGATGAGAAATCTAATGTGATTCTGATAGGTCTACCTTTATATGCTATTTGGCCTTTTTCCATTATTGCTTTAAAATTTTTTCTCTCTTCTGTAGATTTAGTGTTTTGATTATCATGTGATGTGAGGAGTTTCTTTTCTGGTCTATTCTATTTGTTGTTCTATAGGCCTATTTTCTGTTTATGGACATATTTTTCTTTAGGTTGGGAAAATTTTCTTCTATGATTTTCTTGAAAATATTTTCTGGACCTTGAGCCTGGAATCTTCTTTTTTGTCTATTCCTATCATTCTTAGATTTTGTCTTTTCATGGTGTCCTTAATTTCTTGGCTGTTTTATGTTTGGAACTTTTCTGCTTTTACTTTTTCTTTGAAAGATGTATCAGTTTCTGCAACTTTATATTCAGCACCTGAGATTCTCACTTCCATCTCAGGTATTCTGTTGGTGATTCTTTATGGTTTGTGATCTTTTCTCCAAGTTCTCCAGCTCCAGGGTTTTCTCTGTTTGTGTTTTCTTTATTGATTCTAATTCTGTTTTCATGTCTTGCACCATTTCCTGAATCTGTTTGAATGTGGGTTCCTGTCTTTATATGATGGACTTTATTTTTTGTTTGTTTGTTTCCTCTCTATTTGCCACTACTTGTGCCTTTATTTGTTTGGCTGTATTTGCCAGTATTTCTTTGAGAGCTTTATTCCTTTCCTGTTTATAAGGTGAGAGAGGTCTTCCAGTTTAATAGCAGATGTTGGTGTTTCAGCTATAGCTAAGGCAACAAGGTCACAGGTGCATGTGTGCAAGCACGGGTGTGTGTGTGGAAGTGTGCCTTGAGGGACAGGGTGCTTGTGCATGTAGATGCCTGTAAGGGTGGAGCTTTAGTGGAGGAGGGGGTTGTGGCACTGTTTGCAGATGTGATATGCATGCACAGATGCCCTGAATGCCTCAGTGGCTTACAGTCCTATAGTACTGTCCTCCCATTATTCTGATCTGTCTGGGCTCCTGGAATTGTTGGCCTGAATGCCACTGGGAGCCTCAGAACAGGTTCTTCAATGTTGCTAATGCTGTCCCAAGGATCTCTATATTGCCCATAGTGGGGGTATTGGTGGAAGGGCTCTGATGTCTGGCGGCTAGTGTAGAAGGACCCTGGATCTGGGGCTCTGCATGCACTTACTTGAAGGTGAAATCACTCTCTCCCGGGCCTAATCAGAAAACACAGGGGATCTCCTGTTCTCTATCTTAGATTTGGGTATGCAGGAGCAAATGAAAGTATAGGAGGTCAGTCAGCTCAGTGGTGTCCATCATCTCTTTGCTGGGCAGGGAGACCCATACTTGAGGTAGCTGCCTCTGCAGTTTCTGCCACGTAACATGGAGGGTCCTGCTTGGGGAAGCAGCCTCTATCTTCTCAATTACAGAGCATGGAGGCATGTGCTTGGGGCAACCTGTTTAGCCTCTGCTGATCAGGGAGTCCAGTGCTTAGGGCAGGGGATCGAATATTCACCACTCTCAGCACCCGAAGACATCCATGGGTGACCTCAATCCAAACTGTCCCAGCTCCTGGGTTGTCCCCTCTTTCCCAGGAGGCCTCAATGCCTCTCCATTCACCAATTTCAGCGTTTTGGATCCTGTGCCCTCAGATACAATATGTGCTGGTCACAGCCATCTTGGACTTCATCTTTTAAATTTTTAATTGTATATGTTCCCTTTGCTATGCTTTATATATAGTTGACTCTGAGCTATTAAGGAATAGATGCTCTGTGAGGTTTTACAGTCTGCAAGAAGTAGGAGGTTATAACACAATTCAAACAATTTTTGATTTATCGGGTTTGCTTTATTTGTCTTAAATTAAGGAATCCAGTGGACTCTTACACTTATTTTTAGTTAATTAAAATTTAAAGCATGCCAAACAAATCTAATTTGTTCCAATTTTCTGTCCTCTCGTAAGGTGAAGGAGCATATCTTTGTGTTAATAACAGTCATTTAGATACTGCAAAGCTATTTTAAACACACAAATTGGGAGTTATTCTGGGACCTAAATTAGAGAAAAACAACAATTAGAAAAGTCTCAGAAAAACAAAGATGTAAACATAAAGTCATAAACATCTAAACAAAATTTATAATATCTGATTTTTCTACAATTTCACATGATATTTTGAATCACATACCAATACACTAATACATACACCTAGAAATACTTATTATTCCAGCAACATGGGTGCTTTGGCAAGGTATTACATCCAAAGACCTAGGTCTCTGTGAATCAGCTGGAATCCAGACCCACCTTTCATCCACACCTTTAATTCCCCCAGCTGGAATATATACCCTTAATCTCTCTGGCTGGAATATAGACATGAAGAACCTTTAATCCCTCTGGGTGGAATTTAGTACACACCTTTAATCCCAAACAATGATTTCTAATTAAGTTGCAGACAAAGTGAATAATCAGTGAAAGGTTTGACAGAATGAGTCCAAGACAGGATTTGCCCAGCTCTCAGGAGAACAGATAGAAAAAGAGAAACTACTTAAAACCAGCACATAGAGACCACAAGAGACAGTACAGTAGAGTTCAGGAGTACAGTACAATCCAGTGCAGTTTGGTGTGGTATGCAGTTTAGTTGAGTGTAGCTGAGTTCTTGCAATTCGGTTTCTGGAGTTCAGAGGCAGTTTGCTCAAACAGAGCAATTCAGTGAGAAGCCAGTTTGAATCACTCAGCTTGGAGAGGTTTTTTGAGCCTGTGTTAAACAGCTGAGTTGAACCAACCAGGCAGTTTAGATAGAAAGTGAGACCTCATTCAGCAGTAAGTCTCAGAGGCTGAAAATATTCTAAGCCTAGGTTAGCAGATGGAGGCTTGAAGCTGAAATCTTCAAGGTCCAGGTTTGCCGAAGATTAGAGCATATGGAGGCTAGAAGCTTCCAGGCCTAGGCCTTAGGATAGTTAGCTAGAAACTCAGGGCTCAGCCCAAGCCATATATTCATAAAGCTTGGGTACAGCTCTCATATCATTCCCTCATCGGAGAAATTTAAAACAACATATACAAAAGGAGTTTCAGAGTTTTCCTTTTAATTGAAATATTTCAAAGATAATTTACAAGCATGTCAAAAGGCACAAAGTTAGAACATTTTGGATAATGAGATCCTTAAGTACTTAGGCAAATTAATTCTTACAGTTAGTAGAAGAAACACATCAGAAAGGTCAAATTGGAAGTTCTGCTGTCCAGATGATTCCACAGCCCTCATGTGCCTCAAATCCAGTTCTAGGTTCAGGTGAGACTGTGTTCCCCTCAGCTTGTGGGCAGCAGAGGAAGGGAACACCTTTTCCTCACTATGTCTCAGTGAATAACAGCCAGGCTTTTTGTGTAGAGCTGAGTTGTTTACTTAACACTGAGCCACCCCAGGGAGCTGATGTGGTTCCAAACAGGGAATTCAGGGAACAGAACACATTCTGGGAAACCAATTTTAACCCTCTATATACCTCAGAGATGGTCTTAAGTGGAGGATGTTCAGAACCAGAAGGTAGAAAGCTGAGAGGTTAAAAAGTAAAGTCACTATGAGGATTTGCTTCAGTATTTAGAGGACGAACTCAAGAGCTGACAATAACCTTGGGGTTGGACAGCCATGCTTCTGAGATCAGGCCTTCTCAAACCACTTCCTTGACTCTCTATACATTCTATCTACACATTCCTGCTGCACAGTCTGAGAACCCTTAAGATCCAGCAGAATACTTGACAGGCACAGCAACACTGCCTCAAGAGGGCTCTCTCTACTTTGAGGGTTTGGAAAGACGAAAGCCAGACCCTGCACCTACAGAGGGCCATAGGCTCTGGTTGCACTCCCCTCCCTTTCTGCACTTGAGAGACAACCCGCAATCCCAGTATCATTCACCTAAGGGAATGGTGTATGCCACTCTCTTCATACTGGAACGGGGTGAGGAAGCCCATAAGATTCAGGAGATAAACAAAACGTCACAGACAGATCTGGGGAAGAAGAAACTTAGAACTGATTCTCAGAGGCTCTGCCTCTGTTTTATAGGCTCAGTAACAACTCCCAGACGTGACGCCTACTAGACAAACTATGACAGGAGATTTCAAAAATTCATAGAGCAAGAAGCAGGGTGTGCAGAGATCTCCAGAGTTGCTGTTTTTCTTAGTGCTCACAGACTCTGGGGTGGGCTTTTCAGTATGCAACTGCCTTTATTTAAATTTATTTATTTATTTATTTATTTATTTATTTACTTATTTATTTATTGTGTTTGTTATCTTTGCTTCTGTAGGTAAGCCCCCACCCAAACTGCTGTAGGCAAGCATGATGAAACTCATTAACCAAGTTAGGGTTTAGCACAATTGTTACTTTGGTCTACTATGGATCCCCTTTCCCTTTCTGGGAAGAGTAGATGTGAGCATGTTTGTGTGCATGTGTGTACACATCTGCAGGCACAATATCTTCCCAGGAAAAGTCTTTGCCACATTACAGGAACAGCTGTGTAACAGGCTACTGGGGTGTCTCAGGAGTCTGGAGAACCTGCTGGCCTCAAATTGGAAAGTAAGCATGTCTGTCAGAGGTTTCTTTCTTGTAAACAAAAGGGATGAAGAGGGTTCTGGAAGACAGAATGTTAGGATTATGCAACAGAGTTTTACACAGTGGGTTTACAAATCATGGCACATGACTGGTTCCATGTGGGAGGTTTATTAAGAGAAGTGGGAAGGGAAGGGGAAGAGAAAGGTTCCCTTACTGCTTCCCTTACTCCCCTAGAAACTCAGGGCTTACTCAGGAGGGAGTAAGGGAAGGGGGAAGGGGGTCACAGAGACCATCTCTGGGCAGGGCAGGAGAGAAAGAGAGAGAGAGGAAGAACTTTAAGTTCTCTTGTAAAGTGACCCAGACCATACACAGGTGGATCCAGGTGGTCCATAGGTGGCTTCACGGATGCCTGATATCTGGTTTGTCAGGTCCCCTGGGGCTGGCCACAGAGCTGCCTGCTTATGGATCCCAACATTCCTCCTTTTTGTTTTATTAAAAAGTGAGGCGCTAGGAAGGAATGATTGTGAGGAAGGCATGGGGTGACCTTTGCTCTTCAAGCTACTTCCTGCTGATTAGGGGCATTGTCATTCTCAGGGTGTAGCTGGTCCCCACCATCAGGGTGGATTGGAGGCTCATTGTCTGTGGGCAGAGGTTGATAATTGTTCTGTGGGCAGAGGTTGATAATCCTGTAAGAGTAACTGATTAATGGTTTGGTTAGAGAATTTTTGCATTTGTTGTTGGAGAAATGTAGAGAGGAAGTTAATAAAGCAGGGTGCAAAAAGTAAAAGCAGAAAGACAGCAGAAGAGGTGTGAGGAAGGGCAGAATCTATTTCCATACGGGGTTCTCGAAGGCCCACGAGCTAGAGGCCTTGAGCTGTTGCCTTCGCTTTTGTAGATCTGTCTGGAGTTGTTGGATTTTATCTTTTACTATATCCAACTGGTTGACATAAAAACAGCATTCCTCCTGGAGGAAGATTCCAAGGCCAGCTTCTTTAGCTGTGAGGAGATCCAATCCTCGTCAGTTTTGAAGTACTACTGCTGCCAGCGAGTCGATCTGTCCTTGGAGAGTTAGTATTGTCTGAGCCACTTGCTGGAGGTCCTGGATTAACTGGGAAGAAAGCTGGTAATATAAAGGTAGTGAAGTAGCTAGTCCTACTGTCCTGGTCCGGACAGCTGCTGTGATTCTTACAACAGCCAAGAGGGTAAGATTTGAATTGCCCTCTTATCCTCCTGGGGAGCTACTTAGTCCACAACCAGGATTGGTAGGGGCTCCTTTTCATTTATCACCCCCAGCTTGGGGAAGAGGGGCACAAGCATGCAAATTCCAGACCAACCAGCCAGCTAATGATGGTAGACCTGAGTGACACAAAGAATCAAGGTATTATTAGCAGTAGGGCATTGGGGTTGAGATGAGTTATCAAGGACTATAGTTTTATTACACTCTAAGGAACTTAGCATTCCTACGTCTGTCCCGGATGCCTTGAAACAGCTTGCCACGCCAAAGAAGGTGATATGAAAAAAGTAGGGAATTGTGACAACACCAGGGTCAGGGCAGTTAGTGAATGGTGAAGTAAAGTTACAGAATCACCAGAGAAGCTGTCAGCGGTAGTTCTGAATTGGTCCCAGGTGGGACACACAGCCAGCAAGCTTTAAAATGGCCTGGTTGTGTCACATTAAGGAGCTTGTAGGCAGAAATGAGAGTCTGAAGTAGGAGATGAAATGAAAGTTTTGTATTTTTTAGGAGGGGGGGATGTCAGAGAGAAAATGACCTTAGATGCTAGAGCCCACTAGCAGAGTCTGAGTGGGGAGTGAGGATTGAAATAATTAGCACATTACATCAATACAAGAAGGAAGTTCTTGGAACTGCCAAACTTCTTTTCTTAATCTACTTCCCTATAACAGATATGGTCCAAAGTTATGTTTTCTAAAACCACTTCCTTATAGTAGGTATGGTCCAAGGTCACACAAACAAGTTTTAAGGAACTTGGTGAAATATCCTCTTTTCTGTCTCAAGGTAAAGGCCAGCATTAAAACATGTTTTTCAATAAATAACAAAACAGCTTGACAAACAAGCAGCTCTCCACACTTAGAGGAGTGTTTAGTTACCTTCTCTACTTCTCCCATCCCCAGGGATTGGGTAATATACCAGGGAGGATCCTGTCACTGAATGACCACAGGGAATGGTGCCTAGCAACAGAGGGGTTTTGGATATCCCAAACTTGGAGGTTCACTTGAGGGGCTGGTAAAGGAAGCAATGTTTCACAACTGGTAGGTAGGGTAGCGAGGAGAAGGAGGAGAGAGGATGCTGGTGAGGATGGGGTCAGGCGAATGGGTGGAGTAAAGGAGATAGAGGTTCCCACTTTGGCTAAAATGTCCCTTCCCAAACCATGCACAGATGGTTCCAGGTGGTCCATAGGTGGCTTCACAGATGCCTGGTTTCCGGTTTGTCAGGTCCCTTGGGGCTGGCCATAGAGCTGTCTGTTTGTGGATCCCAACACAGAGGACATTTGTATATTATTCCTTGTCTGGAGCAAGCTTGGGCTTTGTCCTGTGCTTCCATGTGGAGTACAAAACCAGAAGTGCGTGATCTGTGCAGAAGGTGGTAAAGCCTAGAGTCAAAGGAGCTCAGGGCTCTGAAACCCGAGTGCGGCAGCAAGACAGCCAGGACTGACAAGCAGGTAACTGACAAGCAATGGACAAAATAGCAACTTTGGGAACAGCCACCCGATTGCTCCCACAGACAGGCACTGTGGTGGGCAGAGCCATATTAGAAAGATAGTGAAGAAAGGCATTTCAGATGTGCACATGTGACAGAATTGCTGTATATGTCAATGTGAACAAGAAAATTAACATGTCCTGATGGAGAACATGACTTTGTTCTCACAAACATAAGACCATCATGGGCTCCTGGTGTTAAGCCTATTAGCTGGTCCAAGAAAAAAATGCAAAGAATTGGGAAACTTAAGAGTTTTCAAAACATCCAGGACATTTGCTTCGGGAGACAGAGGCAGGCAGATCTCTATGAGTTTGAGGCCAGCCTGGTCTACAAAGCAAGTTCATGACAGCCAAGGCTACACAGAGATACTCTGTCACAAAAATAAAATAAAATAAAATAAAATAAAATAAAATTAAATTAAATTAAATTAAATTAAATTAAAAAAGGACATTTACTTATAGCTTTTTGAGTACTATGAAAAGCCATAATTGGCCTTTGAAAGTTTTTATTTATTTTGTAAACTAAGACACTAATGGAGAACAACGTTTCTACTTTTAAATACATGTTTCTCTTGGTTATTGCCATGAAATCATTAATCTTTATTTTAAGTTGCGACACAGAGTTTGAATATAATTTGTTTTGCATACTAACTTTTCTTCTTGTTGTTTCTGTGAGTCTTGTTGTTGCTTGGCTGTTGGCTTGTTTGGTTGTTTTACAATTTTGTTTTACAAAAAGTCTTGGCTTCGTGGCAGCTCAGTATCCAAGTGGGTACCCTAGGAAAGGGAACAGGGACTGTCTCTGGCATGAACTCTATGTCTAGCTCCTTGACCTTCCCCATCCCCACCCCCGTGGGAGGAGAAGCCTAGCTAGGCCACAGAGAAGGACATTGCAGCCAGTCCTGGTGAGACCTGATAAGCTAGGGTCAGATGGAAGGGGAGGAGGACCTCCCCTATAAGTGGACTTAGAGAGGGACAAGGAGATGAAGGAGGGTGGGTTGGGCTGGGAGGGAATCAGGGAGGGGGCTACAGCTCGGACACAAAATAAATAAAATGTAATTAATATAAAAAATAAAAATTATAATAATAAAATTAGAAAAAATAAGTCTTGGCTTGTATTTTACATTATCCTCAAACTTGAGGTCTTCCTGCCTCACCTTCCTGAGTGCTGAGATTACAGATGTACACATTCTTATCCGGCTACGAAGTATAGTTTCTTTTTAATAGGCTCAATATAAGAACAGGCACTGTATTGATACACATACTTTCAAGCTGGCATGGAAAAGTACTGTAGTTAAATTTACTTGGGGCCTATATTTTGTAAGATGCTTTTTCTACTGCCAAGCCTTGATAGGAGTTAAGAATGAAATCACTAATTCTCATGGCCCTAGCAAGATTTTGCCTTCCTTCTCCATGTGTACCTGACACAGTTTTATTCTTCTACCTTCTGATTTGAATTACAGAAAGAATCTTAATAATCTTATTAGTCTATCATATGCATGTGAGCATTTTTTAAAAAGATGATATAATCTATGTTTTCCCATATGGTTAAACAGTAACCTCAATATTACTGTGAATGTATTTTACAAAAGAAAGTAAGCTCCCAGATAAACTAACCTTAAGATAACTGAGATTATCTGCTAGGAGGTGTGATTCTGAGTTCTGCACTCTCACTTGGGTTTGCCGGACACTGAACCCTGGAAAGATGAAGCAGAGTCTGAAAGGGTGGGGTCTGCAGGATTCAGGCCGAGCTGAGGGTGCTGAAGGGAAAAATTTTAGTATTACTGCTCTCTAGCTCAGAGCTATCCCAAATGAAACAGCAACTCGTACATGAGTTTAGTAAAACAGCTCTTACCAGTTTTCTTGGGATGGACAAAGACTATATAAACCTTGGGGAGTGGGACGGGATTTCTAGGGTGGGTTAACTTCCTCGGGTGGTGCTTAAGGTTTTGGGATATCTCATTTATATGGAAAGGCATTCCAGGTGCTAGATTTGGTGACTTCCTATGACTACCTTGGGAATTTCTGGGCTGGGTGTCACCAGGTTAAAAGACCTGGGGCTTGTAGGCACAGAAGCGAGGTGGGAATGGTTCCACCCTTGCCTGTCTCAGGATGAGATTTTCTTTAGGTCTCAAGTTTGACATTTTGGGGTTTGGACACATGTCTGACCTCACTCTCCCTCCATGCTTGTTTTCCCCAGTCACCTAGCCTATATGCCCTACAAGGGGAGATTGAATAGAGCAGATGAGTCTTACAAAACTGGAGGACCCAGAAAACTCAGAGCTCAGATGTGTGCAATACACCAGGAGAAATTTGTTGCCGTTGTGCTTTAGAGATAGAACGGGTAATGTGTAAGAAGAAAGAGCCCCCAAGGAGATGAAGACTGCATCTTTGTTTGCCTGCTTGAGGAGCTGATGTAGGCACACCACTATTAGATAATAGAGTGCCTGTGGGGAAAGCTGAGAGTTTGAGATTAACAAGGATCATTCATGTGCTTGCATTAACCTGTAGGACACATCGAAAACAATGAAATTCACGTGGTGTGACTGAAAAAGGGAGTTCCAGGCATACAGGTTTTTGTTTGTTTGTTTGTTTGTTTGTTTATGCTCATTCACTCATTCAACAAAGTTCAGTGAAGTCTTCCTTTTCATCCTGTGTGCCAGACCCTGGCTTGTGGGTGAGAAGCCATAGACCTTAATGAATTCATCACTTTCAGGGCCCTTTTCCTCATGGAGCTTATTACCAGGATTGATGGTTTTGAAGGGTCATTGTGTGTAACATAAATAAAATTTGTAGCAAAGAAAGACTGGACAGAAGGACTGAAGCAGGAAGCAAATAGGAGTGATTGCCTGAGCCAGGGACTCAGGGTCTAACAGGATGTCATTGTTGATAAAGAGGAAAATATGTTGGGTGTTGGAGGCATTTTAACCCAACTTCTCTTTGCAATGTTCATACTATGTTATCATCACTCTATCTCCAATACTTTCCTAGTAATTTAACTTCAGCTGTAAATCATCTCTTTCCCAATACCAGTGATTCAGGAAGCTTGTTTTTGTTAGAGTGTTTTGTGTATCCCAGTATGATCTGAGATTAACAAGCTGAGTATGCTCTTAATCTTCTCATCCTCTTGCTTTGAGTTCTGAAGTGATGGGAATACAGGTGAGTACCACTAAACTCAGTTCTATGTGGTGCTAGGAATGCTGGGACTCACCTGTTAAGAGCATTTGCTGCTTTTGCAAACAACCAGGGTTTGTGCACCTATTTGGCAATTTATACCCACCAGTAATGCAACGCCAGCTCCTGGGGATCCAACACATTCTTATAGGCATGTACATACAAACATGCAGGCAAATATATAAAACAAAACAAGTGTTGTTTTTAAGAATACAATCTGTGTGTTGTAGAGAGAAAGCCAAGGGCCTATACATATTAGATCAGGACCTGCTCACTGAGGTCCTGATTTCATAACCCACCCTGATTTCATACCTTCTTGAGTCTAAGGTACTACTCATACCTACATAGTCAGCACTTCTGACTGTGTTTTGGTAAATTCAGGCCAATATCTTGATATTTTAAATTTATTTCAACATTTTTCTCTATAACAAATCTTTTTTCTTTTAAGACATTTTTTTTTCTACATGGGAACAATCACTTAAATAATAGGCTATTTGACAATGAGTGGTTGTTCAATCCCTGTGTACCAGAGTATTTGCCAGTCTACTAACACAATGCTATACTGACCTCTGTGATAAGAGAAAAGCCACTGCCCTACTTTAGCATTTGATTTTTTACTATGAGATTTGGTTTTGTTCAAGTTTTATACATACATATTTTTTCTCCTCCTTAACATGGGGATAAATGTTTAAATAGTTGTGCGAATTATCTTCTCTTCGAAAGAGAACCACAAATGTACTCATTATTTCATTCTCTCAAGTTTTAAAACTTCATGAATAAGATTGATTTTATTAGTACAGATCTTTCCACCCAGTCCTAGCGAATCATTTTGAGTTCTAAGAACACAAAACTTACCTATGATAAGACAAGAAATAACTCAGGATGATGAAAAGACATCTCTCGACTCACAATCACTCTGCTCCTAGAAGCTTTTACTTCCAATGTTCTCTCTTGTCTTTTGCTTCCCAAGATTTTTGTCTCTGCCTAGATAGGTGGGTTCTGAGTATGGTGATGATGTCACTGATGAGCATGACACAATGTGTTCTGCACTGAGGACATTGGCTGGTCCCCAGCTTACTGAAACTGAAATGTAGCGTGTTTTCATGTGTTCCTTGATGTTAAGCCTGTGCTGCGCCTCATACCCTGGCTAGGGACATAAGCATCACAGGAGTGGGATTTCCCTTGGAGAATCTGAGGCCTGTCATAAGATCAGATATGACAGTGGCCCTGCATCTGTATTGTGGATCATTACATGAATTTTTCCTGAAAAGTTCTTCACCAACCCTTCATGTGACAGAGGGCTAATATCCAGAGTACATAAAAAATTCAAGAAGTCAAACACCAACAAACCAAGTAATCCGATTAAAAAATGGGATAGAGAGCTAAACAGAGAATTCTCAACAGGGGAATATCTAATGGCAGAGACACACTTAAAGAAATGCTCAACCTCCTTAGTCATTAGGGAAATACAAATTAAAAGGACCCTGACATTCCACCTCAAACCCATCAGAATGGCTCAAATCAAAAACTCAAGTGACAACACATGCTGGAGAGGTTATGGAGAAAGGGAAACCCTCCTCCATTGCTGGTGGGAGTGTAACCTTGTACAAGCACTTTGGAAATCAATCTGGCATTTTTTTCAGACAATTAGGGATAGTAATACCTCAAGATCCAGCCATACTACTCCTTGGCATATATCTGAAAGCTGCTAAACTATAATTTGCTCAATTATGTTCATAGCAGCATTATTCATAATAGCCAGAATCTGGAATCAACCTAGATGTCCCTCAACTGAAGAATGGATACAGAAATTGTGGTACATTTACACAGTGGAATGCTATTCAGCAATTAAAAACAAGGACATCATGAAATTTGCAGGCAAATGGTGGGAACTAGAAAAGATCATCCTGAGTAAGGTAACCCAGAAGCAGAAAGACACATATGGTATATACTCACTTATAAGTGGGTATTACCAATATAATATAGGATAAAAATACTAAAATCTATAGTTCTAAAGAAGCTAAGCAAGGAGGAGGACCCTGGGGAAGAGGCTGAAACCTCACTCACAATGGCAAACAGACATTGGAAATAGAAAAGAGGGAACAGGACATGAGCCTTCCACAGGTAGCCTCTGAAAGACTCAGGGTATTGAAGGAGATGAACAGCCAAACTTTGGGCAAAGTGCATGAAACCTTATGGAAGAGGGAGACAGAAAGATCTGGAGGGGCAGGAATTCTACATAGAAACCAGTAGAACCACAGAACCTAGACCCAGGGTTGCCTGCAGAGAACAGTATTACAACCAAGGACTATGCATAGAGATAACCTAGAACCCTTGCACAGATGTAGCCCATGGCAGCTCAATCTCCAAGTGGGTTCCCTAGTAACTAGTAACGAGATTCGGGACTGTGTCTGACATGGACTCAGTGGCTGGCTCTTTGATCATCGCAACCCCCACTCCCCCACCCCCAACCCCCATGTGAGGTACAGCTTTGCCGGGCCACTGGAAAATGATGCAGCCAGTCCTGATGAGACCTGATAGGCTAGTGTCGGATCGAATGTGAGGAGGTCCTCCGCTATCAGGGGACTGGGGAAGAGGCAGAGCAGGGTGGGGGTGGGTGGGTGGGAGGAGACAGAGGGTGAGTGGGACTGGAAGAAGATGAGGGACTGGGCTACAGCCAGGATACAAAGTGAGTAAATTGTAATTAATTAATTAAGTAAGTAAGTAAATAAAAGAGTCCCCCACCTTTCCAGTTCAGCTACTCTTTCATTACATACTCTAGCCAGGCATGATGGAACCTTTTTCTTAGACTCACTGTTTTTAGACTTCTTCTCTGGACCCTCGGATTGGTCATCTTTTGTAAAATAAATCTCTTCTCCTTCCTCAGAGCTTAACTTATTCATCGTGCTGCTGAAATTTGGCTCAGATCTAAATGGGTCATTCTCTCCAGGGCTGCCTTTCGCGGCAGTCTTGACAAGTTTGTCAGTTTGATACAGTTCTTGGTGCAAGGAATGTAGCTGTGAATCTCTGACAGACCCTGAAAAAGCATCTTCTAGCTCTGTCCAGGTTGAGAGCACTCAAATCGTGAGGCACCTGAGCACCCACAGGCATAAGAGAAGCCAGGATGCTTCTCTGTAGGCTGAATTCCACCTTGGACTGTTCACATCAGTTTTTGCTCCTTACAGCCTTAGGAGGGTTTTCAAAAACATTAGGTTGCTCAGTACATGAATCCAGAGATGCATGCCCCTGTCTTCCATTTTTTTTTCTGTCAGTTTTTAAAGTTTTAGTACTCATCAAAGTATATGATTTTGAGGTTGCCTTTTTGGTTGTCAGAAAAGTAAATATATTTAAAATGTATTGTATAGTTTTCTAGACAATCTACTTTTTTGCTAGATTAAATATGCTTTACATTGTTTTTTAATCAATTCATGATTGTCTTCTGTTAAATTAAGCTTTTATATGGGGTTTTGAGACAGATTTCGAATTGTTTGAATTTACACCCCCATGTCATCTCCATGGTCTCACACCTCTTTCTTGCTGTCCCCTTTCCTCACCAGTAAATCGATTCTACTTTGTCTTACTGTTTCTCTCCCCTTCCTCTAAGCCTTTTCCCCCATCAGCCTCATGATTTTTACCAATTTGATACACATTTAAGAGGACTCACAGATAAGGGAGAAAATATGATATTCATCTCCCTGGGACTAGATTTCTTTGCTTAATATAACTTTATAAGTATTTTATATAATGGCATTGTATTTGTTAATATATGTTAGTATAATTAATGTTCCATTTATTTTTTTAAGCAAATTTCATAACTTTACTTTTTTTTATGGCTGAATGGCTAAATAAAGTTTCAGTGTGTGTATATTGTTTATATATCATTTTAAGGAAATGTATGTATATACATTTATGTATCACCATTTATTATATGTATATAATTTTAATTATTTATTCATCTGTTGATTGATATTGCTTTCATTTCCTTGGTGCTATGACTAGTGCAACAGTGTACATGAGTATTCAAGAATGTTTTCACTAGGGTACAGAGTCTTTTTATACCCAGAGTGATGTATTTTCAGCATATTCTTTAAACAAAAATAGAGGCCATTTATTCATACCACAAATTTTACCATTTTCCCCAAGAAATGATAATTGGGGATGTGAAAGCTTGTAACTTTAGGTTTTGGAATCTGACAGGAACAGATTCTACTCTTAAGCTCTTGGCTATTTTCAACCTATTTACTGGCCTTTAAGAGTTTGCTCATGCTAGATGGTAGTCTTCACCACTTCTGTGGCTAATTTTTTTAATTAAATATTTATATTTTATATTAATTACAGTTTATTCACTTTGTATTCCAGCTGTAGCCACCTGCCCTCATTTCCTCCCAATCTCATCCTCCCTCATCTCCTCCCATCCCCCTCTCTAAGTCCACTGATAGGGGAGGTTCCCCTTCCCCTTCCATCTGTGGCTAATTTTTCTTTTGCAAAGTTTATTTGCTTTAGCTTGGCTTTCTAGTCTTTCTCAAGTATTAGGCTTATAAGCTGCAGTTGTACTGTACTGTAAATTACGGAGGATAAATTTGACAGCTTTTGAGAAAGCCTTTCAGAATTATTTCTCCAAATTGTCACAATCTGTTAATTGTTTTGAAATTGTGGGAAAACTTGAAATATATGACAGAGACGTTTAATTCATCTTATTTTCCCAGGGCTACTCTCATTTATCATTTGATAAAAATTTTCTTTAGAAAAAAATATTGACTTTGTTTGATGAATCTACTTTTTTCTTCTTTATAGTCTTAGAAATTTATATGATGCCATGGGAAATTTTGAATAAATATAATTAAATCATCTATTTTGCCATTTTCTTTTTTTGCTTAATAAATGATTTTTTGTTTCGTTATCTATGATATGGGGATAATAAAGTGCCTTCTTGGAAGGACTTTGTGACTTTTTTTGTCACTTTATTTAATAGCATAACTTAACATACATAAATGCTCCTAACTTCAGCAGACCAACAATTAATAGGGTCTGTAAATGAAAATACCTTGAATTGTTAATTAAAATTTATTTGAACATTTTAAATTATTCTCACTTAATAAGATTCCAAAAATGCTGGCCTCAGTCATTCTAGTTTTCATATTACCTTTATCACTTTGAGAGAAATAATTCAAAGCTCTGCATTAGAAAATGCATGGATGCATTGCAGACTCTGGAAGATGAAGGCGAAATAAAGGTTTTCTTCCACAAGGCACCTTTATCTATTCCTCTGGTATTGTTTCTATGATAAATTCTCTCCTGTAGAAATTCCTATATAATTTAGTCAGGCTTTCAAGGAGCTAACTCATGAATAAAGCTTATAATTCATACTTATAGCTACATGTCAAAATCAAATATTTTCCACTACTTAGAAGACCTTTAAGTGTTAATTGCCCATATTGAAATGTATTATTTTACCAGTCAAATTTAATTTCTGCTTTTAATATCATAATATCTGGTCTGTGACTGTTCTTCGTGAAGTTAACTTTATTCTCTGGCCTATCAAATCTAAGGTATTCTTGTGACCTTATAGAAGCAGACTACACAACTGACTGATAAACAAGTTAATTTCACCCTTCTGTCTGAAAACTGATATGAAGGAACTGGGTTTAATTAATTATTCAGACCCATGTTGCTCAGCTTTCTGCTGCTGACTCCTCATCACAGAGGGCGCTATAACACAAATGAAATTCATGCAATGGTGATTGTAGCTGCTCTGAAAGGGAAAACCATGTGCTCCATGACTATTATTCATGAATAGATTTCCTCTCTTGCTCACTGAATATCCTGATAAGAGTTATTGGTGAAGTCCATGTCACAGAATTTTTATTTTTATTTTTTTACAGTTTATTCATTATATATCCCGATTGAAGCAGTAGACATTATATATAAAATGTGATGCTAAATATGGATAACTCTCTTTGACATTCTGTACAGGTGCTTTGGCCACATTCATGGCAGGATGTGTAAACCACAATACTTAGTCACCGTGACTAATAATTCTGCCAATATAAAAAGAAACTACAGTTAGTTGCTCTGATGTCGATTTCTTTAAAAATAAATGTGGCCTATAATATTTTAATCACTGTATTGGTCCTTTGATATATACATAACTTGAAAATATTGAGTGCAATAATAGGTAGTATATTTGTGACATTATTTTGAAAATGAGAATAATCTGAACAAAAAGTATTAAATTCTGATTCAGCAATATTATTCACTACTCTACTCTAATTTGCTACTCTTCTAGCCCCTCAGATGTTTACTTTTATGGTAAACACTCACAAACTGGCCCAGCTTCTGAAATAACTGTTGGGGTGCAGCATATGTTATAGGGATGATGGGAGGAGATATTCACATCATTTGAATGATTAGTATCCATGTGGTTTGAGTACGGAATATTTCCAGTAGACTCATGTGTTAAGGGCTTGGTCTGAAGCTGGTGATAATATTTTCAGAGGTGTGGTAGCAGACAGTAGGACCTCATTGGAAAAGCCAGGTCACTGTGAACATGTCCTTGAAGACCTCTTATCCCTGGCTTTGTCTTTCCTTTATGTTTTCTGTGCATGAGGTGAAATGGTTGATACCACCATATGCTTCCCACCATGATGTTCCTTTTTGCCTGGAGCTAACCCACCGTGGCCTGAGACTCTGAAACTGAGCTGTAACATATCCTGCCTTTTTAATATATCTCAGTACTCTTCAGAGTGGCTAGGGCTGATATGTAATGCCATGTAAAGAGCAGATGTGTCAAGTTATTTAAATGTGTTGGTATCTTCAGTAAAGTCCATTTATATTTTCTTGCAGTTTTTCCTTGGGTTAAATTGTATAAAGGGTCAAGATGCATTCAAAAGAAAGAAATATGACATTTGAATGGTGGAATTATTCTAATGGGTTGGGAGAGGCAAACTCATTCATTGTGGTATTAGAAATATTGAAATAATGATTTTTAAAATGATACAAACATTGCCATTGAAATAGTTATGTGAAAGTCATGAAAAATTCACATTATTCTGCTTATCTTTTAGAGTCTTTTTCCCTAACATAGTTACTGTAGAATTTTTAGTTAATTATGGTTCTCCATATGTGTGTGTGTGTACATCCCTGAATATATTGCATATGTTTATCCTTCGTCATCACAAAACATGACACTTCCTGCCTTCCTGTTCTGTACGTACTGGCCTGCCAGAGAGCCACTGTCTTTGCTTCTTTCAGACCTGCTTGAATGTCACATTAGAGTGAGCTCCTGAACCACATGCATTAAAATAGTATCATTGTCTACTGTCCATTTTGACTAACTCATTGATTTTTCCACACAGCAGTAAAATAAAATAAACATATATCCATCTACTCATTGTATCTTCTATTTGTATCATTGTAATATCTCTCCTCTATAATACAATTCTACTGAAGCATAGAAGACTTCTATTTGTTCGCTGTTTTATCTCCTGTCCATAGAAGGTAATTGTAGTTGATAAATACAGACTGCATGACTGAACATAACTGTGAAGCTTTAGCTCACATCAAGGTAAACTTTCTTTGCAAATGATTTTGAAATCATTTAACTTATAACCAGGTAAACTAGTATTTAACAAGTTGTGATAATGCTGGAGACATGCTTATATATGTATAGACTTTCTAAGAAAGGACTGAATCATCAGGACTCCACTGAACAATTGAGGGGGTGATGGAAGCTTAAAAGTGCAGCATAACTTTTCTTAAATTTTAAACATTGATTTTTATTAAATTGTTGAGCATTTCATACAATGTATTTATTTTGCTCGTATTCGTTCCCTCAACCAAACTTCCACCCTATCTAAGCCCTGTTCTTTATCCATGCAACTTAATATATTCTTTAAAATGCAACCTTTTTTAAATTTTTTTAATTAATTTATTTTTATCTCAATCACAGGTTAGGTACTTTGAATCCCAGGGGTAGCCCCCTCCCCCAATCCCTACTACCCTCCCACTCCCTCCCTCATCTCCTTCCCCACCCCCTCCAAGTCCACCAACAGGG
>CM053753.1:36663863-36682423 GCA_028658305.1 Pachyuromys duprasi | reverse complement strand
TAGGAATAGTGATTCCTCAAGACCCAGCTATACCACTCTTAGGCATATATCCAAAAGATGCTCAAGTACACAACAAGGACATTTGCTCAACCATGTTTGTGGCTGCTTTATTTGTAATAGCCAGAACCTGGAAAATGCAACCTTTTGAATCCAATTTGTGCAGCCCATGTACTCTTGGGCTTGGGGACATTCACTAGAATATAGCTGACTTACCAGAGCCAAACCCTTAAAGAAAATTGACTCCCCTCACTTCTGCAGTTATCATGTGTCATCAGTGCCTCAGCTCTGGGTAGGATACTGTGCCAAACCCCATTTTCCATCCTGGGATTAGGTTTACTTGGTTTTGTGAGTTTTGTGCAACTGTCCTGTTGCGTTTAGAAAAAAAAAGTGTTTATGTAATGGTCATCTGCTTCCTCTGGCTCTTAAAATCTTCCATGATGATCCCTGAGCCTTGGAAGGAAGATGTATTATATACTTACTCTATTTAAAGCTGAAGATGCCATAGTCTCTTAGTCTCTGCACACTGATCATTTGTGGGTCTATGCATTGTCATCTACTGAAAACAACAACAACAAGTAAGCTTCTCTGTTGAGGGTTGACAGATACACTTTCTATGGATATCATGACAAGTTATTGGAAGTTGTTTCAATACTATGTCCAATTAGTGGAATAACAGTAGCTGGTGTTTTCCTAGGCCCCATGACCTGTCTAATGCAGATTCTTGGTCCTGTAACTGTGTTAGGTATAGGCTTCATCCTGGAGAGCAGGTCTTAAATAATAAAAAAGAAACATTGGTTGGTTATTCCCAACCAATCTGTACTACTTTTTCATGAGTACACATTTCCAGACCATTTGTTATTAAGTTCACAGGGTTCACATCTGGGTATGATTATAACCATGTTTCTCAGTGCTATGAAAGCTAAGCTGTCAAGAAGAAGCTTCAAAGTTAACATTACCTTTATTTATCCATTTTTTTATGACTCAAGTGCATTATTTCTTTAGCAACAGGGTTTTATCATCATAATCTGGATGCTAAACAAGAGCAGTTGCAATAGCCTGTAATGTTTGAGGTGTCTGTGGGACCAACTGCCAACAACCCTAAAAAGAGATAACCTATTCCTGTCACTAGCCTTTTTATCTGTTATCCTGCGGTATCTAAAGGGGCAGTTCACCTCTTCGTAGGTAAGCATTTCATCTGTGTATAGGTTTATATTTTAGCAAGTTTCTACAGTAGGTTAAAAAGGGTGAATGAAGTTAATTTGGGAGGAAAGGACATGTTACCCTAGTTCAGTCCTAATATAAATGCTTTTGTCACTCTCTAGGACACATGATTTCTTAGCTGAATGACAAAATGGTCATACCTTGGTATTTGCTACTAGTACAATAAGATTTATGATCTTAACCTCCAGTGAAAGCATGCACATGGTGCAAATTAGCTGAAAAAAATTGCTAGTGTTTACATAACTATGCCTTAATATTAGTATTTCATTTTTTTGTTAAATAATAAAAAAAAACTTGTTTGAAGGAACACAGCGTAAATAGCTAAGCTTTCGCAACTGCCCTCTGATTCTAAAGAGCCCTTTTGACTTTTGTTAGAAATAATAGCATCATAATCAGAGCTCTCAAGTACAGAACTACGATGATAAACAGCATTCCACTGATTTACAGGTTTCTCCACTCAGAAGAGGGGTTTGTTTCTTAAAGCACTCATTCATTCAACATTCTCTGGATTATTCCTGTTGGAACCCCCTAAAGCACACTTTAGCCCTTGGAAATTTAAATAATTGAATAATGCTTAATGATTAATAAACCTTTAAAAGAAAGTAACTTTCTACTAGTAAGCTTTCAAAAACACCTTCCAAAGCCTGTCAAAAGCACTGCATGTATATAAGGATCTGTGTTGAGTCAAGGAATCAGCTTTACCAAGGCCAGCTTTGGGTTGGCTGAAAAGGCTGGTTTTGGCTTGGCTCCAATCCGAAGCTTACATCTCCCACTCACTAACCACATGAGTTGCTTAACTTCCAATGACTGAACATCCCTATGATGAAAGTGGGGACACTTTACGATAATTTCAGAATTAACTTGGATGAACATTATCACCATGTACAAATCTTGTGTAATACATTTAAAATAGATACATTTATAAATTAATTTATTTTTATTGATTACAGTTTATTTACTTTGTGTCCCAGCTGTAGCCCCTGCCCTAATTTCTTCCCATCCCATCTTACCTCTCTCATCTCCTCCCATGTCCCTCCCCAAGTCAACTGATATGGGAGGTCTTCCTCCCCTTCTATCTGACCCTAGCCTATCAGGTCTCATCAGGACTGGCTTCATTGTCTTCCTCTGTGGCCTCCTAAGGCTGGTCCCAGGGGGACCAGACACTGAGTTCATGTCAGAGACAGTCCCTGTTCTCATTGCTAGGGAACCCATTGGAGACTGAGCTGCTATGGGCTACATCTGAGCAGGGGTTATAGGTTATATTTATGCATGGTCCTTGATTGGAGTATCAGTCTCAGAAAAGAGCCCTGTGCCCAGATATTTTGGTTCTATTGCTTGCCTTTTGGAGCTCCTGTACCCTCCAGGTCTTTCTGTCTCTCCCTTCTTTCATAAGATTCCCAGCCCAAAGTTTGGCTATGAGTCTCAGCATCTGCTTTGATACCTTGCTGAGTAGAGTCTTTCAGAGGCCCTCTGTGGTAGGCTCCTATGCTGTTCCTTGTATTCTCACTCTTCAGATGTCTGTCCCCTTTGGCTTTCTGTGTGAAGACTGATTATCTTACCCAGGGTCCTCCTTCTTCTTTAGCTTCTTTAGGTTAATACAGATTTTAGTATATTTATCCTATATGTCTAACATGCACTTTTAAATGACTGTATACCATGTGTGTCTTTCTACTTCTGGGATACCTCATTTTGAATGACCTTTTCTTATTCCCACCATTTGCTTGCAAATTTCATGATTTTGTTTTTAATTGCTGTGTAGTATTCCATTGTGTAAATATACCACAATTTCTGTATCCCTTCAGTTGAGGGACACCTGGTTTGTTTCCAGATTCTGGCTATTATGAATAAAGCTGCTACAGATATGGTCGAGCAAATGTCCTTGTTGTATAGTTGAGCATATTTTGGATATATGCCTAGGAGTGGTACAGCTTTATTTTGAGGAAGCACTATTCCTAATGGTCTGAGAAAGTGCCAAATTAATTTCCAAAGCGATTGTGCAAGTTTATGTTTCCACCAGCAATGAAGGAGAGTTTCCCTTTCTCCACATCCTCTCCAGCATGTGTTGGCATTTCAGTTTTTGATCTTAGCTATTCTGATGGTGTAAAGTGAAATCTTAGGGTCATTTTAATTTGGGTTTTCCTGATGATTAAGGATGTTTTGCAATTCTTTAAGTGTTTCTCTGCCCTTTGATATTCCTCTATTGAGAATTCTCCGTTTAGCTCTGTACCCCAGTTTTTAATTGGATTACTTGATGTATTGCTTTTTAATTTCTTTAGTTCTTTTTGTATTCTGGATATCTGCCTTCTGTCAAATATAGGGTTGGTGAAGATCATTTCCCAGTCTGTAGGCAATTGTTTTGTTCTGATGACAGTGTCCTTTGTTTTACAGAAACTTTTCAGTTTCATGAGGCTCCATTTATTGATTGTTGGTCTTAGAGCCCGTGCTGTTGGTGTTCTGTTGAGGAAGTTGTCTCCTGTGCCAATGAATTCAGGGCTCTTCCCAACTTTTTCTTCTAACATATTTAGTTTGTCTGGTTTTATATTGAGATATTTGATCCACTTGGACTTTGGTTTTGTGCAAGGTGATAAGTACGGATCTATTTAGATTTTTCTACATGTAGACATCCAGTTAGACCAGCGCCATTTGTTGAAGCTCTCTTTTTCCATTGAGTGGTTTTGGCTTCGTTGTCAAAAATCAAATATCCATAGGTGTGTGGGTTTATTTCTGGGTCTTCTATTTGATTCGACCATTCTGTTTTTATCCCAGTACCATGCAGTTTTTATTACTACTGCCTTGTAGTACATGGCGAGATCAGGGATGGAGATAATACCAGACAATCTGTTGTACAAGATTGTTTTAGCAATTCTGAGTCTTTTGTTTTTCCATATGAAGTTGAGAATTTTTCTTTCAAGGTCTTTCAGGAATTGTGTTGGTATTTTAATATGAATTGCATTTACTCTGTAGATTGTTTTTGGCAGGATGGCCATTTTCACTATGTTAATCCTACTGATCCTTGAGCATGGTAGATTGCTCCATCTTCTGATATTGTCTTCAATTTCTTAAGAGATCTGAAGATTTTTGTTGCTGTTGTTATTGTTTTCAAACAGGTCTTTCACTTGCTTTGTTAGAGTCACACCAAGGTACTTTATGTTATTAATGGCTATTTTGAAGGGTGTAGTTTCCTTAATTTCTCTCTTAGCCCTTTTTTCTTTTGTATACAGGAGGGCTACTGAATTTTTTTTTTTTTTGAGTTCATTTTGTATCCAGCCACTTGGCTGAAGGTGTATATCAGCTGAAGGAGTTCTCCAGTTGAATTTTTGGGGTCACTTATGCATACTACCATATCATCTGCAAATAGTGATACTTTGACTTCTTCCTTTTCAATTTGTATCTCCTTTAGTTGTATTATTGCTCTAGCAAGGACTTCAAGTACTAAATTGAGGAGATATGGAGAGAGTGGGCAGCCTTGCTTTGTCCCTGATTTCAGTGGGATTGATTTAATTTTCTCTCTGTTTAAATTGAAGTTTGTTATAGGCTTGCTGTATATTTGTTTACTATGTTAAGGTATGTGCGTTGTATCTCTCTAAGACTCTAAACAAAAATGGGTGTTGGATATTGTCAAATGTTTTTCAACATCTCAGGAGATGATCATGTGGTTTTTCTCCTTCAGTTTGTTTTTATGGTGGATTACATTGATGTATTTGTGTTTATTGAACCTCTGATGTATATCTTGGATGGATGAAGCCTACTTGGTCATGGTGGATCATATCTTTTATGTATTTTTGGATTTGGATTGCAAGTATTTTATTGAGTATTTTTGCTTCAGTGTTCATACTGAACACTGAATAACACTGAACACTGAGATAAGTCAGAAGTTCTATTTTTTCCTTGGGTCTTTGTGTGTTTTAAGTATCAAGGTGACTGTGATTCATAGAATGAGTTTGGTATTGTTCCTTTTGATTCTGTTTTGTGGAATAATTGGAAGGGACTTGGAGTTTGCTCTTCTGTGAACTTCTGGTAGAATTCTGTGCTGAAACCACCTGGCCCTGGGCTTTTTTCTGGGAGGGAGAATTTAGATGAGTGCTTCTATTTCCTTGGGAGATATAGAACTATTTAATCTATTTACCTCATATGATTTAATTTTGGTAAATGGAGTGTCTCACAAAAATTGTCCATTTCATTTGGATTTTCAAATTTTGTGGCATACAGGCTTTTTTAGTAAGTCCTAATGATTGGCTGTCTTTATGTCCCTCTTTTTGTTTCTGATTTTGCTGATTTGGGTAGTTTCTCGGTGCCTTTTAGTTAGTTTGGCTGAGGGTTTTTCTATCTTGTTGATTTTCTCCAAGAACCAGCTCTTGGTCTCATTTATTCTTAGAATTGGTTTTTGTTTGTTTGTTTGTTTCTAATTCATTGATTTCATCTCTGAGTTTGATTATTTTCAATTGTCTATTCCTCTTGTGTATGCCTGCTTCCTTTTTCCCCCCAGGGCTTTTAGGTGTGCAATTATGTTGCTTGTATGGGATATTTCAAACTTCTTTCTGGAAGCACTTAGTGTTATGAACTTTTCTCTTAGCACTGCTTTCATTGTGTACTATTATGTCTCATTTGGGTAAGTTGTGTCTTCATTTTCATTGAATCTAATTTTTTGTCATTTCTTCCCTGACCAAGTTATCATTGAGTTGAGAGTGGTTTAATTTCCATTTGTATATAGGCTTTTTGTTATTTCTCTTATTGTTGAGGTCTAGTTTTAGGCTATCGTAGTCTGATAGGACACAAGGGATTATTTTGATCTTCTTGTATCTGTTGAGGCTTGCTTTGTGACAGACTATATGGTCGATTTTGGAGAAGGTTTCATGAGGTCCTGAAAGAAGGTATATTCTTTTGAGTTTGGGTGAAAAGTTCTGATGACATCTAGTAAGTCAATTTGATTTAGGACCTCTGTATGATAGATACTTTTACTCCTATGTAACTTGGCACTTTTATTTATATTATGAAGATTACAAATTTCTATTAGCATATAGTAATTTTAAGTTTTATGTGATATAATGTGGTTTTTAAAATATGTGTATATAATACATACCATTTTAATCAGTCATTTGCATTTCTACATCCTTGTAATATCTTGTATGTTTGATGCTTCCATTTTCAACTCTTCCTAAAATATATGGTAGATTATTGTCCATTTATTTTTATTTTAGTAGTTGGCTTATTGTTAGTACTAGCATAATTACAATTCTATTAAAAGCATTATTTTATATAAATATTAGTAAATATTAAAGGTCTTTAGTGTGGGGTCTGGAGGTTTCCCTGTCTATTTCTTATTGACAAAATCCTTTTCCCTTCTTCAGTTTTGCATTAATTCATTAATGGCTATTAACAAGGAGGAGGAGTATCTCATCAAAGAAACTGTCAACAACTTGTGCAGAGAGCTCTAGGGATGCACCTTTCATAAGCCGTCTGTCACCTGTGCTCCTGGAAGGAGCCCTTTACACATGTTTCCATAAAAAAATCCCAGTATTCATATTGTTTCACCACATTAGACTTTGGTGGAGCCATTTCTTTAGCTACCACTGGGCTGGTGGTCCTGAGTTGTTTAAGAAGGCAGGATGAGCAGAGGGCACAGTAAGCAATAAGTGGCCACCTCCATGCTTCTGCTTCAGTTACTACCTCAGGTCAGGGCTGTGTTGAGTTGCAGCCCTGACTTCCCTCAGTGGTGCATTGACCTTAGAGTTGTAAGATCAAATAAACCCTTTCTTCCTTTTGGTCACAGTATATCTTTTTTTAAGTTTTATTAATTACATTTGATTCACTTTGTATTTTACTTCCCTTGTCCCTTTCCATTCCCACCATCCTTCCCTTTTCTCCTCCTAGGCCCCTCTCCAAGTCCACTGATAGGGGCAGTCTTCATCCCCTTCCCTCTGACCCTAGCCTATCAGGTCTCATAAGGACTGGCTACACTGTCCTTCTCTGTGGCCTGGCAAGGCTGATTCCCATCAGGGGGAGGTAATCAAAAAGCCAGCCACTGAGTTCATGTCTGAGACAGACCCTGTTCCCATTACTCGGGAACCCTCTTGGACACTGAGCTACCATGGGCTACATCTGTGCAGGGGTTCTAAGTTATCTTCAAGAATGGTCCTTCTTTGGAGTATCAGTCTAAGAAAAGATGCCTGGGCACAGATTTTTTTGGTGGCTGTTGCTACCCTTGCAGAGCTCCTGTCCTTCCAGGTCTTTCTGTCTCCTCCTTCGTAGAAACCGTAACTAGGACTCATTCTTTGGGAGAAAAAAACAAAACAAAAAATTACCTCCCACTTGAGTTTTTTTGAATGCCTTGATTCTCATGCCTTATAAAGCATTTTTCAGCTGAACAAAGTAAAGAATTGAAATGAATAAAATACACATTGCTTGTGTTCTTTATAATTTAAAGAATTCGTATTCACTGTTCTCTCTTATACATTTTCTTTCTAAAGCGATCTTGTAACTGTGCAAGCCCAGGCTGGCCTTGAACTCATAACCTTGCTATGATGATAACCTCTTGTGACATGGGAACACTGCTATGTCTAGCCCTTACTTTCTTACCATGTGCACACTTACACTTACCCAATGTTAAGTACTCTGAATAGAGTTTATGTGTTCTCTGCTTGTTGAAGGTGAGTACATAAGGAATCAAGTGTTAGAATAAAGAGGCAGATGAAGAATACAGTGTCAGGACAGAAAAATTCAGTCAGTAATTGTTTCCAAATAGAGAACTGGTCAGTGCTGGCCTGATATTTGTTTTGAATTTTCTTCAATGGGCCAGGGGACCCAGGTACTTATTATCAGTAGCTTCTCCCTTTATGTTTTGCATCCAATTGTAGTTCTTAAGTTGGCATTTCAGGGTTAGAAATTGTCTCGGAATATTGGAACACAAGGTAATAATGTAAAACATTTTTACTGCCAGTGCTCTGCCATATGATGCTGATTTAAAGACACTTGATACTCTGATAAAATTTGACTTATGAGCAATAAATTATCTGAGGCAAATATTTGAACGAATTTTTCTTGAGTACTTCCTTTAGCTTGATTTTATACTACCATGATTTATTATAACAGCATATTTTAGACTGTGCCTTGATTCCTTGTTCTTGTAAACGTAAGTCTCATGAATATGTAGTACCATGGCTTTTTCACAGGTTAGTCAGAGATTCATCTCTACCATACTAGTTTCACTGCCTCGGGTTCCCTACCAACACAAGCATCTCAAAATGTTTTATCAATAAAAAAGTAAAAGATGGCTAAAGCAAATATTAAAAGAGTATGGATTTAATAAATCTCTTTTTATAAATGACTTGGATAGCATCTCATTTCTCAGATTATATTGTATAATATAACATATGCACACATAAGATAATAGTGCACTTACTATGGTAGCATGTTTACAGTGTTCAAAGTTTGCTACTACTTTGGGCAGAGTGCAGGGAATCTTATGAAAGAAGGGGAGATAGAAAGACCGGGAGGGGACAGGATCTCCACATGGACAGCAACAGAACCAAAATAACTGGGCCCAGGGATCTTTTCTGAGACTGATACTCCAAAGAAGGACCATGAATGGAGATAACCTAGAACCCCTGCACAGATGTAGCCCATGGCAGTTCAGTGTCCAAGTGGGTTCCCTAATAATGGGAACAGAGACTGCCTCTGACAAGAACTCAGTGACTGGCTCTTTGATCACCTCCCTCTGAGGGGAGAGCAGCCATACCAGGCCACAGAGGAGGACAATGCAGCCAGTCCTGATGAGACCTGAAAAGCTAGGGTCAGAGGGAAGGGGATGAAGACTGCCCCTATCAGTGGACTTGGGGAGGGGCATGGGAAGAGATGAGGGAGGGCAGGATTGGGAGGGGATATGAGAGGGGGCTACAGCTGAGATACAAAGTTAATCAAATATAATTAATAAAAAATAAATAAAATAAAAATATTTATTGACAAAATCCTGAGTAAAAATAAATGTATTAGAACTGAAAATTAAGTTCAATTATCAAATACTTCAGCATAATTAATAAATCATTGAGATCTTAAGTGTTGATCTAATGTGAGAATTTTCTTCTGACTCTTTCTGTAGAAGCTGTTGGCTGTGTCAGTTTAGCATTGCATAAACTTTGGAGAACTGACATCTGTAAAATAAAAACTCATTAAGAAGCACTATTTTCTATACAGATCTAAATTCTTAGATACAAGTAATAAAAATTAAACTTCGAATATTAAGCAAAAAAAGTATTTCAAAAGATCAATGGACACAAAATAAGTCACTGAGAACTTAGTGGGCAGGGCTCAGAACACAAAGACATTTTATATCATGGTACAAGCAAGCAGTGCCTTTGTGGCATTGTAGAGGACCGGTAGGCTTGATACCTTGTTTTCTGTGATCTTTCTGAATATTGATTGGAGGTCACGTTTCTTTGCTAATGCAAGCTACAGACGTCACGGTGTACAATGCAGATAGCTGACCCTTAGGGAGTAACACCACAACTGCCGAAGTCCTTGTTGGATCTGGCTTTCTTTAGGAACTTTTCTTGACCAGGCCAACTGCAAGTGTCTAGAGACCCTTGCTAGAAAAGTAAGTGTGTCAATGCTTTCTTCTTAGTTGAAAATGCTTCCTACAAACATATGTAAAGAAAATATAGCAACCAACATAAATCGGTTTGCCTTGATGAACAGACATCTCAGTAGGTAAAAACCCTTGCTGCCTGCCAAGGACATGTGTTCATCATTGGGGCCAGCACCATGGCAGGGAAGAACTGGCTCCTGCAAGCTGTCCTCTGATTTCTCCATGCATGCTCCCACATGTTCACACCCAAACATATGTTACAAATATATACAAAATAATGAATAAATGTAATTTCTACATTTAAACTGGATCAGTCATATAATGATAATTGATCAACCTGATGTGCTGGAATTAAGACCCTAAAATTCTTTCAAATGTTCAGTTGGAATTCTGGGGACATTTACCTTTGAGTTATAGTG
This sequence comes from Pachyuromys duprasi, assembly GCA_028658305.1. Lineage (NCBI taxonomy): Eukaryota > Metazoa > Chordata > Mammalia > Rodentia > Muridae > Pachyuromys > Pachyuromys duprasi. Next base: position 36,672,202 of record CM053753.1, on the reverse strand, counting down.
AAATACAGTGGAAGAATTATTTATCATTATGAATCTTATTCTTCTTTCTCTTTCTTTTCTTCCAGTCCCCTTACTCCCATGTTATCTGTAGATATCTGCTGTTTTCCCATATTTATGGATGGATTTTTATTTGTAACTTAATGCTACATGACCCACAACAACAAAATGTGTTGGCATCAACACTTTGTGGTGAAGTCATGTTTCGTGATATCATGACTTTGTGGACTTAAGTGATTAGTTGCTTCTTGCTTGTACTCCTTCATGGGACAAGAGTAAGATTCAAAATGATAAATGATTACTATAAATCTTACTGATTTTAACTTTTACCTCGTACATACATGTAGAAAGATTCATACCTTTAAAAACTTAACATTCACTCTTCCAAAGGGGAGAAGCAAAAAGTAGTCCTTCACAGATATGATACCTATAAACTACAACATTGCCTAGCATGGCACTATAGTTCCAGAGGTGCAATAGTGGCACTTGTACTGGGGTGTTAAACAACAGCTCCCTAATTGGTCTTCAGACCCATGCAAAGTCTCACCAACATGACTACCCAAACATAAGCTGAACAGGGACAACAACCATAGACATGCTGACGTGGAAGGGCAAAAACCCATGATGACTCAGTCTTACACAAAGAACTACAAGCAACTAAGGAATGGGGACAGTGGGAGAAAAATCTCCCCAAGGAAGAGCACATCAATTTACTATCCAATACCAAATCTCAACCCTGAAAATGTATATACAATTAACATTATATAGCTACCAAGGTTATATTTATTAAAATGCATGTACATACTGATGCATATATGCAGGTAATGAGAATTAATGAAAAATAGGCTATGGCTTTGAAACAGACAAAAGGTGAGTACATGTGATGGCTTATAGGGAGGAAAGGGAACAGGTAAATGCTGTAATTATATTATAATCTCAAAATACATTTTAAATATTTAAAAATATTTAAATATAAGTATTTTTCAATGGGAGTTTTAGGAAAGGTCGGATCCATGATATTCACTATTAAAGTTATTTTTTTCTGGCATTTTAGTGTGTGTTCTCTTATATCTTCAAGAATATTAATGATAGTTTTATCTTTATTCTTCTCAAGTAATATATAAGGTCATATTATCCATTTGTCTTGACTTCTGCTTTTTATAGAGAGTGATGATTTCAAACTTCCTAATGCTCACCCATTAATACAGTTCCTTATGTTTTGGTGATCCACAACCACAAAATTATTTTTGTTACTACTTAGTAAGTATAATTTTTCTGCTGTCAAGAATCTTAAACTAAATATCTGTATTTCACAGCTTGAAACCGGTTTAATGAGGGTGCCTAACTTATTTCAAAGGAAAGAATGAAACACAACTCCACTTAATGTTCGTTTTTTAGTATTACCTGGGGAGCCTGTGGGTGGCGCACCAGTGCTGTCTTTCTCCATTTTGTGCTTAGTTTCATAAGATGACACTTCTGGTAGGGCCCGCACTTCATCACATTACGAACTTTCATATGTGGTTACTTTCTTATTACTTGTTTTAGTATTTGTCTTTGGCATCAGGCTGAACCACCCACTTAAACATAAGTGCCACAGACTTAGAATTTAAATGAACATATAATACTGGCAGGAATGTAAACTCTCTTCTAGTCACTATTTGTAAAATGTTCAAGGTGAACTACTTAATATTCCTAGTCAGTAGGTCAAACTCAATGATTACGGAGTCATGCCTCGACATTCTTACTAAAATTAGTCTATACTGAATCTTGGCTTGGGCATAACCACTAGCCAGTTGTTGTTATAGGACAGTTACAAAAATGAATATACACAGGGACATTATTTCCTAATGGCATGCTAAGCAATAATCAAAATTTACAGCTGGCAGGATGCGTTACAGTTGACAGCAATGAAGTGAGCTTGTGCACTCCGCTCAAGACTCAGTCCATTAAAAATCAGGAGAGTCAAACACAGAAAGGACAATAATAAGGATTCCAAAGGCACCAATATTTATAAAAGATAATAGAAGACTCTTAGTCAAAATACATGAAATGTGCGGACGGAAAGATGGCACTGATTGCTCTGCCAAAGGACCCAGTTTTGATTCCCAGCATCAAGATGGCAGCTGGCAACTCTCTTTTAATTGCAGTCCCAGGGAATTTAATACCCTCCTCTGGGCTCTTCAGATACTAGAAAATAAGAATGCCTCAATACCCTGCTGGGTAGAGTCTTTCAGAGGCCCTCTGTGGTAGGCTCCTGTCTTTCTCCTTGTTTCCTGTTTGCCTTTCTGAATAAAGAATGATCATCTTACCCAGGGTCCTCATCCTTGCTTACCTTCTTTAGGTGTACAGATTTTAGTATGTTTATCTTATATTATATGTCTGATATCCACGTATAAGTGAGTATATACCACGTGTGTCTTTCTGCTTCTGGGATATGTAATTCAGGATGATCTTTGCTAAACTAGTATTCCATTGTGTAAATGTACCAAAATTTCTGTATCCATTCTTCAACGGAGAGGCATCTGGGTTGTTTGCAGATTCTGGCTATTAAGAATAAAGCTGCTACGAACATGGTTGAACAAATGTCCTTGTTGTATACTTGAGCATGTTTTGGATATATGCCTAGGAGTGGTATAGCTGGATCTTGAGGTAGCACTATTCTTAATTGACTGAGAAAGCACCAGATTGATTTACAAAGTGGTTGTGCAAGGTTACATTCCCACCAGCAATGGAGGAGAGTTTCCCTTTCTCCACATCCTCTCCAGCATATTGTCACTTGAGTGTTTGATCTTAGCCATTCTGATGGGGTTTAAGGTGAAATCTCAGAGTTGTTTTCATTTGCATTTCACTGATGACTAAAGACATTGAAGAATTTTTTAAGTGTTTCTCTGCCATTTGATATTCCTTATTGGCCATTTTCACTATGTTAATCCTACCAATCCATGAGCACGGGAGATCATTCCATCTTCTGATATGTTCTTCAATTTCTTAAGAGACTTGAAGTTTTTTGTTTTTTTTTTTTTTTTCAAACAGGTCTTTCACTTGCTTGGTTAGGGTCACGCCAAGGTACTCCATGTTATTAGTGGCTATTGTGAAGGATGTAATTTCCGTAATTTCTTTCTCAGCCCTTGTGTCTTAAATATACAGGAGGGTTACTGATTTTTATAGGACAATAGCCTTTCAGAGAGGGTCTCTGAGAGGGGTCTTTTCTGAGACTGATACTCCAAAGAAGGACCATGCATGGAGATAACCTAGAACCCCTGCACAGTAGTCCATGGCAGCTCAATGTCCAATTGGGTTCCCTAGTAAAGGGAACAGGGACTGTCTCTGACATGAATTCAGTGGCTGGCACTTTGATCACCTCCCCTTGAGGGGGGAGCAGCCTTACCAGGCTCCAGAGGAAGACAATGCAGCCATTCCTGATGAGACCTAATAGACTAGGGTGAGATGGAAGGGGAGGAGGACCTCTCCTATCAGTGGACTTAGGTAGGGCCATGGGAGGAGATGAGGGAGGAAGGGTGGGACTGGGAGGGGACAAGGCGGGCATTACAGCTGAGATACAAAGTGAATATACTCTAATTAATAAAAGAAAAACTACAAAGCACACACACACACACACACACACACACGAAAGAAAGTAGGAATGTACCTTCCATTCAGTCTTAAGGAGAAATGTATTATTGCCACAGCTGAGGAAGTAAAAGGCATCCTTTGTGGGCATAGCTGAAACCCCTTAGTGACAGGCTCTATGACAGATGGAAGACTTACAGAACCTGTTGCTACACCTGGTTACATATTGTGATGCTTGTGCTTACAATAAGAAGCTATTGAAGAATATTAAGTAGGGTCTTTAAATGATCATGCTTTTATTTGCAAAACATTCTTAAGAAAGTAGACTGCATCTCTGCTATCAAACATAGTAAGTGCTTTCTGTAGTTTTCAATTATAATTTCCTTAACCAAGGCAGAGCATTTCCAGGGCTAAAGCATGTTATAATCAAGTTTCCCCAAATTTTATTTTTATTTTCTCATGCTAGATATATTCATCAGCTATGAAAAGAAAATGCATTATTTCATCTAAAAACACTTCTTTTTATATTGTTTAGATAAATTGTAAGTTAGCAATAAGCTGCAATTTCAGGAGTCATGATTTATCCATTTAATATAAACTAAAAAGATAGAGAATATTTATTGTGGGTTGTGAATACCTCCTGAGTGTTTAAATGCCCTTGGATCATACGATATGCCTAGGTAAAACTTCAAAACCCATTTTTGAATCAGTTTCACTTCATCACAGTAGGCTACTAATGGGAAATAAAAAGGAAAAATATTTTCACACATGGCTGGCAAACCAAATCTGCTGAGGTTTTCTATAAGTCTGGCTTTCTGTTGTCTGCTATTTAATTAACCAGTGCACAAATAAAATGTCCTCAGTTTAATTTTCATTCTGTAGCTCAATACTGTAAACTATTCACTGCATAATTAAAAGTCCTGAAATCTCTCAGGAATGGTATTACCAGTAACCAACCAAACCATGAAACGAAGAAGCCAGGCTGTTACTCTGCTAAATTGTGAGCCCTAATAAAGCCTCACAAGTGTTCTTTGCTTAATCTGATTGAGCCAAGGACACCCCAGCTGAAATCCAATCTACCTGCTTTTAAAACTCTCTAAGCACCGAAGCCCAGAAAACGGGTCAGCAAAGTTAATATGAGACTTGCCTTGTATTTGAGTTTCCTCTGTGAGAACTTGCTCTCAGATAATTCAAACTTACTCTAATGTCACCAGTCACTCTGCCTTGAGCAGAGTAAAAATAAATATAAGGAGGTTTTCAAAGACAAACTCATTAAGAAGATGGCACAATATGTAATGATGTTTATAAAAGGTCTATTTCCTGCCCAACTTCATGGCTGTTACTTAAGGAATATTAATTTAGGGTTTCAATATATAATTAAAATAACTGAAGTTGTTCTTCCCTCCCTTCATACAGTCTGACCGGTGTTTGGTGAACACATCCACCAAACGAGAAGTTGAGCCATAGAGAAGCTGAGTATATAAGTAATAATAATACGTCCCTTTATTTATATAGTTAAGCTGTGGAATCATTTTATTCTGGAAGAATCCATCCCTGATTTCAAGCTGTACTACAGAAAAATAGTAGTAAAACACATATGGTATTGACATAAAAACAGACAAGTTGATTAGCACAACCAAATCAAAGACCCAGAAGTAAATCCACACTCCTACAGACACTTGATTTTTGAAAAAGCAGCCAAAATCATACAATGTGAAAAAGAAAGCATTTTCAAAAAACAGTGCTGGTTTAACTGGATATCTGCATGTAGAAGAATGCAAATAGATCCATATTTGTCACTGTGTATGAAACTTAAGTCCAAGTGGATCAAAGACCTCAACATAAAACCAGACACACTAAATCTAATAGAAGAAAAAGTGGGGAAGGGCCTTGAATTCGCTGGCACAGGAGACAACTTCCTGAACAGAACACCAACAGCTCATGCTTGAAGATTAACAATTAATAAACAGGAACTCATGGAATTGAAAAGCTTCTGCAAGGCAAAGGACACCATTAAGGGGGCAAAATGGCAGCCTACAGAATGGGAAAAGTTCTTACATCCAACAGAGGGCTAATATCCAGAATATCTAAAGATCTCAAGAAGTTAAACACCCACAAATCAAGCAATTCAATTAAAAATGACGTTCAGAGCTAAACAGAGAATTTCCAACATAGGAATCTTTAATGGCCAAGAAGCACTTAAAGAAACGTTCAGAGTCATTAGTCATCAGAGAAATGCAAATCAAAACGACTCTGAGATTCCATTTGCACCTGTCAGAATGGCTAAGATAAAAAAATCAAGTGAGAGCACATGCTGATGAGGATGTGGAGCAAGGGGAACCCTCCTCCATTGCTGGCGGGAATGTAAACTTGTACAACCACTTTGGAAATCAATTGGAAGATGTCTTAGAAAACTGGGAATAGTTCAATTTCAAGATCCACTCCCGGGCATATACCCAAAAGATGTGCCACCATATCACAAGGACACTTACTCCACTCTCTTCATAGCAGCCAGAGACTGAAAACAACCTACATATCCATCAATCAAAAATGGATAAAGAAAATGTAGTACAATTACATAGTGGACTACTACTCACCCATTTAAAAAAAAAAGTCATCATGCAATTTGCAGGCAAATGGATGGAACTAGAAAAGATCATCCTGATTGAGGTAACCCAGACTCAGAAAGACACACATGATACATACTCACTTATAAGTGGATATTATCCATAAAGTATAGGATAACCGTGCTACAATCCATTAACCCAAAGAAGCCAAGGAAGGCCCAAAGGAAGATGCTTGAATCTCACTCAGAAAATGAAGTAAAATAGACACCTGAAATGGATGGAGCGAGGGTACTAAATGGGAGAGAGTGTGGGAGGGTAATAAGGGTATGGGGATAATGGGGGTGGAGGAGGGGTAGGATTCTGACAGATAATAGAAATCTTCATGTGGGGAATCTCTGGAAAGGGGAATGCTCCAGGGAGTCTAGGGGTGTGACCCTAACTGAGATTCCTAGGAGCAATGGTTAAAGAGCCTGAAGTGGCGACCTCCTACAGCCAGGTGGGACTCCCAGAAAACCTTTGACCTGAAATTTGTCTGCTATTTAGGGAAGCGTAGAGATTAAGATGGAGCAGAGACTGAGGGAATGGCAAGTCAATGACTCACCCAACTTGAGAACCGTCCCAGGAGAGAGAGCCAACCCCTGTCACTATTAATGATCCTCTTCTATACTTGCAGACGACAGCCTACATAACTGTCTTCTGAGAGGCTTCATTCAGCAGCTGATGGAAACTGATGCAGAAACTAACAACCGAACAATAGTCTAAGCTCTGGGAATTTTGTGAAGAGTGGAAGGAAGATAGAGGAAGCCAGAGGAATTAAGGATACCACAAGAAGACCTACAGGGCCAACTAACCTGGACACATGGTGCTCACAGACCGAACAACCCACCAAAGATCATGTATGAACTGAACCTAGACCTCCTACACAGACTTAGCAGATTTGCAGCTTGGTTAACATGTGGGTTTCCTAAGAATGGGAGTAGGAGCTTTCTCTGACTCCATTGCCTGCCTTTGGATCCTAGCTGGGCTGCCTTGTTAGGCCTCAGTGGGAGAGGATGAGCTTAGTCCTACTAGGACTTGAGGTGCCAGGATCACTTGCTACTCTTCGGGGCACCCCCCTTCTTTGATAAGGGGACTGTGAAATGGGAGAGAGGTATGAGGGCGGAACTGGTAGGAGAGAAGGGAGGGCCCTTAATGTGATCAAATAAATAAATTTATTTTAAAAGAATTGGGTTATGAAAAAGTCCTTATCTCTTCTCTAGCCTGCACATGGCATGAAGGTGAGCTTCCCTTGTATAATTTAAGATGTGTGTTTTTAGTTCCTGGGTCTACTTAGTATTTACTAAAAGTACTAGAGAATTGAAATGTGTATATTTTTCTCACTAATCAATGTACTGACATTTTATTCCAGGATTTGCATGAGATCATACTTCATTCCTTTTTACTACGGAGAAGTGCATGAGATTGTGATGTTGGTGTACATTAACTGTTGAAAAATATCTAGGTTTGGCTTTCAGATCTGTTGATATGAATCAGGATGCTATAAGAAATATAGAAAGATATATGTTCACATATGTATGTATATGCATAAAACTTAATCCACTTGAATAAATGTCTAAAGTCAGATTGATATATCTTGTCATAATATGGTAATTTGTTGCAGAATGCATTTCTGACATGGTAAAAACATTGAGCCTGAAGGGTACATGAGAATTCTGATTTTATACCTGCACATTAGCTTGTGGTGTGTTTTATTTCAATCGCTCCATCTTGAAGATGACAATAAGCATCCTTTCATGTAAAATTTACTTTCTTTATTTTGTGATGAATTGTCTTTACAGATATTTTTTTATAACTTTAAAGTTCAGCACTTGAATTCTTACCATAAATTCTGAGATAGTTTCAAATATTTCAAAGCAAGAAGGTCCTTTATCAATATGAGATTGACAACTTTGTGATACCAGACTACAGTGTATCTTTTATTTCCTTTAACAGTGTTTAAGAGAAAAAAAGATTTTAACAATGACAAGGTATCATTTATCAGCTTAAGAATTTAACATTAAAAATAAATTTTTTTATTTTTATTTTTTTAATTAATTTATTTTTATATCAATCACAGATTAGGTACTTTGCATCCCAGGCATAGCCTCCTCCCTCCTTCCCTCCCACCCTCCCTCTCCCTCCCTCATCTCCCTCCTCCCCGCCCCC
>CM053753.1:36639287-36658158 GCA_028658305.1 Pachyuromys duprasi | reverse complement strand
TAAATAAATAATGGCTTCAATCCTCTCAATGAATTTCTGTTTACATGTAATAACCACACACAAAGAGAAATAAACGTACATCAGGAAACTTATTTGAAAAGTGTTTATGATAATAAGGCATGTAAGAGAACAACCTGTTGCCAGCAACACATTTTGCTATTTTAAGCAATTCTTTTTTAGAAAATTCTGGATGTATGTATATTATAATCTAACACTTAACTCCTCAGAATTATGTTTTTTTCTCTTTCTGTTATTGTAACCAATGTTGTTTTTATGCACTGGTCACAAATAACTTGCATTCATTTAAAAAATAATTGACAGTGGTATTGAATAAGAATTAGCTATGTTTTTGAGGACTGTTTTAAACACTGTTAAGCACTCTAAAAGCACCCAAACTTACCTCATATGTGATTGTCTAAATTTGGCTGAGTATGTAAAATTACAAGTTTTCTACAGACTTCCTGAATCTATGGTGATTTCTGTCTTTGCTGAGTTGAAACAAAACAACAAAGAAAGAATAAATTCAGAAAAATATCCCAGAGTCACGTCTGACAGCAGCTATAACATTTGCCATCGCCAATATTCAGTAAATCAGCTGAAGTTTTGCTGGTAGCAGCTGCAGTGTGATTCTGCTCTATTAAATTAGGTCACTGAAATTTCAAGTTGAACTTGATTATTTGAGCCAGCCTGGCAGCATAGCAGTTCAAACAGAGCATAAACGTGCAGGCAGAATTTGGCCTTGCCACTAATTATGTCCTGCTTGTGTGGCACGGCCTCATTCAATATGCTCAGGGCTGCAGTAAATCTTATCACAGTTTAGAGTGCCCATTGAGACTGAGCCAGGAGGAACTTCCCTTTCTGGGAAGAACCCAGAAAAGCAGATATCAGAAAAAGAGCAACTGAAGCATGAAGAGAGAATGGGATGGATGGCGATGGGTCTTTTCAGTTGTGGATTCAGCAAGAGGTTGTGTTTATTCCTCTGCTCCTTGTCCTTTTCTTTCTTACTCAATACACATGAACATTTTGAAGTGTGAAAATAGATATTGAACAACGTCAGATAACTACAATTTCTACAAACCTCTGCCTTGTTCCTACAGCTTTTGAAATTTATGTTATCAGTGGTCTAAACTGAATGCACAGAATTCTTTAAATATGAATTCTACTGCCTTAGAAATTTGAGAATTAGCAAAGGGAATGAAGGCCACCTACAGTGTCTGGGTACTCACTGCAGGAAAGAAGGAGAACAAAGATTCTGTATGTAGAGAATCTGGGGGAGTCGAAGGAATTTTAGTAGGGTGCCTGAACATTGTGGAGCTTTTGAAATATTTATAGCTTAATTCTTTCACCATAAACACGTTAAACAAAATAAAAGAATAATGCAATTACAGAAATTTAAGACTTTATTTTCTACTATAGTTAAATAGTTAAGTTTGTTTGTGTTGCTAAACATGCTAAAAAATAAATATTTACCCAATATTGCTCACAGGTTCTATAGTCATGATTTCATAATTTTTCAAATATGTATCACCAATTATTTAGCAGTTATATTTTTGTCTTCAAGTATATTTTGACTTCAAGTGTATTATCATTAAGACTTAATTCTCAGAAAGAGCCATCTAAATTTGTATATTGTAGAAGCAAATGATCCTTATATACAAAATGTGGAGAAACAATGTATAGTCTTAGTTTTGCCTGCTAATGTATAACACATCGCTTCTGGTCATTACACTTTAAAAAAGTCACAGTTCAAAATGTACTTGAAGGAGATTTAATAAGCCATCAGTGGTGGCACAAACATGCTTACAATCCCTCTGTAGTCCTAGACACCAGCATGAAACAGTTCTACAAACTTGTATACGTTTCCTTCTTCAACATGTACTTAGATTTTATAGGTTTCAGAATGTCTTACAATAGTTTTTTTAAATTTAAACTTATACTTTTAAAATTCATTTATTTTACATCCTGACCATAGCCCCCTCCCTTATGCCCTCCTAGTCCCTCCCTCCCTCCCTTTTCCTCCCCTATCCATTCCTCTAGTCCTTAGAAAGGGGGAGTCCTCCTCCCCTATCAACTGACTCCATTCTATCAAGTCTCATCAGGACTGCCTGGATCCTCTTCCTGTGTGGCCTGGTAAGACTGCCCCACCAGGGGGAAGTGATCTGGGAGTAGGCAACAGAGCCCATGTCAGAGACCACCCCTGCTTCCCTTACTAGGGAACCCACATGGAGCCTGAGCGGCCTGTTGGCTGGTTGCATCTGAGCAGTGGTCCTAGGTACTCTCCATGCATGGTCTTTGGCTGGTGCATCAGTCTCTGCAGCCCCCACTGTGCTCAGAGCTGTTGACTCTGTTGGTCTTCTTGTGGAACCCCTGTTCCTTCTATCCCCACACTTTTCCATAAGACTCCCTATGCTCTGCCCAAAGTTTGATTGTAAACAGGTCTGAAAGACATGCCCTCTACAACATATCAAATTATAAAAAGTCAGTGAACAGGGGAAAATTCGTGCACATTTGTGAGTATGAGTATTCTTCCAGCCCTCATTGTGGTGTGTACATTGCTTCAAAGTAAGTGGCCACACTTCCGAACCTAAAAGCATAGCCCTACATTTTACCTTCTGAAATCACAACAGATTGGGTTGGCTGCCTGATGTTGCGTCTGATCTTCCTAAATGTGCTCATGTTTGAAACTGCCCATAATAGGCCTGTTATCAGGGACACAGAGAAGTGTGGCTCCTAGCCGAGCCAATATTTGAATGTCCAGCACCTGAGTCCAGCATTTCGTAGAAATTTCTTATTAATTAAAGCAGAGAAATAGATTGGCAGACAAAGACACAAATTTGGAGAGAGAGAGAAAGAGAAAGAGAGGCAGAGGCAAGGGGAGACTCACCCTATAATAAGAAGGGAATTTTGTCATTTATGATAACATGGGGTGTGCCTAGGCATAGTTACGCTACATGAAATAAGCCACAAGCAAAATCCCAGATGCCCCAGCACTTCACTATCCTCTCATTAGCTTTGTCAGTTGAATACAGATTAGAGTCACCTAAAAGGAAAGTTCCAGCAGCAGAATTACCCAGATCAGGTTGACATGTGGGCATGTCTGGGTGGATTGTCTTGATCTGTAATTGATATAGGAAGGTCCAGTCCACTGTGAGTGTTAACATCCTTAGGCACAAATTATATTCTGCTTGTGTGGCACAGTGTGAGTCTCTGTCTCTGTCACTGTCTCTGTCTCTCTGTCTCTGTCTCTGTCTCTGTCTCTGTCTCTGTCTCTGTCTCTGTCTCTGTCTCTCTCTCTCTCTCTCTCTCTCTCTCTCTCTCTCTCTCTCTCTCTCTCTCTCTGGGTGGATTGTCTTGATCTGAAATTGATAGAGGAAGGTCCAGCCCACTGTGAGTGTTAGCATCCTTAGGCAGGTGTCCTTCCTTTGCTCTATAAGAAAGCTACATTTCAGCCTGCAAGCAAGCCCATAAACCACATTCCACGATGGTTTGTCTTCGATTTCTGCCCTGACTCCCCTCAAGGACAGAATGTGACCTATTAAAAAAGCTGAAATAAACTGTTTACTCCCCTAAATTGCTTTTAGCCAGAATATTTTATTATAGCAATGGAGATGAAGAGAGAAAAGTCAATTAGATGTGCTATACAAAATTTGAACTTACAGCCAACAAGATGGTTCAGCATTTAAGGGCTTGCAGGCAAGCCAGCCTACCTGAGTTTGACACCCAGGCCCCCACAGGATCATGATGTTCTATGATTGCCATATATGTGCCTTTCCCAATACACAGTCCTTTCCCAAAACACAGTCAGGGATATATACACACACACATAAGCCACATAAATGTAATAAAATGTTTAAGAGCTGAACTCATGATAGCGATGAGGAGAAAAGTACAGCTAATGAGAACTGGTGAAAATGAGGAACTCTTATTAAAAGGCTATGAAGGATAGATAATGCAGGATGAAAATGCCTGGAGCCCTCCTGTAGAGCAGGGGCACTAGAGTAATAGTGACTAGGTTGTGTACTTGACATTTGCTAAAAGATGGAAATATATGTGTTCTTAGTATAAATATGTCATAACTGTGTGTTGTCATCTACATGGTAATTAGAATGATTATGGTTAGCACTTCATAATGAGCATATATTAAAATGTTGTATAGAATAATTAGGTACAATATCTGCCAAATATATATATATATCTTTTATTATCAAAAGGATAACTATAACATGCTGAGGTATGACACGCACTGAACACCTCTAACTCATGATGTAACAACCACAGTCCCTTCACCCAACAGAGTATATCACAAATGGCTTTATTCCTGTTTTCACAAATACCCTAACTTATGTGACTTATGGACTTTACTTTGTCTACAAAGACCAATTCAGTACTTAATATATACATTTATTGGTTTCTTATTTAAAGAAACTTTAGGCAGGGGACTGATTGCACAATCAGTACAAGGTATTAAATTGTCTGCTAGTGTTCTAGTTAAGAGGCATGAGAAAGGGCCTTCCTCAGAGTCTCACCACTTGGTGTAGTTTACTTACTTAAAGCTTGCAGAGAATGAGGGCCTTTTCAAAGATCCAAGAAGGATCTCCACCTTCTTGTGAATCTACAGTTTCCAGAAATCCACTGATATTACCACTGAAAGCATCCCTCCCATCCATGGCTCCACCTGCTTCAGTTCCAAGTGTATCCTAGCAATGTCCTCCGGCTGTGGTTGTCTATTTTTGTCTATTATTGTTACACGTTTTGTTTGTTGGCTTCCTCTGTGTCCTTTTTACTTAGCACAAACTTCAAAATATTGTAATTGCTCAGTTACCAGGATTGTATTTACAATACTTTTAATTTAGTTAACACATAAAATGATGGGACTCGTCATGATGTGTCCCCACAAGGTTCATTTCATTCATTGTATCTCATTCATATTTAGTACCCTCAGCTCTTGTGCCTCCCACTCAACATTGCTTCCTTATATTTTTAATTTAGATGCATACAATAGCCTTTGCTTTTGTGTGTTATTCACTACATATTGTGTAGCATTTGTATATTTTCTTCAAAATTGATTATCCACGACCAACTCTATTCTATATGAGTTCTTTACAGTGAAGGGTGTGTTTGACTGAATAATAGCTCTTGGATAAAATGTATTTATTTGTTTTATTTTATGTGTTGTGATCACACCTAGGCCCTTGCACATGCAGCTTAATATTTCGGTAATGCTTTCAGTGATTGACACGTCCCAGCACTGTTGGAAATCTTTCCATTTAAATGATCTTTCTTTCATCTCTGAAGCTCATACTTTTTGGTCCTTGGTGAGATTACCCAGGTTGTATTTCACATTATCCTCATTATATTTTACTATCATCATAAAATTGAATTCAGTCTCAAAGGGCAGCATTTTACTATTCTTTAGCCTATCCATATATTATTTTTTTCTGGTACAGAAGACAATTTTAATAGACTAATTAAAATATTTTGGAATAGGAAACAATCTGCTTTAAGGAAGAAAAACTAATTTGGATGCATAATGCCTGTGTTTTCACTCAAGATCATTTCACCTTACCTCACAGCAACAATTCTCCCCTGAGTGGGCAGCATGTGCTGAATACCCATGAAGACAGTAACTTTTGATTTTAATTTGTTATGATTTCTTCTTAATTCGGTCTTGAGATTTCTCATGAGAATGGCTGTTAGCTTTAGCCTGCCTTTACTAGGAAGAAAATTAAGCTCTACTGTGTGTTCATGTGTTTGCATGTGTGTGTGTATGTATGTGTGTATGAGAGAGAGAGAGAGAGAGAGAGAGAGAGAGAGAGAGAGAGAGAGTTGAATAAATCATAACACTCAGTATATGTGAAACAAAAAAAAAGATTATTAGTTTTGGGTCTCATGGAGGTTAGGGAAGCTGATGGGAAGATGCAGTGTCTGGAGTTGATATGGTTAGCAAGCAGAAAATGAGACAAAGAGAAAAGAGCTCATGGAAATATGTCTGTGCACATGTAATTAGATGTTATCCTGTACTTCCATATGGGGGTTGAATAGAACCAAGTTTCCAAAAAAAAACATTCTTCCAAGGGAACCCAACTTTAATGGCTCTAACATTGACCAGGGCCTTTATCAGGGTCAGAGGCTCCTGACAGTTAGGCTTTAGTATGTGAAATGAGGAGCAGAGGGCTGGGGAAATGATCAGTAAGCAAGAGTGCATAGTGAGCAAGCATGAGAACCTGAGCTTTCATAATCTAGCACCTATGTAAGTAACTGGGTATGGCTGTACACTATTGAGACTTCATTGTGTAGGGGGTGAAACAGAAAGACCGCGAGGATTTTCTGGCTACCATCCAAGCTCTAGTGTCCATGACATATGCCATCTTAAATAAATAAGGGGGAAATGATAGAACAATACCCCAATGTCCTCCTCTGGTTTAGCATATGGGTGCAGGTACACAAACACACACAGACACACAGACACACACACACAGAGAGAGACAGAGACAGAGAGACAGAAAGAGAGAGAGAGAGAGAGAGAGAGAGAGAGAGAGAGAGAGAATGGAACACATGGGCTATAGTGGAAACTGTATTGTAGGGAGGGATGGCCAAGTTGTGCAGAGTACAATAGAGTTTAAAGAATCTTATGTAAGTGCTGAGGGTAGAGTCCTTGGAAGCAACTACATTTAACAACAGTTAAAGATTACAACAGTTAACGAGTCCCCTCCCTCTTCCTACTTCTTTTCATATATCAAACAACAAATGAAGACATGGTTATTTTAATTCTAGATGAACTCCATAATATTTCTACAAGTGTGTTTTTGTTGTTGCTGCTGTATGTTAAATACACTTTTGTATTTGCCTTAGAATGTATTATTTGAAAATCTAACTAAGATAGTGCTGGGAATCCTATTCTAGGTTTAATATCTTTCAAGCAGTTGTCATGTTTTGGTTTGTGGCTTATGATTAGTATTTGGCTTACACAGGAATCTCTATCAAGACAGTTTGTCCCTGCCTTCACTTATGGTACTCCAGGTAAATTACTATAAGCCTACTTTTCTGTCTTTGTGTATATACTTCTGAGAATATATATATATATATATATATATATATATATATATATATTTCTTGATATACAATAATAAAAATAATAAATGCAAAATTTATGACAATCGAAACATAACAGTATCATATTCTTATCATTTGCATTTATATCTTATGCATTCTATTAGATTTGTGAGAAAAATAAAACTCTGATTTTTCCTCAAATATTGAGTATTGTAAAGAATGAAATCTCATCTCATTTGTGGTATTTTGTATTTATATTAAAGTTGTGATAACTAGTTTTATGTCAACTTGATGCAAACTGGAGTCATAAGAGAGGAAGTAGCCCTATTGAGAAAATGCTTCCATAAGATAAGGCTGTAGGCAGGCCTCTAGAACATTTTCTGTTTTTTTTTTTTCACTTTTAAAAAATTTATTTGTATTTTTATATTAATTACAGTTTATTCACTTTGTATCCCAGCTGTAGCCCCCTCCCTCTTCCCCTTGTACCCTGCCCTCCCTCCTCCATCTCCTCCCATGCTCCTCTCCAAGTCCACTGGTAGGGGAGGTCCTACTCTCCTTCCTTCTGACACTGGCCTATCAGGTCTTATCAGAGATGGCTGCATTGACATCCTATGTGACCTGGTAAGACTGCACCCCCATCAGGGGGATTTGATCAAAGAGCCAGCCACTGAGTTCATGTCAGAGACAGTCCCTGTTCCTATTACTAGGGAACTCACTTGGAGACTGAACTACAATGGCTACATCTGTGCAGGGCGTCTATGAGTTTTAGGTTATCTCTATGCATGGTCCTTGGTTGGACTATCAGTCTCAGAAAAGAAATCTGTACCCAGAATTTTTTGACAAGTTGCTCTTCTTGTTGAGTTCTTGTCCCCTCCAGATCTTCCTGTCTCCCCTTCTTTCATAAGATTCCCTGCCCTCTGCCCAAAGTTTGGGTATGAGTCTCAGCATCTCCTATTAGTGCTCTATAGAGGGCGACCTAGCCCATTGTGGTTGGTAACATTCCTAGGCTGGTAGTTCTGGGTTCTGTAAGAATGCAGACTAAGCAAACTATGAGAAGCAAGACACTAAACAGCACCCGTCCTTGACCTCTGCATTAGTTTCTACCTTCAGATTCATGCCCTGTTTTTGTCCTGACTTCCTTCAGTGATGGGTTTCGAGGTGGAAGTGTGAGCCAAATGAATCCTTTTCTCCCCGGCTGGCTTCTGGCCATGGTAATATAGCAATAGAAACTATAACTAAGATAATAGTTATCTTACCTGTTGTTCTTAAATAACAAACCCATAAAGTACACTCATAATGACAATGTGTGCTATAGAAAGTACTCTATTATTTATAAGTCTCTGATTATTTATATCACATGTGGTCTTTCAAATCCCTTGCACTTGGTATGTATTTCACATGGTGAGCATGCAGAGTGAACAGCATAGAGAGGCTTCCTGTTCTAAAATATGTAAAGGAAACTCAGTAAGTCTGCGAATTTCCTTTTAATCTAAGAATTCTGATCTCCCACAAAAGATAGGCTAAGAATAATGGCAAATATTGTCCATTCTTAGTGGTATAATGATCAGGTCCAAGGACTCAGAACAATGAAGGAGCTAAGCCTTGAAGCTCATATAGTCAGTCAAGGAGGAATGTATCTATCACTAAGTAGTAACAGCATACATTTTCATAAATTAAAATTTCAATTAACTTTCTCTCTCTGTGCCATTGGTTTTCCCAATATAGCAGATGCATTCATAATTTTTCACTTCAAGTAAATCTCAAAATATTTACCATTATTTTAGAAAATATTCTTCTTCAGACCTATTGCCACAAACAATATTGGTTAGAATCAAATCTCACAACATTATTTGCTTGGAAAAATAAACCTGATAATCCAATAAAAGCCTTTAGTTTTACATTGATTGATAATCATTACTCTAATGAGAACCGTCTAAATATAGTCTGAATATAATATCTAGAGTAATGTTCCATTTATTTATGAAAAAGTCAGAATATAATTATTTCTACAGAATGTTTATTATATAAAAATCTTGGCTATATTCTTTAGACTTGTATAATTTTACATGTTATATTTTTTAAACATTGTAAAAAAACATTGGAATATTTTTACTGATAAGTCTTCCCTTCCCTAAAATATTTTCAAATTGCTTTGAATATTGCATGTGATAGATTTGATCTTATTTTAGGAAATAGTAGAGATTTCAAATGTGTTAATTTCTTTAATGTTGAAAGTTTATTTTTAAAATGCATGGAACTAAAGAGAACATATGTGCACATTTGTACACACATACACAGAATGAGATAGAAGAGTAAGTAAAGAGAGAGGGGGGAGAGGGAGGGAGGAAGAGAGAGGCAGAGATAAAGACCAATCATTCCTCTACTAACTGACAGGACACTTTTTCAGAAACAGTGCTAAGGTTTGAATGACCTTAATGCAGAATTTAGACCAATAGATGAGTGAATTAGAGAAATGCCACTTTATAATCTTGAAAACAAGTTTGCCAAACATTGTTTCCACTTGCTTTGGATAGCAGAGCACAATAATCAATTTTCCATAAGTAACACGTTTTATTTTTCAAAAATAATTTACTGTGAAGTATATACATAGAAAATATTGACACAGATCCCTTGATTTCAGTTACAAAGTTTATAGGCAATTGTAAGATAGAAACAATCCTACCATAAGGTGAAGAAACAGAGACTACTATGGGTTGTTTAAGTGTGGTACATTTACAAAATGGAATACTACTCAGCAATTAAAAGCAAAGAAATCATGAAATTTGCAGACAAATCGTAGGAACTAGAAAAGATCATCCTGAGTGAGGTAACCTAGAAGCAAATAGACCTATATGATATATACTCACTTATATGTGGATATTAGCCATATAATACAGGATAAACATACTAAAATCTATAGTCTTAAAGAAGCCAAACAACAAGAAGGACCTTAGGGAAGATGCTTAATCCTCATTCAAAAGGGCAAACAGGATAAACATCAGAAGTAGGAGAAGACAAAGAACAGGACAGAAGCTCTCCACAGAGGACTTCTGAAAAACTCTATCTACCAGAGTATAGAAGAAGATACTGAGACTCACAGCCAAACTTTGGCAGAATGCCAGAAGCCATATAGAAGAAGAGGAAGATAGAAAAAACTGGAGGGGACAGGAACACCATAAGAAGAACAACAGAGTCAAAATGCTCAGGGGTGCCTGCAGCTACTGGTACTCCAACCAAGGACAATGCATGGAGAGGACCTAGCACCCTTGTTCAAAGGAAGCCCCTTGGCTGCTCAGTTTCCAAGTGGGTTCCCCAGTAAGGGGTACATGGGCTGTCTTTGACATGAAATCAGTGGATGACTCTTTGATCACCTTTCCTTGGGGGGGGTGCAGCCTTGCCAGGACACAGAGGAAGATGATGCATCCAAGCCACATGAGACCTGATAAGCTAGGGTCAGACATAAGGGGAGGAGGTTCTCCCCTATCAGGGGACAAGGGAAGGGACATAGGGGGGGAAGAGGTAGAGAGGGTGGGAGTGGGATGAGACTAGGAAGGGATGCAGCAGGGGTATAAAGTGAATAAATTGAAATAGATAAATGTGTAAATAAAACTAAATTTAAAAAGCCATTGATAATACTTTAGTTTCCATACTTCTTTCGGTTATTACTGAGACAATAGATTTGTGTGTCAAATAAAACTGTTGCTGCAGAGGAATTTTAATCCAACATGGCTGTTCTGATCGCATCCAAAGACCTTTTAGAACTGTGTGATCCCACTGGAATGCAGACATGACCTTAGTACATACCTTTATACCCAAATAATGTAGGTAAAGTCTGTTTGTAAGTGATGTTTAATTGAGGGGCAGATGAAGTATTGTTTTGACAGAGTGAGTCTGAGATAGGATACTTCCAACTCGCATGCAAATAGACAGGAAAGAGAAACTACTTCAGAGCAGAACGATACAGAGTAGGTTTTAGTAGATAGAGTACAGAAGACAATACAGTAGAGTACAGAAGAGAGTTCAGGAGAGAAGGTAGCACAGCTGAGAAAGGAGCAGAATTGAGTAGAGTAGGGACATCAGTAGAGAAGACAGTAGAGTATGGTAGAATACAATACAGGACAGTACAGGCGGTTCAGAACAGTTCAGTTGAGGGCAGTTCAGTTGAGTTTTGCAGTTCAATTCATGGAGTTCAGAAGTGGAACAATTCAGGAAAAGCTGAGAGAAGCCAGTGTAAATAAGTCAGTTAGGAAAGGAGTTTTGAGCCAGAACAGCTCAGTTGAATCAGCCAGATAGAGTTCAGAAAGAACTGGAATATATGAATTTTCTTAGCAGTAAGCCTCCAAGACAATTTTATCAGGAAAATAAAAGTACTGTTAAAGTTGTTCTGTATTTGTGTGTGTGCGCGCGTGCAAAACAATAAAAGCCAACAAGTTGAGACCACTTGTTAGAGGAGCTGGTAGAAAGGGTTGGGTGGAGGAAAGAGAGGGAGGTAAATTATATTTACATGCAATTATGATTATATACAATATACATAATACATAATATATAATTATATATATGCAATTATATTTTAAAATGTTTAAGAAAGTGTTGCTAACTACATATAAATATAGGTAAATTGAGAAGATGCTAATAAAAAAGACAAATAAGAAATTCAAACTCCTTGCCTTTTGAAACCAAAATGAAGCATCTTTGATCTCTCTCCTTCTGTTGTCATCACTGTAACTTCTAAAGTGTTGTGCCTCAGCTAAGCACTACTGAGAGGACCTTGAGCTGTAAGAAAAGAAGAACTTCTGGAGTCATTCTGAAACCAGGGATGAGAATGAGATTTTAAGTAAGCTCCACGTGATTAAGAAGACAGAGATGTTCTCTGTAAATTCTGAGACCTCTCAGTCCTATTCCTCTAAAACACTATGACATCTCAGGAAAATGTTCAGGGCAAATATTTTTTGAGATTAAGTGATTTCTTAATAATGAAAGCATTTGGTACTTTAGATACTTTACTATGTATGTACACGTGATGTATATTCGTTAGAGACATGGTAACACATTCTTTGTGTTTTCATACACTCAGGTGGACGAAGAACAAATATAGAAATAAGGAGAGGAGAATCTCTTATGGAATGAGCAGACCTGAGCTATTTTTTCCCTTCACAAATTTATGAACACTCTTGCAGAAAATGGTATAATATCTTTGAAGTTTTTGTGTCGTTTGGCCATTTGTACATGAAGTAAGTCAACTCAAAGGAATATATTTCCAGGATATGCAGTAATGGCTGGCAAGTGTGAAGTCTCTTATCGACATGATGCTCTTACAATGTGAAATGCAGCACACGGACTCATCTGCTGCCTACTCTCTGAAGCTGCTTCCAGGCACACTGCTGCCAACACCTACACCAAATACCTGCACCTACACCTTCAACAACTGCCTCCAAAATGTGTCCAAGGGCCCTCAAAATGAATTGTGTTTCCTAGTGCATATTTTGCCTTGTTTATTGCATGAATATAACATATGCCTATGACATGTACAGAAACAGAAAAGAAAATGGTCACAACTTACAAAGTGCAAAAAAAAAAAAATTAAATAGCAATAGGAAGCAACATGCTACCCAAAGGTCTGATGAACACAGTTTATGCAGAAGAATCACACTGCCGCTGTCCAGGAGTGTGTTCTTCACATCCTCATGCTCCAATTATCTCAGTGGGAACTTGATATATGATATCATTGGTTCCCAAGTCTGGCTGTAAATTAAATTTTCCTTGAGAGCTTAAAAGATTCCTTCCTCCAATATAATGTCAGAGTTTCAGAAAGCATAGCAGGGTAATGGTTAGTATTTATCAAAATCCCCAGATAATTCAGTGTGCACTAGACATCAGAAGCACTGAACTGGGCATTCAGAAAAGACTGTATGGCCTTTATTTTTCTGCATTTTCTAGAAAGGCTCAATCTCCGCCAGTTTTCCACTCTACAAACTAAATAGTAAAATGTTGCAACGTCTACACTATTATTTCAGATATGAAATTGTATGTTTTTCATCCACATGCTCTCAGGTAAGCCTTATGAAGAAAAGCTATTTCAGATGCAATGGGCAACACCTTAGAGAAAATGTAGAATTAGGATGCTTTTATAATACTCTGTCTTTGAATCAGAACCCTTTCAGGTCAAGGTGTTCCAATGAAATAATGTTTGGTAAATCCACAGGAAAAGTATTCTTTGTGATTCATTATACTTTCTGAGTCCCTTTTTAGAATTTGTTATATGTGGGACTGGAGAGCCAGTTTTGGCAGTTGGCCACACAAGACTGCCACTGCAGAAGACCTGGATTTGGTTCTCAGAATTGATGTCAGGTGCCTAAAGCTCCAGCTCCAGTTGATTTAATGCCCTTTGATAGATATCTTCACTGATAAAGACATACCCCCACATGCATAATAAAAAACAATAAAAGATATTTTAATTAAAAGGTAATGTAATGAGTTTTGTTTTAAAAGAAAAATATGTAATTGTCAATTAGCTTTTAATTTGAGGCTTAAAGCCATTTCTCCTTTGTTGGTACTGAAGATACTCTTATTGATGTAAGCACATATTCAATTGCTCTCTTAATTTGCCACATGGGTGAATATGTACTGTCTTGGGGTATCATCAACTAGTCCTTAATTCTCACCTAGGATCTGGGCATTGCTGGTCATGGCTGAATTTCTTGGCCTTACAAAGTGTGTTTCAATTTATGTTCCTTCTGTCTTCTTTGATTTTTGTTTCACTTTTCTTCCTTTAATATTAATTATTATTATTTTAAAAAATTTCATTCTTTCCCCTCTGTTCGCCTTTTAGCTCTAACTCTGTTACTCTGGTGGCTACATTAGGGTTTATGGTTTCCATACATAACTTAACACAAGTCTGCCTTCAAAGTAATGTGAGAGCATATCATGTACGATGTCTAAAGCTTCTAGCAGTGTGTTTCTATTTGCCCCACTACTGACACAAGGCTTTTGTAAATTCTCTATCCAGCTCCCTATAAACACTTAGGTTTCCCATTCCACACATGGGAACAAGTGACTTCCCTTACCCTTCCACATAAGATCCACATAAGACTGTTCCCAGTCTTTTCAGAAGGCTTTTCCCTGGTATCACTAGTGCCCTCATATGCAGTAGCATTTTTACCCTGTTAAGTACTCAAACTACTGCTGATTTCTAGTGGTTTCTCTATGTAGACCTTTCCTTGTTAATATTCTCCTTCAGGAAAACATTTTCTATGTTGTCTCAGCTGCATCTCATCTCAAGGATCTATTGGGTTTCTTGTCTTTAACGCACAGGCCACTGGAGCAATCATGGAGTTCATATCATTTGTTCCTAGATCTCAAGTTTCATTCTATTTTAATATCTAATAAGCAGTGTTCATTGTCTTGTATATTTTGTGTACTTTCTTTTAGGATTATTTAAGAGAATAAATTCAGTTACTGTTACTCATTTTAACTGGGAACAGAAATCTTGGCCAGTAGCCACAAACCTAGCCCATCTTTATATTTTATGTAAATAAAATATCATAAAAGAAAACAAAACCTAACACACTGAGATCATAAAAAAAAACAAACAAGAAAATTTTCCCAATAGAAGGCCCAAGAAACAGAGACCCAGAAATCCCATAAAAACACGAAACTGGAAGCTCTGATAAATACACAAAGGACCTGATTCAGATCTTCTCAGGTTCTATGCATTCTGCCTCAGTCTCTGTAAAAATATGTGTGAAAATAATTTTTATTTAGAGACCCTTGTTTTCTTGGTGTCCTTCACCTCATTTGGCTGTCACATATTTTCTGCCTCCTCTTCCACATGGTTCCCTGAGCCTTGAGGGGAGGGTTTTGGTGGAGACCTCCCATTTAGGGCTTGGGGTTCCCATGTCTCCTGTTCTCTGCATCCCCCATTCTCTACATGGTCTCTGGATTTGTTCCAACGTACTGCAACAGAAAATTTCTTTGATGCTGGCTGAGCAAGGCACTGATCTCTGTGTATAGCATAATGCCTTGAGAGTCATTTTATCACTACATGATTTTTGTTTGTTTGTTTAGAGCAGTAGTGTTTGATCTTGGTCCTGGGATATCTAGTTTCTGGATATTGGTCATCAGAGCAGTGTTGGAAATGGGTTGCATCTTATAGGGTTGTACTTAAGTAAAGTTAGATATTGGCTGGTTATTCCCACAAGCTTTGTGTCACCACTGCCCTAGCATTTCTTGCAAGCAGGATACTATTAAAGATCAAAAGATTTATGGATGGGTTGTTGTCTGTTTCTCACTGGGAAGCATGAACAAAGGATGCTAGAATGCAAGGTGATCTTGAAAGGTTTTAAACACATGTTCTGCCATAATATGTGAAATTTTTAGTAGACTATGCCAATGCATTTTTATAATTCCAGAGGCTAGTCTCTAATAGCAATCACGTCTCTCCATATAATTGTCAAGTGAATGCTATAGTGTAATATGTATTAGTTGTTATAAACATTCTGTCAAAACTGGACACAGACAAAACCTGAAAAAATCAATGGCTTCCATGGAAAGTGAAACATAACTGCCTAATGAAATTAAGAAGTGTGTCTAGGAACTGTGTCACTGGACACAAGAGTCAGAAAGTAGTGAAAGGAAGATACTTGTTGAAAATGGAAACTTACTAAATTTGTCTGTTGATATACAATGAGACATAACTCAACATGAAGGGAAAAGAGAAAGATATACCTGGACACAAAATGGTTTCTGCTGGTCATTGCAACTATGTTTTCTAAAGGTAAAAATTGTTTTAAAAGGACATCACTTTAGAATATTTCTGAATTATTCTTGCTGCAAAGTACAACTTGAACATTCTCAAGTTCAATGACTATGTGCTCAAAGAAAAAATACTTTAATTTATTAAATTTTATGATTTAAAAGGAACTGCATAGTAAGGAAATAATGGTGGCATGTACCTTTAATACCAGCACTCAGAGGTAGAAGTAAGCAGATATATCTGAGTACAAGGCCAGCCTTGTCTACAGAGTGAATTCCAGAGTGTACAGCCAGGGCTACCCACAGAGGAACCCTGTCTTAAAAAAAATACTAAACTCCAAATGGCACCATATAAACACTCAAAACACAAAGTAGTTGTGGGATTCAATTACAGAGGTGAGGCTGGCATGGACCCACACGTAAGGGCAAGAAGGACCTAAACAAAAGAAAACACTGCCAAAGAGGAGGCAGAGTTCTGGTATCATTGATGTACTGGGATGGGTTTGCAGGGGCTCCCCTTTTCTGGGCACAGGGGAAAAAGAGTAGGGGAATGAGGGAGCAATGGATGGGAAAGATCTAGAGGACAGGAAGGAGGAGGCTGAGATTGAGATGTGAAGTAACTAATTTAGTAAAACTTATAATAAAAACATGGAGATGCATATTAATAAGGAGGCAAGAGGGCACTGAATATTTCCAATAGGGAATTAAGAAGGCTGAAGCTTAAAGAGAGAAGTTGGTGTTTGACAAATATACATATATATTGAGAGAGAGAGAGAGGAGAAATTGTTCCCGCTGTACCATGTACATTTTATAATTTTATATAAAGATATTTTTTAGTTATTTCTGTAAGTTTGAAAATCCTGTTCCGATTCCAATCTGACATTACATCATTGCAAACTGTCAAGTGTTAAATTATTCCAGAAAAAAGGAGATGCAAGCCTTCCATCAGTAGTGTCCATAGGAGAGAAAAATTTCAGACTTCATTTATACATGCAGAAGAGTTCACAAAGACAACCATCTTAAACTAGAGCACACTTCATTGAAGGAGACAGCTCTATTATTTACATTGATTTAAGGGAACAAATTTCAATTCATTAGAAAACAAAACAAACCAGATCCATCACATAATCCAGGTATACAACAGTTTTGGGTATTTACCTCAATATCTCTCTATTCTACTACAGAGATATTTGTTTTTTAATGTCCATCACTGCTTAGTTCACAACAGCAAGGAAACAGAAACAGCCTACATGTTCATTAACTGATGCACGGGTAGTAAAAGTGTGGCATATTAACACAGTGGAGTCTTGTCCAGATGTTAAGAAATATGTTGGGATTCGAAGGTAAGTAAATGGAGCTGGGAATGGTCATTCCAAGTGAGGTAGCCCAGACTCAGAAAGATAAACACTGTGTGTTGTCTCTCCTTTGTAGATGCTAGTTTTGACTCCCTAGACATGTGGGTTTCTTCTGTAATATATGCAAAGGTCATAGAATTAGTAAAGGGCATGAGGGTTTTGAGGGAGGAAAATAAGAACACAGTGATAGAAATGGGACAAGGGGAATAAAGGAGTAGGAAGGGCTGATAAGAAAGGAATAAGTGACGGTGGAATAGAGAATAGATGACTAATACTAAAGACCTTCAGAAAAAGTCATATGAAAAAACCACTATCAGAAGCTTCCCAAAATAGCAACACGTGCGTGAATAAAATGCTTAACTGAATTTACCCTTTGTAATAGGTAAAAATGTCTCTATGGACACTACAGACTCACAAATAAAAACACCACCAACAGGCATAATTTGTGTATATTAAAAGTGTTGGAAAGTGAGTTCATACATATCCTCAGTGCTCTTTGCTCCAGATCTTTATGTTGAAGCCCCTCTGCTGAAAATGATATATGTTTGAGTCATAGAACGCTGAGAAATCTGCGTGGAAGCTCCATCATGGAAGAGGAGAAAAATAACCTTTTTCAACTACAAATACAGTGTAGTAGCTTTGGCATGAACACCGTAGAGCTGAACAGCCACTTTCTGAGTTCTTTAAAGCCTGCTCCATTGAACTAAGTCCTACAGATTTACTGTTACAGCTGTAGATCGGTGCAGCTCACATTTCATCAGAGATACATTTTTTTTTTTTTTTTGCAGTAGATGGAGATAAACACAGATACTCACAACTGTTTATGGTTTGGAGCATAAAAGATCATGGAAAGCTCAACCCTAAATAGGGTGTGCAACATTACACTACATACTTTTCTGTGGCTCAGGATGCATCACCAAAGAGGGGGCCGAATTACTTTAAAAACCCAGAGGATGAATAGGAATACAACAAAACAGTATTTTCTGGACACAACAGACAGTGACACATGTGAACACTCAGTAGTCGTGGCAGCATGCACAACTCTGGCGCTAGATCTAGCCAGGCAACATTACGATGGCACTCTAAAAGCAAATCTTTTACAATCTTGAGGAGCAAGAGGAATAGTATAAAAACAATCTTTTAAATCAAATATAATTTTAAAAGTATCTCTAGGTATAGCAGAAGGGGTAGGTAACCCAGGTTGTAAGGCTCCCATTAACTCTATGGTTTTATTTACCTTTTGGAGATCTTGTAAGAGTTTCCATTTTTTTTTATTTCTTTTTTATTACAAAGATAGGGGAATTCCATGGAGAGTTCGATAGACCGCTTTCAAGCTGTTCCTGTACTAACTGCTAGGCGGCTTTAATTTTCTCGATAGAGGCCACTGATACACCCACACAGGATCGTCCATATTTTAAATTATTGGATCTGCATGGGGTACAGGTTGTTCAGTGACCTCCCCTAAAAATGACCTAACCCCGTTTTAAATTTACTTGGGGTAGGTATTAATGGCTGAGTTATGCCTTGTCCAGATTTTTCCAATCCAGAATTTGGTAGTTGTCCTAGGTCAGAGCATAATCTGATATAGTCAGAAATATCCCCTTTCTTTCTAAAGGGTCTCAAGGCAGCTCAGCAAGCACTGTTAGCATTCTCATAAGCCAATTATTTTACTAATAATAAACCAGACTTTTCATCACTTATAAGTCTGTTTG
>CM053753.1:36617189-36638787 GCA_028658305.1 Pachyuromys duprasi | reverse complement strand
ACAAGGACTCCAGCAAAGCTTGAGTGAAAGGTGCTGTAGCACCATATTGAGCACATGCAACTTTTAATTCCTTTAATCGTTTAAAAGGTAGAGATGCATGGATTCTCGTCATATTACCTTGTCCATCAGGTTGTTTTAGAACTGGAAAACCATAAAACTCAGTTGTATCTTCTCCATTTTGTCTAGCTTCTTGTAAAGAAGCTTGTAAGGGAGACACAGCTGTCCGTACAGTAGACAGAGGCTGAAGTCCCTTTGTCACTGCAATTTTAGCAGTCCCAGGAGGGCGGCCCAAACTTGCAACTGATGGCGTTAAGGATCGAGCCTTGCCTTCCCCAGTAGTTAATTTTTTAATTTTTTTGCTTATTTTTTCCAAGCCACATTCTAATCTTTTAATTTCTTTTTGCCAAGGCTTACACTTTTTAACATGCATAGCCTGAATTGGAGGGTATCTCTCAGGAAAATACTGATTTGGTTCATCTTCTATCTCTGAAACCTCATTAGGATCTGAGTCATCTGCAAAGTACTCTTCTGACAAGTAATTACTGACATCAGAAGAGAAATACGTCTCCTCTGATGGAGTGGACGGCCTAATATAATTTTGCCTTGAAGGCTGACACCTTTCTAACTTCTTTTTCTCTGAGCCTGAAAGTTTAACTTTCTCAGTTTCCTGTTTCTTATACAGACTTTCTTTAATTAAGTTCCATACAAAAAACACTAGGCTACTGCCTTGTCCCATTCTTTATTCTCGGAATTACTCACTGCTCCTTCAATAATAGACTCGAGCTGGAAAACAAACCAGTGGTGTCCTTTACTTTATCCTTGTATCTCAGGCCCCAAGTTGGGCGCCAATTCTGCCAGAGCCTGCCAGCAGAGCAGAACGGGGTTCTGAGTCGGGAGTGAGGATTGAAATTAATAATGTACACTACACATATTATGTTCCGAGAGGCTTCTGGCCGCTTGCTCGTGGCTCCAATGAGCCCTATAGTGTCAATATGCTCTTTATCCGAAAAGCCACAAGACCAGCCAGCCTTGTTTATTTATACAAACAGTTTACACAAAGGGTTAATTTTTACAAGGAAGTGAGGCAGAGTTGAGATTTCAAACAAGCTCTCCCACCTGTTGTCCCTAAACAAAAGGCGAATGGACTTTCAAATCCTTCCCTGTCTCCAAGGGAAGGCCTGGAAAGAACCTGTCTTCCTGTGCTGAGACTTGCATTTCAAATAGCCGCCAAAAGCAGCTATGACCTGGCCCAAGACACATCATAGGATGCGGAGGTTGACACAAAGTCACATCCCTAGTTGAGATATTTTCAGTTATGAACTGTTGGGGAAGGATAGTTAGGGTTTAAAAAACTATTTATTTTTTATAAATTACATTTATAATAATAAATTATTATAATAGTTTATTATAACAAAAATAAATTTATAATAATAAAATTGATAAATTTATAATAAATTTTATTATTCACATTGTATCCCAGCTGGAGCCCTGTCCCTCATCCCTTCCCAATCCCACCCTTCCGTCTCCTCCCATGCCCCTCCCAAGTACACAAGAAGGGAAGGTCTTACTCCCCTTCTTTCTGACCCTAGCCTATCAGGTCTCATCACGGATGGCTGCATTGTCTTCCTCTGTGGCCTGGCAAGGCTTCTCCCTCTCAGGAGGAGGTGATCAGAGAGCCAACCATTGAGTTCGTATCAGAGACAGCCCCTGTTCTGCTTACTAGGAATGGTCTTAGACACTGAGCTGCAATGGGCTACATCTGTGTTGGGTTTCTAGGTTATCTCAGTACATGGGCCTTGGTTGGAATATCAGTCTCAGAAAAGAACCCTGTGCCCAGAAATTTTTGATTCTGTTGCTCTCCTTGTAGAGCCCCTGTCCTCTCCAGGTCTTTCTAACTTCCCCTCCTTTCATAAGATTCTCTGCACTCTGCCCATAGTTTGTTTAAGAGTCTCAGCATCTGCTTTGATACCCTGCCGGGTAAAGTCTTTCAGAGATCTTCTATGGTAGGCTTCTGTTCTGGTCCCTGGTTTTTTCCTGTTCTGATATCTGTCCCATTTGCCTTTCTGAGTGAGGAATGATTATCTTACCCAGGATCCTCCTTCTTGCTTAGCTTCTTTAGGTATACAGATTTTAGTATGTTTACCCTATCTTATATGTCTAATATCCACTTATAAGTGAGTATATACCATGTGTGTCTTTCTGCTTCTGGGATAGCTCACTCAGGATGATCTTTTCTAGTTCCCACCATTTGCCTACAAATTTATGCTTTCCTTGTTTTTAATTGCTGAGTAGTATTCCATTGTGTAAATGCACCACAATTTCTGTATCCATTCCTCAGGTGAAAGACATCTGGATTATTTTTAGGTTCTGGCTATTACAAATAAAGCTGCTACGAACATGGTTGAGCAAATTTCCTTGTTGTATACCTGAGCATCTTTTGGATCAATGCCTAGGAGTACCACAGCTGAATCTCGAGGAAGCATTATTTTCTAAATATGCAATTCATGAGTATGTGCTTTTTATTATTATTTAATATTTTTTAGTGTGTGGCCTTAGGTAGGTGGAAGATGATCTAGGAAATAGCCACACACCCAAGAGTATGTAGCCAGTATGAAATGGACTGGATAGGATTTTTTAAAAATGCAGGTAAAACATTAAGTGGGAGTAGAAAGAGGGGATGATTTTGGAGGAATTGTGGAGGTCAATATGGTAAAAATACAATGTATGGAACTTACTAAAAATATAGTAAAAATAAGAGGGAACTAATAGCCTTCATGCTCCTTCAATCACTGTAGGGTTCAAACATTCTTATTTAATTATGTTACAAAAGAAAAGAACAAAATACAGTTTAACTAAAATGTACAGCATGAATCAGATTCCAAAAATGAAGTGGAAACAATTGTGGATCTCAGAGCTAACTTTCAGGATTAACAACTGAACTTCAGTGGTTTCTGTGAGAGCTGTGATTGAATATATGCTAGAATTTTTAATCAGAAAGCCCTGAGAGCATGTTTTACTGCTGACATTTCTGTGAGGTTACTTTCCAGTATTTCTACAATCTGCCCAGATGGTTTCCTCTCCTGAGTGCAGAGGTGTTATATAAAACATGATCCTGACAATAGTAATTAGATCTTTTTATTGATAAGAAACTTTTAATCTGCGTGTTTCCTTGGTCCTGACTTTTTTTTCTCCCTCTTAGCACAAAAACATTTTTTATATCCATAAACTTGATTTTTAAAATGTTCTGTTGTTGTTTATAAGTCAAAGGAAGGATGCCGGTCAATTTCTTTAGCGTCATTTTTCTTTTCCTTATTTGCAGTGATGTTGACTATACTTCTAAGATACACTGTGAGGAAACACAATAACGTCTGCCAGCAGTGAATTTCCAACAGTGAACAGGACCCAGTTCACACAAAGAGAGCATGATTAAGAAAACAGTTGATAATTTAATAGAAACTGTGTTAACAAATGGTTTAAATGATTGAATTTAACATTATCCTCAGAATATTATCTTTATTCAACCCCCTACTTCTGTTACAATATGGTTTATTATATATGAATAATTGATAGGTTATCTGATTTTAGAGAAACTCATAAAAATATTATTTTTATAATAATTGTATATTTTCACCTACCAACCTATTTTAGTCACTTCTTCCAAGATCACATCTCAAAAGTACTTACTATTTTTCAATATAATACTTAACAAAGACTGAGTTTAATTTTATCATCTACTTATGTATATACTTACAATTATAAAATTATGGAATCATAATTTTAAATTGACCTATGACCTAAAAATGCATATAATATCAGTAATATTGCAGTTCCTACATACTTCTCCATAAAATTCATTTTATGTAATTGCAAAAATAATCATATTTTGTTATGTTTACATTTATTAACTTGTGTAATTTTATCATAAGCCTATGATTCTTTGAACATGTGATTTTACTTTAAGGACATAAAAATGGTAACATAATTAACTTGAACTTTTTGTTTACATTAAGCTTTCAGAATTGCATTATTCATCTGTTGAAACATTCTCACTTTTCTGCCTCTCAGGGTTGTACACGCTATTTCCTGTATTCCCCTAATTCTCATATAAGTTCAGAAGAAATATATTTTCCCCCTTATGGTTGTTTGAATGAGAGTGACAACCCTCCTCGTCCCTGCCACACAAAAAGAGGCTCATATGTTTGAATGCTTAGTCATTACGTAATGGCACTATTTGAGAAGGATTGGAAGGATTAGGTATGGCCTTGTTGGAAGAAGCATGTCACTAGGGCTGAGATTTGAGGTTTCAAAAGCCCACACAAGGCCTTGTCTTTCTTCTTCTCTCTTCCTATAGATGAGGATGAATTTCTCAACTGCTGTTCCAATGCCTGCCTGTACACTACCATACTTCCTGCCATGATGAAAATGGACTAAACCTCTGAAACTGTAAGCAAGTTCAGAATTAAGTGCTTTCCTTTATAAGAGTTGCTTTAGTCAAGGGTGTCTCTTCACAACCATAGGATAGTGACTAAGACAACTTCCATGTTAGAGCTTTAAGAATGAGAACTTAAGGAAGCGGCCCAAGCACATCACTGGATGATAACTGGCCAGCAAGGTTGGGACCTATTCCTCTCTTCTCCCAACTTTTTGTTATTTAATTGAGGGTAATTCAGGCTTCCATAGAGGAGAAGTACTTTGGGCATAAACTATTTCTGATGTTGTAGACTCTCATGAGGAAAGTTAAGGCATCTCAGGTTCTTTATGTTTTCAAGTGCCTCACAAAATGTCTTTATTCTAACCCCTGAACCTATGAAAATACCATGCCAAATGACAATGGAAGATTAAAAGTAAAAATGGAATTACAGTCATAGTCAGCAAAATTTAAAGTCAAGACGCCATCAGCGCATCCTTTGTACATACTAATGTATTTGCAGGGTTCTCACACCGGGGAAGGAAGATGCCAAAGTGTGTGTGTGTGTGTGTGTGTGTGTATGTGTGTGTGTGTGTGTGTTTGTGTGTGCATAGTCATGTTTGTTTATGTTTTCACATATGTTTATGTTTGTTTATATTTCCAGTGTTGTAAGACCAAATATGCCTGTGACTATATTACATCTTCACACATGCTCTTCTTAGAAACATTTAAAATTCTAATTACAAGTTTCTTCTGGATGTAATTAGTCTATTAGTATACGTCAAACTGAAAAAAGGTATTGCACAAAGTAAACAAGGCAAATGGGATGGGCATCAGAAGAAGGAGAAAACAGAGCCTACCACAGAGGGTCTCTGAGAGACTCCACCCAGCAGGGTGTCAAAGCAGATGCTAAGACTCATAGCCAAATTTTCGGTAGAGTGCAGAGAATCTTATAAAAGTAGGAGGAGATAAAAAAGACTTGGAGGGAACAGGAGTTCCACAAGGAGAGCAACAGAACCAAAAAATCTGGGCAAAGGGTCCTTTCTCAGACTAATGCTCCTACCAAGGACCAGTCATGGAGATAACCTAAAATCCCTGCACATATGTAGTCCATGGCTGCTCAGTGTCCAAGGGGGTTCCCTAGTAGTGGCAACAGGACTATCTCTGACATGAACTCAGGGGCTGGCTCTTTGATCACCTCCCCCTAATGGGGGAGCAGCCTTACCAGGCCATAGAGGAAGACAATGTGGCCATCTCTGATGAAACCTGATAGACTAGGGTCACATGGAAGGGGAGGAGGGACTCCCCTATCAATTGCCTTGGGGAGGGGCATGGGAAAAGAGGGAGGGAGGGTGGACTTGGGAGGGGACTAGAGAGGGGTCTACAGCTGGGATACAAAGTAAATAAATTTTAATTAATAAAGATAAATAAATTTAAAAATTCAATTTGTCATACCTGAACTTTCTTCCATTGAGTGTGATATAATATTCTGATTATTTGCATGTATATTTTATAGAAATACTGGCAACGTGCACACAGACAACTTCCCCCCTTTCACAAAACTGAAAGCATCCTTCATATCCTGTTATGTCACTTCAAAATTTTCTTGAATATCATATTTTAGAAATTGTTATTTGAGAGGTTTACCTGTATTTTGAAATGCTCTTTCAATCAATTAAATGGAGATTTATTGGACTGATATAACATGATTTAGTTAACAATTTTTCTTCTGATATTCCCTGGATACATATTTGTACTTCTCTATATTTTTCCTCTTCCTGTTTTCCATTTTCTTAGATGGTTTGCTTTATTCATGTTTGTCAACACAATGAGTTTTCAATGTTTTTCATTTTGAGAGTGGAACATTGTCTTAGTATAATTGTATTTTGTTTAACTCACAATGAAAAATGCTTGATTTTTAAAATATCTTTTAAATTCTTTTCCTGAAAAGACTCATCTTTGAATTACTTTTCTTTAACTGACATGTAGAAATTCACCATGTATGTAAAAGTTTCTTTGACATGTCTTTAAATTCTGTATAATCTGACATGTATAGCTTTTCTTTGTAGAACTTAACTATTATGTAGTCAAAATTTCAACATATTTAAGTAAACATAAAACATAGTTATATACCATGTGTGACTTTCTGCTTCTGTGTTACCTCACTCAGCGTGATCTTTTCTTAGTTCCTACCACTTGCCTTCAAATTTCATGATTTCCTTGATTTTAGTAGCTGAGTAGTACTCCATTGTATAAATGTGACACAATTTCTGTTTCTATTCCTTTACTGAGGGACATCTAGGTTGTTTTGAGATTCTGGCTGTTATGAATAAAGCTGTTATGAACATAGTTGAGCAAATATTCTTGTCCTATAGTTGAGTATCTTTTGGATATAAGTCTTGAAATGGGATAGTGTCACCTTGAGTCAGCACTGTTCTTAATTTTCAGAGAAAGTGAACATATAAATTTCCAAAGAGGTTGTACAAATTTGTATTCCCACCAGAAATGGAGGAGGGTCCCCCTTTTCCACAACCTCTCCAACATGTGACATCCCTTGAGTTTTTGATCTTAGCCATTCTGATGGGTGTAAGGTGGATCTTAGGATCATTTTAATTTGCATTTGATGATTAAGACATTGAGCATTTCTTTAAGAATTTCTCTGCCATTTGATATTTCTCTGTTAAGAATTCTCTGTTTAGCTATCTATACAATTTTCAATTGGACCACTTGGTTTGTTGCTGTTTAAATTTTTGAGTTCTTTATATAGTCTGGATATTCGCCCTCTGTCACATGCAGGGTTGGTGAAGATATTTTCAGTCTATAGGTTATTGTTTGGTTCCGTTGACAGTGTCCTTTGCTTTACAGAAGCTTTTCAGTTTTATGAGATCAGTTTTATTGATTGTTGATCTCAGAGCCTGTACTGGTGGTGTTCTGTTCAATAAGATGTCTTCTATGCCAATGAGTTCAAGGCTCTTTCCCAGTTTTTCTTCTAAAACATTTAGTGTGTCTGGTTTTATGTTGAGGTCTTTGATCCACTTGGACTTTACTTTTGCTCTAGGTGATAAATATGTGTCTATTTACATTTTTCTACATGTAAACATCCAGCTAGACCACCAGCGTTTGTTGAGGATGCTATCTTTTTTCATTGTATGGTATTGGCTTCTTTGTTGTAAGTGGATATTAGTTATGTAATATAGAATAAGCATACTAAAATCTATAGTCCTAAAGAAACTAAACAAGAAGGAGGACTCTAGGGAAGAAGCTTACTCCTCTTTCAGAAGGGCAAACAAGATAGACATCAGAAGTAGGAGAAGACAGGGAACATGACTGGAACCTTTCACAGGGGCCTCTGAATGACTCATAGCCAAACTTTGGGCAGAGTGCAGGGAATCTTATGGAAGAAGGGGGAAATAGAAAGGCTTGGAGGGGACAGGAGGTTTACATGGAGACCAATAGAGCCAAAATCTGCACTCAGTTGTTCCTGCAGAGACTGATGCATGAACAAAGACTATGCATGAACAAGACCCAAACACTCTGTTTGGATGTATTCCATGTTCAGCTCAGTCTCCATGAAAGGGGAGCAGGTGCGCTCTCTGACATGAACTCAGTTGCTTGCTCTTTGATCACCTCTCCCTGGCATGGTGGAATAACTAGGCCACACAGAAAGAGGATTCAGGGAGTCCTGATGAGATCTGATAGGCTAGGATCACATAATAGGGAAGGATGGCCTCCCCTATCAGTAGACTAGATGAGGGACATGGGTGGGGAGAGAAAGAAGGAGGGTGGGACTGGCCAGAGATGAGGGGGGCTACAGCTGAGATACAAAGTGAATAAATTATCATAAATAATAATAAAGAAAAAACATAGACTATAATTTTTATATATAAATCTTTGATATATTGTCCTAATCCTAACATAAAAGTTAATATTCTCTTCATAATTTTAAACATAGCCATTGCTTTTCTTTTTATTGTTTTAAAGTGTCAGTTTTAGTCAATTACTTTGTTTTCATCTGATCTTCTCTTATTATGCATTCTTGACCTCAGATCTCTTCTTTTACAGTTTTTGAGATCTTCTTATTACACAAGGAATGACCAGTGATTTCAGGGGGTGTTGCATCTATGGCTTCACTTTGACACGAGGAAAATAAGTTTCTCTTCTTTCTTCCATTATTTAGACAAGGGAAATGCAAGAGCATGTGGGATAATGTAGAGGGCAAGGAATAACAGGGCAATATATTTAGGGAACTATATTCTGTCCATTATAGTACAATGTTCCCTGTTGACAGCTCCCAGCATTCCCCATGGCATGATCAGACACCTTTACAGTATCAGCCCCTTGTACTGTGTACTGTCATTTCTAAAACCTGACTTCTTTCAATGCTATTACTCTCCCTATTTGGATATGTATGTATATACATACATACCTACATACCTACCTACATACATACATACCTACATACATACATACACACACATATATATACACATGCCAGGTAGAGTAGAATTACAGGGAATCTGATAAAAACATTAATTAAGTTAGAACATATAGAATAAGGAGTAACGACATTAAAATCAATGGCTAAAAGGAAGTTTAGACCTGGAGTGTATAAAATATATCACTATATTTTAAAGTAAAAATGTATTGTCATTGATGTGGCTATTTTTATTTTTATTTTTTAAAATATTTTTTGTTTTTTTATATTAATCACAGGTTATTTACTTTGTATCCCAGCTGTAGCCCTCTCCCTCATTCCCTCCCAATCCCACCCTCCCTCCCTCATCTTCTCCCTTCCCGTTTCCAAGTCTACTCCTAGAGGAGGTCCTCTTCCCTTCCATCTGACCCTAGCTTGTCAAGTATCTTCAGGACTGGCTGCCATGCTTCTGTGGCCTAGCAAGGCTGTTCCTCCCTCGGAAAGTGGGGAGGGGGGGAGGTAAAGGAGCCAGTCATTGTGTTCATGTCAGAAATATTTCCTGTTCCCCTTACTAGGAAAACCCACTTGCATACTGAGATACCATGGGCTATATCCAAGCAGGGGTTCTAGGTTATATCCGTACATGGTCCTTGGTTGGAGAAAGAGTCTCATAGAGGACCCCGTGCCCTGATATATTTTGTTATTGTGGAGATCCTGTCCTCTCCCAGTCATATTAACTCCCCCTTTTATTGTATGATTCCCTGTACTCTGCTGAAGATTTGGTTATGATTCCCAGCATCTGCTTTGATACACTGCTAGGTAAATTCTTTCAGAGGCCCTCTGTAGTAGGCTCCTGTCTTGTTACTTGTTGTCTCCTACTTCCCATGTCCATCCCATTTATCCTTCTAAGTAAGGATTGATCATCTTACTCCAGGTCCGCTTTCTTGTTTATCTTCTTTAGGTGCACATATTTTAGTATGTTTATCCTATCGTATAGGTCTATATAAGTGATATATGTTATTTGTGTCTTTCTGCTCCTGCGATACCTCACTCATGATGACCCTCTCTAGATCCCACCATTTGCCTGCAAATTTCATAATTTCCTTGTTTTTAATTGCTGAGTAGTATTCCATTGTGTAAAAGTACCACAATTTCTGTGTCCATTCCTTCAGAATGGACATCTGGGTTGTTTCCAGTTTCTGGCTACTACAAATAAAGCTGCTATAAACATGGTTGAGCAAATGACCTTATTGTGTACTTGAGCTTCCTTTGGATATATGCCTAGGAGTGGTATAGCTGGATCTTGAGGAATTGCTATTCCTAATTATCTGAGAAAGTGCCAGATTGATTTCCACAGTGGTTGTCCAAGTTTACATTCCCACCAGCAATGGAGGAGGAGGTTTCCCAATTCTCCACAACCTCTCCAGCATGTGTTGTCATTTGAGTTTTTAAACTTTGACATTCTGATGGGTGTGAGATGAAATCTCAGGGTCATTTTGATTTGCATTTCTCTGATGGCTAAGGATGTTGAGCATCTCTTTAGGTGATTCTCTGCCATTCTATATTCCTCTACAGAGAATTCTCTGTTTAGCTCCATACCCCATTTTTTAATTGGATTGCTTGATTTATTGCTTTTTAATTTCTTTAGATCTTTATATATTCTGAATATCAGCCCTCTGTCAGATATAGGTTTGGTGAAGATCCTTTCCCAGTCTGTAGGCTGTCGATTTGTTTTGATGAAAGTGTCTTTTTCTTTACAGAAGCTTTTCAGTTTCATGAACTCCCATTTATCGATTGTTGCTCTTAGAGCCTGTGTTGTTGGTGTTATGTTTAGGAAGTTTCTCCTGTGCCAACTAGTTCCAGGCTCTTCCCTACTTTTTCTTCTAACCGATTTAGTGTATCTGGTTTTATGTTGAGGTCTTTGATTAACTTGGACTTTAGTTTTGTGCAGGGTGATAGATATGGTTCTATTTTCCTTTTTCTTCATGTAGACATCCTGTTGGACCAGCACTATTTGTTGAATGGTTTTGGCTTCTTTGTTGAAAATCAAGTATTCACAGGTGTTTGGGTTTATTTCTCAGTATTCTATTTGGTTCTATTGATCCACATTTCTGTTTCTATGCCAATATCATGCCATTTTTATTACTATTGCTCTGCAGTACAGCTTGAGATCAGGGATGGAGACACCTCAAGATGATATGTTGTTGTACAGATTTGTTTTGGAAATCCTGTTTTGTTTTGTTTTGTTTTGTTTTTTTCTTTCTCCATATGAAGTTGAGAATTTTTCTTTCAAGGTCAGTAAAGAATTGTATTGGTATTTTGATGGGAATTGCATTGAATCTGTAGATTGTTTTTGGCAGGATGGCCATTGTTACTAGGTTAAATCTACTGATCCATGAGCACAGGAAATCTTTCCATCTTCTGATATCTTCTTCAAATCCTTTCTTCAGAGATTTGAACTTTGTTTTTTTTTTTTTTTTTTCAAACAGGTCTTTCACCTGCTTGGTTAAAGTCATCCCGAGGTACTTTTTGTTATTAGAGGCTATTGCGAAGAGTGTTGTTTCCCTGATTTCCTTCTTGGCCCTTTTGTCTTGGGTATACAAGAGGGCTTCTGATCTCTCTCTCTCTCTCTCTCTCTCTCTCTCTCTCTCTCTCTCTCTCTCTCTCTCTCTCTCTCTCTATCTCTCTTTAGTTAATTTTGTATCCAGCCACTTTGCTGAAGGTGTTTATCAGCTAAAGGAATTCGCTGGTTGAATTTTTGGGATCACTCAGGTATACTATCATATCATCTGTGAATAGTGAGACTTTGACCTCTTCCTTTCTGAGATTTTATCCACTTGATCTCCTCTACTTGTCTTATTGCTCTAGCTAGGACTTCAAGTACTATGTTGAATAAATGTGGAGAGAGTGGGTAACCTTTCCTTGTCCCTGATTTCAGTGGAATTGATTTAAATTTCTCTCCATTGAGTTTGATGTTGGCTACAGGCTTGTTGTATATTGCCTTTACTATGTTTAGGTATGTGCTTTGTATTCCTGATCTCTCCAAGACTTTAAATATGAATGGATGTTGGACTTTCTCAAATGCTTTTTCAGCATTTAAGTAGATGATCATGTGGTTTTTCTCCTTCAGTTTGTTTATATGATAGATTACACTGATGGATTTCCATATACTAAACCATCTTTGCATGCCTGGGATGAAGTCTACTTGGTCATGGTGAATGATATCTTTTATGTGGATTCAGTTTGTAGTATTTTATTGAGTATTTTTGCATCAATGTTCATAAGAGAGATAGGTCTGAAGTTCTCTCTTATTGTTTGGTCTTTGTGGGGCTAGGTATCAAGGTGACTGTGGCTTCATAGAATGAGTTTGGTAAAGTTCCTTCTGTTTCTATTTTGTGGAATAGTTTGAAGACAATTGGAGTCAGCACTTCTTTGAAGGTCTGGTAGAATTCTGTGCTGAAACCATCTGGCACAGGGTTTTTTTTTTTTTTTTTTTTTTTTTTGGAAGAAGACCGTTGATGACTGCCTCAATTTCTTTGGGGCATATCGGGCTAGTCAGTCTTTCTACCTGAGCTTGACTTAATTTTGTTAGATGGAATCTATCAACAAAATTTGATAGATTACCTATATTTTTAGGTAATTTTCTTTCTTTTTTAATTAAAATTTTATTTTTATATTAATTATAGTTTATTCACTTTCTATCAGAGCTGTAGTCCCCTCCCTCATTCCCTTCCAATCCTACCCTCTCTCCCTCATCTCTAATTTTTAACTACTTATAAGCAATCAGTGCTTTAAAATGAGAGGAAAGATTAGTATATGTCTTGTATTTAGGGTTACTACTGCTGTGATGAAATGTTATGACCAAAAGCAACTTGGGGAGAAAAGGGTTTACCTCTCCTAAATAACAGTCCACTGAAGGAAGCCATAGCAGAACTGGACAGGCAAGGATCTGGAGGCAGGTTCTGATGCAGAGGTCATGAAAGGGTGCTGCTTACTAGTTTGCTTCCCATGGCTTGCTCCTTTTTTTATTTTATTTTATTTATAAGCTAAGGGGAGGAAAACCTCCCCTATCAGTGGACTTGGAGAGGGTCAGGGAGAAGACAGGGGAAGGAGGGTTGGATCAGGAGGGAATGAGGGAAGGAGCTACAGTTGGGATAAAAAGTGAATGAAATGTAATTAATATAAAAGATTAAAACACAGAAACAAACAAACAAAAAAGCCATGTACCACCACAAAAAAAAGGAAAGAAATGGAAAATTGTTTTCCACTAGTCAGAATTATTTCTGAACTGTGCTCTCTTTTGTGGACACAATATATATGTTTGTTTTTAATTAAAAAAATCCAAGACTAATAGCTCATGAGCACCCCCCCCCAATGGGCTGGGCCCCTCCATCATCAATCACTAATTTAGAAAATGCCATTTGAGCCTCCCTGGTCTCAAAAAAAATTTTTTTTTTCCCAATTGACATTTCCTCCTGTTATACAACTCTAGTTTGTGTCATGTTGGGGTAAATTTAGACAGCATAATAAGCTAAACTACATCAACTGAAAATAATATATTGACTTTTTAATTTTATATTGGGCTCAAACAAAGAAATATGTTTGAGTTCATATAAGATAAATAAGTTACATAAGTTCATATAAGATACATGAGTTGGAAATTTAAATCTTTGAAATGTTTTCTGTCATAAAATAGCTTTTTAGGACACTGTTGTCAGAATAAAACGACAGCCTACACACTAGGAAAGATCTTCACCAAACCTATATCTGACAGAGGGCTAATATCCAGTGTATATAAAGAACTAAAGAAGTTAAAAAGCAACAAATTAAGTAATCCAATTAAAAAAAAAAGGTACAGAGCTAAACAGAGAATTCTCTGTAGAGGAATATTGGATGGCAGAGAAACACTTAAAGAAATGCTCAACATCATTAGCCATCAGGGAAATGAAAATGAAAAAGACCCTGAGATTTCAACTTACTCCCATTAGAATGGCCAAGGTCAAAAACTCAAGTGACAACACATGTTGGAGAGGTTGTGGAGAAAGGGAAACTCTCCTCCACTGCTGGTGGAATGTAAACTTGTACAACCACTGTGGAAATCAATCTGGTGCTTTCTCAGACAATTAGGAATAGCACTTCCTCAAGATCCAGCTATACCACTCCTAGGCATATATCCAAAAGAGGCTCAAGTACACAATAAGGACATTTGTTCAACCCCGTTTGTAGCACCTTTATTTTTAATAGCCAGAGCGGGAAACAAGCCAGATGCCCCTCAACTGAGGAATGGATACAGAAATTGTGGTACATCTACACAATGGAATACTATTCAGCAATAAAAAATAAGGAAATCATGAAATTTGCAGGTAAATGGTGGGAACTGGAAAAGATCATCCTGAGTGAGCTATCCCAGAAGCAGAAAGTCATACACGGTATATACTCACTCATATAGACATATAGGATAAACCTACTAAAATCTGTACACCTAAAGAAACTAATCAAAAGGGAGGACTCTGGCTAAAATGCTCAATCCCCAGCCAAAAAGGCAAAGAGGATGGACATCAGAAGAAGGAAAAAACAGGGAACAAGGTAGGTGCCTGCCACAGGGGGCCTCTGAAAGGCTCTGCTCTGAAGATGATCAAAGCAGATGCTGAGACTTATGGCCAACCATTGGACAGAGTGCAGAGAATCTTGTGAAAGAAGTGGGAAATTGTAAGATCTGGAGAGGATGGGAGCTCCACAAGGAGAGCAACAGAACCAATTAATCTAAGCACAAGCATCTTCCCTGCGACTGATACTCCAACCAAAGTAGCATGCATAGAGATAACTTATAACTCCTGCACAGATATAGCCCATGGCTCAGTGACCAAGTGGGTTCCATAGTAATGGGAACAGGGACTGCCTCTGACATGAACTGATTGGCCTGCTCTTTAATCACCTCACCCAGAGAGAGAAGTAGCCTTGCCAAGCCACAGAGGAAGACAATGCAGCCACTCCTAATGAGACCTAATAGACTAGGATGAGAAAAGGAAAAGAAGACCTCCCCTATCAGTGGACTTGGGGACTGGCATGCTTGGAGAAGGGGGAGGATGTGAGGGTTTGGGAGGGTAGGAGGGATGGTGCTATAGGGGAGATACAGTGTGAATAAAGTGTAATTAATAAAAAATTGAAAATAAAAACATAAAATAAATCCCTGAAAATATTTTTGGCCATAAAAATAGCATTTTAATTTTTTTATAAATTAGGTATATAATTACATAATTTCCCACCTTTTCCACCCTACAAACTCTACCGCATACCCCATCTTGATTTCATGATCCCCTTTTTATTAATTGTTGTCAAATGCACACACACACACACACAGACACACATATTCCTAAACACAACTTGTTCAGTCTATGTAATGTTATTTTAATGTATGTTTACAGGGCTGACTGTTTGGTATTGGATGATGAGTCAGTGTGCTGTACAAAATGCTGAGAGTTAGAGAAACACGAATTTTTTTTAATTTTTTTTAATTTTTTTAAATTTATTTATTTTTATCTCAATCACAGGTTAGGTACTTTGAATCCCAGGTGTAGCCCCCTCCCTCATTCCCTCCTACCCTCCCACTCCCTCCCTCATCTCCCTCCTCCCCATGAATTTAACACAGTTGTCTGAGTATGTAGGAAGGAAATTGTTTTGAGTTTTTAAGTTATAGAAAATGTATTTTTGTAAAATTTGATAGAAGAGGAATAATTTTTGTGTTCTTTCAAAATATATTTAATTTATTCTTTGAGAATTTTATATGTATCTTAGCATTTTGAAAAATTTGTTCATAAAATATTCCTGTACTATTTGTATATTTTAAAGTTATCAAATTCAAAACTTGCTTCAAAATAAGCCCTGAAAATCCTTTTGATCTTTTGAGGCAGGTAGTTAATTGTTCATCTTTCACGGTAAGAAAAATCTTGGTAGAGTGTCCTAGAGGTGTGCCTTTTTGGAAAGACAAGACAGTTTGAGGAAATTGTCTGCTTGTGGTTGTGCAGAGGATCAGATGCCTTCTGCTTTGGCTGGTGTGTTCAGGGCTTCAGCAGGTGGCTATGTCTGAGTAATGTTCTCAAATGGAAATGAAATAATGAGAGAACTTAAGTCATAAACAGTCCCATTTAATTGGAGAACAAAACATGTCTATTTTTATTGCCTAGACAAATGGTGAGAGATTTGAAATCCAACCCAAAAGTTCTAAAAACTTAGCCAAAAATTTCGGACAACGTGCTTGCTCCCACTGCTACTTTAAGACGTACTTTATTTTCATTTTCATTGAAGAAGCTGGAAAGAAATTGAACAAAGATTTATGCCATTTAATGTCACAGTTGATTACCAACAGAGATTGGAAGAATGCAATTTTTATGACTTCATGTAAAAGTAAGCTATATTTCAGTATGTGGTAGAGGTTGGCTGGACATTCAAATTTAATGTCTAAAAAATATGGTCTCTTGCAAAAAACATTTATATAAATTAAAGAAACCAAATC
The DNA here is from genome assembly GCA_028658305.1 of Pachyuromys duprasi. Taxonomy (NCBI): domain Eukaryota; kingdom Metazoa; phylum Chordata; class Mammalia; order Rodentia; family Muridae; genus Pachyuromys; species Pachyuromys duprasi. The sequence goes on along the minus strand of CM053753.1, from coordinate 36,622,452 downwards.
TTTAAACTCTTGAATTTAAGTAATTCATCTGACTGGTATTGGTTACACACACTTCATGAATATGTGACCACCGTGTAAATACTTCTTGCAATTCATTTCAAATTCATATTATTAATACCCCCAAATTATAAGAATTTAATAAAATCTGAAATCTCAGATAAGTGAAATAAGCTATTTGATATTTGTTTTTCAAATTATATAATGTACAGTATAATTGGTACTAAATATTAATACCTAATATATAATAATATAAAATATAATAAGCACTTACAGATTATGCCTATAGAGTAGTGTTGATATATATGGACAATAATAATACAAAAAACATATAGATTATGTCTACATAGCAATTTTGATATATGCGGATGTATTGTTTTATATTTAACAGAAAAATGCCTACCTAAAATAATCACACTGTTAAATACTAAGATTCTAATTATGAGAAATACAACCAGGAAAGAGGACCTTTAAACAGTAGCAACTATTTGATCTTTTTTCTATTTTAATGTCCTCAAATCATATGAAAATTTTCATAAATATATTTTCTACTTATATAATAAAATTTGTGTGTGATAACTAGTTACTTAATAAAAATTAAATATTTAATAGTTACTAGACACATAGCTCAATTCTTTAAATGAAGTATGTGTGCAAGAACTCTATCGCCCTCAAAATGTATGCATTTCCTGAAACATTACTTAATTATTTGATATAATTTAAGCATTCTATAAATTTTACTTCTGTGTATATTTGACCATGTAAGTTGATGCCTATACTTTAAATGTTTTTATACTAAAACCACTTAACAAACTGTACTTTGTCAGCTAAAACACATGATGATTAGACATACAGCTTTCCAAGGTTTTAATGTCATGAATCCTATTAATTCAATAATATTTGAAGCCACATCTAACAAACACTTGCCATCTTTAGTCAAGATTTGGAGTAGTGGACTATTTTAATCTGCATAATTTATGTCCAAAATTTCCCTCACAATAAAATATATCATTTTACTATTATGCTACTAATATTATTGAGTCAGAATATGTTTATTTAATTAGAAAATAAGAAACCGTAGATTTTAATTGCACATCTTCATATAATAGAAATACACCTACAGAGACTTGTTCGTGTAGAGATTTATTTCCCTCATGGGTCAGAAAGCCTGAGACATAAAGACACAAGGCCTGCTAAAGGAACTTTTATGATACAATCAATTTCTGAGAGTGTCTTTATCTGCCTTTCCCAGTGCCTTTAGTCTATTGCTTGTTACATAACATGAGAAAAATGGCTGCTCTGTCTAGAAACAGGAAGGGAAATGATCTGGCAGAGGCAGAAGAGAGCAAAGAGCAAAGTGGTGCACCCACCAGCCATATTGTTTTCTCAGTTAGTGTATGTGCAGTTTTTGAAGTGCTACAGGTCTATGTGGAATCTTCAGTGCTCGGATGTGGAGTTTTGAAGATTGAATGTCATCAACTTGGCACATTTGTACGCCTAAAATTTTGGGATTGAATTACCAAGAAAAATCATAGTGTTGAATAAAGTGGTGGATATGGTAAAGCATCAATTACTTTTAGCTCAATAATTGGATTGATTTAGTGCGTGGCATGTACATAGCTATTCACATTTATATATCATATTGGTTTTTAGCATTATGCATGCTTTATGCAACTGTCTCCTAATGCATATTTGATATATACATTGAGATAATCTCTAGCTATAATTCACCAATAACAAAGTATTGCTTAGCCTAAATTAAGTACTTAATTGTGTTAATTTAAGTTATTTAATATTTGACTAATTTTATTAAAATATGGAATCCTAAAAATTGCTAAGTTTTGCTTAAATATTACCAAATACTATAGAAAACTGAAATTACAATTTTTCAACTTTATTATTTATATTCCAAGTATGTGTTGTGTATATGTAAAGTATAAGCTAAAGAAATGTAACATCTCAATAGTTGTTTAGTGTGGTACACTCCTACAGGTTTTAGTTTTTTGTTACATTGTATTCATATTTATGTCTGAATTAGGGATGTGCACATGTAAGTGCAGTTGCAGATGGTGTCCAGAAGAGAGTATCAGATTCTCTGAACTGGGTTTACCATTGGCTGTAAGCAAACTGATGTGGGTTATCAGCAAGAGAAAACATTCCATAAAAATTTTGTCGTTTCCCAACCTCCATGTTTAATCTTTTAAAACAAAAAAAGCCAATTATTTGTGCAGCATAATCATGTCAGAAAACTCAGTTCTAGGAGACCATAATAACATCAGCAATGATTACAAATTCAAGAAAATTTCTTGTGTGGGTACAGGGTAGATTAAAGGAAATTTCAAAAAATATAACTTTTAACCTAATTTAGGGGTATCCTATGGCTGCTTACTCATTTGTTCTTTTGGAGAAATCATTACTGTATTTGATTGCAGTGAAGAGATTACTATACCAGAGAAATTTTGCTTCTTATCTTGAAATACTGAAAAACGTCCAGAGATTGTTATAGTCTGGAAAACAAAATGCATACAGATGGTGTGGCCAGAGCCACAGAAAGGTCTAGGGTTACCAGTATGAGTAAGGGGGCTAAAAATAAAGGGATAGACTTAAACGTCATGGGCAGGCTTGCCATTTGGAACATTTTTCAAGTAGAAATCACCATGGACTACAGTACTTAGCCCCAAGATGAAGAATAATGGAAGGCTTCTCAGAACAATCAAACCCAAGGGGAGACGTGATTGTTCTTTCTCATCAAACATTTGGGATGGGAAGCCTGAACTCACTGCAGATAGGAGCAAATGTCCCTTCCCCTGCATAATGTCAGACTCCAGAGTCTTGGTGGTAAATACAGCAACAATCAAGAGAAAGAAAGAAAGAAAGAAAGAAAGAAAGAAAGGAAGGAAGGAAGGAAGGAAGGAAGGAAGGAAGGAAGGAAGGAAGGAAGACTGGGGAAACAAAACCCCCTTTGTGGGTTAGTCTAAGGGAATACAGAAGAGAGAATATAAAAATAAGAGCTGTAGTTAGATTTGAAAATGTTCAAGAAGATATTGCTGTTGATTTATAGAAGATACAATGGAACTTTGAAAAAATTGAGAAAATTATTTGTAGAGACTAAAGCATGGTTGCATAATTGAAAACAAATGTTATTGACTGTAACTGCAACATTTCTAAAGCCATAGCAAAGCTCAGAGGTAACAGGAGATAAAAAAACTGTCTCTAACCAATACTGATGAGCCAAGCTTCAGATAGTAAGAGTTCCTTTGTCTTGATTGCAGGATTCTGTAGTTGCTTGTGGCTCTTTGTATAGGTCTGACACCTCTTGTTGTTTCCCTTTTTCATAACACCGAGTGTATTCTTGTTGTTTTGCTCAGCTTAGATCAGTGTCTGGGCTAATGGGACTTTATGGAAAAAACTTATCCACGGAGAAACACACCTCTTGGTTATCCAATACCAAATGGTTAACCCAGAAAACATGCAAAAAAGAGTAGCATTTTGCAGACTGGAAAGGATGTACTTATGTATTAGGACTATATATATATAATATTAGGACTATATATATATATATATATATATATATATATATATATATACACGCACACGCAAACACATTATATATCTGTATTAGGAATGTGTATATTAGGAGATTCAAGATGGCTGCCATGTCTGAAGAGTAGGACAGCAGAAACAACACAGCAACCAGGACACTGAACTCTGGGACCTAAAACGCCAGCATTTGTGATTGCCAGGTGACCTGAACTCCTACGGTGAGAAAATCAAGTGGGAAAACTCTAGGGACACTCAGTTATTCCCCTGAAAAAACTCCTGGTGACCAGCGGCGCACAGCTCTGATTTGAGCAAGCAGCTGCACTGGGCGCCAGCAGCCACCATACTAGACTGGATCACACAGTCTCCCGGGCAGACTGAGGAAGACCTGGGTACTTGTTTGACTGACCTGCACACTGTGGGCGCACACTGCTCAGATCCACCAGCAAAAACCTCAGTTCATGTGTGAGTCCATGGGCCAGTCTGGGAGGGACCTGGGTTATGCTTCAACCGGCAGGCATACAGCAGGCACACACTGATCGCCTCTGCCAGAACCACCTCAGACTGAGAAGGACAGGGGACCATTTTGAGCAGACTGCGCACTGCGGGCTCACACTGCTTAGATCTGCCAGAAAAAAACCTCAGTCCCTGTATGAGTCCACAGGCCAGTCTGGGAAGGACCTGCGTTATGCATCAACCTGCGGGCATATGGCAGGCACACACCAATCGCCTCTGCCGGAACCACCTCAGACTGAGAGGGACCGGGGGGGGGGGGGAGGAGGGGGACCATTGTAACCAGACTGCACACTGTGGGCACATACTACTCGGGTCTGCCAGCAACAACCTTGATTCCTCTGTATGTCCATGGGCCAGACAGAGAAGGCCTTGGGCACCATTTCAGACAGGCCTGCATACAGCGGGTGCACACTGCTCGGCAACGCCTGCAACAAACCCAGACCCACTGTGTGTGCCCCAAATATCATCTCAGACCTTGGTGCATAGCCCCTGGCCCAGAAGCGAGCACCAAATCTCCAGTCCAGGAAAGAGCCCTTAGCAGCAAACCCAGGGCAGAGCGCAGAACCCCCAGCTGACATCTCCAACCAGGACACTCAGCCTCTAGCACAGACTGAGGAGCTAAGCTTGGAGACCAGAGGGGTGACCAGCTTGCAGTCCTCACAGCTTTTAGCACAGAGCACGAAGCCAGGCACACAGAGCCCACAACAGAGTTCAACTGAGACAAAAACACACACTAACAAACCACTGGAACTCCCTGATCTTCTTGAAGAATACTCCTGACACAAGAGATTAACAGTTCCAGACTGTACCAGACTGAAGTCCAGCCTTAAAGTACAAACAGCTCCTTGATTATATATAAACAAATGCCCAAAAATCGGCGAAAGAACTCACCCAACAAAATTCAGGACACCATGGTCCCACCAGAAACACCCAAAAGCAGTGGAGATTTTAATTCAGCGGAGACACAGGAAAATTATGTTAAAGATTTGGTTATGCAGATATTGGAGGAACAAAAAGAGAGACAAAAAGAGGAAATGAACACGGCCCTCAAAGAAATGGAGAAGAATTCAACTGCCCACATATAAGAACAATCAAAGATAAACAGAGAGGAAACAACCAAATAGGAGACACAGTCAATCAGTTGAAGGAAATGGTACAAAGCATGAAAACGGAATTAGAATCTATAAAGAAGACACAAAGGGAGAAGAAC
>CM053753.1:36598512-36616689 GCA_028658305.1 Pachyuromys duprasi | reverse complement strand
TAGTGACAACGCATGCTGGAGAGGTTGTGGAGAAAGAGCAACCCTCCTCCATTGCTGGTGGGAATGCAAACTTGTACAACCACTCTGGAAATCAATTTGGCGCTTTCTTAGACAATTAGGAATAATGATTCCTCAAGACCCAGCTATACCACTCTTAGGCATATATCCAGAAAATGCTCAATTACACAACAAGGACATTTGCTCAACTATGTTTGTGGCTGCTTTATTTGTAATAGCCAGAACCTGGAAACAACCCAGATGTCCCTCAGTTGAGGAATGGATACAGAAATTGTGGTACTTTTACACAATGGAATACTACTCAGTAATTAAAAAGGAGGAAATCATGAAATTCGCAGGCAAATGGTGGGACCTGGAAACGATCATCCTAAGTGAGGTATCCCAAAAGCAGAAAGAAACATATGATATATACTCACTTATATAGACCTATAGGATATGAAGTTCATGCTGAAATCTACTCCCCTAGGGAGGATATACAGGAAGGAGGACAATGTTGGTATGATCAATGCTCATTTGGAAGAACAAAAGGGATGGACATTGAGTGGAGGAGAAAACAAGCAACAGGACAGGAGCATGCCAAGGGGAACCCCTGGGGGTGTCAATGTAGTGATGTATCAGAGCAGATATTAAGACTCCTGATCAAGCCTCTGGCAGAGGGCGAGAAGTAATGATAGATCTGGGGGACGTTGGTGAGACTTGGGGAGAACAAGAACTGAGCAGGGCACAGGGGTCTTGTATGAGATGGTACTCATAGATAAATAATTGATTGCATAAAAGGTAATAAGGAATAAATATAAAAACTTGCACCATTTAGTGACATTATCAAAATTGAAGGTTGAATTAGAAAACTCAACATGTTAATAATGTGATATTTCTCCTAGTGGAGTTATGGCTGTAATGCTTTTCCTATGAAAACCAGGGTATATTTTAACTTTTGTAGATATGTTCAAAGCGACATTGATAAGCACAGTCTTGTGATAAAGACTGAAGTTGAGATGATAGCTCTATGATTATGTGTTTCTGTGTGTTTGTTGTGTATCTGTGTCTATGTGAATTTTTGTCTGTATGAAAGGCAGTGTGTATTATTGTGTGGGCACATGAATGTGAATGTACGTGAGTTTCTCACTGTTGATGTGAAATTATACTACAATGTGTGGGTGTTTGTGAGTGTGACTGTGTCCCAGGATATGTGAGTGTGAATATTAGTGTATATGACTGTGTATGAGTGTATGTGTTTCTGGGAGTGTGTTTATGAGTATGTATGAGTGTTAGTGTGTGATTGAATGTGAGTGTATTAGTTTGAATGAGTTTGAGTTTGTGTGAATGTGTGTGATTCTATGTATGCAACTGTGAGTCTGAGTGTGTATGAGTGTGTGTGAATGATTGTGTGGACTGTATTAGCATGTGAGGGTGAATGTGAATGTATGAGTGAGAGTGTGTTTGTGAATATGAGAGTGTGTCTATGAGCATCTGTGAGTGTGTGTATGATATGGCAACACACTATTTATTTACGGACAGATTGTCACGTGAGCCAATGTAGGAAAAATAAAACCTCTGTTGTAATATGATGTCCCAATCACATTTTAAAAACAATGTTGTCAGACAATTAAGTTGAAGAAATAAGTACCTGGATGTGCACAGAGAAGAACTTTGTCTTAAGCATCAGACTAATATAAATATCAACCCACAATACAACAGAGATTCAATTATTAAATATAAAACCACATTAAAAATAGGAGAGCTCTGGTATATGGCTAACCAAAGAGTTCTTAGTTTAAGATAAAAGCAGCCTATGAAATTATAAAAGTATTTAACAGTTAAAACAACACTCATTTGCGTACACATGTGAAGAATGTAGACAGAGAAGGTACACGGTGGGCACACCTATTAGCAAAGAAAGTGTTTATCATAGGACTAGGATTAAGTATATACTTTGGAATTCAGAATTAAAGGAGCTACTATGAAAAAGAACAAATGATATGGATAGACTGGTAGTTACTGATACATAGATGTCAAATATGTATGTCAAAAGATGTTCTATGTCTTCCAAGCACTGTTGAAATGCAAACCCCAAATAGTATGAAACACAGTATATCTCTTAGTCTGGCATAGGGAACTATGTGCTAATGAAGATGACATTATAAGACTCACAGGTTCCTAAAGGGAATATAAAAAGTTATACATGATCCTTTAAACAGGATATAATGTCAACATTAAATATGTAGATACCACATGACCCAGACCTTGGATCATTGAGTAACTATCCCAGCAAAACAAGCGAACTTCATTCTCCGGGATAGAAGAAACAAACAAAAACTAAAAACAAACAAAAAGAGAGAAAACATGGATCAGTTCACATCTTCCTGGACAGGATAATGTCCCAGAGCACTGATCAGAGATGTAAGGAACAGTGTGTGTAGAAAGATGAATGGAAAAGTCTTCAAACTTTCCTTCTACAAGTTTGGATGTTTTATGACTCTGTCAATGAAACATTTTTGAAATCGTAAAATTTAGCCCTGAATGGGAGTGTGGTGTTTGGAGGTAATAGAAAGTGCAGTATAGTAGGGAGTGTCTGTGTTAGGACAGATTTCTTTGCTGTTGTTAGAAAAAGGAGCTCAAGCTGGATACATGTGAACAAGATTGATTGATGCCTTGTGTCTGAATGATAGCATGCTGTTATGCAACAGCTTGGCAAGGGTGAAGAAAAAGTGCAAGAAGATTCTCTGATTTGTTTGTTAAAACTTCATTTATGTCCAAAATGACCTCAACTGAATCAAAGTTGGGAGATGGCTCACTGGCCAAGGGCACTGCCTTTGCAGAGTACCTGGGTTCAATTCCCAACACCACGTGCCAGTCCACAACTGTCTGTAACACTAGTTGCAGGGGATCTGATGCCCACTTCTGGCTTTTATATGTTCTGTATGTTCATATTGCATAGGCATATATGCAGGCTAACCGGTTACCCATGCATATAAAGTATTTTTAATTACTAATATTTGTCAAAAATTTAGAAACATGAAATTTAATGGCACAGAAAAGACAAAACTCAGGTATCTCACAAAAGATTATTTTAAATAATTTTATTTATTGACTTCTATGCCTTTCAAACAAATATGAAATGAAAACAAACATGTCTTGAGACATTTGTTTCTTTGTATATTTTTAGCTTTTAAATTTTTCTTTGGGTGGAATTGTCATAATTATAATTTCAAAATCTAAAAGAAGTAATAAAAAAAACCTGGGGTCTTTGAACCTTAATGTTGGGAATATGTTTTACTTACAATATAAGAGTATCTTGGGGTTGCAGAGATGGCTCAGCGGAAAAGCACTGTCTGTTCTTCCAAAGGATCAGGGTTCAATTTCCCGAATCTACATGGCAGCTCACAATTCTTTAACCTCCAGTTACAAGGGATCTGACACCTTCACACTAACGCACATAAAATACAATTAAATAAATTATTGTAAAAAGAGTATCTTATTTTGGATATTCTGAAGCTTTTTACTCCATTGCACTCTATAAGATAGATTTGAATCATAGTTCACATTAGCTGTATAATTAGTGACATGAGAATTTGTCAAAGATAACACAAATGTTGAGCTTTCTGAGAATTCATATTAAGATAAATCTGTGTTCCTTTGATTTGAGTTGGATTGTTAAGTTTTTTTTTTAATTTTTAACTTTATTTATTAGAACTAACACCAATACTCTTCAAACTATTCCACAAAATAGAAACAGAAGGAAGATTCTTAAACTCATTCCATGAAGCCACAGTCCCCTTGATACTCAAACCTCACAAAGACCCAACAAAGAGAGAATTTCAGGCCAATCTCTCTTACGAACATTGATACAAAATACTCATTAAAATACTTGCAAACTGAATCCAAGAACACATCAAAAATATCATCCACTATGACCAAGTAGGCTTCATCCCAAGTATGTAGGGGTGGTTCAATATACAGATATCCATCAATGTAATCCACCACATAAACAAACTGAAAAAAAAAAGACCGTGTGATAATCTCCTTAGATGATGGATGAAAAGCATTTGATAAAATCCAACAGTCATTTATGTTTAAAGTCCTGGAGAGATCAAGGGATACAAGGCACTTACCTAAACAGAGTAAGACAATATATAGCAAGCGTATAGCCAACATCAAACTAAATGGAGAGAAACTAAATCAATCCCATTGAAATCAGGGACAAGGCAAGGCTGTCCACTCTCTCCATACCTCATTAACATAGTACTTAAACCCCTTGCTAGACAATTAAAGGAGATCAAGGGGAAAGAAAGAAGTCAAAATATCACTATTTGCAGATATGATAGTATATATGAGTAACCCCAAAAATTCTCCAGGGAACTCCTACAGTTAATAAACACCTTCAGCCTAGTGGGTGGATACAAAATCAACTCAAAAACAAAAGTCAGTAGCCGTTCGTTATGCAAAAGACAAATGGGTTTAAAAAGAAATTAGGGAAACAACACCCTTCACAATAGCCACAAAGGACAAAAAGTACCTTGGTGTAACTCTAACCAAGCAAGTCAAAGACCTGTGTGAAAAAAACAAAACAAAACAAAACAAAACTTTCATTCTCTGAAGAAAGAAGTTGAAGAAGATATCAGAAGATGGAAAGATCTCTCATGCTCATGGCTTGGCAGGATTAACATAGTAAAAATGACCATCTTACCAAAAGCAATCTATAGATTCAATGCAGTCCCCATCAAATTACAAATGCAATTCTTTAAGACCTTGAAAGAAAAATTCTCAACTTCATATGGAATAACTAGTTGTCCACTTTACATCCTGGTTATAGTCCCCATCTTCCTCTCCTCCTGGTCCTTCCCTCCCTCTTCACTCTTCCACCCTACCCTACCCCTCAGGAAAGGGGAGCCCCCCATTAACTTACCCTAGCACTTCAATCAGTTGCCTCAGGACTGAACTTCTCTCCCATGGCAGCCTATGCAGGTAGTCCCACAAGGGGGGAGTGATCAAAAGGCATGCCAGAGAGTCCATATCAAAAACAGCCCCTGCTCTCTTTACTAGGTCACCCACAAGAAGACCAAGTTGTCTGTCAGATATACAATTGTAGAGGGCCTAGATCCAGTCAGAAATTTGGGAATAACTCTCCCTCAAGACCTAGCCATACCACTCCTGGGCATATATCTAACAGATACTCCATCATAGAAGGACATTTGCTCAACTATATTCACAGCATCCATATTCATAATAACCAGAATCTGGAAACAACCCAGATGTTTCTCAACAGAAGAATGGATGAAGAAAATGTGGTACATTTACACAACAGAATACTACTCAGCTATTATAAACAAGAAATCATAAAATTTGCAGACAAATGGAAGGAACGGGAAAAGACCAACCTGAGTGAGGTAACTCAGATCCGAAAAGAAAAAAACATCTGCTTATATGTAAGTATAGTCCTATAATATATGATAACCATACTACAATTCACAGACCCAATGAAGCTAAGTAACCAGGAAGACCCAAGGGAGGATGCTTTACATTCACTCAGAAGGGGAAATAGAATAGGCAGGGGAAGTAGTTGAAGAGACAGAAGAGGACAGGAGAGGGAATACTGAGGAAAACATAGGTGGGGAAACAAAGGTGGGGAGCAGATATAGTGAAAGCAGGTGTGGGAGGAAAGAGGATCTGCAGAGATAAGAAAAAATGTGGAAGGAACATTTCTGAGACAAGCTAGAGACCTACAACAACTTAGGCTCCAGGAAGGATAAGGAGGTGTCTCTAGCTGAGACCCCTGGTAGTGAGATGAAGAGTCATAATAACGGGAGGTAGAACTCCAACCTACCCACAAAAGTTTTGACCCAAAATTTACCCTGCCTACATGATGTACATGGATAATGATAGAGCAAAGTTTGAAGGAATGTTCAACCAATAGCTGGTCCAACCTGAAACTCTTGACACTAACAACTACACTCTGGTGTGTGCGCAGATGGGAGCCTAGCATAGCTGTCTTCTAAAAGCTCCACCCAGCAAAGGCTTAAAACAGATGTTGAGACTCATAGCCAAAGACTGGAAAGAGCTCAAGGAGCCTTGTGGAAGAGTTTGGGGAAGAATAGAAGGACCCCAGTAGACAGGAATTTCACAAGAAGACCAACAGAGTCAACTAAACTGGGCCCAGGGGAGGCTGTGAAGAATGAAGCTCCAACCAAAGATTATTAATTTTTTTCATCCATCCATCCATCCATCCGTCCGTCCATCCATCCATCCATCCATCCATCCATCCATCCATCCATCCATCCATCCATCCATCTATCTGTCTGTCTGTCTGTCTATCTATCTATCTATCTACCTCTCTCTCTATCTATCTATCTTGAACATAAATTCTTTGTAACCCGAATTCTGAGGGGAAGGGTTTGATAAAGACATCTCATTTAGATTTGTGTTCTAAGGACTCTCTCCTTAATGTAAGGTTGTGTGTCTCTGCATCTGCTGCAGGAGGAAAGAAAAAAGCTTCTCTGATGATGACTGGGTAAGGTATTTATCTATGAGTACAACAGATTATTACTAGGAGTCATTTTATTCATATGTTTTTGAGTCATCGGTTGGGTATTTTCTTTTCTTTTTCTTTCTTCTTTTTTTTTTTTCTTTTGAAAAGTCACAGTTTGCTTTCCCCTAGATCTCTGGGCTTTCTAGTCTCTGATTCTTACAAGCAGTATTGTACGGGCTCTGTCTTACGGAGTGGGCCTTAAGTCCAATCAGACACTGGTCAGTCACTCCCACATGTTATGTGCCACCAATGCCCTAGTATATCATCTTGCAGGTGGGGTGGATTGCAGGTCACAGGTCTTGTGGCTAGGTTGGTGTCCACGCTTCTGTGTTAGTATACTGCCTGAAGAGTATTTCCCTGCACCAAAGAGACTAGAATGCTGGGACAAAGACTCTGCGTAGGAACCAGCTCCACTCCTCCATCTTCAATGTTTTGGGGGATATTGTTCTTGGAAATGAGCTCCCCTCTGTGAGTTTACAGAGAGCAATCTACTGTCTTGACAACAGCCTGGTATGTTTGGGGATTGCTTGAGGACTCTCTTGGCCAACAACTCAATGAAATATAACCAAGTCCCAGTACTGGAAGCCTCATTTGTTGAGGATATAAACTTGTTTTTGTTTTAATGATAGATGTAGGATGTGGGAATGATTCAGATGGTCCACAGAAGCAGCCTATTTGCCTCATGAAGGGTCTGCGAGGAGCTCTTTGCCAGCTGCAGATAGTTTAAATCTGAAGACTCTGGAGAGAATAAATGCCAGAGCCCAGCGAGTGTCGAGTAGCTCTGAGAAAGACCAAGGCTGCTGCTGCTCTCCGCTTGTTGCTCCTGTTGCTGTTGTTGCAGTGTAACAAGAAGTTCGAGCTCTCCTGAAACAAGGATTGTACTGGCTCCAAGGAACCTGAAGACCCTACCCAGCGGGAAGCAGCCAAGAGAACTATGCCCACTTTCCCACTAACCCTTTCTCTCTTGTACCTGGTGTTGGCATGTTAGAAGGGATTGGGGTGGAGTAGGGAGAAAGAAATATAAGAAACATAAATAAAAGTTTTTTTAAAAATTTGACAACACTCATATGGTGGCAAGAGCTTGGCAGCTGAAACTCTGTATCAGGAACACCTCATATAGTTTAGGAAGTTTCCACTGCAGTGGATTGCCATGTCATTCCTCAAATTCCCTCAATACTAGCTCTCTCTTCCCAAATACCCTCCCTCAACCTTGTGTCCCCTCCCTCTCTCCACCTGATTATCCCATTTCAGCCCCTCTAATCCTAGTCCACCCCTAAAATCTATTGTTTTCTCCTCCCAGAGAGAAGCATGTGACCCTCCCACCCCCACCCCCTGCCTCCATCCCTTTCTCTGTACCTAACCTCTCTGGGTCTATGGATTATAGGTTGGTTATCATTATTTAATGGCTAATATGCACATTTTAAATAAATGTTTATGATATTATATCTCACACTGGATGGTTTTTGTAGTTCCATCAATTTGTCTGCAAATTTCATGATGCCACTTTCTAAGAACTTACTAATACTCTATTCTGTAAATGTTTTGTCATTCAAAGAGGCAGCCTAACAGCTTGGCTAGATCCCAGGGGAGGACATTGTAGCCAGCCCTGAGGAGACAAGATGAACTGTGGTCGGATGGAAGGGGAGGAGATCCTCCCCTGTAGGTGGACTTGGAGTGGGCTGGGAGGAGATGAGGGAGGGGTGGGGAGAGTGGGAGGGAAAGAGGGAGAGGGCTACGCCGGGGATGCAAAGTACCTAACCTCTGATTGATATAAAAATAAAAATAAAATAAAAAAGAGGCAGCTTACAGAATGAGAAAAGATTTTTTAAGGAACTCCACATCTGAGAGAGGACTAATATCCAAAATATTTAAATAACTCAAGGTACTAGATTCCAACGCACCAAATAATATGGGGTACAGACCTAAGAAGAGAATCCTCAATAGAGAAAACACAAACACCTGAGAAACACTTAAAGAAATGTTCAACATCCTTAGCCTTCAAGGAAATGCAAGTCAAAACTATTTTGAGATTCTATCTTGTACCTGTCAGAATGGCTAAGATCAATAACACATGTTAGTGAGGACATGGAGCAAGGGTAATATTCCTGCATTGCGGGTCAAAGTGCAACCTTGTACAGCCACTATGGAAATCAATATGGCAGTTCCTCAGATAGCTGAAAATCAATGTATATCAACATCCAACGATACTGCTCTTGGGCAAATACCCAAAAGATACTTCATCCGATCACAAGGGCATTTACTAGGTTTATTTCTGTTCTATTGATAAGAACTGGACACTGGATTATTAAGTGTTAAGACCTAAAGGGCATTTGGTATGAAGGGCAAAGATCAACCTCAGAGAGAGGAGCTCACCTCTGGATTTTGTCCTGTTGAGAACTGAAAGTGTCTTGTGCATTCATGGTAAGCATTCTACCACTATACTACTATCTCCAGCCCAACTGGTTTATATTTTGGGGGAAAGAGACTTTATTTTGGAATTGGAGCTTCCTTATTTGTATTGGTCAAATAAGCAAACCCCAAGGACTTTCCTGAGTCCATTTCCAGGACTGAGATTTATAATATACCACCTTTCTTGGCTACTTTGTGTGGATGCTCAAGTTTTACTTCATGTTCTTATGGTTACATGGTAAGCTCCTTAATGACTTCCAACTCTCTGGACCCAAATTTCTGTTTTATTAAAAATGTTTTTATCTACTCTATCATTAACAGTTTTTCTTTTGGTTTATGGTTGGGACTCACTTTTTACTGTTTGTGGTGTTTACTTTTAAAGCTGAGGCTACCCTTGAACTTTTAAGTCTCCTCCCTTGACCTCAGAAGAACTGGGGTTGGAGTGGGACATCACTACAGTCACTGTCACTAATGTTTCCTCAAGTTAAATGTAAGGTTTTCATAACTTGAAATGCTTAAATGGTTATCTATTATTTCTATAGAACTTAGTTAATTTTTTTAGGAATTAATGGGATTTTCAAGGCACATAAATTTGATGTGGTTGTTTATCTACATGACTGCATGTTGGACATTTTAATATGTTCAGTGAAATCTTTGAGCACCATGTAACAGTCATGTAATGAAAAAATGTATTATGGATGGTTGTCAATGAGCTTTTAAAACAGAAAATAAAAACAGCTGTCAAAAGAACAAAGAAAATATTAAACTGATGAGCAATTTCTTAGACTTGGGGACCAGGTCAGGATGACAAGTGTTAAACAATCCGATCAGCCTTTAACAGTTACAACTGCAGCTTTCCTGTAATGAATGAGAGATCTGTATCAAAGAAAAGCAATTACTAACAAAGATACCTTTTGTTAAGTAAATTTACATGGTGAACACTTAAACTAGAAATTAAATCTTAAAAATAAAATAAAGTCATTAATGTTTTCACGGAGCTCTAGCATCATATAGTTTTCAGTAGTTGTGGACAGGTCATTAGTAACAACAGCAAGTATGGAATGCAGTGTGTGGCTTCTTGTCAACCAGGCCCTGTGGCTGTCAGCTTCACTAGCATGTTTCACTGTTTGCAAGCGTTGCCAGATAAAACCACTAAGTGGGCTGGCTTAGCTGCTGCTTCCACCTCACTTTGACTTGAGAAAATGCACTGGTATTTCTATTTGGCTCTATCCTAATGCACATAACCACTTCCTGAAGCATTAATCAACCTCAGCCAGAATGAAAATCAATACAGCCCTGAAACATAGCTCTGTATACCAAAAATAAGTGTGAAAGAAGACAGAGCAGGCCATATCATCCTCATGTTTTAGAGAATTGCTTCGGGATTGCAGAATGCAATGGTTCTTCCCTCAACCCCCTCTGTAAACAGCTGTGGATATGAATTTTATATGACATTTTCAATGCTGGATGATGTATTCCCAGAACAATATTATTAAAGGCTGTGTCTCTGTCCTCTACCAACTGTTATTTATGATTGCTGCTTTGTGGCAAACACAACACAAAACACAAATAAATTACAGTGCTCTGTGTATGTGCTTTTCCCCCCACAGTGTAGAAAACAAAAGTATCAACTTTGATATTTGCTCAGGAAAGTAGTCTATGCTTATAAAATAATATCTCTTTCACCAGGACGTGGGAAGAAATTAATCAAGCAGTGAAATAAAACTTGTGGCATGAACTAATCAACTGATTTAGGTTATGAGCTATAATTTGAAGGATGACAAATGAAAATGCTGCAGTTCACTACAACCAAATAATGATTGCTCTATCTCTCCCTCTCTTAGGATGTGCCATACACCTTCACTCATGTTTATGCATGTACATGCATACACACACTCACAGTCATACACGCATATTCACACACACCTGCACACAGAGGTACACAGACTATTACACACGTGCTGACACACATCCACACACTCATGCACACACTTGCATACATGGATAAACACACACACATACTACACTCACACACATTCACACACACACACATACACGCCACATACACACATGGTTAGTATATAATAAAAAGGTAGAATCCCTGACTATGTGATGACTTTTGATATTTTACTGCCAGTCATTTTCAGAGCAATGTGTTTGTCCACACTGTACTAATTTTTATAAAAGTCAACAGGTAATTTTTTTCAGGTATTAATTATCCTGACTTTCCCATTAACCAGGGAATAACATATGAAGTGGTATGACACCTGTCATAAAGTAAAGTGAACTCTAGATAAAAATGTTTACAGACAAAATACTAAGCTTGGTAACACCACTCTTTAGGAATCTTGACAACTGAGAGCAGAAAGCATGAGAGTTCTGTGTGATCCTTTCCATCACACACTCCTCTCTGAAGCGAGGGCTCCAGCCCACAGTCAGTGACCTCTGTCTTGTGTCACTGCTTCCTGGGCTCCCTTAGGGAAGCCTACATTGTGGCTCAGTATTTTGTAGGGTGGGAACTGAGACTGGCAAAGCAAAAGGCCAAGAGTCCTGCCAGATGTACACCGACTAGTAAACTCTCCCAAGTTTATCCAGTGAAGCACTTTCTGAAAAACTTAATCATGGTCCTGCCTTACAAAGTAATGACCCACACCACTCTGCTTTCTCCTGGGTTTCACATTTTGCTCTACTTTCCCAAGCATGACTTCATCAGGGAGTGGCTATATTTCTACCAAATGACTCTTCTGTCCTGCAAACACTCTGTTGTTGACATTTTCTTTCTTTTCCTTATTGTCATATTTTCAAAGCAAAGTTCTTAAAATTCATTTGGTTCTGATGCAACCTAGACTAAATATGGTTCTTTTATTTTCTCCTTGTAGCTTTCATGTCGTTGATTCATAAGCTCTTATGTGTTGGAAGTCATGATGTTTCAAAGAGATGTTGGAACTGCATACAACTACACACAACCACAAATTAGCTCAAATAAGGATAGAAGGGTCCCCTTTCCATCACATGGCATCTCAACAAGTTAACCTGGCGTACCATAATACTATCCCCAAGATTCTGGCTAATGTTTATGTCAAGAAACAGAGAAAAATACCCCTCAACATGCATGTTCTTTAAAAAGATTTATAAACACGGTTCAGGGCTCATGGGAACTTCTGGGGACTTGATACTGATGTCTGTGTAGCTGATGTTGCTATTAGCACCCATTAGATTGTACTGGTCTCAGCGTTAAATGGAAGCCTAGAACAATTGGCAGTTGGAAAATTTCTAAGTTAAAAAGTTCATAATGAAAAAAAAAGTGTTAATTTTAATCACACACTCTATTCCCACCATTTCCTCCCCACTGCTAAAGCAGATAACTGCTTAGCAAGTATTCAAAGAAAGTCTCAGAAAGGAGCCAAGGGCAAATACAAGTCCTTAATGATGAATAATAAGCTGCAAACTGTGTAAAGTGATGACAGGACTTTCTGCTGTGCTTTATATGGACTGTCAGGTTCCTCAGGAATAGAAGGTACAAAAGATGGCTTCTAATCCCTGAAACTGAGATTCTCTAACAACCAAACCCAGTTTTTTAGATCATTGGCTAGGCTATTTTACGTTTCATCTTAATTCTTTGAGTTAATTTTCTTTAAATATATCGCATTCTTATGAGGTGTTCATGAACATTTTAGAGGATGAGGAAACCCTTCCTTTCCCAGACAGTACTCTGAAGCAGCGGCTCTCAACCTGTGGGTTGTGAGCCCCACTTGGCCAGCATATTAGATATTTACAATATTATCCACAGCAGTAGCAAAATCACAATTATAAAATAGCAGTGAACGTGATTTTATCGTTGGGGGTCAGCACACCATGAGGAACTGTATTAAAGAGTTGCAGCATTAGGAATCATTAGGAAGAACCACTGCTGAAGCCTGGTGAAGATGTGGTCTCCACTGCTCTTCCTGCCATGGCTGGCTGGTGGCTTGTGGGAAGGCACAGGGGACTTTTGCAAGCCTTCAGCCTTCATAGAGCCAGTGGGCTTTTGACTCAGTATTGGTTGATGGTTGTCTCTTGTTCATCATTTTTATGTGACCTGTGTATGCTCAGTCATTTGGATAATTCAACATTTTCTCTATGCACTAAATTTTAACATTACCCAAGTATTTCAAAGAGTGATATTTATATGTAATATACCTAGATAACAGTGAAAAAGAGATTTGCTTGGTTTTGGCATTATATTCCCTAAACAGCACAGAGAATAGTATATTTCTGCTGATGGTATCTACATGTCCAAATTTTATCATCTTTCACTTTAAACTAATAGAATTTATGCTCAATAGGTCAATCCAGATATCTAATTTTTATAAACAAACAATAATAGTTTGTGATGTCATGATGTTTCCTTTAATCTTGACAGGATGACATAGAGAAGATGTAACCTCATTGCAGAGAAGCAGTTACTGTTCACTGAGTAATTCTCCTCAATTTGATGATAGAAGAAACAATTGTTTTATAGTTTAAATCAGCGTTAATCATTCCAAAGATGGTTCTAATTTCACTAGATTATTCTCCTTCTGTTTAATGAAAAAGGACTGCATTTCAGCTTAGTAACAACTTAGAAACCATTATTCCTATATAAATTTATTTTTTGTAATGTTATTTTTAATATACATAAGCACAGGAATTGTATATATTATATTTTTGTATTTATAAAGGTCATATTTGTAAAGATATCTGAGCAATAAGCATTCTCTGTTGTAAAATCCTCAACTTAAAGTCATCAATTTAATTGTATGTTCTCAATTGGACTGACTCACTTTTTTTTTGCAAAACATAACTCATAAAAATGTTTCATATAAACATTAATTGAACACATAGGTCTAAAGTATAAGAGAGAAATATGAGTCAATTTTAAATAAATATCACCAGTCTTTAGTTTTTATGGTTAATTTAAACAAACAAAAAACCAGAACAATGACAACAAAACCCCCAAACAACAAAAATGAGAAAGAAAAGCACAAAGTGTGTGTGCTCACTCACACACACACACCTATACATAAAGCCAATAAAGTCACAAAATTCAAAATCATAATGAGCAAAAAAAAAAAAAGAACAACAACAAAAAACAGTAAGACAAAAAAAATGTCAAATGAAACAATACTAGATAAAAAAAAAAATCTACAGGAACACCACTGAGTTAGCTTTGTGCTGGCCATCTACAGCTGGACATGGGACCTACCTTTAACTGTTGCTTACATATCTTCTGAAGAAAACTATTTTGGCAATTAGTTACTGATTGAGGATAGCTTTGTTTATGTTCACCATTCACCTCTCTCAGTGTTGATTCCCTTTCGGGCTTGAACCTGTCAACCTCCTGTAGATGGTGCTACAGAGTGGGCATGCTGCTCTGTGACTTTGTATGTATAGCAGTCCTACTGTGTCTGCAAAAAAAAAAAAAAAAAAATTGTTCTTTGCTGTGGTTTATTCCTTTTTGCTTTTATATTCTTTCTAACTAACTCAGCATAGCTTCCCTGAGCTCGGAGGGAAAAGGTTTTTTGCAGATATTCTATTTAGGATTAAGTATTGAGAGGACCTCTCATTGTCTGCACAGTTTCCAATATTGGGTCTCTGCAAGAGGAAATTTCTCTGATGATGGCTGAGTGCAGCACTGATTTATGGTATAGAGGAATATTTTTAAAAATCATTTTATTACTTTGCTGTGTTAGCAGCATTTGGTTTTCTCCTAGGTCCATGGTGAATCTAGTCTCAGGTTCTTGGCCATCTGAGCAGTGTCAATCATAGGTTCCACCTCACGATACGGTCCTTAAACCCAGATAGTGGTTGGTTACTCCCATAATGTTTGTGGCATTATTTTACTAGCATTTCTTGCAGTCAGGTCATAATCACAAAACACAAAGTGTAAAGATGTGTTGGTGTTTACCTTTCTCCTCCAGTAACATGCAGGATCCCTTTCCATACCATTAACACTAGTCAGTAGGGGGAAAGGCTCCAGTTAGGTACCAGATTGACTTCTTAGTGTTCATTGAAACATGCAAATGTTTTTGTAGGCAGTCAGGCCTTACCATTCATTTGTGAATTGCAAGCAATAGCTTTGATAATTGCCTGAGTTACTTGGGAGTTTCTATGAAGCCCCTTTGGCTACCATTCCATTTATATGTAATATGTTCCTGGCATTGGAAGTTTTCCTTGGTGGCAAAAGTGTCTAGTTGGCTCATTTTCTTTCCCATTATTTGGTGATTCCATTTAGGTTTCTTTCATATATAAATATATATTATGTATTATAATATTATATATAAATATATAATATATAATAGATAAATGGTTATATATAAATATATAATATATAATAGATAAATGGTTATATATAAATTTATTTATATTTATAATTATAATATAAATATATTATATAATATACAATGTAAATTTATATATTATATATATGTATAATTTTCAGATGCTTCTACAGGAGTAAGTCTCCATATGACCCCCAAAATAGTCTTTAGTATATGTTTCCCTCCCATATTCTTTTCTCTTAACCTTCTCTTCCCTCTCCAGTCTATTAATCCTCTCATTCTGTTCTTTTTCCTTTTCTCCATAGCTATAAATTCTATTTCCCCTTCCTTGGAAGATCCTCCCCTTGCCACTAGTTCATTACTGTATATCTAATCTCTGTGGGTCATGTGGATTTTAGTATGCATACTAAAATGATAAAACCTAACTTAATATTGGAGAAACAGTTCAGTAGTTAAGAGCACTGTTTTTCTTTAAAAGGATCTGGGTCAACACTTCTTGAAACCAAACTGTGTGCTGAAATTTTCCTTTAGTACTGAAAATTGCATTATGCTTATCAAGTGCTTCACTTTAGATAGAAATATAAGAGTGTCAGCCTTAAGCTCAGACCACTCAGAATGAGGCACAGGATACCTTTGCCTTATGAATAAACAAACAGTAATGTCCCATGGTGGATTCCTTGCTTGATTTGCCATTGCTGTGTACCTTTCTGCAGAAAAACAAAACAAAACAAAACTTTCTGCCTTGGAGAAATGCTTTGGACCATGTGGTCATTTGATTTGCTCCTTAAACCTTCTTCTTATACAACAGTAACCAACATGCCGCCTTTACTAAATGACTAATGACCCTAGTAACCAATTTCTACACTGGGAGGTGCCTCCTGCTTCTGTGGTGCAGCAGTCCTGGGTGTGTAGACACTTCTCAGCTCCGGAAACTAACAGAAATTCCAAATCAAAGTAAATCAGCAATGCAAAGATAAGAACAGACAGGCTTTGGGGGCAGTGAGATCTCTCTGATAAATCACCTGTCGTATTGATCAGAGAGGCCAGAAAATCTTCAGAGATTGCACTCTAATCATTACACATCCTATAAGAAAGGAGCTAAGAGGTGCCTCAGGCTATGAATGATAGAATGTAAAGGTTATAGTTATATGGTAGTCTATGCCATTGTTAAACAAGCATGAGAAAAGAGTAACTTTTTTTTTTTTTTTTACTTGTTAAAGTAAAAGCAGAGGAAGATGAAGACAAAACAAACTCCTCAGGAGAGGTTTGCTGAACTGAGACCCTTCCACAGTACACAGAAGGGACATGTCTGTAGGATGTTAAAGGCTTCTCTTTTCCAGGTACTGCTGTTGCATAGGTGACTTAGATTTTCCTTGACTAAGCCATGCTATGATTTATTATAGAGAAAATAATGGGGGCCATCTTACTGCCTCTGCTCTAGAAGAGCCACTGAAAACAATCAGGAATTTTTGGGGTGGTGTTCATACCCAGTGCTCTCTCCAAACTGGGGAAATAGAAAATGTGAGTCAAAAATCTTAAGAAATATATAAATAAATTTTATACACAAAATCAAGTGACTGTGCACTAAATATATCTCCCCATAGTTTTTCTTAGAATTCAAATAGCTCTAAGCATGGATGTGAGCACCTCTGACATGAAATGCTACATAGTCTCTGCAGACCTTACCACCATGGAAACTAAGCAGCATTTTCTCCAGAGATTAGATTTTTGTTTACTTTTCTGCTGTGATTTTAGGTTACAAGATCTTATCACCCAGACACCACCATTCCAATTCCCAGCCCATTCTTTCCAGCCTGCTAATGAAATGATGATAAAAGTGGGAAAGAGAACAAGTTAGAACTAACCTTAGGAGGCCCCTTTCTGGTCTTGTTGATCACTGAATCCATGGTCCAGGATACTGAAAGGTGTTGCACATTTACCCCTGGACAGAAAAGCTGCAGGCAACAATTTCCAGGGAAAAGGGACACTCTTACCACAAGAAGACCCTTTGAAATTAAAATCAAGAAATAACTGTTTTTGAATCTGCTTATTATTGGGAAAGACAAGAGGAGATTGGGGGATTAATAGAATGTAAACATCATGTTTTCTAACTCATTAGTATTTGTTTATAGAAACTTAAAACAAAAAAGAAAGAAAGAGAGAAAGAAAGAAAGAAAAAGAAAGAAAGAAAGAAAGAAACAGATTCAAGGAGAACTGTCTTGGATGGACAAATGAGTTGGGTCATATAGTGAGCTTTTCAGAGCAACTCTAAAAAGAAGCTGATGAAGTCTCATCACTTAAAGGGTTTATTGTTGGTAGTGTTCTCTTTGTTTTTACTGTTGTTAAGTGAGCTTCTTATGATTTAGTTGTGTGACTGTGAAACAACATCAAAAACCACGTCTGTTTTAAAAATTAACTCTAGCCCAACATCCTCCAAAGATAAACTATTAAACCAACCCAGCCTTAAAACTCTCCATTTCTTGATGTGGATCCTAGGTTAGCTTTATCTCTGAAGCCTAATATATATATATATATATATATATATATATATATATATATATATATATATATATTACACAAAATCAAGTGACTGTGCACTAAATATATCTCCCCATAGTTTTTCTATATATATAGGGAGAGGTTATGCAGTCACTACTTCTTTATCTAAGGAGTTAGCTGATATCAGGAATAAATGACTACTTTTCTTTTTTTTTTTTTTTGAAGTTCTTTTTTTTTAATTTATTTATTTTTATCTCAATCACAGGTTAGGTACTTTGAATCCCAGGTGTAGCCCCTTCCCCCATTCCCTCCTACCCTCCCACTCCCTCCCTCATCTCCTTCTTCCCCGCCCCCTCCAAGTCCACCAACAGGGGAGGACCTCCTTCCCTTCCATCCAACCCCAGCTTATCCTGTCTCCTCAGGGCT
>CM053753.1:36570589-36598412 GCA_028658305.1 Pachyuromys duprasi | reverse complement strand
AAGTCCTCCCCTGGGATCTAGCCAGTCTGTCACTCCCCGGCTTATATGGGGGAGGGTCAAAGAGTCAGCCATCAAGATCATGACTGAAACAGTCCCTGTTTCCCTGAATAGGGTCTTCAGCCCTACACCAAGTTATCATGGGCCCCATCCGTGTGGGGGTTCCAGTCCACAACCACACATGGTCCTTGATTGTAGAAACTGATGACTACTTTTCTAATCTTATATAACAATGACTTGGAAGGTAAACAAACAAACAAACAAACAAAAAAACCAAAAAACCTGTCGTGTCCTAAGTCCGGACCTACCTTGTTATAGACGGAGGAGTCATGAGTAGAGTTATTTTGTTATTCCATGTATATGATGTTAAGGGCAGCAACTAATTGAAGCTTTAATAATTGGAAAAGGTACTATATCTTCTCTGTTCCTTATAGTCATAATCCTAGGAATTACATAGTAGAACTATGGCTGGTTAAAATATTCTACCTGCTTTGATAAAAACAAAGCAACTTTGTTTTATCCTGCTCTTAAGTGCAGGGGAGTGTGAAACTATTAAATGGAAAATCATAAAAATAATAACTTATAAATATTAAATTATATTCTGCTTGTCATGAAAATTTAATTCTACATTCTTCTCTGTCACACCAGAGGTTTGCATCATCATTTTGGTTAGCATGTGCTTTGTGATTACTATTCGAGGTTGTCAACATAATGCTTGGGAAGAGGGACCTTCATCTGAAGCATAGTCTTTCCCTATTGCCATATCTCAGAGGTGTTTTCTGAATTGCTAACTCATGAAGAACTGCCCACCACTTTAGATGGTAACATCATGGGCTCTATAAGAGGACCTCATGAGCAAGTGAAAGCAAGTAGGCCAACAAGGAGCTTCCATCCATACTTTCTGCCTCTGTTTCTGTTGCATTTCTGCCCTGACTACCCCACGTTATAGACTGTGACAGGACAGTGCAAGCCAAGCTGATTTCACACAGAGTGTTTTTATTATACCAGAAAGTGAAGTAGAACACCAGGAATTTTCATTACTTACTCATTAGTCACTTACTCATCAATCATCTTGATCAGCACATGAGTACTTATGATGTCACAGTTTTTACTTAAATTACTTTACTTAATACCAGCTGTGAAGTACCAAAGTAAGGATGTTGAAAATATCTTTAGGGTATATTATATGTTATGATAACCGTTCTATTATACTGTTGGTACTATTAAAAACTTTGTGTTCTTAATTTATAAATTGAACCAAGTACCAATATGTCTGTATAAGATGTAGTACACAGAGCATTTGTTACCAGCCATGATTTCCACCACCCACGGAGAGTCTTGGAATCTTCCATGAACAAGGGCAATGACTCTGAAACATTGTGATATAATCACAAGCTTCAGTAAGTGGTAGTGAGGGAACATAAAGTATACAGTAGAACCCACGCTTCTGACTCATTTGTGGCTTTCTGAGCAGTTGCCTAAGGAAGTGACTTAGGATTAGACATTCATCATTTGTGATTTTTAAACTCTTGTTTTACCAACCACAATTCCAAAGAAAGTTTGTCAAGTAATAAACCATTTTACAAGTACATGAAAGACGCTTCAATAAATCATTTTTAGGTGAGGCGGTGACTCAGCAGTCACCACCTGTTAGATGAATAATACACATTTGTGCTCCAATGGCATAAAATCAAATGCTCTCCAAAAGTGTACAAGAGGTTTCTTGTTAACAGGGCCACTCTAATTGGTTGGAACATCTGAGTTCATTTACTCTATCAGAAATCGGGTATTGTCCAGCTTCTCATTACCAATAGAGGTCACTGAGAATTGGCTCTGGCTTCCAACAACTGCTTCTGGTTCGTAGAAAAAGCCTTAGTAATTGAAGCAACAGTGTAATAGAAGGCACCACTTTGATATCTCAATATACCTTTCAAATATACTTGATATTATAGAAAAGACACCAAATAAACTATCATTATTATCAATAATAATGAGGAATTTCTACATTGACTTGCAAAGGTTTCAAAAAATGCAAAACAGTTCATTGTCTTCTTGCTGTATAATTATGAACATGTACATAAAAATTAATTATTTTTATCAAGCCATACATCTTTAAAATGTGTTCACTTTAGTTATTTTGTTTGAATATGTGTGTGTGTGAGTGTGTATGTTTGGTCTTTCACTGTTTTTACTTTTTTATAAATATAAACAGCTGGTAATACTCTTGTCTTCATAACTACTATAGCTTACGACATTAATATTTCCATTCAAAGTCAGGTCACATGCCATTATCCATCATGATTGCCTGTCTCCACTGTTCTTAACTGCTTCCCATTACTGGGCCAAACTGACAGAATTTTCAGTGACAGAATGACAGGTATGTCAAGTTGCCATATGACCTTGTACTACTGTACTTTTACAGTGCAAGAAAATATGGAAGTTGAAGAGAATTCTTGTATTAGCGATTCCTAAAAAAAGTTCCCGATGGGTATTTTTCAGACTTTTCTCCAACATGGGACAATCGTGCGTGAGATCACTCTTGCCCTTACCACAGACCAAGATGAAGCTGAAGATCACTGTCTTTAGACTTATCAGATATGATGAATACAAGGACAAAGTAGGAGGAAAGAATGGAGAAGAAGAAACATGTAAATCATAAAGGCTATCATTTGAGTCACAAAGGCACATCTTAGCAAGTTTTAAAAAATAACAATGGAAAAACCACAGCTCTATTCACATGAAAATAAAACAGCAGGAAGCCTACAGCTACAAGGCATTTCTGCATGTAAATATTCACTCAAGACAGGAGCCTACCACAGAAGGCCTCTGAAAGACTCCACCCAGCAGGGTATCAAAACATATGCTAAGATGCATAACCAAACTTTGGGCAGAGTGCAGGGAACCTTATGAAAGAAGGGGGAGATAGAAAGACCTGGAGGGAACAGGAGCTCCACAAGGGGAGCAACAGAACCAAAATATCTGGGCCCAGGGGTCTTTTGTGAGACTGATACACCAAACAAGGACCATGCATGGAGATAAGTTAGAATGCCTGCACAGAAGTAGCCCAAGGCAGCTCAGTATCCAAGAGGGTTCCCCAATAGTAGGACAAGGGACCATCTCTGACATGAACTCATGGGCTGGCTCTTTGATCACCTCCTCCTGAGGAAGGAGCAGCCTTACCAGTCCACAGAGGAAGACAAAGAAGCCAGTCCTGATGAGACCTGAGAGACTATGGTTAGATGGAAGGGGAGGAGGCCCACCCTTATTATTGGACTGGAGGAGGGGCATAGGAAAAGTAGAGTGAGGAATAATAGGAATGGGAGGGGACAGGGAAGGAAGCTACAGCTGAGATCCAAAGTAAACAAACTGTAATTAATAACAAAAAATAAAAAAAAAAGAAGGGACAGATAGAAAGACCTGGAGAGGACAGGAGCTCCACAGGCAGAGAAAAATAAAATAAAATTGGGCACAGAGATCTTTTCTCAGGCTGATACTACAACCAAGTACCATGCATGGAGATAACCTTTACAGATGTAGCCCATGGCAGCTCAGTGTTCAAGTGACTTTTCTAGTAATGGGAACAGGGGACATGAACTCAGTGGCCTGCTCTTTGATCACCTCCTCCTGAGAGGGGTGTAGCCTTACCAGGCCACAGAGGAAGACAATGCAGCCACTCCTGATGAGACCTAATAGACTAGGATCAGATGGAAGGGGAGGAAAACCTCCCCTATCAGTGGACTGGGGGAGGGGAATGGGTGGAAAAGAGGGAAAAAGAGTGGGATGGAGGGGAAGAGAGAGGGCGTACAGTTGGGATACAAAGTGAATACACTGTAATGAATAAAAAAATCACTCAACAGTGGTGGAATTGGGGAGTGGCATGGGAGGAAAAGAGGGAGGGAAGGTGGGGGAAATGAGGGAGGGAGCTATAGCTGGGGTACAAAGTGAATAAATTGTATTAAATAAAAAAATTAAAAATTAACTCAAAATCTATTATAACCTAAATTTAAAAGAGTAAATCATAAAGTAAACATTTCTTTGGGTATGGTGATGACTTTCACAAATAATCTAAAATCTAGATTCTATGAACAAATTTAAAGAACTAGATGTCAGAAAACATAAAAGATCTTCTCTCTGCTTATGAAATTGTTGCTAGATTGAAAGTGTTGCCACAGGTTGTGAAAATTATAAAAATAAACCATCCCACATTGATAAGAACGAAAGACCCGAACAAACATGTCAGCCAAGAAGAGGAAGAGGTGAAAAAAGTTATTGTTGGTGCTCATCAGTTTTTGTCATTTAGAAGAAACAAAACACGTTGAAATTATACCTATACAATATGACAATATAACCCATATTGAAGAAGCAACTTGAAGTGCAAACCCTGGCATATGTAACAGAGGAGAGCATGCTGTCATTGTGGAAAGCAAAAGGACCTGACATATGACACTGCTGTTTATGTCTATCTGACATAGATAGAAAGGGTGCTAAAGAATGTGGCCTTTATTTAGAGAACTTATATGCACTGCAGAGTTTGTGTATAGAAGGAGATCAATACCCAGTTGAGTTCAGAGGCAAATAAGTGCATTTCTCTGCATGCACTTGGAATCTGTGACAACTTACACACAATGTCCTCCTAATTTTAAATCAACTTTACACAAACAAGGGCTATCAGAGAGGAGGAAGATGCAAATGACAAAATTCTCCATTTTAATTAGTCTGTAGGCAGACCTGTAGGACATTTTCTTAATTAGTGACTGATAGCTGAGGTCCGAGCCCATGGTAGGTTGTGCCATTCTTGGGCCGTGGTCCTTGGTTCTATAAGAAAGCAGGATGAATTACCCTTTAGAGCAAGCCAGTAAGAAGCAACCCCTCCATGACCTTATCATCAGTTTCTGCCAGACAACAG
The DNA here is from genome assembly GCA_028658305.1 of Pachyuromys duprasi. Lineage (NCBI taxonomy): Eukaryota > Metazoa > Chordata > Mammalia > Rodentia > Muridae > Pachyuromys > Pachyuromys duprasi. Next base: position 36,593,509 of record CM053753.1, on the reverse strand, counting down.
CCAAGTTAGGCTCCTGTCTGCAAGTATCAGAGGCTGGCTCTCTACCTTGGAGTAGGTCTCAGGTTGGGCCAATTATGGTTGGACTTTCTCTCAATCTTTATTCCCAACCTATCCCTGGGCTTCTCGTAGCTAGGGTAATTTTTGGGTCATAGGTTGTGTTGGTGGGTTGTTGTTCCCCTCCTTCTACTAGTCCTGTCTGGCTAGGAAGTAGTCACTTCACTCTTCATGTCTGCCCCCAAATCTCCATTAGGAGTATCAGCTAGATTTGTGCCCTACTTGAGTTCCTATCTTGACTTTCTGCAGTGATGAACTGTGATATGTAAGTGTAAGCCAAATAAACTCACCCGCCCCCACCAAGTTGATTTAGCCATTGTGTTTCATCACAGCAATAGACTGTATATAGATCATATATTATAGGATTATGGGGTATTGTGACAGACCTGACCATGTGCTTCTGGGAGGACTGTAGAAAGACATTGAACTTTGTGCTACAAATGCCAGTATGTGTTCAAAGCTTGGCAAGATGTTCTGCTGGAGCTTGGAATACAAGAATGAGAATTGTGCAGAAAATGGAGGGTTGGCATGTGAAATTTCTGACTGAAGCAGAAAAGATATTGGGACTTCTGGACTTTTGTGGAGATTCAGCATTTTGGTCAGCTGGAGCTGAAGAATCTGCTATGATTCAGAAGAGACCACAGTCACTGATGTGAAAACCTTGCTTTTCGGGAAAAATTGATGCTAGTCACCTGGGGCTAAATAGTCCACTGTGATTAAAAAGAGACCAGAACCACGGAAGTGAAGCCTTTGCTTTGCTGGAACAATGGATACTGGTCAGCTGAAGCTGAGAATTGGTGGTGATCAGGAAGATGCCAGTGTCACTGAGACACATTCTTCTGGGAAGTGTTTCCTCAGGATCAGCACACAGAAGCTGTGTTATAGAGGTAGCCAATATTGTACTTCATGCTTGCAGCTGAACTTGGCAGAACAGCCACCCAGGTAGTACTAGTTTTAAAGGCATGAAGGTGTCATGGAGAACAGCTGAGGATTGGCACTCTGTAACATGTTTGGAGTCCCTAAAGAAAGCCACGGAGATGCTATCAATATTATCAAAACTTTTCCTGTAGGTTAATGTAAGAATGTCTGTGTGAATATCTGGGTGCCTGTATGAGGAAACCAGAGAGAAAAATTGTATAAAGAGGAAACATGAGATATTCTGTTTGGCAAGAACATACGAAAGTGAGGATATTTCAAGGGTACGGGGGTCAGGGAAGATAATATAATTTCAAAGAAAATAGAGGTATTTCAAACTTAAAACTTGGACTTTTTATTCTGAAGAACAAAGAAAAACTACCAAAAAAAATAGTAATGCATCAATATTTTTCAAGCACATGTATATTTTGTGATGTGTCTGCTTGAATTTCATCTCTCCATACTCTATTTCTCTCCAAAGCAATCTTCCTGTTCACTATAGGCAGTTGAGGCTTTGTTCATCTTGTCCTTACAGTTTCAAAATTTAGCTCCTGCTAGGAGTGAATTATGTACATCAACGGGCCGAGCTTCGGGCAAAACATCAGGAAAAAGCAATTGCTATTTCAATTTATTAAGTTATTGCAAGCAAATTTCTGAGTGTGGTATATCTCTGCCAAGAAAATTAGGGTTCAAAAGTGGAACTTTCCAACTATTGTACATTCACACTTAGGTTAAATTTTCTCTTGAGAAAGGGAACCTGGTGACAGAGTCAGATCAGAATAGGTTTGGGTAGTAGAAGAGTAAAGCTGCTTTTATCTTTCATTGTTTTTGTTTTTAATTTCTAAAGGTTGTATTAAGTTCAGAATTTTATCTCCCTGGGGAATTTTTTTATCATTTTATTCCAAATATCATGTACACAACTTATATATTTTAAATATAATTATATAACCTGTAAGACTAATTTTTCCATGTAGAAAAAGTTGTGTTGAGGAGGTATCAGACACACAAATGACTAGTCAAAGGTGAGTATGCTAATAAAGAGTGTGGGGATTTCTCAAACTTACTAAAACCAGAGCTAATTATTTTGCATACATGGTCACATGCACACAAACACAGTCAAACACACAGACACACTCACAGACTCACACAGAGTTTTATTCAAGAATAAGAAGAAAAACAGAAGGACAAAAGTGCCCTAAGCTTTTCCACTGCCAAAAACAGTGAAACAACAGATGTTCATTAGAATAGTTGTTATTTGTTCTTAAATAGGGCAATGTAAATCAATTTCTAAATTTCTTGAAACACGAAGTTTGACCTGTGATGACCTCATCTTGTGCAAATAGAAGCTGATATGAAAGCAGCCTGGACCCTTCCCTGGGAGCAGATTCTGAGAAGGAAAGAAAGAGGTCAAAGAGGTCTTCTCTGGGAGAGAGTATTTTTCCCTACATTAGCAATCACTGATTTCCTTTAGTTTTTGTTTAGGATTGGAAGTATGAGCTTTTCTCCCCTTCCATGCTAGCATGGCTATCCGTACTGTCTTTCTTCAGATATTGATTCTGCACTAACTTCTGAGACAGGCTATCTTAGAGCAGCTACCTGGTATTCTGTGTCTTACAGTCTATCTGCCCCAGCACCCTCTCTTCTGTGATGTTACCCGAGATGCTGAAACATGAGCTTTACTGTAAATGTATGCACTCAAGTGTGGATCCCCACAATCCGTTGATCTTTACATCATGCCCAATTGTGGTTTTCTGTAATACTCTTTTTGCTGTAAAGAGAAGTTTTTTGTTTTTTTTGTTTTCTTTCCTGAAGGGTAAAAGTTACACTGTCTCTGTGTGTAAGGACATCATTTAAAATGTAGTTAATGAATTATGCTGGTCTAGCAAAGTGTTGATGGTAGATTCTCATCTAAGATCTCTGATCTTAACTTGCTGTGGTAGTTGGCTAGGTTACTAGCACTATCTATGATTCTCCCCACACACTGAGTGGGTCACTTAGACAACCGTTGGTTTCCACAGAATTGTGAGTGCCACAAGGCAGCTCTAGGCATCTTCTTGCCATGATGGTCATTGCTGTGGTTCATAGGTATCATGGCTGGATAGGACTCTAACTATTTCTTTCCTGCATTTTCCAGTACAAAGCTATTGGGACTACATGGAGGGGTTTTCAGGTTAGAACCAGATGAATAATCTGAGACTTTTGTTCTACTAATATAGTGTGTTCAGCAATAAGGACTTATCTTCAACCTCTGAGAGGCAACCAAGCTCAAGAGCAACCAACAGTCTTTCGTCTGGTAGCCATTTGAACTACTCTGACCTAGTACTTGAGAGGAAGTATAATGCTCAGGTTGTTTGATAATGGCTGAAGGAGTCATAATATTACCTAAAATTACATGTAAGTATACATGTAGACAGATGAAGATACAGAGCAAAGTTATACCACTTGTGCTGACAGTGCTCTTCCTAAGAGCCACAGACTAAGAAAATGCCCAGTAAATATTGAAATTTTAACACTCCAAACTGTTATTACTAGTGGATTTTCTTTTTTGCCTAAGGATAATGTACTTGACCTTTAACTCCTGAATATGAGAGTCTAATAACTAACACACTGAATACAGGACAATGCAAGCATATTACTCACAAAACAAATGTTCCTGAATTCCTGATTTTCTTCTCAACATTTAGAAAACAGGTGGAAGGAGAGCCTATTTGTCTTGAGTCTTATACCAGAGTCATGGATCCATGTGCCATTGTAAAGATAACTACTACGTGGCAAAATGTTCATATGATCACTAAAGCCCACCCACCTCTCACTAATAAGCCTAGAGACAGTAATGGGTTTGAACTCATTTATAGAAGCCATTTATTTCAAAGATACAGATTCTATAAATGTACCATTTCCATTTGAATTATTTCTGACAAGACGCTGAGTGTATGGTGTTAAGTAGATTTGGTGTAACTTCCACATAATTCATTGGATGGTATTTCCATCTGACTTAAAGGATAAGGAGGTTGGAGGGGACACAAATGGTTTCAGATTTGACAGTTACTAGGATGAGTTCCTTACGGCTTGGGAAGGTTTAAAAAATATTAAAGTGTTTATTTTTCCACATAACAATTCACTGCATTCACAGGAAGAAAAGAGTACAATTTGGAGACAGTGGTAGTAGGTGCCACCGTATCACCTGAGAACTGTACCTAGGGAAGACGTACAGAAGACTCATCTCTCACCTAAAGCTTCAACAGGTTAAGAATGCCCTTCAAGCTGCCCTGGCTGATGGAAGCATCAAATTGCTTACAGACTGTTTTGCTGAGGGCAAAAGCTGGCTGGCTGGAGGCTGTCAGGCATAGGAAGTGCTGATTTCTTTGTGCAGTGCTTTTCAGAGACTAAGGGCAAAATTCTTCCCAGGCTGTCATTGTCATTCTATGTACTGTCCTTATAAACTAGCAAATCCTAAATCTACCACTCAGAGTTAACCCAAGAACCCTTAAGTGTAGTTCTCCAGGAGCTGTCCAGCTTGAGATCATCATAGTCCTTTTGGGCTCACAATGTAGGCTAAGTAAGCAACTTACACCAACCAGCCCCAGAGATTCACCCTCTTTTTACATCCCCAGGTCCTATGCACAAGCATGTACCAAGCCATTATGTATTGAGCAGGGAGAAAAGAATGAGGAAAGCAAATATCCTTATTGAAGATGATAAGTTACTTAATTGATCATAAAAAATGTACTCATGGTCCATTTATTACGTTTTACTCAAGAATCTTAGGTAAATACTATTACTTCTGTTTTACATTAGAAGAAATTGAGCTTCAGATATGAATGATTCCCATGGATTTTACAACTAAGAAATGGCAAGAGAATTTACCCCAAATCTCTCTAACTCTAAACACTAAGCTCTTCCCAGCCTAATGTGTCTTCTTTGATGATCAATTACACCACAATGTATTGACATATTTAGCTCCACAGAAGTTTTGACTGATGCCCAGAAGGTTGTTACAATGCCATAGTAATTTGTGAAATACTTTTCGAGCTCTCATATTTACAAATTCTCTTGACACCTTTAGAAAGAAGAAAAAGTTCAGTAATGGGATTGGTAGCCTCAGGGGGGCTCTGCCTGCTCCCTTGGCTGAGAAATAAAGATGTTCTGATTTAAAAGGCAGGTGGCAATTAAGAAGCACAGTATTAGACATCTCTGAGATTAATGGCAGCTCAGTAGCTAACATGGGAAGTTTTCACCTAATAGGAATTACCCTTGAAGGCGCTGTAAAAGCCACTCAGAGAACGTGGTTTGAAGGATATTGAGGATGTCAGACTTAGTGCTACGTATAATGCTGCATATGGAATCAACCGATATAGTAAATGATCTTCATTTATTAGTTCCAGCTGTAGGTACTATCTGAGAATCACAGTGAGCAGACACAGAACATCTACTTTCTAACAATTTCTTGGTGAAAAATACTTTTCAGTGTAGAATTCCTCTTAAAAATATATGGCCTTTATAAACTTGAGATTCTTTGAGTTATATGTACTGATGAAGACACTTCAAAATATTATTTTAATTGTAACATAATATTAAATGACGGCAGTAAATAACATGAATACCTAAATGAAATATTTTAATTTAAAAATTACATTTACAAGTGATTTTTAATTGAAAACAGGTTTTTTGTTTGTTTTTTTGTTTTCATATGTCTTCATATCTGTTTGATTTCAGGCTGGTAAGTAGGTAGGCCAGTTCTCATCACTAATTCTTTGTTATTTCTGGGTCAGTGGTGCCATAGATTCCTACATAATGGTTTTCCAGCTATCTTAGTTGCTGGACACAAGACTGTTATCTACAAAGGCAAACACATCTTGGCTAGTATGATTCCAGGAAAGATGCTAACATGGAGAGATTTGGGAGCGTTTATTCTGGATCATAGATGTCTGGAGAGCAAGGCTGAGGAGGGAGGAGGCAGGGATTGCAGAGGCATATTGGAATGATGCTGCCACAGAGCAATGGAGTTCCAAATGGGTGTGGCAGAAGATGTGTTCTTTGGAAGAGAGTGCAACTCAGAGTGAACACATGCCTTATCAGTTAGTAACATGGGAACACAAAATGGCTCCCTTTAATTGCCTTACTATTGATATGCTCTCCTTAGTATCCAAAGCTCACAGTGTAAGACCTGCAGTCCTGAGGCGCAAGAACTCCGGACCTCTCCCTTCCCAAAGAGACAGACCTTGTTTCAACGCGAAAGCAAGAGGCTATAGTTTATTCTGATCGCGATGGGGTCGCCCCTTCAAAGGCAGGAGACGACCCTGAGCATACAAATCACAGGGTTTATATACTTAAAAATCAGACCACATGTGTTTCTTTACATTGACTGGTCAGCAGAAAAATAACATGAAAAATAGGTCAGCAGTTGGCAGTTTTGTGGTTTCTTCCAAGAACAGTTCACCCTGCCCCAAGTTCCCAAGTTTTCAAAATAAGCTCTCCCTGCCCTCTAGGGAGGGCCACCTGGTCTGGCCCCTATTCAAGGTTGTAGCAGCCCCCATTGTTTTGCTTTCCAGTCTGGCCCCTGTTCAAGGTTCGGTTGTTTGTCTCTTTGGTCTGGGGTGGTCTCTCAACAATAGAATCCTCACAGGGAGGTGACAATCTCATACTGTAGTAGAAGAGAGAATTGGCAATTTGGAAATGAGGAGAGCTAATAAAATTATGTATAAGCCTAAATTCAACCTAAAGTCACTTGGTTTCCAGTATTGGTCTTTGCAATATTTGTTATTTTCTAAACTAGTGAGCAACTAAATTAACTCTGAGAGAAATTTGATACAATGATGCAAAATATGTATGGTACTAGGTCTTAATTTAAATTAATTTCCATATAATTCAAAATCCTTTTTTTCATGGTTAGGTGACGTTTGTTTGTTTATTAAGGGTCTTGATCTGTAGTCAGGCTAGTTTAAAACTCTTGTCTTCTTGTCCTGATAAGTAAATAATTGGTTCTTTTGTATTCTAAACATGATTCATTTTTAGATAAAAAAAATTCTATCAGTTAAAACAGTTTAGGATCTACATTTAAAAGTGCTATCAATCTGGTATCTTCGGTGAATACACTCAAAGAAAAGCCAAGATGAAACGTGCTAAACAAGACTATCTTTCTCACATTACTGAAATTGTGAGTTTTAGTAGAGAGATGGCTCAGTGGTTAAGGGCACTGGCTGCTCTTGTAAAGGACCTGGGTTCCATACTTAGCATCCATACAATTGCTCACAACTGTCTGCAACTGGAGCATTCTTCTGGCCTCAGAGGGGCCTGCAGTGTGCAGACACACATGCAGGAGCAGAACAAGAGGAAAATAACCATAAGCATAAAAATAAATATAAGAGGGTTTGTTTTAAGTTAAAATAATTCTGAATCAATTGGACTTCAAATGTATATTTTTATATTTGTTCATTTCCAGTGGTGAGCTGCACAATTCCAGAACCACTGTGTCAGAGTATTAAGCAGAATTGCCTAAATGCATGGAATGAAAAAAATAAACCAGTCTGGTGCACTGGGCTCTAATCATAGCTACGAGGGAGGCTGAGGCTGGAGGATCACAGTCCTGTGTTTGTATGAGCTACAGAATGAGTTCAGGGCCAGCCTGCTCCACTTGATGAGACTGTCTCAGAAGTAAAAGCATAAGCAGAGGTGGTGATGAAGCTCAGTTGTGGGGTGCTCGCCTACAATGTTTAACAACCTAAGTTGTCTCTCCTGTACTGCCAATTAACAAGCTAAATAAATCACACTGGATTTCATTTCGGGAACTCCATCCATAATGGTCATTCTTTTTCTAATATTTTAGAACCATAGTATTTTGAAGCATAGATCTTTAGACAGGATGGAAAATAAAAACAGCAACAATGCAGCTGTCTGTATACATAAAATGTAAGTTATTTACCGTAGCCATTCTAAAGCAAATACTTGGAGTCAACTATAGAAGTTAAGTTTGATTCTTTTTTTCATTTTATTTGTTATTTTTATTAATTACAGTTTATTCACTCTGTTTCCCCCTGTAGCTCTCTCCTTCCCTCCCAATCCCACCTTCCCTTCCCCTTCTACACCCATGCCTCTCCCTAAGTCCACTGATAAAGGAAGTCCTCTTCTCCTTCCTTCTGATCAGTACAATTCTTATATGGCTAAGGGCCGCTTAAGAAATCAGTGAGTATGTTGTATATTTGTGTATATGTATATATGTGTGTATGTGTGTGTGAATGTGTCATGTCTATAAATGTGCTGTGTGTGTTGTGTGTATGTGGTATGCAATGTATGTGTATGGTGTGTGTGAGAGAGAGAAAGTGTGAGGTAAGGGAATGCATGATATGTGTGTATGATAAATATGTGTGTGTACTATATACATGTAATAGTCCCTGTGTGTGCAACTATTTGATGAATGTGCTTGATCAAACAATTGTTTTGTGGTGCTAATTTATCCGCAGGCATTTTAGATGACTTTATTATAAAAAAACCAAAGTTCTACTAAAAACTATACTGAGATTGTTAACAACACAAAATTTAATTAGCAATGGAGATCCTAAAACCACCAGAAAACAAGGAAAAATGAAGTTATTTCTGGAAAAATCATGGAGTTCTGACTGTTGTTTTAATTGAGATCTGCAAATGGAACATGTGGCAAGTATCTGTATTGGGAGCCAATTTAACTTTCTTCTGGTCCTGTCTCAGATGAGTTATTAGAGGTTATAAAGACCATCCTTAGTGGCTTACCAGTAGAGGAGAATGATAAAGAATGTGATTTTCTGTTGAGATTCTACATTTTAAAATGTTAAAGAACAGAACTTCAGGACATGGGGAAAATCAGTGAGCAGCCATAGTTATGCATTCTGTCCAGAAAACAATGATCTCTAACCTCTGTAGAGAAAACAGCAAACATCAGGTGGAATATGGTATTTCATTCACTGAAGCCAATGGCAGATGGAGAGCCTCAGTAAGGAAAATATAAAGATACATTTACAAAAGCTTGAAAGATCCATTTATTATCACTTATTTTTAGATTTATCAGTTTCTTTTTTATTTTTTTATTAATTGCACTTTATTAACTTTGTATCTCCCCTGTAGCTCCCTCTCTTCTCCTTTTCAAACCCTCCCATCCACCCCCGTTCCACCCATGCCCCTCCCCAAGTTCACTGAGAGAGGAGGTCTTCTTTTCCTTCCTTTTGTTCCTTGTCTATTAGGTCTCATCAGTAGTGGCTGCATTGTCTTCCTCTGTGGCCTGGTAAGGCTGCTTCCCCCTCAGAGGGAGGTGATCAAACACCAGGCCAAACAGTTCAAGTCAGAGATAGTCCCTGTTCCCATTACTATGGAACCCACTTGGAGGCTGAACTGCCATGGGCTACCTCTGTGCAGAGGTTCTAGGTTATCTCATGCATGCTACTTGGTTGGAGTATCAGTCTCAGGGATGAGACCTGTGCTCAGATTTTTTGGTTCTGTTGCTCTCCTTGTATAGATTCTGTCCTCTCCAGATCTTACTATTTCCCACATCTTTCACAAGATTCCCTGCATTCTGCCCAAAGGTTGGCCATAATTCTCAGCATCTGCTTTGATAGTCTGCAGGGCAGAGCTTTTCAGATGCCCTCTGTGGTAGGCTCCTGACTTGTTCCCTGTTTTCTCCTTCTTCTGATGTCCACCCTCTTTGTCTTTCTGGATGGGGATTGAGCATTTTAGCCAGAGTCCTCCCTCTTGATTAGTTTCTTTAGGTGTACAGATTTTGGTAGGTTTATCCTATATTATATGTCTATATGAGTGAGTATATACCATGTGTGTCTTTCTGCTTCTGGGCTAGCTCACTCAGGATGATCTTTTCCAGTTCCTACCATTTACCTGCAATTTTCATGATATCCTTGTTTTTTATTGCTGAGTAGTAGTCCATTGTTTGGACGTACCACAATTTCTGTATCCATTCCTCAGTTGAGGGGCATCTGGGTTGTTTCCAGGTTCTGGCTATTACAAATAAAGATGCTATAAACATGGTTGAACTAATGGCCTTATTGTGTACATGAGCCTCTTTTGAATATATGCCTTGCAGTGGTATAGCTGGGTCTTGAGGAAGCGCTTTTCCTAGTTGTCCGAGAAAGCACCAGATTGATTTCTAGAGTGGTTGTACAAGCTATATTCCCACCAGCAGTGGAGGAGGGTTCCCCTTTCTCCACAACCTCTCCAGCATGTGTTGTCCTTTGAGTTTTGGGTCTTAGCCATTCTGATGGGTGTAAGATGAAATCTCAGGGTCCTTTTGATTTGCATTTCCCTGATGAGTAAGGATGTTGAACATTTCTTTAAGTGTTTCTCTGCCATTCAATATTCCTCTATGGAGAATTCTCTGTTTAGCTCTGTTCCCCATTTTTAAATTAGATTACTGGATTTGTTGCTTTTTAACTTGTATAGTTATTTATATATACTGGATATCAGCCCTCTGTCAGATATAGGGTTGGTGAAGATCCTTTCCCAATCTATAGGTACTCTTTTTGTTCTGATGACAATATCCTTTGCTTTACAGAAGCTTTTAAGTTTCATGAGGTCTATTTATTCATTGTTGATCTTAGAGCCTGTGCTGTGTGGTATTCTGTTTAGGAAGTAGTCTCCTGTGCAGATGAGTTCTCTGGTCTTCCCCACTTTTTCTTCTAACAGGTTTAGTGTGTCTGGTTTTATACTGAGGTATTTGATAAACTCGGACTTTAGTTTTGTGCATGGTCATAAGAATGAATCTATTTGCATTTTTCTACATGTAGACATTCAGTTAGACCAGTGCCATTTGTTGAAGATGCTCTTTTTTTCCATTGTATAGTTTTGGCATCTTTGTTAAAATTCAGGTGTCCATAAGTGTGTGAGTTTATTTCAGGGTCTTCTATTTGGTTCCATTGATCCACCATTCTGTTTCTATGCCAGAACTATGCAGTTTTTATTACTTGCTTTATAGTACAGCTTGAGAGCAGGGATGGAGATACATCCAGAAGATCTTTTATAGTAGAGGATTGTTTTAGCAATTCTGGGTTTCTTGTTATTCCCTATGAAGCTGAGAATTTTTCTTTCAAGTTCTGTAAAGAATTGTATTGGTAATTTGATAGGAATTGCATTGATTCTGTAGATTGCTTTCGGTAAGATGGCCATTTTTACTATGTTCATCTTGCCAAGCCATGAGCATAGGAAATCTTTCCATCTTCTGATATCTTCTTCTAATTCTTTCTTCAGAGACTTAACTTTTTTTTCCATACAAGTTTTTGATTTGCTTGGTTAGGGTCACACCAAGGTATTTCATGTCTTTTGTGGCTATTGTGAGGGGTGTTGTTTCCTTAATTTCTTTTTCAGCCCTTTGTCTTTTGTATACAGGAGAGCTACTGAGTTTTTTGAGTTAATTTTGTATTCAACCACTTTGCTGAAGGTGTTTATCAGCTGTAGGAGTTCCCTGGTAGAATTTTTGGGGTAACTTATGCATACTACCATATCATCTGCATATAGTGATGCTTTGACTTCTTGTTTTCTGATTTTTATACCCTTGATCTCCTTCAATTGTCTTATTGCTCCAGCAAGGACTTCAAGAACTATATTGAAGAGATAATGGAGACTGTGGGCATCCTTGCCTTGTTCCTGATTTCAGTGGGATTGATTTAAGTTTCTCTCCATTTAGTTTGATGTCAACTATAGGATTGCTGTATATTGCCTTTGCTATGTTTAGGTATGTTCCTTATACCTTGGATCTCTCCTATACTTTATACATGAATGGATGTTGGATTTTGTCAAATGGTTTTTCAGCATCCAAGGAGATTTTCATGTGTTTTTTTTTTTCTTTCAGTTTGTTAACATGGTGGATCACATTGATGGATTTCCGTACATTGATCAACCCCTGCAGACCTGGGATAAAGCCTACTTGGTCATAGGGGATGATATTTTTGATGTGTTCTTGTATTCCATTTGCAAGTATTTTGTTGAGTGTTTTTGTATCAATGTTCATAAGGGAGATTGGTCTGAAATTCTCTTTCTTTGTTGGGTCTTTGTGAGGTTTAGGTACCAAGGTGACTGTGGCTTCATAGAATGAGTTGGCAGTGTCCCTTCTGTTTCTATTTTGTGGGATAGTTTGAAGAGAACTGGAGTTAGCGCTTCTTTGATGGTCTGGTAGAATTCTCTGCTGAACCCATCTGGTCCTGGGCTTTTATTTGATGGGAGAATTTTGATGACCGCTTCTATTTCCTTAGGGGATATAGAACTATTTAATTGATTTACCTGGTCTTGATTCAGCTTTGGTAAGTGGAATTGATCAAGAAAATTGTCCATTTCATTTCAATTTTTAAATTTCGTGGCATATAGGCTTTTGAAGTAAATCCTTAATGATTGGATTTCCTCAGTGTCTCTTGTCATGTCCCATTTTTCATTTCTGATTTTGTTGATTTGAATAATGTCCCTTTGCCTTAGTTAATTTGGTTAAGGGTTTGTCTCTTTTGGTGATTTTCTCAAAGAACCAGCTCTTGGTTTCCTTGATTCTTTGAATTGTTTTATTTGTTTCTAATTTATTAGATTCACCCCTGAGTTTGGTTATTTCCAGCTGTCTACTTCTCTTTGGTGTGTCTGCTTCTTTTTTTTTTTTTTTTTTTTTTTTTAGTGCTTTTAGGTGAGTTATTAAGTTGCTTGCATCAGATGTTTCCAATTTCTTCTGGAAGGCACTTAGTGCTGTCAGTTTCCCTCTGAGCACTGTTTTCATAGTGTCCCATAAGTTTGGGTATGTAGTACCTTCATTTTCATTGAATTCTAAGAATACTTTAATTTCTTTCTTTATCTCTTCTTTGACCCATCTGTCATTGAGTAGCAAGTTGTTCAGTTTCCATGTCTGTAGGCTTTTATTGTTATTTCTGTTGTTGTTGAGATCCATGGTGGTCAGATAGGATGTATGGGATTATTTCAATCTTTTTGTATCAGTTGAGACTTGTTTTGTGACCAACTATATGGTCTGTTTTGGAGAAGGTTCCATGTGGTGCTGGGAAGAAGGTAAATTCTTGTGTGTGTGGGTGAAAGGTTCTGTAGATGTCTGTTAGGTCCATTTGACTTATGACCTCTGTTAGAGTTATTGTTTCTTTGTTTATTTTCTGTCTTGTTGACCTTTTTTATTGTTGAGAGTGACGTGTTGAAGTCTCCCACTATTAGTGTGTGGTGATCTATGTGTGGTTTAAGTTTTATTAGTGTTTCTTTTACAAATGTGGGTGCTCTTGTATTTAGGGAATAGATGTTCAGAATTGTGGTGTCTTTTGGTGGAGTCTTCCTTTGATGAAAATGAAATAACCTTCCCATCTCTTTTAATTTTGGTTGAAAACCTATTTTACTAGATATTAGAATGGCTCCTCCTGCTTGCTTCTTGTGTCCATTTGCTTGGAAGACAGTCTTCCAGCCCTTTACTCTCAGGTAATGTCTATCTTTATGATTTACGTGTGTTTCTTGTATGCAACAGATTGTTGGGTCTTGTATACATATCCGTTCTGTTAGTGTATGTCTTTTTATCAGAGTGTTGAGTCCATAGATATTAAGGAGGTTAAGGACCAGTGGCTCTTAGATGCTTTGATTTTGCTGTTGGCTATGGTAGTGTGTTTGTATGCTTGGCTACTTTTAGTTTTGCTGTGGTGAAGTTATTTGTTTCTTGTGCTTTCCTGAATTTAGTTAGTTTTCCTGGGTTCTATTTTTCCTTCTTGTATCTTCTGTAATGCTGGATTTGTGGGCAGTATTGCTTGAATTTGTTTTTGTTATTGAATATCTTGGTTAACTCCATCTATGATGACCGAGAGTTCTGCTGGATATATTAGCCTGGGTTGACATCTGTGTTCTCTTAAGGTCTGCATAGCATCTGTCCAGGCCCTTCTGGCTTTCATAGTCTCTGTTGAGAAGTCAGGTGTGATTATGATGGGTTTGCCATTATATGTTACTTGGCCTTTTTCCCTTGCAGCTTTTAGTATTTTTTCTTTGTCCTGTATACTTACTGTTTTGATTATTATGTGGTGGGAGGATTTTCTTTTCTGGTCTAATTTATTAGGTGTTCTATAGGCATCTTGTATTCTTATAGACCTCTTCTTTAAGTTGGGGACATTTTCTTCTATGATTTTGTTGAAAATATTTTCTGGGCCTTGGAGGAGGGAATTTTTTTTTCTCTATTCCTCTTATTCTTAGGTTTTGTCTTTTCATGTTGTCTTGGATTTCTTGGGTGGTCTGTGTCAGGAAGTTTTGGATTTAACTTTTTTTTTTTTTGATAGATACATCGATTCCTTCCATTGTATATTCCACACCTGAGATTCTTTCTTCCATCTCTTGTAGTCTGTTGGTTATGCTTACCTCTGTAGTTCCTGTTTTCTTTCTTAGGTTCTCTCTCTCCATGATTTCCTCTGTTTGTGTTTTCTTTAATTTTTCCAATTTTATCTTCAGATCTTGAGTTGTTTTGTTTATTTCCTTTACCTGTCTGATTGTATTTTTCTGTTTTTCTTTTAGTTCCTTCAACTGTTTGTTTGAACATTCCTCTGTTTCTTTTATTTCTTTCAGTGATTTAATTATTTCTTCTCTGAAGGCCACAAAGTGTTTGGCTGCATCTTCTTGTATTTCTTCATGGATGGCCATAATCTGTTTGATTTTATCTTCCTGTAATTCTTTATGCATTTCACTTGTTTCCTCTATTATCCTCTTCATCAGCATAGATGCAAGGTCATCTTCTTGAATTTCAGTTATGCTGGGGTGTCCAGGGCTGCTTTCCTCTGGATGACTGGGTTCTGAAGATGTCATATTGCTCTGTCTTTTGTTGGTTGAGCTTTTATGCTGATCTCTACCCATTGGACTATTTTAGGTATTGGCTGTTAATTTCTGGTGCTTCCTGGAATTCTGGGGTCAGGATAATCCCCTTGCCAGGAAGATGAGTTTTCCTGAAGGAGGCCTCTGCCTTTTGGGTATGGTCACTGAATGGCCAGTTTTTCTCAGGAATTCCCACAGATCACCTCAGGCATACAGACCTGAGTGTTAACTCTGGTCTTTTTAGTCAGGGGAGCTCTCCTGTCACAGTAGAAATCCTGGAGACAGCTACTCTGCTGCTGGGTTTCTCTTTTGGAATTCAGTGAACTCCTGCTGTTGTTACACTGTTTTCCAGGTACAGCTCTCTTCAAGAATCTGCTGATTCCCTAGCTGTAGGGTTTTCTCCCAACAGGGAAACTCAGTCTGGTACCCTGGAGCACACAGTTCTGTCTGGGAAGTTGAGTCAAGTGCACAGCAAGTTTCTGGTCTAGAGGCTGAGTGCTCTTCTCTGGGCAGGAGACTGTGAGCGCAAGTCTGGGATGGCAGCTGGGGGCACTGCTCTGGTCCAGAGGCTTGGCACCTCACTCTGGGCCAGAGGTTGTGTGTCCTGTTCTAGGGTGATGGCTGGGGGTGCCACTCTGGTCTGGAGGCTCTGTGCTCTGATCTGGGCTGGCAGCTATGTGTCCCCTTCTGGGCCAGATGCTGTATGCTCCTCTCAGAGCAGGCAACTAAGGGCTTCACTTTGGGTTGGAGGCTTGGTGCCTCACTCTGAGCCACAGGCTGTGCGCCCTGGTCTGGGATGGTAGCTGGCGGCACTGCTCTGGGCCTGAAGTTGTGTGCCTCAATCAGGACTGGCAGCTGTGTGCCTAGCTTTAGGCCAGAGCCTGTGCCTTCCTCTCTGGGCCGGCAACTGAGGACCCCGTTCTGGTCCGGAGGCTTAGTGCCTTACACCAGAGGCTGTGTGTCCTGGTCCGAGATGGTGGCTGGGGGCACCTCAGGAGGCTGTGTGCTCCGACCTAGGCCAGCCGCTGTGTGCCTGCTGGTCCCCAGGACCTTTTCCAGGGATTGATTGGGTGACCTGAGGTCCATCCCAATTGATTTCCACACCCTAGGATTTCCTCTAACCTGGCAATCACAAACACTGGTGTTTTAGGTCCCAGAGTTCAGTCTCCTGGTTGCTGTGTTGACACTGCTGTGGTGTTCCACAGACACAGTGTCCTCCCGGGGCCGCCATCTTGGATGACTCTAGATTTATCATTTTCAATTGTGTGTTTGTGCGTGCATATGTGTGTGTGTGTGTGTGTGTGTGTGTGTGTGTGAGTTTGTATGTGTGTGTGAACAGATGCTCTGGAAACAGATCCTTTTGGAATTGTAGTTTTAGGCAGTCAAGAGCTATCCAACCAACATGGGTGCTGAGATCTCTGAACACCTTTACGAATGGCAAACACACTTAATTACTGAGACATTTCTCTATCCCCACTTATTACCATTTTTATTCTACTCTGATGAATTCTGTCAGATACCATCATCCCAGGTATTGCTTTGTTTTCCTGAAAGGCCTGGCAAAATGTTAAATTTGACAGGAAATGTAAAGGTTATTTCATCTGAAATTCTTGTTTAAAAGAGATTCCCAAAAATCTATTTGCTGTGATGAAAATTGATCGATTAGCCAGTGTCTTTTCTTGGAAGCCTTTCTGTCAGTCATATTCAGCAGCAAAAAACATCCCCTTTGGTAAATTTTAGCTGAAGGGGCACACTGAAAACTGATCTTATTTAAAGGCCAGAAGCAGATTAAAGGTCTTGAGATTAAACCTATTAAAAAATTTCAAGAATATCCACACATGTAAGCCAAAGAGCAGACAAAAATCCAAAGCAATTGCAGGGGTTTCAGGATAACAACCCTTGGGTTTGCATGCCAGTTTCAGGGCCACAGGTGAAGATATGCTGCACAGACATTCTGCAGCCTCTCCTGACAGAATAGCAGCAGCTTGTGTACCCACAGTGCCCCCAGGGCTCTGAGGGCATCTGAGGACAGTATTTCAAAGTCTGTAGAGGCATGCTGTGGATATTCCTCAAATATGAAATCTGATTTATGTTGATTTTGTTTCCCATAAATAAATAATCTATCCAGGAGCAAAAAGAAGGAAGATGCTTCAACACAGGGGACTAATCGAGATGTCATGGGGCTACCCAAGTCTTCCCTAGTCTTTTGCCTGGTAGATTTATCATCTGGAAAAGCATATACACTTTGGTACTACCTGTTGACTAAATTGTTTACCTTGATGTAACCATGACTTTTGCAAGTGATAAATGAACAAACTGAAATGAGGGCAATGATCACTAATGAGTCTGGAGTCCTTTCTCACCTGTGCTTTATAACTCTGTGTTTTATGTCACTGCTCCAGAATAAGAAAGACATACAGGATTCAGATGACATCATCGAACTGGAACTGAGAATGACATCATCTTCTCTGTTGATAGTGTGACTAATGACTGTAATGTTGCTATAGCAGTTCTATTTAGATGTGCTATAAAAGGTTAGTCTTCCAGTTCACTAACTGAGAAATGTTCACATATTTGCATATTCATACACTAGACAGTATTTTAACTGATTGCAAGTGCTTTATCTGACAACAATGTGATGTTTAAATGAGAATGGTGCCTACATGCTCATCTATATGAATACTTGGTCACCAGTTGGTAGAATGATTTGGTAAGGAATTAGGATGTAAGTTCTTCTTGGATTGAGATGTGCTCGTGAGATTTCAAAAGCTCATACCCTTCCAGGTCTCTCTGTTTTATGGTTGTTTCTCAAGATGTGAGCCCTGAACCACTGCTCCAGCAGCATTCCTGCCTGTCTAACTGCCATGCTCTTCACCAGGATAGTCTTGAACACTAAGCATCTGAAATCATAAGCCCAAATTGGATGCTTTCTAAGTTGCCTTGATCATGGTGTTTTATCACAGAAACAGAAAAGTTACTAAGATAAACTCTGTATACGTACAGTGACACAGACTGTGGAAAAATGAGTAATAATCATGTTAGTCATGTGGAATGGGAGCATTATGTAAAGAAGATGCACCTGACTGGTAAATAGAAATAGAATGAAAACTCAGAGAGAGGAAGGAAATATCTGAGGCCAGAGTGCAGCAAAATCATCCAAGCCAGACAACACAGTCATCCAAGTGTTGCTTACTCCCAACATCACTTGCACTTAGAATACCTAAGGCTATTTCACCTAATACAGAATTGCCTCTTGATGTTTTAACATCTGCCCAAGTCTCCATTTGGCCTATTGGTAAAAAGTATCTGTTATTGTGATTCAATATTTTCTACTTGTCTAAATTTTTAAATCACTTCAGGAATGAAGAACATTGAGTAAAATTTATGACAGGACATTGATTCAGAATGAGTTTCTACCTTAAGCTTCAAGGCACCAAGGCAGAAAATAACCACTCAGGAAATTTTTCTTCTGTATATCTGAACTAAAGCTTTCTTGTTTATCAAACCTCCTAGAAATCAGGGCAGACATGACAGCCAAGTCTCCAATAAGCCTTTGTCTCAAACCTAATATGGAATTATTCCTGCTCTAACCTTTACAGGAAACACTATCTGAAGTAGCCTGATGTCACCCAGCATGCATTCTTCTTTATAGCACTCTCTTATTCCAGCTCAAACCATTCAGAAACCTGACTGCACTGCCACGTCTTACTCATGATTAGCTAAGAAAACCCAACTTAATCTTTAATTTGATGATATCATATTATTGTCAAAATATTGTTATATGCTTGGCTGACTGAAACGTATAACATATTTTTTACTTTTGTTTTTCTTGATTACTCTAAACATGTATGTGTAGTCTGTGTCTTGTAATAAAATTTATTATTATAATTTTATAACACCCTCCAATGGCATATTAAAATCTGAAACATTTAAAAGACAGTCATTTCTAGTATAATTAGCCAATCATCAAATTTTGCATTGAAAAAATTATTTAAGTGAAATTTTAAGTTCTGTTAATCGTAGCAAAAAAACATTAAATGGCATTTCTGCACCTCCAAAAAGATGTAAAAATACCAAGGATGAGGTTCATTTTTAAGGTGTTGTCATAGGAAATGTGTGATAGACCAGTGGAGTGAACATGCTGAAAGTTTAATGAGAGGAAAAACTGTATCATCAGGACAGTAAAGACATCAGGTATGTTGCAGGATTGAGCCTGTATTTGATTATTCGCAAGGGGTTGGGAGGTAGCATGATGCATAAATTTTATATCCTGCAAACATGAAGACACTATGGTCTCAGCAATAAAAAAATACAAGGTGAGCATTGGGGGCTGTGTGGGCTTATGAATAGATAATATATGGACGTATGGAGTAAGCTAGCTAGCCTCATTATGTGGGCAAACTCCGGTTCAAATAAGAGATTCTACATCACTGACTAATATGAAGAACAGTGATAGAAGACTCCTGCAGTCATCCTTATGCCTCAACAGGCACATATGTACACATGAATCTGTAGATACAAGTGATCCCAAATACAAGCAATTATCAATATATGTACACACACATGCAAAATGAGATATTAAGAGTCACTAAGTGGGCATCGAATCCAAAAACTTCACTGTCCAAAAATAGTTTAAGGTTTTGTTGAATTATGGGAAGTACGATGAATTTATTTCCATTTCAAGATTTTCTTTGTAGGCTAGATATAAAGAGGAAAGAGGAGTGGGAAATGAATCATGTGATTTTATTGGTGCAGATAAGGTTTCAGCATTCTGGTCAGAGTAGATCAGAAGACGAATGGCTGAAACATCTGTCGCAGTCACTACAGGAAGGGGGAAGGAGGGCAGGGTGGAAGTGTCATGCAGCAGTGTTCAAGTGTTGCCTGTAACCAGCAGAAGCAGAATTACAAGGTACAAAATGATACGGGCTGAGGAAATGTTACATAAAATTTCAAAAGTGACCAAATAGCACATGGGAGATGGCTTGGTGGTTAAAATGTTGGCTGTGGGGGTTAGCTCCAGTAACCCCAGAGCTGGGGAGCAGGTGACAAGTAGGTACCTCTGGGCACAAAGACCGCTCAGCTTTGCCTCATCAGTAAGCTGCAAAGATCTCGTCTCAATTAATCAGGTAGAACCGAGTAAGAATTCTCACATTGGCCTCTGGCCTACAGACACACAAGTAGGCTTCACAGAGGGCACAGTGTGTGTCTGTGTGCGCGTGTGTGTGTGTGTGTGTGTGTGTGTGTGTGTCCAACTAGGTTCATGACAGAAATATTGCCCTCATAGTGCTTGACATTTTCATTGACATTTTAATTCATGAATATATATATATATTTAGTTTCTCCTCACAAATTGCAAAATAGGCTAAGAGTAGCCACCTATTATGATATATAGTGTTGTGATTTTAGAAAGGTATCAGCTTCACAGTTCTCTTAATTTTCCATACCAAAATCAAGGAAAGTTATATAGACTGAACAGATTGTGTTTAAATACTTACACACAGATAGGCATGCACACACACACACACACACACACACACACACACACACACGCACACTTGAAGGAAAAGACACCAGAAGCAATTAATTTGGGAGGGAACAAGTGGTGGTGGTACATAGGAGAGGTTGAAGAAGGGAAAGTAGGAAATTATAGAATTATATTTTTAGTGCATATTTTAAGTTATTTCTATTTTTCACAATCCATTCATTATATGTCTGATTGAAGCCCCCACACTCAACTCCTTCCAGTCCTACCCTCCCTTCCTCTTCCGCTCATCTCTTCCCTTAGTCCACCGAAAGGGGTAGACCTCCTCCCCTGCCATCTGCCCATAGCTTATTAAGTCTCATTAGGACTGCCTGGATCCTCTTCCTCTGATGCCTGGCAAGGCTGCATCATGGAGGGGGGGGGGGCTAGTGATTAAAGAGCAGAAAACTGAGTTCATGAGAGAGGCAGCCCCTGTTCCCCTTACTAGGGTGCCCACATGGAGACTGAGCTGCCAATCAGTCACTTCTGAGCAGGGGTCTATGTCCTCTCCATGCATGGTTCTCTGTTGGAGCATCAGTCTCTGCGCCCCTCCCTCCCCCGGGCTTAGATCCTTTAGCTTTGTTGCTCTCCTTGTAGAGTTCCTCTCCCCTCCAGGTCTTTCTATCTTTACCTTCTTCCATAAGATTCCATGTGCTGGGTAGAGTCTTTCAGAGGCCCTCTATGGTAGACTCTGGTCCTATTTCCTGTTTTCTCCTTCTTCCAATGTCCATCCACTGTCTTTCTGCATGAGGATTGATCATTTACCCAGGGTATTCTTAATAGCTTAGCTTCTTTAGGTACACAGATATTATTGTGTTTATCCTGTATTGTATTCTAATATCTACTTATAAGTGATGTGTGTCTTTCTGCTTCTGGGATACCTCACTCAGGATGATCTTTTCTAGATCCCACCATTTGCCTGCAAATTTCATGATATCCTTGTTTGTAATTGCTGAGTAGTATTCCATTGTGTAAATGTACCACAATTTCTGTATCCATTCCTCTGTTGATGGAAATCTGGGTTGTTTCTGGGTTCTGGCTATTATAAACAAAGCTGCTGTGAACCTGATTGAACAAATGTCCTTGTGAACTTGAGCATCTTTTGGGTATATGCCTAGGAGTGATATACCTGGATCTTGAATTAGCACTATTCCTATTTGTCTGAGAAAGCACCAGATTGATTTCCAAAGTGGTTGTACAAGTTTAAATTCCCACCAGCAATGGAGGAAGGTTCCCCTTTCTCCACATCCTCTCCAACATTTATTGTCACTTGAGTTTTTCAAACAGGACAGTAGCCTACCACAGAGGGTCTCTGAAAGATTATACCCAGAAGGGTATAAATGCATATGCTGAGAGTCATAACCAAACTTTAGGGAGAGTGCAGGGAATCTTATGAAAAGGGGAGATAGTAAGATCTGGAGAGGACAGGATCTCCACAAGGAGAGCAATAGAACCAAGATATCTGGGCACAAGGGTATTTCCTGAGACTAATACTCTAACCAAGGACCATTCATGGATATAATATAGAACCCCTGCTCAGATGTAGCCCATGACAGCTCAGTATACAGGTGGGTTCCACTGACATGAACTCAATGTCTGGCTCTTTGACCACCCGTTCCCCTACCCTGATGGGGGAGCATCCTTGCCAGGCCACAGAGGAGGACAGTGGACCTAGCACTTATGAGGCCTGATAAGCTAAGGTCAGATGGAAGGAGAGGAGGAACTTCCCTATCTGTGGACTTGGAGAGGGGCATAGGAAGAGATGAGGAAGGAAGGATGGTATTGGGAGGGAATGAGGGAGGAGGCTACAGCTGGGATACAAAGTGAATAAACTGTAATTAATATAAAAAAATAAAAACTTTCTGCCATTCTATAATCCTCTGCAGTCAGTTCTCTTTTTTGCAAAACACTTAAAGAAATGCTCAACATCCTTAGCCATCAGGGAGATGCAAATCAAAACGACCCTGAGATTTCACCTTACACCCAACAGAATGGCTAAGATCAAAAATTCTAGTGACAACGCATGCTGGAGAGGTTGTGGAGAAAGAGGAACCCTCCTCCATTGTTGGTGGGAATGCAAACTTGTACAACCACTCTGGAAATCAATTTGGCGCTATCTTAGACAATTAGGAATAATGATTCCTCAAGACCCAGCTATACCACTCTTAGGCATATATCCAAAACATGCTGAAGTACACAACAAGGACATTTGCTCAACTATGTTCATATCTGCCTTATTTGTAATAGCCAGAACCTGGAAACAACCCAGATGTCCCTCAGGTGAAGAATGGATACAGAAATTGTGGTACTTTTACACAATGGAATACTACTCAGCAATAAAAAAAGGAAGAAATCATGAAATTCGCAGGCAAATGGTGGGATCTGGAAATGATCATCCTAAGTGAGGTATCCCAAAAGCAGAAAGAAACATATGGTATATACTCACTTATATAGACCTATAGGATAGGAAGGTCATGCTGAAATCTACACACCTAGGGAAGATATACAAGAAAGAGGACCCAGGTTGGTATGATCAATGCTCATTTAGATGAACTAATAGGATGGACATTGAATGGAGGAGAAAACAAGCAACAGGACAGGAGCATACCAAAGAGGACCTATGAAAGAATCAGTATAACAAA
>CM053753.1:36550616-36570089 GCA_028658305.1 Pachyuromys duprasi | reverse complement strand
GGGGCTACGCCTGGGATTCAAAGTACCTAACCTGTGAATGAGATAAAAATAAATTAGTTAAAAAAAAAAAAAGCCCATGCCGGGCTCTCTCTGAGCAACTTGCAGATCTGATGCTACTACTCTAGCACCATAGCTGCCTGTCTGCTGCAGTGCTTCCTGTCTTGATATTCACAGACTCACCCTCTGAAACAGTAAGCAAACTCCCAATTAAATTCCTTATTTTATAAGTTGAAAAAAAAAAAAAGAATCACAACCAAGCCTTCGGCAGAGGGCAGGAAATAATAATAAAAATAGGGGAAGTTAATAAGACTTGTGGAGAACAAGAGCTCCACAAAGACCAAACTGAGCAGGGCATAGGGGTCTTCTATGGGACAGTTTCTTCAACCAAGGACCATGTATGGATATGTCCTAGAACACCCGCTCAGAAGTGACCCATAGTAGCTCGGTATCCAACTGAAGACCCTAGTAAAGGGAACAGGGACTGTTTCAGACATGAACTTGATGGCTGGCTCTTTGACTCTCCCCCATACATGCCAGGGAGTAACAGCCTGGCTAGATCCCAGGGGAGGACATTGTAGCCAGCCCTGAGGAGACAAGATGAACTGGGGTCAGATGGAAGGGGAGGAGATCCTCCCCTGTAGGTGGACTTGGAGTGGGGAAGAGATGAGGGAGGGATGGGGAGAGTGGGAGGGAAAGAGGGAGGGGACTATGCCTGGGATGCAAAGTACCTAACCTCTGATTGATATAAAAATAAAAATAAAAAAGAAGGTTGTACACATGGGGAGGGGAGCATGTGAGAGCAGGGCATTCTTAAAGCTGAGCCACATCTGCTCCTGTATCAGATGTTTCTGTGTAGTAAACATTTCAGTTTGGCTTGAAAAAAAAAAAAGAAAGAAAGAAAAATACTTCAAGTCTCTGAAGAAGGAAATTGAAGAAGATATCAGAAGATGGAAAGATTCCCCATGCTTATGGATCAGTAAAATTAAAATAGTGAAAATGGCCATCCTGCCAAAAGCAATCTACAGATTCAATGCAATTCCTGTCAAAATACCAACACAATTCTTTACAGAACTTGAAAGAACAATTCTCAACTTCATATGGAAAAAAAAGACAAAATTGCTAAAACAATCTTGTATATCCATCCATGATCTCTAGTTGTACTACAAAGCAATAGTAATAAAAACTGCATGGTACTGGCATAGAAACAGAAAGCAGATGAATGGAATCAAATACAAGACTGAGAAATAAACCCACACACCTATAAAAATTAACTTTTTGACAAGGAAGCAAACACACACACAGATAGATAGATAGATAGATAGATAGATAGATAGATAGATAGATAGATAGATAGATAGATAGATATGACCCTGCACAAAACTAAGGTCCAGGTGGATCAAATACCTCTACATAAAACCAGACACACTAAATATGTTAGAAGAAAAGGTGGGGAAGTGCCTTAGACTCATTGACACAGGAGACAGCTTCTGGAATAGAACACCAACAACACAAGCTTCAATAAATGGGACCTCATGAAAATGAAAAGCTTCTGTAAAGCAAAGGAAACTATCATCAGAACAAAATGACAGCCTACACCAACCCTATATCTGAAGCGGGCTAATATCCAGAATATGTAAAGAACACAAGAAGTTAAACAGCAACATATCAAGTAATACAATGAAAAATGGGATACCGAGCTAAACAGAGAGTTCTCAATAGAGGAATATCGAATAGCAGAGAAACACTTAAAGAAATTCCCGGTGTCTTTAGTCATCAATGAAATGCAAACCAAAAAGACCCTGAGATTTCATCTTATACCCGTGATAATGGCTAAGATAAAAAAACTCAAATGACTACACATGCTAGAGAGGACATGGAGAAAGGGGAACTCTTTCCCCATTGCTGGAGGAAATGTAACTTTTTACAATGACTTTGGAAATTAATCTGGCTCTTTCTCAGACAATTAGGAATAGTGCTACCTGAGGGTCCGGCTATACACTCCTAGGCATATATCCAAAAGATGCTAATGTATACAATAAGGACATTTATACAACCATGTTAGTAACAGCTTTATTCTTAATAGACAGAATCCAGAAACAACCCAGATATCCCTCAACTGTGGCATGGATAGAGAAATTGTGGTACATTTGCAAAATGGAATAATACTTAGCAATTAAAGACAAGGAAATCATGAAATTTGCAGGCAAATAGTGGGAACTAGAAAAGATCATCCTGAGAGATGTATCTCAGAAGCAGAAAGACACACAAGGTATATACTCACTTATAAGTTGATATTAGACATATAATATAGGATAAACATACTAAAATCTGTATACCTAAAGAAAATAAGCAATAAGGAAGAGCCTGGGTAAGAAGATTAATCCTCATTTAGAAAGGCAAAGTAGATAGACATTGGAAGGGGGAGAAAACAAGGAATAGGGCAGGAGCCTACCACAGAGGGACTCCGAAAGACTCTACCCAGCAGGTATTGAAGCAGATGCTGAGACTCATAGGCAAACTTGGCACAGAGTTCAAGGAATCTTATAAAAGAACGGAGATATAGTAAGACCTGAAGAGGACAGGAGTTCCACAATAAGAGCAACAGAACCTAAATATATAGGCACAAGGGTCTTTTCTGAGACTGATACTCCAAACAAGAACCCCTGTGCAGATGTAGCCCATGGCAGTTCAGTGTCCAAATGGATTTCCTAGTAAAAATTACAGGGGCTATTTCTGACATGAACTCAGTGGCTGGCTCTTTGATCACCTCCCTCTCAGGGGGAGAGCAGTTTTACCAGGCCACAGAGAAAGATGATGCAGCCAGTCCTGATGAAAATTTATAGGCTAGTGTCAGGAGGAAGGAGGGGAGGACCTCCTGTATCAGTGGACTGGGGTAGGGGCATGGGAGGTGAAGAGGGAGGGAGGGTTGTATTGAGTGAGGATGAGGGAAGGGCAACAGCTGGATACAAAATGAATAAATTGTAATAAATAAAGAAGTTAAATACATTTTAAAAATCAATTATTTCTAATGTTTATCTTTACTGCTAAATGATCCACAATTTATAGGAATGCATTGCATCAACTGAGAAATCATTGAACCTTTTTAATTATTAAGGATTTTATTTTGATAGATTCATTAAATTTCTCTTTCTACTAATTAGAGACCATTGATATTTATCCCTCTCAAAATATCAAAAAAAGAAAAAGAAAAGAAAACAAGACACAAGTGTGCAAGGAAAGCTGAGAAAACCTAAGGTTGACCATCGGTTAGCAGAGATATTCAGGTACTTCTGGATTTCTTTGCTACCAAGGGAACTGCATCATTGCTTTTGCTCCTCATTTCTTTTGTCCTGTGGCTTTCAAGGCTGTGTGTGTGTGTGTGAGAGTGTGTGTGTGTGTGTGTCCCTTCTTTTGTTTGCATCCCATTATTGCTAAATGCTGAGTGAGAAAAATAAATAAATTAAAAAAGCAATATTAGGCAGCAAAATACATGTGACTAATGTACCTTTTATTAACAGTCTACATTGGCTTTAACCCCTGCTGCACAATCCTTCATCTTTATGTATCTGTGTTTCAGTCTCCTGATCCATAAAATGGGAAATAAATGTATTTATTCAGTGGGTTTTAGGTTAAATGACAAACAGTAGGTAGGAGCTAACTGCCTTTATCTTTGGGAAAAAGTTGCTTCTCATTTACTCTATTAGGAGTTTTTATTCTAACAAATTTACATCTTCATGTATAATGTCCATAACTTGAAAATTTAAAAAAATCATAAAAAAATCTAAAGCAATAAATCTCATTCATGGGGGTTGCAAATGGCTGCACTGGGAGGACACTCTTTCTGACCAGCAGCACAGCAGGATCTGCACAGTGACCAGCAGACAGAACTCTCTGTCCTAAAACACCAGCAACCTGTGTTTCCCAGATTAGAGGACACCCCAGAGTGTGGGATTCAATCAGCTTCAACTCTCCCAGCTAAATTGCGAAAGAGGTCCCTGTTCCACCAGGCGCTTGGTCGCCAGCCCATAAACACATGCTGGCATGCTCTGATCACTGTTCCGGCCTGAACTGCAGGGCCCACAACAAGGGAGATGGGGATTTCCAGTTGAGAGAAAACCACACGGTGCAGGAAATGATCGGGACCGACCTTAGGTCACCCAGACAATCCCTGGAAAAAGACCTGGGTCCAGCAGACACCCAGGCAACAGCCCAAAGCCAGGGAAGCAGAGTCCTGCCTGCACGCCTGACCCTAACTGCCCCGATTGAACTCTGGGCCCCAGGGCTCTCTGTCATATAACCCACAGAGAGGGGAAAAGTTACAGTTTCAGCAGATGTCCTGGCGCCCAATCTCCAGCAAGGTGGAAGCACAAGTGTGTCTGTGCCCGTGGGTTCTACTCACCATCCCAAAAGAATTGTGGTCCCTAAAACACAGTCTGGGTGTCCCTGCCTGAAGGAAAGCTCACAACGGAGGGATCATCAGTGCCAACACTCAGGACATCCAGCTCCAGAAGACTTTCGGGTTCACACAGGCTCTAGGCTCTAGCCTTCTATGGTAGGCATAAGTGCCCTGCTCACCTGCCATTGATTACTGCTAGGGCACAGGGGCACACAGCTGCAACCTCAGACCTACAAAAGCCTGAGAACCATCACAGCAGTCCTCAGTTACTGGTACAAGTTGCAACTGGTTATCCCTAGCTAAACTGACAAAACCGCAGGAATCCCTGGTTCGTCAAGAGGTCTGCACTCAAAAAAGTACACCTTAAGGACAGCAGCTGCAGCTCACTAAACTCAGAGCAAAAAACCCAGCAGCAGGGCAGTCATCTCTAGGACTTCTGATGAGAGGAGAGGCTTCCTGAACACCACAGTTACAATATAGGCCCATATGCCTGAGGTGAACTGTGACAGCTCCTGAGAAGCACCACCATTCGGTTGAGCATACCCAAAAAGCTGAGGAGATCTATTTCAGAACCCTGCCAAGGGGATTCTCCCCACCCCAAGATGCAGCAGGCACCAAAAATTAACAGACAACACCTGAGATAGCCAGATGGGTAAAGGCCAGTGTAAAAATACAGCCAACAAAAGGCAAAGCAGTGTGGCATCCCCAGAACCCAGTTCTCAGGGGTAAGTAGCCCTGGACACACTAGCATAAGTGAAATTCAAGAAGATGACCTTACATCTATGCTAATGAAGAGGTTAATGGAGGAAGCAACTAAAATGGGTAAAGAATTAGAGGGAGATATAGTAAAACAGATTATGGCCATCCATAAAGAAATACAGGAAAGTGCAGCCAAACAGTTTGTGGCTTTCAGAAAAGAAATGATTAAATCACTGAAAGAAATAGAAGAAACAGCAGAATGTTCAAACAAACAGGGAAAGGAATTGAAGGAAAAACAGGAAAATACAGTCACACAGGTGAAGGAAATCGACAATATGGTTCAAATCTGAAGACAGAATTGGAAAAATTAAAGAAAACACAAACAGAGGAAATCATGGAGAGGGAGAACCTAGGAAAGAAACAGGAACTAGAGAGGTAAGCATAACCAATAGACTAAAAGAGATGGAAGAATATCAGGTATGGAAGATACAATGGAAGAAATCGATGTATCCGTCAAAAAATAAATAAATCTAAGAAATTCCTGACACAAACCATCCAAGAAATCCAAGACAACATATAAAGACAAAACCTAAGAATAATGGGAATAGAGGAAAAAAGATTCCTTCCTACAAGGCCCAGAAAATATTTTCAACAAAATCATAGAAGAAAATTTCCCCAACTTGAAGGAGAGGCCTATAAGAATACAAGAGACCTACAGAACACCTAATACATTAGACCAGAAAAGAAAATCCTCCCACCACATAATAATCAAAACAGTAAGTATACAGGACAAAGAAAAAATACTAAAAGCTGCAAGGGAAAAAGGCCAAGTAACATATAATGGCAAACCCATCAGAATCACACCTTTCTCAAAAGAGACTATGAAAGCCAGAAGAGCCTGGACGGATATCATGCAGAACCTAAGAGAACACAGATGTCAGCCTAGGCTACTATAGCCAGCAAAACTCTCAGTCCTCATAGACAGAGAAAATAAGATATTTAATGACAAAAACAAATTTCAGCAATACCTACACACAAATCCAAGGTTACAGAAGATAGTAGAAGGAAAAATGCAACCCCCCCCAAAATAACTACTTTCAAGAAAACACAGGAAATAAATAACCTCACTACAGCAAAACAAAAAGTACCCAAGCACACAAACACACTACCATTACCAACATCAAAATCAAAAGATCTAACTGCCAGTAGTCATTAATCTCTCTCAATATCAATGGACTCAATTCTCCAATAAAAAGACACAGACTAACAGAATGGATATATAAACAAGAACCAGCAATCTGTTGCATACAAGAAACACACCTAAGCCACAAAGATAGACATTGCCTGAGAGTAAAGGACTAGAAGATGGTTCTCCAAGCAAATGGACACAAGAAGCATGCAAGAGTAGCCATTCTAATATTTAATAAAATAGACTGTCAACCAAAAAATAATCAAAAGGGATGGAGAAAGACACTTCATACTCATCAAGGGAAAATTCCACCAGGAAGATATCACAATCCTGAACATCTACGCCCCAATACAATGGCACCCACATTTGTAAAAGAAACATTAATAAAACTTAACCCACACATAGATCCCCACACATTAATAATGGGAGACTTCAACACCCCACTCTCAACAAAGGACAGATCAACAAAACAGAAATTAAACAAAGTTACAATAACTTTAACAGGGGTCATGAAACAAATGGACCTAACAAACATCCAGAAAACCTTTGACCCAAACACAAAAGAATTTACCCTCTTCTCAGCACCTCATGGAAACTTCTCCAAAATAGACCATATACTTGGTCACAAAGCAAGCCTCAACAGATACAAGAAGATTGAAATAATCCCTTCTATCCTATCTGATCACAATGGATTAAACTGGACATCAACAACAAAAATAACAAAAAGCCTACAAGCACATGGAAACTGAACAACTTGCTACTAAATGACAGCTGGATCAGGGAAGAAATGAAGAAAGAAATTAAAGTCTTTGTATAATTCAATGAAAATGAAGACACAACATACCCAAACTTATGGGACACAATGAAAGCAGTGTTAAGAGGAAAGATCATAGCTCTAAGTGCCTTCATGAAGAAATTCAAAACATCTCGTTCAAGCAACTTAATGGCTAACATAAAAGCCCTAGAAAAAAAAGAAGCAGACACACCAAAGAGGAGTAGACAGATGGAAATAATCAAACTCAGGGCTGAAATCAATAAATTAGAAACAAATAAAACAATTCAAAGAATCAATGAAAACAAGAGCTGGTTCTTTGAGAAAATCAACAAGATAGACAAACGGTTAGCAAAACTAACTAAAAGGCAGAGACACCCTATCCAAATCAACAAAATCAGAAATGAAAAGGGGGACATAACAACAGACACTGAAGAAATCCAAATAATCATTAAGTCTTACTTCAAAAGCCTATATGATACAAAATTGGAAAATCTAAATGAAATGGACAATTTTCTTGATCGATTCCACTTGCCAAAGCTGAATCAAGACCAAGTTATTCAATTAAATAGTCCTATATCCCGTAAGGAAATAGAAGCTATCATCAAAAGTCTCCCATGCAAAAAAAAAAAAAAAAAAACAGGGCCAGATGGTTTCAGCACAGAACTCTACCAGACTTTCAAAGAAGAGCTAACACCAATACTTTTAAAACTATTCCACAAAACAGAAACAGAAGGAACATTACAAAAGTCATTCTATGAAGCCACAATCACTTTGCTACCTAAACCTCACAAAGACCCAACAAAGAAAGAGAATTTCAGACTAATCTCCCTTATCAACATCGATGTAAAAATACTCAATAAAATACAAGCAAACCGAAAACAACAACACATCAAAGATATCATCCACTAGGACTAGTAGGCTTCATCCCAGGCATGCAGGCATAGTTTAATATACAGAAATCCATCAATGTGATCCATCACATAAACAAACTGAAGGAGAAAAATCACATGGTCATCTCCTTAGATGCTGAAAAAGCATTTGACAAAATCCAACATCCATTCATGTTTAAAGTCTTGGAGAGATCAAGGAATACAAGGCACATACCTGAATATAGTAAAGACAATATACAGCAAGCCTATTGCTAACGTCAAACTAAATGGAGAGAAATTTAAATCAATCCCACTGAAATCAGGGACTAGGCAAGGCTGCTCACTCTCTCCATATCTCTTCAACATAGTTCTTGAAGTCCTTGCTGGAGCAATAAGACAATTGAAGGAGATCAAGTAGATACAAACAGAAAAGGAAGAAGTCTAAGTATCACTATTTGCATGATATGATACTATACCTGTGTGACCCCAAAAATTCTACCAGGGAACTCCTACAGCTGATTAACACCTTCAGTAAAGTGGCTGGATAAAAAATTAACTAAAAAAAAAAAATCAGTACCCTTCCTGTATGCAAAAGACAAAAAGACTGAGAAAACATTAGCAAAACAACAACCTTCACAATAGCCACCAAGGTCGTAAAGTACCTTGGTGTGAACCCAACCAAGCAAGCCAAAGACTTGTATGAAACAAATTTCCAGTCTCTGACAAAATAATTAGAAGAGATTAGATGATGGAAAGATCTCCCATGCTCACAGCTTAACAGGATAAATATAGTAAAATTGGCCATCTTACCAAAAGCAATCTACAGATTCAATGCAATTCCCATCAAATTACCTAAACAATTCTTTACAGACCTTGAAAGAAAAATTGTCAACTTCATATGAAACAATAAGAACCCCAGAATTGCTAAAATAATCCTCTACAGTAAAAGATATTCTAGAGGTATCTCCATATCTGATCTTAAGCTGTACTGTAGAACAACAATACTAAGAACTGCATGGTACTGACATAGAAACAGACTGGTGGATCAATAGAATTAAATAGAAACCCTGAAATAAATCCACACACTTATGGACACCTGATTTTGACAAAGATGTCAAAATTATTCATTAGAAAAAAGACAGCATCTTCAACAAATAGTGCTGGTTTAACTGGTTGTCTACAAGTCGAAAAATGCAAATATATCCATACTTATCACTCTGCACAAAACGAAAGTCCAAGTGGATCAAAAACCTCAATATAAAACCAGACACACTAAACCTGTTAGAAGAAAAAGTGAGGAAGGGCCTTGGACTCATTGGCACAGGAGACAACTTCCTCAACAGAACAATGTTCTAAGAGCAACAATCAATAAATAGGATCTCATAAAATTGAAGCTTCTGTGAAGCAATGAGCACTGTCTTCAGAACAAAATGACGGCCTATAGATTGGGAAAGGATCTTCACCAATCCTATATCTGACACAGGACTAATATCCAGTATATATAAAGAGCTCAAAAATTAAACAGCAACAAATCAAGTAATCCAATTAAAAATGTGGTACAGAGCTAAACAGAGAATTGTCAATAGAGGAATATCGAATGGCAGAGAAACACTTAAAGAAATGCTCAATATCCTTACTCATCAGGGAAATGCAAATCAAAACAACCCTGAGATTTCACCTTACATCCATCAGAATGGCCAAGATCAAAAACTCAAGTGACAACACATGCTGGAGAGGCTGTGGAGAAAGGAGAACCCTCCTCCACTGCTGGTGGGAAGGTTAACTTGTACAACCACTCTGGAAATCAATCTGGTGCTTTTTCAGACAACTAGGAGTAGCACTTCCTCAAAACCCAGCTATACCACTGCAAGGCATATATCCAAAAGAGGCTCAAGTACACTGGAACATTAGTTCAACCCTGTTTGTAGCAGCTTTATTTGTAATAGCTATAAGCTGTAAACAACCCAAATGCCCCTCTACTGAGGAATGGATACTGAAATTGTGGTACATCTAAACAATGGAATATTATTCAGCAATAAAAAACAAGGATATCATGATATTTGCAGGTAAATGGTGGAAACTGGAAAGGATCATCCTGAGTGAGCTATCCCAGAAGCAGAAAGACACACTCACAAGGAATATACCCACTCATATAGACATATACTATAGGATAAACCTACTAAAATCTGTACACCTAAAGAAACTAAACAAGAGGGAGGACTCTGGCTAAAATGTTCAATCCCCATCAAGAAAGGCAGAGAGGATGGACATCAGAAGAAAGAAAAACCAGGTAACAAGTCAGGAGCCTGCCACAGAGGGCCTCAGAAATGCTCTGCCCTACAGACTATCAAAGCAGATGCTGAGACTTATGGCCAACACTTGGGCAGAGTGCAGGGAATCTTATGAAAGAAGTAGGAAATAGTAAGATCTGGAGAGGACAGGAGCGCCACAAGGAGAGCAACAGAACCAACAAATATGAGCACAGGAGTCTTTCCTGAGACTGATGGTTCAACCAAGTACCATGCATGGAGATAGCCTAGGACCCCTTCACAGATGTGGCTCATGGCAGTTCAGTGTCCAAGTGTATTCCATAGTAATGGGAATAGAGACTGTCTCTGATATGAACTGATTGGCCTGCTCTTTAATCACCTCCCCCTGAAGGGGGAGCAATCTGGCCACAGAGGAAAAGAATGCAGCCACTCCTGATGTGAACTAATAGAGTAGGATCAGAAGGAGGGAAAAGAAGACCTCCCCTATCAGTGGACTTGGGGAGGGACACAGGTGCAGAAGGGGAAGGAAGGGAAGGATTGGAAGGGGAAGAGGGAGAGAACTACAGGGTTATATAAGGTAAATAAGGTGTAATTAATAAAGAATTTAATAAAAAACAAAAAACAAAAACACACACAAAAATATCATTCATAATGGCAAACAGGATAGACACCAGAAGCAGTTAAAGAGGGGAAAGAGGATGGGAACCTACTACAGAGGGTCCTCTGAATGGCTCTATCCAAGAGGGGATTAAAGCAGATGCTGAGGCTCACAGCCAAACAATGGGAAGAATGCAGGCAGTACTATGGAAGAATAGGGGGTGGAGATAGAAGTACATGGAGGGGACAGTATCTGAGACCAGAGCATCCTGCAGAGACTGATGCACCAACAGAGGACAGTGCATGGAGAGGACTTAGATCCCCTGCTCAGAAGTGGTCAATTGACATCTGAGTCTGTACAGGGATCTCTGAGTGAGGGGATCAGGGGCTACCTCTATCAAGAACTCTGTTGCCTGTTGTTTGATCACTTGCCCCTGGTGATGTGGCCTTGCCAGGCCTTCCAGGACTCCAGGCAGTCCTGATTAGACTTAACAAGCTATGGGCAAAAAGCAATGGTGGAGAACTTCCGCTTTCAGTGGACTAGGGGAAGGGGATAAAGAGTAAGAGAAAGGGGTGGTAATGAAGGGAGTTGAGGGAGGGGCTTCAATAGGGATATATAATGAAAAATGTGTACAAAATATTTTAAAAAACTAGAGCAAAGGATTACTGTCCTTTTCAATACATTTCAATAAAAGCTTTTTTTGGCATTCACGTTTCTATCTAAATGTGAATTGTTTGTGCTAGATTTAACTAGCACAATTATAACCTAATTATAATGTTTCTTTTTATTTTCTTAATTTGTTTTCATTACAGAAAAGAATCATTAAATATGAACAATATACTAGTTTGAATTTAACGTAAATATATAACTTTATTACCATCTTTACGCAGAGAAATCTTGAAACCATGATTTTTTGTTTGATTAAATGCTTTGAGCAATTCTTTATTCTTACTTTTTTTCATTTTAATTTATATCATGTGATATGGGATTATTACTGCATGGGAACTGATCTGATGTCTAGTTGCTTCATAGCTTATAATAGTGTTCTGGTCGAGATAGAGGAGACTAACAGTGAGCGAGGCTTCTACGACTTCCGTGGTCTAAAACTCCCAGCCAGCAAAGAAATTCATCAGTTGTTATTCACACACAACTAAAAGTCAAAGGAGTGTACTGCAGTACTAGGACCAAAATACTGTTTGCTCTTGATGTCAAGGATCTATTTGAAGGTACTCTACAAATAGAGTAAGAAATAAGAAAGTCTCAACAGGCCGCTAGTCTATGGCTCATATACTATTCATCTAGAAGGAAACTCCAGTGCAGAATTTCAAGTGTAAGCTTCCTTCTTTGCATTATTCATTGTAAATCAATAAACATCTGCCCTTGGCCTCCAAATATAGGTTCCTGAGCCCCAGTGGACACAATGGACAAGAAACTGTACATTTGCTTTTTCCAAATTTGATGAAATTCAAGATGATGCTGTTCTGTGTAGAGCCTTCTCCTGGGAGTATAGACAGCATCTATATCTATCATTTGTGCTTGCACATATATCTTCCTCTATAAGGTTTGAAAATTAAAAATTATCTTTTGATGTGAACCTTAAAGAAGAATAGCATTGTTTCGTGGAAATTTTGGTGTCATTTCACTCATAGAATTGAAAGATTCTCTCCAAATATGCTTCTGATACACATTGGGAAGATAATTATGTTAACAATATAGTATCTTTTAGTATGATAAGTCTTAAGAACTATAGCATAAGCTTCAGTATTTTTATTTACAAATTATGAACATATATTTTAGGAAAAAGAATGGGGTTACTCAGTTATCAAATTTAATTTGACATCAGAGGTTATAGATTGCTTATTTCACAGTGTTTCCTTTTTGTTTGGGTAAATAATATTCACACAATAAAGGGCTCCTGATAAAATTTGTATTATATCTTGCTAGAGAAGTATAGAACTCTCTTTTCAGTAGACCAATAATCCAAATTGACTTTAAAACTGAAATGCGGGCCTGGAGAAATGTCTCTGTAAGTAAGAGCTTTTGCTGTTCTTCCTGGGGACCTGATTCAGTTCCCAGCACCCACGTGCCGTTCCAGCCTGCCCTTAACTCCAACTCCAGAGGATCCAACACCCTCTTCTGTACTTTGGGAGTATCCACTCGCATGTGCTCATACCAATGTACAGGCACAAAACCGCAGACATCATTAAAAACTTTAAAAATATTTTAATTATATATAATCTTACAATTATCCAACAAATCTAACAATGTGCATGTCACTCAGCAACTGAAATCACAGTGTGTCCTGGGCCCTGTTCAAAGATCATAATTCTAACTTAAACAAGAAAATTGCACAATCAAATGAGGACTCTGTGAGCATTTATTCCTTGTTTCTTAATCAACTTATTGGCATTTATTAAACAAAATAATTAATTTGAATATTGTTTTTATACACATATAAGAGTGAAATATGTGTGTATGTATATATGTTTGTGTATCCTGACAAGTAGTTACTAAAACTAATCATTTTAAAATAAGCTTTTTGTTAATGTTGAGTTCTCCTTTTAAAATGCAATCATCCAAAGTATGGTCATGAGTCTCTGCATCTGCTTTGATACACTGCTACTGTGCAAACTTTGGTCAGAGTTCAGGGAATCTTATGAAAGAAGGGAGAGATAGTAAAACCTGGAGAGGACAGGAGCTCTACAAGGAGAGCAACAGAACCAAAAAATCTGGGCACAGGGGTCTTTTCTGAGGCTGATACTCCAACCAAGGATGATGCATGGATATTACCTAGAATCTCTGCTCAGATGTAGCCCATGGCAGCTCAGTGTCCAAGTGGGTATGCTAGTAGGGGGAACAGGGAGTGTCTCTGACATGAACTCATTGGCTGGCTCTTTGATCCAATCCCCCTGATTGGGGTGCAGCCTTACCAGGCCACATAGGAAGACAATGCAGGCAGTCCTGATGAGACCTGATACGCTAGGGTCAGAAAGAAGGAGAGTAGGACCTCCTCTATCAGTGGACTTGGAAAGGGGAATGGGAGGAGATGAGGGAGGGAGGATGGGATTGGGAGGGAATGAGGGAGGGGGCTACAACTGGGATACAAAGTGAATAGTACATACAAAAAAAATGTAATTAAAAAATTGAATCACCCCAGAGGCTCAACTGTTAAGAGCACCAGCAACCATGTTAGGTGATTCACAGCTGTCTAATTCCAGGTACAATGAGGTCTGATACAATCTTATGGCTGCCTTGGATGCCTACATACAAGTGGCATAAGTTCACACACACACACACACACACACACACACACACACACACACACAGACACACACACCAAAATGAGACAGAGAGACAGTAAGTTGAAAGAAAAGAAATACATATCACATGCATAAATTAAAATAAGTACTTTTTAAAATCACCACCTTATATACTCTGGAAACGCTGATAATCTATAATTACATTCCATTGCTTTTGTCTTTATAAACTGCTTTTATAACAAGTTAAGTTACAGTAAGAGAAATAATATATTAAATATTTCACACTTGCTATGCTCTCAGGCAGGTACTGGATGTTCTCAGCATTATGTTTGTGTTATGTTTTCTTACATAGAAAGCAATGTGTCCACACACATACAGTGATAGGAATGTGGAATGGTGCTCTCATATATAATTGTGATTTACACAAAAGCAGTTCTGGACATCAGAGCTAATTTAGCATCACAGGTATTTTTCTGCTGCACTCTTATGTTTGGTGTCATGTCACACTTGAGATATATCTTTGGCTCTGGGTCTCCACAGGATTTAAGATAAAGTAGCAGGACCACAGAGGGCCTCAGAAAGACCGTACCTAGCAGTGTATCAAAGCAAATATTAAGATACATAATCAACCCTTTGGCAGAGTGCAGGGAATCATATGAAAGAAGGGATAATTAGAATGACCTGGAGAGGACAGGAGCTCCACAAGGACCAAATATATCAGCGCACAGGGGTCTTTTATGAGACTGTTTCTCCAACCAAGGACCATGTATGGAAATAACCTAGAACCCCTGCTTGAATGTATCAAATGGTAGCTCAATACCCAAGTGGGTATACTAATAAGGGGAACAGGGACTATTTTGGACATTAACTCAATGGCTGGCTCTTCGAACCCCTCGCCCCCTGAGGGAGGAGCATCCTTGCTAGGCCACATAAGAGGACACTGCAGCTAGTCCTGAAGAGACCTGATAAGCTAGAGTTAGCTGGAAGGGAGGAGGTCCTCCCCTAGCAGTGGACTTGGAAAGGGGCAGGGAGGAGATAAGGAAGGGATGGGGGGAATAAGGAGGGAATGTGGGAGGAGGCTACAGCTGGGATACGAAGTACATAACCCATGATTAATATAAAATAAAAGTGAAAAAATATGACAAAAGTTCATGCAGCTTACATGTATTTAAGCACATACCTTTCTAATGCCAATTAATGCCTTGAAAAATGTAATAACAGAAATTTTTGTAAGAAGTAACTTGGAGTCCTTAAGCAATCATTCCTGAAGAGGTAAAATATTATAATGATAACACATTTGTTTGAAACATACAAAATTTCTAATTGCTATTCAGATTAAATTCATTCATAATCTAACAGTCAGAAATTTCTGGGGCTCAAACCAATCTCAGTTAGATTAAAGTTAATGTTTAAAGTTACTGTAATGGTGACTAATTACAGGGCACAGGTGAATGGCAAAGTGAACAAGGGAGAGAACATTATGTCTTGGGTAGATCTGTTACAACAGAAAGTGGATAAGATAAATCTTTTGACTTCTATTTAAATTGACAACAAAATTTAAGCTTAAGCTCTGAATAGTGATTGCAGAGGAATGAAAATGTAGATAAGAATTAAACACCTTACATGTAAAGTTACTCAGCATTGTAGAAGTTGATGAAGTGTGTTTTGATCCACTTGTAGACTATAAAATCAACACAGAATGTGCTTCTTATTTGGAAACCATTTGATTAATAGTGTTTACATCAAGGTCTTTCCTATTCAATTGTGCATCAAAACGTTAATTCATATGTCCCCATTAAACAATGCTGGAATGAGTCCATTACACTTATGTTAACATGCAAATTTGCTTCTATTGTCATTGTTCATTATAGCAGTGCCCATAGATCAGATTCAGGAAAGTTATGAGTCACAATGAAGAAGAATGGAGAAGTGATCTCTAAAGTCACGATTTCCTTTGATCAGATCATTCTCTATGGCAGCAAAATGTTTCATAAGCAGTTAGCTGTCTTTTCAACGGTAATAAAAATATGATGATAAAACAGAATAAGCATTCATTTTACACTACTAATGTTTCTTATATCTGAGCTGGGAACACATATGTTTTGATTAACATCTCTAGTACTGTTTTTAAAATACCTTATTTAATTTTATTTTTTTGTGCATTAGTGTGAAGGTGTCAGATTCATTAGAATTGGCATTACATACAGTTGTGAGCTGCCATGAAGGGTGCTGGGAATTAAACAAGGGTTTTTTGGAAGATAAGCCATCTCCCATCTTCCATCCCTAGTACTCTTAACTCAATTTTTCCCAAATTTTATCTATTTAGAATTTTGAGAAAATAGTGAATCAAAACTTACTGGAACTTTGAAATTTTTTTAATGTGGTCATTTGCTTTCATTATGCACAGCTTCAAAAATAAGCGGTCTCTTTACTAGTAAATTAATAATTGCTTATTCCTTTTTCTCATCATTACACAATGAACTATAAATCCTCAAGAAGAAATTGCACAAGGAGTATAAATGGATGCTGCATATACTGGGAGTATTTAGCATTCCTTCCTGAGCTGTTTCTAGTAACTGTCAATATTCTGTTAAGTTTTAACATTTTGACATTCCCAATTGTCCTCTTTGTAGGTACACTGCACTTAAAAGTGTCAATCTACCTGCTAAATCCATAATCAAAGTTAATGACTTCCATGCAATCATCACCTATCCTTAGGATGAGGATATTTCAAAACATACATTGACTTGGTATAGCAAGTTCATTCTCTTATCTCACTCTATCACGTGACATTCTGCTTCTCATGTAAAGTAGTAAGCAAATGCTATTTATTTTAAATAATTAATTGTATTTCATCTTGAGAAATGTAATATTTGGGGTGTTCCTAAATTACTAGGGGAAACAAGATGATATTTGATATTAATTATTCTTAAGAGAAAAAAAAGAAAATTGTGTTAACAAACCACATAAAGCAGCTCACAGGGTTCTCAGAGACTGAGAAGAGGTAGAAAAACATCAGAAGAGCACATGCTTACGCTGATAAAGAAATAGAACTGTTTCATGGCCTCACAATATAAATGTTTAAATAAATCACAACTATAGAACAAACACTTAGCAAAAGTTGTGCCACATTCTTTGATTATGAAAATATCAACCACACCATTCCACCTATAGTATCTTTGGCACAAAATTTACCTTGCCTAGAAGATGTGAAGCAATGAAGATAGAGACGAGACTGAGGAAACATCCAAGCACTGCCTGTCCCAACCTGAGTCCCACCCCATAGGAGAGAGCCAACTCCTGACACCATTAACAGTAGTCTGTTACAGAGAGGAGTCTAGCATAGCTGTCTTCTGTGAGACCCCACCCAGCAACTGATCGAATCAGATACTGAGACTCACAGCCAAGCTTTAGGTGGAGGTTGGGGGAGTTCTATGAAAGAGTGGGGGGATGAATAGAAGGAGACAGAGGGGACAAGAATGCCACAAGAAGACTAACAGTCTCAACTAACCTTGGCCTATAGGGGCTTATAGAGACTAAACCACCAACCAAAGAACATGCACGAACTGGATTTAGATACCGTACACATATGTAACCAATGGGCAGATTGATTTTCATGTGGGTGCCCTAGTAAGTAAGTCTATTACATGGACTTTTTTGCCTGCTTTTGATCACTGTGCCCTAACTAGGATGACTTGCCTGGCCTCAGTGGATGGAGATGAGCTCAGTCCTAATGCAACTTGATGTGCTACCATGGGCTGGTGTGGAGGATTCCTTTTCTGGGAAGAATGGGGATGGATAGTGGAGAAAGGGTGGGAGAGTGGGACCAGGAAGAAGGGGGATATGATCCAGGTTGTAAATGGAATATATAAATTAAAAATAAAGTTAAAATAATAAAATAAATAAAAATATAAACCACATGACATCCCAGTTGCTTGCTGAGAGACTGAAAAGCAAAACTGCTTATTTGACTAATGACATAGTATTGGCATAACTAATACTGGACACATAAGGTATACTAAAATCAAGATTTGTACTCAGGGTGTACAGCTTCAGGGACAATAATAGCCCACCAAAGTATGGAGACTTCAATAATTAAAAACATCAGTATAAAAGTATAAACAAAAGTATAAAATGTACTTTTTGTGTAATATAAAACATGTGTATTAAATAATTATTAAACGTATAGTGAACTTATATGCCAGAGGTCATACGTCTATATACAGTAACAGAAACATGGACCAGTGCCCTCATGGATAACTGTGATTTACACACAAGCAGTGTTGGTCTTCGGAGTTAATTTTGCACCACAGATTATTTTTCTGCTGACATGTATTTACTGAAAGTGCTCATTTTAAAGTAAGTTTTTTTTTCTTTGTGTTGAGTACCCTTTTCAAAACTAACTTATGGAATCATCCTAGAGGCTCAAGTGTTAAAAGCATAAGCCACCAATTTAGGTGACTCACAGCTGCCTGTAATTCCAGCTCCAAAGAGCTCTGAGATGGGCTTATAGCCTCGGTGGATGCCAACTTAAAATTGGCAAGAGTTCACCCACCCTCCTACCCATGCAAACACACGTACATGCACACACACACACACCTTGGAAATGTAAAGGTCCAATAGACTTGAACTCACATGCTAAGGTACAGCTGTTCAATTTTACATGATGTTATGCACCAGTGCTGTGAAAGTTTTGCATAAAGAATTTAAAATTGTAGAAGTTATATAAATAAATGGCACCAAATAGTGTTGAGACAAGTTTCCCCATATATATGGAGAAAATCAATTGACAGGGTAATTCAAACAAGAAGCAAACTTTTGGGGTTGCAATGATGGTTCAGTAGTTAAAGGAGCTTGCTACTTTTCTGAAAGACAGGAGTTCAGTTCCTAGTATCCACATCCTTGGGTGGCTAACACATGCCTAAAACTACGGTTTCAGGGGATCCTATACCTTCTTCTGAATATAAGAGCACCTGCACTCACATGTGTGCAAAACAGCATGTATGCATGCCTATCTTTATAAAAGAAATAAAACTTTAAAAGAAACCTGATTACTAAGAACAGCAGTGTTACTTAAAGAAGCAATGTTTCTTATTGAACAATGAGGCTCAAAATAGGTACTCAAAAGTCTTTATTCTGAGTATTAAGAAATACGATATTTGTGGTGATTACAGTTTTAGGAGAGGTATATAAGAACTTCAAGTCTTCTGTTCTTTGTTCCTGACTCCCTTTAGAATTCTTTGGATAAAAGTCACTTTATCTTTCTTTTAACATTTTTATTCTATATTAATCACAGGTTATGTACTTTGTATCCCAGCCGTAGCCCCCTCCTGAATTCCCTGAATTGGTTGTGAGTCTTAAAATCTGCTTTGATACATTACTATATTGATTCTTTCAGAGGCCCTCTTTGGTATGCT
>CM053753.1:36532994-36550116 GCA_028658305.1 Pachyuromys duprasi | reverse complement strand
TTTTTTTACTGCACAGTCTTTACAAGTATTTTTAAACCAGGAATAACAAATCTTATCACACCTTTCATGAATCAAATATTACTTTCTTCTTCAATGACAGATTTTCAAACATATCACATGCTTGCTTCTTGAAACATGCTCTGATTGACTTTATTTGAAGTCTGTGCTCTTCAGGTTCTGGCTGGCTGTGTTTATAAGTTAATGAAAGTGTGACAGGCAAAGCCAGTGCTTTATAGTGGGCAAAAGTCATAGGAGAAAACTTGCAGGACATGTTCAAGTCACCCAAATATGTGTGATTTTGGTCTTAACACTTTGCATAATAGCTTGAAGCATATTACATTGATTGCAAATAGACTGGTCATTTATGTCATGAACGTGTTTATGCTGTCAAAGTAAAATCTACAATATTTTATTTTAATTACTAAATTTATAAACTTTTGGAGATGAGAGACTTAGATTTTCCCTCATCCACTTTTTAGCTGTAACTGTAGTGATGTAAGGTATGCCATTCTTACTCTTCCTAGGAGTTTAAGCTTTCTTTTTTTTATTATTAATTATAGTTTATTCACTTTGCATCCCAGATATAGCCCCTCCCTCACCCCACCCCATTCCCACCCTTCCTTCTTCTTGTCCTATGCCCCTCCCCCAGTCCAATGATAGGGGAGGTCTTATTCCCTTTATACCTGACCATAGTCTATCAGGTCTCATCAGGACTGGCTTCTTTGTGTTCCTCTGGGGCCTGGCAAGTCCAATGATAGGGGAGGTCTTATTCCCTTTCCACCTGACTGTAGTCTATCAGGTCTCATCAGGACTGGCTTCTTTGTGTTCCTCTGGGGCCTGGCAAGGTTGCTCCTCCCTCAAGTGGAGGTGATCCAAGAGCCAGCCCATGAGTTCATGTCAGAGATGGTCCCTGGTCCTATCTGACTGCGACATCTGTCACCCCATCTATCGCCAGGGTTGATTCAGCTCATCTAGCTGGCTAGTAAGGTGTCCCCTTCCTCCTTCACTGCTGTGTGTGCATCCCTCCGGAAGCTGGATGCTAGGTCGAAGAGGTCAACCTTCCCTGAACAGAGAAGGACCAGTCTTCAGTCAAGGGTATATGAGTAGCTGCACTTCCCTGCTAGACCCTCCAAACAAGCTCGAGTTTAAGTTTTTTTAAGGACAAATCACAGAAATCTTTGAAAAGCATGTAGTCTGTAAATCTTTCAACGCAGACACTACAAAAGAAAAGTAAAAGTTCTCAGGTTTCAAAAAACTGCAAATTCTCATCATA
The DNA here is from genome assembly GCA_028658305.1 of Pachyuromys duprasi. NCBI lineage: Eukaryota > Metazoa > Chordata > Mammalia > Rodentia > Muridae > Pachyuromys > Pachyuromys duprasi. The sequence continues at coordinate 36,548,843 of CM053753.1, read as the reverse complement.
GAATAATCTCTTATTTGGAAAATAAGATTGTCAAAGATAATTACCAATCTCAAAACACATCTGTACCATGCAAATCATTCTCTAGCGTCTCGATAAACAATACCAATCCTCCCACGCACGTGCCTAGCCTTGGTTCCCCATCTAGTGAACCAGCATTGTCTGGCCAAGCCCGGCTGTGCTGCTAACAACTACCAGGTTTCAGGTAGGATATACCCTCTACTGCTGCCACCTGTAGACCTGTCCAATACCACAGCCAAAAGTACTGAAAGCTTTGGTTGTGTTATGTAAACATGTTTCTGTTGTTATTCTCATGGTTTTCCTTTTATCTTTATGTGGCTTGCATTTCTTTCTCTGGCTTTTTTCTATTCTTTTTGTGTTCTGTATATGTAACGTTTTAACTGATATACCATAAACATTTTTTTCTTGTGGTCTAGCATATTTGATTATCTGTGTACTTCTACCTTGTCTACCTTTCTTTTGTTTAGATACTTTTTTCCTTCTATGGTCTTCTTTTTATTTATTATTTATTTATTATTATTCATCACATTTTATTCACTTTGAATCCTGGCTATAGCCCCCTCCCTCTTCTCCTTCCCAGTATCCCCCCACCATTCTCTCCTATGCCCCTCACCTAGTCCACTGATAGGAGAGGTCCTCCTCCACTTCCATCTGACCTTAGCCTACCAGGTCTCATCTAGGTTGGCTGCATTATCTTCCTCTATGGCCTGGCAAGGCAGAACCCTCCAGGGGGAGGTGAACAAGAGCCAGCCACTGAGTCCATGTCCTGGTGTGACTTGGTGTGCTGGGGAAGGTTAATATGGGAACAGGGAGCTCCCCTTTTCCGAGGGAAAGGGAAGAAAGGAAGGGAAAAGAAGGGAAGTGGGCAGGAGGGCCAGGAGGAGGGGAGTGAAGGGGCACCCTCCAGAGGTAAAGTAAATAAGCTAATAAAAAATAAAATATAAAAAAGCAAGCAGCAGAGTCCGTGTTAGAGTCAGCCCCTATTCAGGGAATCCATATGAGGACTGAACTTCCCCTCAGCTACTTCCGTGTAGTGGGCATAGATTCAATCTATGCATGGTCTTAGAATCTAAAAATACACCGAGAGATTTTTACCTTCCAGAAATGTCAGAAAAGGTACACTGATGAGGTCTCACCTATACTTCTAATTAAATATGACCTGAACAGGAAAAAAAATCAATAGACATGTTAATGTAGAGAGTAAAAACATCAAGAGGTCTCAATCCTGGACAAAGAACTACAAGCAACTAAGGAATGTTGAGAAAGGGTAACATATGTGTAATGAGTGAATGCAAGTGTGTGTGTGTGTGTGTGTGTGTGTTTAACAACTATTAAAGAAAGTAAAGCTATAATTTGAAGAGAGAAGAGGTACATGGGAGAAGTGATCTACTTATTTCAATCTCAAAAAAATATATAAATGTTTTCTATTGTATATTTGTCGCCTTTTGTACAGTGTATAAAATTGGTGACAATATAGAATTAACAATCTTTTTTTTACTGTCATATTATCCTGATTTCATAAAAGAAAAATCACATCACCTTTATCTGTGATGTAAAAAATGCAGATTTTTATTCATTCAGACTACCATACAAACACAATGTTATATTTACATAAGCATTTTAATCAACAAAACTAGCGTTGATAGAAATCTTATTGATTTTTAGTATCTCACGTGACATTCACATTAACAATTAATGTGGTAGGAGCATAATAAATATGCAAAGATGCAACATATCAGCCTAGAGATCTCCAGTAATTTGTAGACTTAAACTCATAGAAAACCACTAATGGAAAACAGCATATTTTCCTCCCTATGAATAGTCAAATACCATGCATAATGTAACAGTGCAGCTGCTAATGGCAGGCTCAGACACAGTCATCTGAACTTGATTTAATGGACAGGGCAAACTGATCTTCAACTAGGCCAACAGACAAGTTACTCTCTGCCTTTACAGTACCCTAATTATTCAGTTATCTTTTCCCTGGAGCTTGAACTTATGGGAAACACAAAACCTACTCTTTGATATTTAGATATGCCTATTATGTTCTATCAAGTATAGGAGGAAGCTAGTAAATGGACAGGTAGTAAATGTGCCTATTTTAATATCAGAACACTTAAACAGGGATCCTTTGCCACAGTGTCCCTTTGTGTGATATTGGTAGCACATTTGAGTTAATTGCTTGATGAGAAAAATTTCCATATGAGATCAGGGTGGAAACAAAGCTTGAGAAAAACATTCACAGTATCTTAACTTGATATTTTTCCCAAGTCAATCACTCCAGCATTTCTCTGTGGTGTAGGTTATGCTAAATAACACTGCATCAGGCAAGCTGCAGGAGCTTAGCACTTTAGCTCTATTTTGAACTCATAAGCACCTTGTTGTCTCTAGAATATTTTATGCTGTATTCTCAAGGCTAAGATGCAGCCTCTCACACCTGTTTACTCTTCCTGCAGAAAACTATAAAAGAATGTATCATAAAGACACACAAAATCAAGTAGGTTTTAATTCTCTTTATGTGCAGTTCCACAGCTTCCATATAAAATTTCACTTTTCATAAGGGACAAAGAGAATTTGTTTCACATTAAATATAATAAATACTTGACTAAATTGAAATTATATGGTAATTGAATAACCATTTTATACTATGACATATCATTAAATGAATATCACCTTTTAAAAGAAACATTTTATGTTTAATGTATTTGGAAGATAGATAGTAGCTAGCAGCTAGCTAGCTAGCTAGAGATAGATAGATAGATAGATAGATAGATAGATAGATAGATAGATAGATAGATAGATAGATAGATAGATATAGATAGATAGATAATAAGAAAGTGAAAAAAATTGAGACAAGTAATAAACTTCAAGGTGGCTGATATGAATCAAGCTCATAAAACAATATCAATCATTGACATTACCTAATTTTGTAGGTAATTTATTGGTTTTCTTTGATGGCATTTTTCTTCTATTGGGACTCATATAACTCCCAATGAAAATAGTTAAAGATCTTTTTAATTATGTTAAAGAATAGGATTCCATAGTGTGGCTTTCCTTGGCCTGCTCTTTTGGCTTCACATATATTTCATGCTTTTAATCATTGAACAATTTAAAATTTAAGCATATGTTTTATTAGTTCAAAGTATTGTGTTTCTCTGAAAGACTTCAGGTTGTGTTCTTGCTATTGATATTTTCAATGATTTTCATGAAGGAATTCTCTAATGTCTATCTCCTTCAATATCTGACTACTAAAATCATCTTGTATGTCTGAATACTAAAGACATCTCACTCAGCATGATATCAGTTGACATTCAGCTTACAAGTCAGTTGAAAAAAGACTCCTTGAACACTGGGAGCCTGTAGGAGTCAGAGCTTCTTCTAGGGTATTCTCAGGATTTTCTGTAAAATTGCAACATTCTATATGAGTGTTTACAGTTTCCACTTTCTGCTTTTACATGTCATCCAGAAAACCAAGCGGTTTGTCTCTTCTGTGTCTTGAGTCAACACACTTGCTTGCATATGTGTGTTGCCTTCCAAGTTCCATAAATATACCCACACTTTCAAAATTTCCTCTAGGCAACTCATTCTCCAGTGTTTCCTTTCAAGTTACATCACAGTCCTTCTCACTTCAATGTTTATCTTCTTTTGTGAATGTAATGTTAAATGAATGATGCTTATTTTTATAAACACCATATGGAAATCTGTTTGAAATGTACAAGCTGCAAGTCAGGTCAAGTTCCCAGTATGTACATGGGAGTTTCCAGCAAACTGAAAGACATTTTCAATAATGGCAAAAAATACAGGATGGTTCTTTGGAGCAGCATGAAAGATATTTTAACCCACGTAATGGAATTATTCTGCATTTCTGATTAAGAAGCTTTTGGTTTTCAGTTACTGTGAGTTGAAAAGGAATAATGAAAATTAAATAATTTGAATTTCCATGGATATAATTATTCTTATAATTCTGGTCAATTTTCTTCAATTAATGTTTCTCCGGTTTTACAAAAATTTTGTTAATTTAAAATGTTATGGAGATTTTGCTTTGGAACTATTCATCGTTGTTCATTGTGGTTTGGTGGAAATAATGATTCTTGATCTCTGTATTGTAGAAGAAAAATGGGAACCTGAAACTTGACATGGGATAAATTTAATTTTAAACATGAAGAACAGTTTTAAACAAATGAGAACAATATTGAACAAAAAGATAGAACTGATAGACAAAAAGCATCAGGAAATTATACATAGGAAGATAAATTATCAAAATAATTTTATTTCTGATACATCGAGTAGATAGCTTCCTGAACAGAACAACAATAACACAGGCACTAAGATCAACAATTACTAAACAGAACCTCAAGAAACTGTGAAGTGTCTGCAAGGCAAAAGACCCTATCACCAGGACAAAACAGCAACATATAGATTGGAAAAATATTTTTACAAACTCTACATATAACAGAGGCCTAATTTTCAAAATATATGAAGAACTTAAGAAAAATATCTCTGTGACTCCTGGGAACTGGTTTGTCCTGATGTGTAAAATAACTAGACATCAACAGACGGAATAATACAGTTTTGAGAATGGGGTACAGATCTAAACAGCAAATTCTTAACAGATGGATCTCAAATGACAAAGAAGCACTTCAGGAAATATTCAACATCCTCAGCCATCAGGTAAATGCCGATCAAAATGACTCTAAGATTCTATCTTGCACCCCTCAGAATGGCTATGATCAAAAACTCAAGAGACAGTACATACTGATGAGGATGTGGGGAAAGGAGAATCCTCCTTCACTGATTGTGGGAGTGCAAACTTATACAGCCACTTGAAAATCAATATGGCAGCTTCTCAGAAATTCTGGAATCAATCTACCTCAAAATCCAGCTATACACTGGTTGGCATATATCGAAAAGCTGTTCCATCCTAACACTAAGACATTTGCTCAACTATGTACACAGAAGCTTCATTCATAATAGCCAGAAACTGGAAATCACATAGACATCCCTAGAGCATAGAATGGATAAAGAAAATGTGGTACATTTGCACAATCAGCTGTTAAAAACAATGTCATAACATTTTAGGCAAATGGAGGGTACTAGAAAAAAATCATTCTGAGCATATTAACACAGACCAAGAAAGACGAACATGATATGTACTCAGTTATAAGTAGAAGTTAATTGCAGAGTAAAGGATAATCATTCTACATTCCACAGACTCAGAGAGGCTGTGTGACAAGGAGGGATGGGGGAGGGGGAATGCATGGATCTTCCTGGGAAGGAAAAACAGAATAGGTATTGTTGGATGTGGATGGGAACAGAAGGGATCAGTTGGAGAGAGGATGGAGACTCAGAGGACTGGACAAGTGGAATTGGGGGCAAGGTAGAAATCTAGCACAACAGAAACACTAAGGATCCATTTGGGGGACCCTAGCTAAGACTCCTAGTAATATGAAATACAGAGCCTGAACTGACATCTCCTACAACCAGGCAAGACTTTTAGGGGAAGACTTGGGACACAAACTTAACCACAAAACCTCCAACCTACAATTTTTCTTCACAGCATGGTATGCTGGGTTAAAAATGGCACAGAAATTGTGGTAGTGGCCAGTCAATGACTGGTCCAGCTTGTGACTCATGCCGTAGGAAAGAAACCGCCTGTGACAGATTCTGTACTCTTGTCAGCCCTGTTAACAACAACCCTTTTTTGCATATCCTCTGAGATACAGTCATCAATAGATAACTAAATGTGCAAGGACTCTGCTTGTGAGGACAAATTGGGAAAACCAAGAAAGAGCAATAGACACATTTATCTGTAAAGACTATGTAGCTCAGTATCAAAGTTGGTCCCTAGTAAGGGGAACAAGGACTATTTCTGACATGAACTCAATGGCTGGCTCTTTGACCTCCCCCAACCCCACCCCTTGAGGGAGAAGCAGCCTTGCTAGGCAACAGAGGAGGACATTGCAGCCAGTCCTGACAATACCTGATAAGCTAGGGTCAGATGGAAGGGGAGAAGGAACTCCCCTATCAGTGGACTTGGAAAGGGGAGGGAGGAGATGAGGGAGGAAGGATAGGACTGGGAGGGAATGAGGGAGGGAGCTAAGGCTGGATATAGAGTTAATAACTTGTGATTAATATAAAAAATAAAAAGTTAAAAAGAAAGAAAGAAAGAAAGAAAGAAAGAAAGAAAGAAAGAAAGAAAGAAAGAAAGAAAGAAAGAAAGAAAGAAAGAAAGAAAGTTGCTATGTAGACGGGTCTGGGCTTAAACTCGGAAAGTCCCACTGCCTGTGCCTCCCAGTTGCTGGGGTTAAAGGTCTTTGCCACCTGTACTGCTTACATTGACCTTTTAAATGTATTTGTTAAGCATTTTTTCTAATCTAAATACTTGAACAACCAGTATTCAAATTCCATCATTTGTATATATGACAGTAAGTACACTGTCATGTAAGCAAAGTAGTCACTACTTTCTTCATCAGAGTGGTTATGACTAGAGGTCAATAATCCTCTAAATCAGGCCTTTTGACTTTAGCTCACAGAATAAGAGGATGTGGAGAGATTCTATTTGTTCCTATCTATACATTATTCCAGAAGTCTATGTAATTCTGTCCATTCTACCCTTGGTCTCATTGGTCTTATGGGAATGATAGAGTATATATCAGTCGAAAGGTAAACTGCAAAGGCAATCTATCTAATCAGCTGCGTGGAAATTATGATACATGCTCAGGTGGGAAGGCCCTGTGATGAGGATGTTTTGGGGTCACCTACATTACCATCTGTAACTTTACTCATGGTTTGTAAGTTCCATAAATACATTTGTTCACTAAAAAAATAAAAGAAACAAAGAAAAGAAATTGAAACCAAAAGAGTCAAAGAGGAAGCTTACTTAAGTAGAAAGCTCTGGAGTATAGATTTAAAAGCTTCCAAAACCACTAGACATTCTTTAAATCAAAATCAGCCTTCAGAATTGTCTCATGACTCCTGGGAACAGACTTGTTTTAATGCCATCCTTTAAGTTACGATTCTTACCACATTTGGTTCTCATAAAAAATAATCTGTCCAGCACACCACTGTATAGATTTTTTTCAAGTACACCAGTTTAATACAGCAATGCACTCTAGATTCTAAATCATCTGTGAATTGAAGATTAAGTCTGAAACTACATCTTCTTGTGACAGACTTGACATCCAAAACATATACTACTACACTGAGCAATGTCACAGGCTTGGGATTCATTGGAGGAAAGTGAGTTTAGATTCCAACATAACCCTGAGTTCCATAAAGAGTTTCACACTGTGAATCTTTCTCTCAGCTTTTCCTTAAGGACACAAAAGACAGGAGCCTGGTTTAAAACTAAATTAAACTCATCACTGATTCTGATTAGATAGGCTATCATTATTTAAATGCTTATGACATTATTATGACATATTTAATTAATTAAATGCTCTTGACATAACTTATTTTTCATATATATAGTTATAGTAAAATAAGTCACTTGAGAGCACCAAAACCTCATATGAGGATCACAGATTGTAAAAGATTAAGTCAAAATCCCTGTTAGTTGTCCATCACACCAGAATAATATAATAGTGAAAAACAAAAGTATTACTCTATATCTAAGGAAACTTGGCTGCCTGTCTGTCATTATAAATTTTCTTATAAAGAAATTATACTGGGCTTCCTCAGACAACTAGGAATAGTGCTTCCTCAAGATCCAGCTATACAACCACTAGGCATATATCCAAAAGAGGCTCAAGTACACAATAAGGTACTCAAACATGGTTGCTCAACCATGTTTGTAGCAACTTTATTTGCAATAGCCAGAACCTGGAAACAACTCAGATGCCGCTCAACTGAGGAATAGATACAGAAATTGTGGTACATCTACACAATGGAACATTACTCAGCAATAGAAAAACAAGGATATCATGAAATTTGCAGGCAAATGATGGGAACTGGAAAGGATCATCCTGATTGAGCTATCCCAGAAGTAGAAAGACAGACGTGGTACAGTGGTACATACTCACTCATATAGACATGTAAAATAGAATAAACCTACTAAAACCTGTACACCTAAAGAAACTAATAAAGAGGGAGAACTCTGGTTAAAATGCTCAATCCATATCCAGAAAGGCAAAGGATGGACATCAGAAGAAAGAGAAAACAGGGAACAAGTCAGGAGCCTGCCACAGAGGGCCTCAGAAGGGCTCTGCTGTGCAGAATATCAAAGCAGATGCTGAGGTTTATGGCCAACACTTGGGAATCTTATGAAAGAAGTGGGAAATAGTAAGATCTGGAGAGGACAGGAACTCCACAAGGAGAACAACAGAACCAAATAATCTGAGCACAGGGGTCCTTCCTGAGAATGATGGTCAAACCAAGTACCATGCATGGAGATGGCCTAGGACCCCTGCACAGATGTGGCCCATGGCAGTTCAGTGTCCAAGTGGGTTCCATAGTAATGGGAACAGGGACTATCTCTGACATGAATTGAATGGTCTGCTCTTTACCCACCTCCCCCTGAGGGGGGAGCAGCCTGGCCAGGCCTCAGAATAAGAGAATCCAGCCACTCCTGATGAGACCTAATAGACTAGGATCAGAAGGAGAGAAAAGAAGACCTCTCCTATCAGTGGACTTGGGGAGGGACACAGGTGCTGAGGGGGGAAGAAGGGAAAGATTGGGAGGCGAGGAGAGAGGGAACTACAGGGGTATATAAGGTGAATAAAGTGTAATTAATAAAGAATTTAATAAAAAAATTTAAAAAGAAATTTATTGGAAAAACAAGAAAAAAAATGTTTGATGAGAAGGACAGAAAGAACACTGACAAGAAATTTAAACATGAGTTTGATTGAGCAATTAACCAGAACCTGCTGATCAGACCTTAAAGAATTTATGTGGCTATTTATGTGAAATATGAAGTTACTCATATATTTACTTTTGTGCCTATTTAAGGGTTACAAGAACCTTGCTGTGCCCATTTTGAGCTCCACCCAAGATTCACAATAGAATGGAATGGAGTTTTATAATTCCATGTTACCCTGGTCTCTGTTTTAAAAAGATGTATATAATGGAATCCCAGACATAAGGAACAGGCCTTGGCTGTGCATGAAGTTAGAGTATACACTGGTAGATACCTAAGTCATATCTGTTTTCATTCTTATGGAAATATGAGTAATTTGTCAATTACTCGGCATATAAAAATTCAGGTGAGATGATAAATGTTTTATTTTATTAAAATGAATGGCCTTAGGGTATAAGATTATTTATCTTTGCAACAACAGTCCATGTGAGTCCAATATGAACAAATTATCTACAAATATATTTATGCACAACGCAAGTTAGGATATAGTCTTCAAAAGCAGAATTAATTTTATTGATAAACAATTTAGGCAGTAGCTAGATGCCATTGGGCAACAATTACAATTCTACAAGGATCTAGAACAGATTTACAGTCACAATTAATAGCATGTCAAATTGTTGGAAGAAATGTATTGATGTTCAATAATAAAGCAGTCAGATGCTAAGAAAGCCAGATTGTTTGAACATCGTTCAAAAGATGTCATTTATCTAAGCTGACATGCAAAATGCTCACATATTTCAAAAACAAATGGAAAAGGTATCACAGCACATATATTGTCTTAGTGGTATTGTTTTTCAGTGCAAAAAAATAAATACTTGAAAGAATCATCCATAGCTTTCATAATGCATTTCTAAATGATTTTGTATTGAATTATAATTGTGTGATTATAATAATTTGTATCTGGGTGACATGGCTTAATTTTGTGAAATACTCTTGTAGCAGCAGATAGATTCTGAATTTGTACCCAAATGCTCTACTTCTCTATTGTCACATCCATGTGCAAGAACATCGCTCTGACTGTGACTTGCATTTAATGGCATGATCTTAGTCAGAGGGAAAAGATGATTCTATTGTGATATTTTCTTTGACTTAACAGAATATTTTGTAATCCTTTGTGGCTTTGATAAAACATTCTGCCACTATAGGAGAGTTACTCTCAATTATCAACTTGGGTAGCTTGAGAACCCAACAGATCAGAAAAGTAAACGTCTTGATGTGTCAGTGAGGGGTTTAACAAGGATTAACAAGGAAGTAAAGCCTCAGCCTGATGGGCAGCAACCACTCATAGGTCACTTCAGGCATTCTTCAACTCTCTGTTTCTTTGCCACCATGATATGTTATTCTGTCCCCAGGAATCCCTGCAAAATATGGCAGATTAAAACCAGTTGCAGAATGAGACATTTGCTGCTAGGTCAGAGAGTTGCTGAGATGTAGATGGCAAAGTGCCTGCTAAAATAGAAAAGAATTAAAGTACACATGCTTGAGCTGGAAAAAAGTTGTGTAGGAGTTCCTTTGCTTTCTATAGAGGGGCTCTTTGAACTAGAGCTGTGGCAGACAGCTTTAAATAATTCACAGAGAAGGGAAGTTAGGAATGGAAGTTACACACTTCCTTGTCTGTATCTTTCTATTTTTAATATAATTTTTTATTTATTACAATTTATTCACTTTGTATCCCAGCCTGTAGCCCCAACCTCATCCCTTCCCAATCCTACCCTCTCTCCCTCTCTCATCTCCTCCCAATGACCCTTCCCCAAGCCACTGATAGGTAGGACTTCCTCTGCTACCATCTGACCTTGGTCTATCAGATCTCATCAGGACTATCTTTCATAGTCTTCCTCTGTGGCCTTGTCAGGCTGCTCCCCCATTAGGGGGAGGTGATCAAAGAGCCAGCCACTGTGTTCATGTCAAAAACAGTCTTCTATTTTAATATAATAGCTATTATCAGGTTTCTACCAGGGAAGAAAAAACTACCTAAAACACAGCAAGTTTTTCAAGTAGCACACACAGACACAGAACTTTGAAAAAAAGGAGAAGCAGAGGAAACTGAAAAGATCCTGATACAAAGTCTTGCTGGTGAAGGACTGCAGAATGGCAGAAAAGCACTTAAAGAAATGCTCAACAATAGGGGAGGACCTCACCACCTTCCATCTGACCCTAGCTTATCATGACTCTTCAGGGCTGGCTGCAATGTCCTCTTCTAGGACTAGTTAGACTGCTCCTCCCTTGGGGGGAGGGAGGGAGCAGTCGACAAGGCAGCCATTGAGTTCATGACCGAAATAGTCCCTGTTCCCCTTACTAGGGTACTAGTGTACCCAGTTGGGTACTGAGCTACCATGGGCCACATCCAAGCAGGGGTTATAGTCTATCAGTGGACTTGGAGGGGGCAGGGAGAAGATGAGGGAGGGATGGAGAGAATGGGAGGGAATGAGGGAGGGGGCTATGGCTGGGATACAAAATATATAACCTGTGATTAATATAAAAATAAATAAATTACTTTAAAAAAGAAAAATAATAAAAATGATGGATACATAAAGAAAAAACTAGAGACATGGTAAAAGCTAAAAAGAAAAATTAGAAAAGAAAAGAAATGCTCAAAGTCCTTAGCCATTAGGGAGATGCAAATCAAAACGACCCTGAGATTTCACCTTACACCTGTCAGAATGGCTAAGATCAAAAACTCAAGTGACAACACATGCTGGAGACGATGTGGAGAAAGAGGAACCCTCCTTCATTGCTGGTGGGAATGCAAACTTGTACAACCACTCAGGAAATCAATTTGGCGTTTTCTTAGACAATTAGGAAGAGTGATTCCTCAAGATCCAGCTATACCACTCCTAGGCATATATCCAAAAGATGCTCAAGTACACAACAAGGACATATACTCAACTATGTTCAAATCTGCTTTATTTGTAATAGCCAGAACCTGGAAACAACCCAGATGTCCCTCAGTTGAGGAATGGATACAGAAATTGTGGTATGTTTACACAAAGGAATACTACTCAGCAATTAAAAACAAGGAAATCATGAAATTCGCAGGCAAATGGTGGGACCTGGATAAGATCATTCTGAGTGAGGTATCCCAAAAGCAGAAAGATACACATGGTATATACTCGCTTATATAGATTTATAAGATAGGATAAACATACTGAAATCTATGCACCTAAAGAAAATAAACAAGAAAGAGGACCTGGGGTAAGAGGATTAATTCTCACTTAGAAAGTCAAATGGGACAGACATTGGATGTAGGAGAAAACAAGTAGCAGGACAAGAGCCTACCACATAGGGCCTTGGAAAGACTCTTCCTAGCAGGGTATCAAAGCAAATACTAATATACATAACCAAACTTTTGGCAGAGCACAGGTAATCATATGAAAGAGGGTGGAGATAGTACTACCTGAGGAGGACAGGTGTTCCTCAATGACCAACTATATTGGACCATAGAGGTCTTTTATGGGACTGTTTCTCCAACCAAGGACCATGTACGCATATAACCTAGAACCTCTGCTTGAATGTAGCAAATGGTAGCTCAATATCCAAGTGGGTACCCTAGTAAGGGGAACAGGGACTATTTTGGACATGAACTCAATGGCTGGCTCTTTGACCTCCCCACCTCCCCTAGGGAGGAGCAGCCTTGCTAGGGCACAGAAGAGGACATTGCAGCCATTCCTGAAGAGACCTGATAAGCTAGAGTTACATGGAAGGGGAGGAGGTCCTCCCCTATCAGTGGACTTAGAAAGGAGTAGGGAGGAGATGAGGGAGGGATGGGAGGATAGGGAGGGAATACAGGAGGGGGCTGAGGCTGTGATACAAAGTACATAACCTGTGATTAATATAATATATAAATGTTAATTAAAAAAACAAACAAAAAATGAGAGAAAGTCTTGCTGTGACATAGAGAATGCTTCCAATAAGGAGAAAGTCACAGTAAGGTGCTCAAAGGGTGGTCCTGGTAGAGACCTTTGGGTGCAGTGCAGGAATACTTTTGCTCAGTTGAAAAAGTCAACTGCCTCCATATTTAGATCCTTTTTCATAGCTCTGTTATAGTCCTAATGATTGCTAGCCAAATGAGCAGACCAACTCAAAGTCTCTGCTTTTGCAGTGAATTTAAATCCTTCCTCACAAAGTGCCTTACCATAGTATCTACGTGACCTTAAAACCATCCAGCAATTGCAGACTTCTGGTTGAGATGATGAATGTTAGTCTCCATATGTAATGCATTTATTAGAATCAATAAGCATGAATTTAAACATGGTGGAGGATAATTACAAGCAGTTAGCGCAAGCATGTATGAGCTCTCAGGCTTTTTTGATTTGGAAGGCACATTATCATCAATGTAAACTTCAGGCTGAGAGAAATCAAAACTCAGGCACATCATTGACTGCGGATATGCTACAGGTGGAAGGAACATTCTCATAACTTGCTTAAAAGGCTCCTGTACGTCATCAGTACTTTGACAAAGTTTGTCTATATGCCCTAAGAGCTTGTAAAGTTGTTCCCTCTTCAGGAGAGAATAAGTTTCAAATATTTTTTTATTATTAATTACACTTTATTCACTTTGTATCCCCCCATAAACCCTTCCCTCCTCCCCTCCCAATCCCACCTTCCCTCCCCCTTCTCCACACATGCCCCTCCCCAAGTCCACTGATAGGGGAGGTCTTCCTTTCCTTCCTCCTGATCCTAGTCTATCAGCTCTCATCAGGAGTGGTTGCATTGTCTTCCTCTATGGCCTGGTAAGCTGCTCCCCCATCAGGGTGAGGTGATCAAAGAGCAGGCCAGTCAGTTCATGTCAGAGGCAGTCCCTGTTCCCATTATTATGGAACCCACTTGGATACTGAACTGCCGTGGGCTACGTCTGTGCAGGGGTTCTAGGTTTTCTCCATGCATGGTACTTGGTTGGACTATCACTCTCAGTAAAGCCCCCTGTGCTCAGATTTTTTAGTTCTGTTGCTCTCCTTGTGGAGCTCCTGTCCTCTCCCTATCTTACTATTTCCCACATCTTTCATTAGATTCCATGCACTTGGCCTAACAGTTGGCCATAAGCCTCTGTGACAGGCTCTTAGCTTGTTTCCTGTTGAAAAGCAACAAGTAAAGTAATCCAATTATAAAAAAATGGGGAACAGAACTAAACAGAGAACTCTTGATAGAGGAATATTGAATGGCAGCGAAACACTTAAAGAAATGCTCAATATCCTTACTCATCAGGGAAATGCAAATCAAAACAACCCTGAGATTTCACCTTAAACCCATCAGAATGGCCCAAATCAAAACCTCAAGTGAACACATACTGGAGAGCTTGTGGAGAAAAGGGAACCCTTTTTCCACTGCTGGTGGAAATGTTAACTTGACAACTACTCTGGAAATCAGTCTGGTGCTTCCTCAGACAACTAGGAATAGCAAATCCTCAAGATCCAGCTATACCACTCCTAGGCATACATTCAAAAGAGGCTCAAGAACATAATAAGGATATTTGTTCAACCATGTTTGTAGCAGCTTTATTTGTAATAGCCATAAGCTGGAAATAACCCAGATGCCCCTCAACTGAAGAATGGATACAGAAATTGTGGTACATCTAAACAATGGAATATTCCTCAGCAATAAAAAGAAAAAGGAAATCATGAAATTTGGAGGTAAATGGTGGGAACTGGAAAGGATCATCCTGAGTGTGCTATCCCAGAAGCAGAAAGACACACATGGTATATACTCACTCATATAGACATGTAAAATAGGATAAACCTATTAAAATCTGTACACCTAAAGAAACTAATCAAGAGGGAGGACTCTGGCTAAAATGCTCAATCCCTATCCAGAAAGGCAAAGCAGATGGACATCAGAAGAGGAAGAAAACAAGTTTCAAATATTTAAGGCATAGACCTCTTGAGCTTTTTCTAAATTTCTGGCTCAAGTACAAACTTCCATGAAATGAAAAGTGCAGCATGCTTAGGTGGCTGTCATATGGTGCACCCACTTGCTTATGATAAGGCCAGAGCAGAGGCACGGAGGATGTTAAGTTTAATAAAGAATGCCCTTCTGGATGATTGGATCCTCGCATGTGGAGTAATGGAGACTCAGACATAGACTGTCAATGTCTTTGGAAAGGCTCTTACAGCACTGCAGCCTTATAGTCTAATGACCCATATTGAGGAAAGGGAGGCCACCTTGAACAGCCCTTGTATATTCCTTTATAAAGATAATTCTTTAGAGACAAAAGAAGAACTACAAATATTTGAATCCAGACTAAAGGAGGCATTTCTATATCATATGAATCCTCACTACCATTAAATAATTTTGTCTTCATGGAAAATTCAACATCTTACCAAGATCCCTTATAATCTCCCAGGTCAAGCTATAGTGGAGAGAACATGCAAACAACTCAAAGAACAAATTGGTAGATACATAGGGATAGAATAAGGGCCTAAAATGTCTCACAGTCAGCATCTTATTAATATGGCATTATTTATTTTGCATTTTTTTGGAAAGGGATGACAAATGAGATATTGCAGCTCAAAAACTTTGGGTACTTTGTCAGGACCTAAGAATTAACTTCTGGTGGCCCAGAAAGGTATAATAACAGGGAAATGCCAATCACCAGCCTTTGGGGCAGGTTTCACTTGTATCTTTTCAGAAAATGATCCCATTTGGATCCCCAACAAGCTCACAAGAACCTGGATAACTAATACCAACAAAGAAACAGAAGAAATTGAACAGCCACAGGAGACAGTGACAAGCTCCTCTCCTGCTCATGTATTTGCTTATGCCACTGCCTCTAAATAGTGGCAGTGATGAAAATTAAGAAGCATTGTGCCTTACCAATGCTTGTTATCAGGTATCAGGGCTAGAGTCCCTCATCCTCAGCTGCTTGCTAAGGACTCCAACCTACTTCCTGATATGGATCCTGAAAGAGAAAACTCTAAATATTGGAATGACACCCTTCCCATACCCAGACACCATTTGATTTCATGACTCTTATAATCTATTTA
>CM053753.1:36516887-36532494 GCA_028658305.1 Pachyuromys duprasi | reverse complement strand
ATGAAGTTGAGTATTTTTCTTTCAAGGTCTATGAAGAATTGTGAAGGTATTTTGATGGGGATTGCATTGAATCTGTAGATTGCTTTTGGCAATATGGTCATTTTCACTATATTAATTCTACCAATCCATGAGCACGGGAGGTCTTTCCACCTTCTAAGATCTTCTTCAATTTCTTTCTTCAGAGATTTGAAATTTTTTTTCATATAGGTCTTTCACTTGCTTGGTTAGAGTCACCCCAAGGTACTTTATGTTATTAGTGGCTATTGTGAAGGGTCAAACATCATATTTGTAAGAACATTAAAATAATATTTGGAGTAGGCTAATGGCAAGTATCAAAAATACCTTCACTAAAGCACTAGGTTCCTGAGTGATAAAGGACATCCATGTAAATTGAGCGCAGAACAAAAGTAAGATAGAAGAAAAAGCATAGAAGGTAGGAATGGGCACATTTTTAGCAACTTGGGACACAAGATGCAGAGGATAGATCACTAATATCACATGGTTTATTTGTGGAAACAAAAACACATTAGTTCTGTAAACTCTAGTGGTATGTACTTAAAGGAGTCAGATAACACCTGAGCAGCAATCTCCACAGCTTGTACATGCAAGTGGGAGCATTTTACATGAAGCAGCAGATCAGTGAAAAATGCACTGACAGTTTTACCTTACATATGGCAATTTACAATTCAGTCAACAAGGAAATAATGCCATCCACATAACATGTAGATATTTACTCAGTAGATTTGAAAAGATTAATATTAACTGACAGGCAAACATTAGAATCCTAATGCTTTACTTCATTTAAATTCATTTTAATGCTTCTTCAAAATGTCTTTTACAGAGATAGTGGGTCATTATGTCGTATAATTACCTCTCTCTCTTCCTCCATACATCCTTTTCCCTCTCTCTTTTCTTCTCCCTCTCCCCCTTCTCTCTCTGTGCAACAGTTCACAGTGATTTTTTTTAGACATTTTCTTTTGAATTTGAGCTTTAATCTTTACAAAAATGAAGCAATGGTTATAAATGTAATAATTTAAAATCTGTATGTCCATAATATAATTCCTTGATTTTAAAGGGATAATCCTGAGTGAGCTATCCCAGAAGCAGAAAGACACGCACAGTATATACTCATTCATATAGATAAATAATATAGGATAAATATACTAAAATCTGTACAACTAAAGAAACTAATGAAAAGGGAGGATTCTGGCTAAAATGCTCAATCCCCAGCCAGAAAGGCAAAGAGGATGGGCATCAGAAAAAGGGGAAAACAGAGAAAAAGTTAGGAGCCTGACACAGAAGGCCTTGGAAGGGCTCTGCTGTACAAATTATCAAAGCAGATGCTGAGACTTATGGCCAAACTTTGTGCAGAGTGCAGGGAATCTTATGAAAGTAGGAAATAGTAAGAACTGGAGAGGACAGGAGCTCCACAAGGAGAGTAACAGAACCAAATAATCTGAGCACAGGGGTCTTCCCTGAGATTGATACTCCAACTAAGTACCATGCATGGAGATGGCCTAGGACCCCTGCTGCACAGATGTGGCCCATGGCAGTTCAGTGTCCAAATGGGTTCCATAGTAATGGGGACAGGGACTTCCCCTGACATGAAATGATTTGCCTGCTCTTTGATCACCTCCCCCTGAGGGGGGAGCAGCCTTGTCAGGTCACAGAGGAAGACAATACAGCCACTCCTGATGAGACCTAATAGACTAGGATCAGAAGGAAGGAAAAGAAGACTTCCTCTATCAGTGGACTTGGGGAGAGGCATGCATGGAGAAGGGGGAGGAAGGGAAGGACTGGGAGGGGAGGGAGGAGGGAGCTACAGGGAGGATACAAAGTGAATAAAGTATAATTAATAAAAAATAAAGAAACACTCTTTGGGAAGAAAAAAATTGATTAGCGTTTCAGATATTGAGGTCAAGAAAAGAGAATGTAAAGTTATTTTGTTTTATATTTCTTGTACTTGTTAGAGTTAGAGAGTTATAATGTGCATTGAAAACTGCAAGCCAGTAATTTTTGTTTTGTTGGGATATCTGTAGGGTATCTAATGGTGTTCCATTTCCTAAGAGCTAGCTGCAGGATACAGGATATCACAACTGAAGAAGGCAGGAGCTTGTATTGCTGGGAAAGTCTTTTACTTTGACAAAATCTCTGCCACAAAGTATCCAACACACTTTCACCTTCAGTACCTGCAACTGCCACTCTGATTTGGCTCATGCAGGAATTAGAGAAGAACTAACAAAAAATAACAAAGACAATACTTTCCCAGGAGAAAACAGAAGGGAGTAAGCTTCAATTAGTCCATCCGAAAGAGAAGGATGGAAACCATGGCACAATTTTACAGGAATCCCTAAGGACTCAATTCAGCTGATAAGTTTAATGTACTTCCCAATAGACCCATCTAATCAGGAAATATGAAAATTAATGGCCACTGGACAGCACTTCACTAAGCTTTAGAGAGACTCACACAGTATTAACCAACTCTGCTCTAACAGGATGATGAACCACAGGCGAGCAGGTTCAGATGTGGACCCCCTTGCTTATTCATCATGAGCCAGGTGTCTGTGATGATTAAGCATGTTCGCATGTTATCCCTGCATCAGCAAACTGCACATTTATATCTCTACTCCATAACAACACAATGTGAGCATATGAAAGGTTATTATAATGCTTGGATATGTAAACAAGTTTCTATAGACTATTGTCTCATTAATATAATTTGATTTTTTGTCCAACACCATTTTGGAAATTTCTAGTACAGTTTATTTAAATATAAAAATTCTATTATTTGTTCCATGCTTATTTTGTATATTTTCTTGCCGAGGGAGTTCTTTTTAAATGGAGGTCATCAAGAATTATCATTGTTTTGGTTACATGTTTGCTGTTAGTTTCCTTTTCCTGCATTCTAAGCCTCTATGAGCAGACAGTTATCAATTTTCTGTCATTGTATATTAACTTATCTTTTAGGTTATTGTCTAATGGAGTCATAATGCAAGTCCACTTTTCTGTCTGACCTTCTCATTTTGCATCATTATCAGATTTCAAGACATGTTTTATGTGTTGATGTTTTGTCTCTTTTAATTGTAACATATTCTTTAATCTTGTTAGTGAGCATGTTTATGTTTCGTGTATATACCACAATTAGTTTATCTATTTACATGGTTTGCTTTATGTGTTGAGTGTGGACAATTGAATAGTTATGAGAATTTACATCCTTTCATAAGTCACTCTGAAGACAAATGCTTTTATTTTCAAAGTGGAAAATCTTCCAGATGGAATATCTGTGTGATCTTGAACAACTTGCAACCAAGTGTTAGTAACATTTTACTTTTATCACCAATGTAGGAGTTTGGGAATTTCTGTGGAAGAAGGTTAATTCCAAACATGGGTATTTGTAGTTTCTGTTAAACCCTGTTTTTTTTTTTTTTTTTCTATTAAACATGGTGTCTTCAGGTTTCTACTGCTGTGAAGAGATACCATGACCACAGCAACTCTTTTCTAATTTAATTTTTGTATTAATCACAGTTTATTCACTTTGTATCCCAGCTGTAATCCCTTCCCTCATTCCCTCCCAATCCCATCCTCCCTCGCCCCATACCCCATGCCCCTCTCCAAGTCCACTGATAGGGGAGGTCCTCATCCCCTTCCATCTGACCCTAGACTACTAGGTCTCATCAGGACTGGCTGCATTGTCTTCCTCTGTAGTCTGGCAAGGCTGCACCGCACAGGGGGAGGTGATCAAAGAGTCAGCCACTGAGTTCATGTCAGAACAGTCCCTGTTCCCCTTACTAGGGTTACCACTTGGACACTGAGCTACCATGAGCTACATCTGTGCAGGGGTTCTAGGTTATCTCCATTCATGGTCCTTGGTTGGAGTATCAGTCCCAGAAAAGACCCCTCTGCCCAGTATTTTTTGATTCTGTTGTCCTTGTGGAGCTCCTTTCCCATCCAGTTCTTTCTATCTCCTCCTTTCATAATATTTCCTGCACTCTGTCCGAAGTGTGGTTAGACCACAGCAACTATAGTAAAGTAAAGCATTTCATTGAGGCTGGCTTACAGTTTCAAAGGTTTATTCCATTCTTATCATGATGGGAAACATGGCAGCACACAAGCATACAAGGTGCTGGATAGGTAGCTTAGAGCCCTGTATCCTGCAATGTAGGCTACAGGAAGAAAGTTACACATTGAGCCTGGCTTGGGCATTTGAGACCTTAAAGCCTATCCCCCAGTGACAATGCTTTCTCCTACAAGGCCACACATACTTTCCTAACACTATACCTTCTAATGCTGTCATTCCCAATGGGCCTATGTGGCCATTTTTATTTGAATCACCACATATTGTGTTAAAAAACTGCTGTATTGTGGTTAAATATACAGTTTTCTTATGGTTTCTGATTATTTTCTATGCTCAATCTCCAGACAAAGAGGTTTTCTGT
This sequence comes from Pachyuromys duprasi, assembly GCA_028658305.1. Classification (NCBI taxonomy): domain Eukaryota; kingdom Metazoa; phylum Chordata; class Mammalia; order Rodentia; family Muridae; genus Pachyuromys; species Pachyuromys duprasi. Next base: position 36,528,058 of record CM053753.1, on the reverse strand, counting down.
ATGGGTGTGTACATATGGGTGGACTTTATCTGCCATGAGGAAAGATATGTTGAATTTCTGACAATTAACCTCACCAAGTGTTAGCTTATTTTGGGAATAAGGTTGTTGATGAACTAATTGTTAGATCAAACCATACTGGCTTACGTTTAAATCAAATGTCAGTGGAAGAAACTGAGAAACCAGAAGAACAACATCTAAAGATGAAGAGGAAGTTTATGCAACTAAAATTCCAAGAGTTGCTGAAAGTTTCCAGCAGTCAACAAAAGTTAGTAGACACATATGTTGCTCAAAGATTGGGGAAAAAAAGAAGTAATCCTTTCTACAGAATGATTTTGAAAAATAAGCCTCAAAGCATGTGACAATTTGTAACTGTAGTAAAAGTGTTTCATAGCTAAAGAGAAAGGTACTCACACTTGACCCAGACACCTCACAGCTGGGTCTTTCCAATGTGAGGATCTTTTATATGTAATGTGTAATTTTAAAATGTCACCTGTCATTTCTCAGAGTGTAGTTTGTCTCTCTATTTTCTTATGCTTTTGCAATGCTGGGAACAGAACCCAGGATTTGGGCTTCCGAGATAAATAATCTACAGTTTAAGCTATATCTCTAGCTATTTCTGTCCATATGATTTATGAGACAGGTTGTATCTAATGTGCCAGGTTGGCCTCAAACTTGCAGTAATTCTCCTAACATGCCTGGTCTCTGGTACTTAATGCCACTCTGGGCATTTTACAAAATTTTAGAAGACTTCCTTGTTTTAAAGCAGTCCAATGTCTAATTTACTGCTGGAATATTGGGATGAGGCACTTGAAGCGAAGTGCCTCTTTGTATATGAGCAATGGCCCCTCCCACCACCACTCCACAGCAATAATATGATCACTACACTCCTACTGTGGCATTACTTTCAAATTAAGAAAGCTAGAGCAGAATGTCTGATTAAGAGTCAATGGTTAGGAGCAGATGAGGGAGGGGGCCACAGCCAGGATACAAATTGAATTAATTGTAATAAATTATAATAATAATAAAGAGTCAATGGTGTTATAATATTAAAACTGTCCTGATTTTACGTATAATTACATTTGATATAATATACCTGGAAGCCTCAGGCTGAATAACAATGGAAAATGTCAAGTGAAGACCATGAGAACACGGAGAGATTGAGATCAACTTTCAGTCTTATCTAGCATCTGTTGTTATGGAGGCATTTGCAACAAGTCTACAGCAGGAAGTGCCAGGAAAGAAACAGAAACAGAGAATGCTGAAGTGGTGATTGGTAGCTGTTGTGTAGAGATATGTCATTATTTTGTTGCTCTGGCTTACCTAGAATTCACCTAGTCTATGCTAACCTCAAACTCATGATGATTCCCTTCTTTCAACCTCCAAAAATAGCCTTTTTTTTAAAAAAAAAAATAAAATGTTGCATTCACTTTTGAAACGATAAAGCTGCACTTGTTTAACAACAATACAAGAAATACAGAAGAAAGAATCAACACAATGAAGAAAAGAAATAGTAATTATCAACCTAAATAACATTACGAAAGTAAATAGGTGCAGAGATGTGGGGTATATTGAATCTAACTCTGTATGTGATACTTTTGACACAGGTTTCCTCAGAAACTAAAAGAGTAAAAGTCAGGAGTAAAAATACAGTTGAATAAACATTGATGTGTGTAATTTTACCACAGACATAATTCTACAACCTCAAGATGATGAATAAACATAAAAGATAACAATGTTCAAAAAGAGACCAGTCTACATCATAATAAACTTTAAAACTTAAGGCAAAGACAATGTCCTGAAAACACTGGTAGCCAGCTGTACTTTATGAGAAGAACACGGTCCATAGACCATCACTAACGTCATTGTCATTCAACTATGACTCCTCAGAAAACATCATAATGATGCAGAGCTGATGTGTTAGATGGCAAGTTCTGAAGAAAACTTACAGTTTACCTAGAATTTTACAAGCTAATTTATTTAGCATGAAAGAGAAATCAACACAGAGCCAGAGAAGAAAAACTTCAACAATTTTTTCCAGAAGACTTTATGCTTCCAAAATTGTTTATTGTTTGTTCACTTTTTAAAAATGATACCAAAACTTTACCATTCAGTATAGGATCATGCACACAGGAACGTACTTGTTCACTTGCTCCAATCCCAGTAGAACTGTTTGTTTGTTTGTTTGTTTGTGATAGGGTCAGTTCTGCAACTTAAAAACTATGTATTTAGCACAGGCTGGTCTTGAGCTCAACCCCTTACTGCTGTTATTATGAGTGTAGAATAGTGCATAAGATTATACTTTCAAAAACATTATTCTTATTTATTTTCTCATATTTTGCCACCTCAGCTCTATCAGCAAGCTTAGACGATCTCATAATTTGTCTGTTCATTCATCTAGAAGAAGAAAGGTTTCACCAGTACATCCATACTATTTTAGGTAAAAATAAATATAACTAAAATGGAGAAAATAATCTGACACTAAAACACATCCAGGAAAATGTTAGCAATGAAAAAATAGAATAATGAATGGAAAACATGACCGGTTTGAAGTTTTCCTAGTAAAAAAGGAAATGACATCACTAAAACACATTATTATAAAAACTAATAAATCATGGTTATTTCTAGGATGTACACATTTAGAATAGATTAAAGATGTAACAGAGAACAGCTATAAACAGATTACAAAAATTTTCACTTAAATTTCCCATCTTTATAACAAGTGATATATTTTATTTGAATGTTTTAATTATTTAATTCAATTTACATCTTGGTCATAGACCCCTCCTCCTCTTTTCTCAGTCCCACTCTCCCTCCAGCATCCCCTGCCCCTATTCCTTAGAATAGGGGAAACCCTCTACCCCTATACCCCTGCTCACCAGTTAAATGAGGACTGAGTTGTCTTCTTCCCTGTGGATGGTAGAGAAGTTCTGTTAGGGGAAATTGATCCAAAAATAGACAAGATAGTCTTTGTCAGAGATATCCTCTATTCCCCTAAGTAGTGGGACCACATGAAGCCTAAGATGCCCACTGTGCATGTCTCCTTGGGGTCTGTTCATTGTAGTATATCTATCCTGTACTATAGGACTAAAATCTGCTTACAAGTGAGTATATACCATGTGTATCTTTTAGGGTCTGTGTTACCTCAGTCAGGACGATCTTTTCTAGTTCAAGCATTTGCCTGCAAATTGTGTTTTTGCTAGCTGAGTAGTATTCCATTGTGTAAATGTACCTCAGTTTCTTTATCCATTCTTCAGTTGAGGGACATCTGGGTTGTTTCCAGTTTCTGACTTTCATGAATAAAGCTTCTATGAACATAGTTGACCAAACGTCCTTGCGTATGGTGGATCATTTTTTGAGTGTATGCCCAGGAGAGATATAGCTGGGTCTTGACTTATTGCCAGTCATTTCCAGCTTTCTAGAAAGCGCCAGATTGATTTCCAAAGTGGTTGTACAAGTTTGCACTCCCACCAGCAATGGAGGAGGGTTCCCTTTCTCCACATCCTAACCAGCATGTGCTGTCACTTGCATTTTTTTATCTTATCCATAGTAACAGGTATAGGATGGAATCTCAGAGTCGTTTTGATTTGCATTTTCCTGATGAGTAAGGATGTTGAACATTTCTTTAAGTGCTTTTTTTTTTAACCATTTGAGATTGCTCTGTTGAGAATTCTATTTTTAGCTCTGTATCCCCGTTTTTAAATTGTATAATTTGGTTAGTTAGTGTTTAAATTATTGAGTTCTTTATATAATTTGAATATTAGCCCTTTGTTAAATGTAGAGCTGGTGAAGATCTTTCTATTTAAAGTTTGCTCTCTTACATGTTTCCTGGTATGGAATTTCAAGGTGTTGAATTAATTCTGGGAAAGCATAACATGGTGGAATGTACGATAACCATCTTTTTAGAATCTAAGCATTTGGCTGGGGAAGCAGGAGCTCTGTGTGCTTATCATACAAATTGAGTGCATTCTTAAATACTCATGCTTCAAAATGACAATTGTCAGTTTCACTTCACTTAGACCTTCTTAAAGTTCTAAGTTTTAGCCACTTAAACAATGTTTTGAAATTATTTTTAAAATGAGAAATGGGTTAGAAGAGACTCTGTACTTGATTTTTTTTTTTTTTAAACGATGTGTTGTGGATCGCCATGGAACGGTTGGAGCTATGGCAGAAGGCACCTGGCTGGAAAGGAGAGGCTCAACTAGCCCTCTGGGCCCTATTAGCACAGGTCACTACTGTTAAGTGTCCAGCATCACCAAAGGCAGGCAGTGACTCTTTCAGCTCTTCTCTTAGAAAACAAGCATTTCAGGTCTCTAATCCTGCAGATACTGAGCAGTAGTTCAACCTTCAGACTAAACACTGTCAAACAGACATAGCTTCAGAGTGATTTTTATCAGAATTCTGGGTTTCATTTTAGTATTGCTCTGAGATGAACAGCATTGTATGTAAAGGCCAGTGAAGAAGGCAACACCATCTGAAAGGTTTTCTCCTGGATAAATGAACTGCTTTTTTTAAAATCTTAATTGGGCTGCATTCTTTATTTCACAGACATTTAATAGAGTAAATCTTACAGATAAACTCTCTTTTATATTTTTTAAACTAAGTTTCTTTTCTAGACATCTGTTTTGTACTACATTTGATGAAATCTAAAAGAAATATTGAGCTGTATCTATCCCAGAAGTTAAGGTTTAATTACACAGATCTTCAAGGTGAGAAACCACTTGACATTGAAATTGCACTGCACTGGTAAGTTTTTGCTTAAATGTTTTCAGATAAACCATCACTTTAATTTAGAGATATATGGACAGTAGAAAAAAATTCTAGACATTTAACTGAATGAAAGACTATGAAATCTGCAGCAATTCTCTAATTAGTCCCCTTGGATAGTTTAATGGCATCACAAAGTCTTTACTTATATATCAATACTCTAGTGATATTCTTGTTATCAAGTGGTTGTAAAGTCTAGTGGGATGGCTGAAAAATTAGGGGCATTTGCTCTTTTTCTAGAGGAGCCAGGTTTGTTTCCTATCACCTTTGTCAGATTACATTCAACCACCTATACCTCTAGTTACAGGGGATCTGACACCCTATTCTCACTTCTGTGCACAGGGGTATACAGACACACACACACACACACACACACACACACACAGAGAGAGAGAGAGAGAGAGAGAGAGAGAGAGAGAGAGAGAGAGAGAGAGAGAGAGAGAGAACTAAAAGTGAAAGGATTCTTTAAATGTATCTATAAATGAATTTCTTTACACAATTCAATAGAACCTAGAAAGTGTTTGGAATATTCCAATATAATACTTTGGCAGTAACGAAGCATCCAAAACAGCATACATAACTGTAACAGTAAACAGAAAAACTCATCATGTTCAATGCTTGGAAAAGATTCACTTAAGAAGTAATGCAAATAACCCTTCCTTTTACAATAGAAATACTCTGTAAGCTAAATATTTTCGTGTGTGTTAGAGTACTTTTTGAGTCTGGGAGAGCTAACCAGGGATTAGTAAATATCTTCTCTCAGCAGCTCTGCCCTTCCCTATGCTTTCAGTGAGAGTAAACTGTTTAATGGATGCACTTGACAGGACAATCCATTATAAGTGCCTTAAAAGCAGACATAAGTAAAACAACCTAAACCACATCCACTGTTAATAATAGATGTTTATTCATCATTGGCAACTATTGATTATAGGCTTAAAAGGAAGTTCTTTGTGCATTGATTTTGGGGCCTTTGCCTTGCTAGGTAGATAATTGCAAGAAACATGAGCTTAATGGAAGCATGTCACAACTCTTAAAAAATTAGGTTATCATTCAAGAGCCAAGGTACTGTGTGAGGCCATGTTGGTTGTGAATAGAAACAGCTTGTGTTTGAAGAAATATTGTGACCCAACACCTTGGAGATTTCTTACAAATAGCTGACTGCTGTTATTTGTACTCTTTGAATTTAGAGCTCTATTATTCTAAAAGTTTTAGACATAAATGTCCTGCTTATTGTATCTGAGTTGAAAACGAGTTTTATCAATCATCGCAACTATTCATTTTTCTTCTATGACAGAATTTTTCTTCTACGACATGGCAGACACACGGTACATTAATGGCAAGATGTGATTTGGATACAGTGATATTCATGCTCCTGGTGTGAGAAATCACACAAATAAAGGATGGATGAAGTAAGGGAGGACTTAGGACAAACTTCTGTGGTATATGAAGCCCTAAGCTGGAGAACAATTTGAACTTTGTATTCTAGAATAGGACCTAGTCATCAAATTGTGATTATTGACTTTCTATTAAACCTATTTCCTGCAAGTATAGCATAAGAGTGTACAGTTTCACAATGGGATATTATGGATAATGATGACAACACTCATGTAAAGACAAATCAAATTGTGACAAAAAAATCAAAAACACTGGCTGAGTTGTCTATGAGCTTCTAGGTCTGGATGAAGAAGATAGCATGGAGTCTCACAAATGCACAATGATTATTTAAAGCCAGTTGTAAAAGTGGCTCTTAGACATACTAGTCAGATCCTCAGTACTTTTGAATACCAAGCTATCAAAATAAAATCCTTGTAAGGATAAGAGATTGAATATTTAAATTTTGTTTTTACTATCTGAAAGTGCTCTGTCAGACATGTTATAAAGACAAATAAATACTAAGAGCCATGTGGCAATTCAGAATATCATCCAAAACTAAGGAGGTAGGGTGGGAAGGAATAGTTAAAGCCAGTCTGAAATGCAAAAGGAAATTTATTCTCAGAGAAGCGTACAAACTATCAAAAGTAAAAATAGCCAATAAAATATATGTACTTTTATATGTTACATTTCTTTAACCATATCTTTTTTTCCAGAGAGGATATGTGCCATGTTTTAAAAGAGATGGTTATAATCCCATACCCAGAAGCTTAGATATATATCAGCAAGGATTTGCAGCTGTGTAACATATGTGTCTTATTTACTCCTCCTTTGCTGTGATAAAATACCATGTAAGTCACACAACTTACAAGAACAATTAATTGAGCTTACAATTTCCAAGGTTTAATAGTCCATCATGATACAGTTGTGTAGCAAAAATCAAAAGGCATGTCGGCTGTCACAGCTGGAAGTTCACACTTTGACTCATTAGAAGGAGGCACTGGGCATCTTAGAAGTCATTTGAAACCTGAAAACTTGCTTCCAGTGACACACCTTCTCTCCCAAGACCACACCTCCTAATCCTTCCCAAACAGTATTACTACCTGAGGACCAAGTGGTCAATCATATGAGCATATCAGGACATTTTTTCAAACTACTACAACATGTATATGGTAAGATAGCCATTTGCTTAAGGAAATATATATGCATACAATAGGAAAATCTATATTACTTATGAAGGATGTGGTATTTTGTAAGTTAATGATAGACTGATCCTTATTCTTCATATCCTTTCTTTTGTTGCTTAGTAATTGTTTAACTTTATATATAATTTATGGCAGTTTTTAATTGAAATCTATTACATTTCTTAAATATTTAATAATTTAATGCTTGTATAATGAGTTTTAACAATAGTGAGACCTCCTTACCCACAAACTCTGGATTGCAAGGTCAGTGAGAAATACAGAGTTACTGTAAGATATCTACCAATTTGTGTGACTATCAAGTACATTATACATGATGAATACGGCTAAATGCTAGTTCTACATTTGAGTTACTACCACTGAAAATACAGTCTCATTCTTGGGAAGGCTGGGAGATATTATACTACTATCTTCACCACTTCAGATGAAATATTTTTCAAAATATTTACATGAATCCAATTCTCAGTTGCAATTCTTTTCCCTTAAACTTTTTTTTATTATTGCAAACATACATACTTCCAATTCTCTGGCAGAAATTATGATGTACTTACATGAACTGTAATTATTAGTTAAATGACAAGAATAGACCAATATTTATGCTGTCTAAATTTTCAGAGTTTAAATTGCATTAAACATATTTTATTACATTTACAAATGGAAATACGGGGATCCAGCATTCTCTGTTATTAAGTGCCAGCAAGAAGAACATAAATTATCAAATATCTCTGACTATTCACTTGAGTCAAAACACTCAGCCCAAAATTGCTGGAACAGTACATTAACAATGGTTTTAAAGACAGATTTAAATTAAAGGTTGCATTCAATACATCACAGTTCACTCACAGCGGCATGCTAATATCTGTCACCATTTCTTCTCTTTATTATTAAATATTTTTAATTTCAAAATTAGTGGGAATATAATAACACAAAGTATACTAGGATGTAGTGGTTGAAAGTGGTGTAATTCATTATCTCAATGTTTTGTGTATTAGTAATAAGGATATTTTTATCTGAATTTCAGAGCCACAGCGTCTCTTGACATGTTGACATGTTCACAAGGTCTCTTGACATGTTCTTTTGTTGTTGACCCTGTTTACCAGCTTGTGGCAAGAGTCTCAATACCTGGGTGCAAGCTAGTTATGGAATGATATAAATTTTATTTTTTCTTTTTAAAATTATTATCATTTATTACAATTTATTTAATTTGTATCCTGTCTATGGCCCCTTCCCTCAACTCCTCCCAAACTTACCCCTCCCTCCCTCTTCTCCCCTTATGCCTATCCCCTAGTCCACTGTTAGGGGAATTCCTCCTCTACTTCTATTTGACCCTAGCCTATAGGGGTCTCATCAGGATTGGTTGCACTGTCTTCTTCTATGGACTGGCAAGGCTGCCCCCCGCCCCCCGTGAGAGGTGATCAGAGAGCCTGTCACTGAGCTCATGCCATAGAAAGTCCCTGCTCCCCTTATGAGGGACCCCCGTTAGAGACCAAGTCGATATCTATCTTAAAGTGGCTTGATTTGGAATCATCAGGGACAGAACAGAACTGGGCTCATACAGAGATATGATAGCAAAGGGAAATCTGAAGACTTCTGAGTCCTGCATGGCCAGAATTTCATCCCCAAACAGAAGGCCAGTGCACAGCACATATTCTTCTTACACTGTAGTGAAGAACCCCCAAGTCTTCCACACAAAATCCTAAGTACAAATAGCTAGGTACATGCATTAAGGAAAAATGGCATTGCAAGACAAAGGAGGACCCTTGAAGTTCAGAAAAAGACAGCAATTCTCACACCACAGTGCATGTGCAGCCAAAGGTGTAAAGGCGTATCTGTAAACTGGTTTCAGGCCTGTGGCTCTTTGCTAGGTGGATGAGCTTGGGTTTGGAGACAGTACTCAGGAAGTTCCATTTCCCTTGCTGTGTCATGAGATTATCTGGCTATTGTCATCTGAGGTAACACATTCTACTGTAGGCTTAATTAGCTGTGGAACAGACACTCACTATTCATTCTCACATTTCCTGGAAGACCTCAAGACCTTTTAAATTTTTTCATATAACATAATATTTTTACTGGTAATTTGAAAATATCACATCATGCACCCCAATCACACTCATTTCCCAGTTCTCCAAAGTTTGCTCCCATTCATGTGACCTCCTTCCCAAGAAGAAGAGAGAGAGAAAGTAGGAGGAAGAAGAGGAGGAAGAGGAAGAGGAGGAAGAGGAGGAGGAAGAGGTGAAGGAGGAAAAGAAACACAAGATCAATTTGTGTTACCCATACACTGGAGCATGATAAAACTTCAAGTAGCCAGCCCCTGAAGTAAAACTGAGTAACTCCCCACTCACCCTGGCACCAGAGGCCCTCAACTGTTTTTAACCTGTTTACCACTTTTATTTTTCTGAAACATCAACCACACACCAAGCAGGGACTGGACCTAGACCCTCAACCCCTACAAAGATGTAGCCACTGCTAGGGGAGGGCCTCTTCCCCTTCCATCTGACCCTAGCTTATCAGGTATCTTCAGGCCTGGCTGCCATGCACTCCTCTATGGCCTAGCAAGACTGTTCCTCCCTCAGGAGGCTGGGGGAGGGGGAGGTAAAAGAGCTAGTCATTGAGTTCATGTCAGAAACAGTTCCTGTTCCCCTTACTAGGGTAACCCAGTTTGTTACTGAGCTACCATGGGCTACCTCCAAACATGGGTTCTAGGTTACAGCCATACATGGTCCTTGGTTGGAGAAACAGTCTCATAGAGGACCCCTGTGCCCAGATATATCTGGTCCTTGTGGAGCTCCTGTCCTCTCCCGGTCATATTAACTCCCCCTTTAATTGTGTGATCCCCTGCATTCTGCGGAAGATTTGGTTATGAGGCTCAGCATTTGCTTTGATTCACTGCTAGGTAGAGTCTTTCCACTTGGAAAGGGGCAGGAAGGAGATGAGGGAGGGAGGCTGGGGTTGGGAGAGTATGAGGGAGGGAGCTACGGCTGGGATACAAAGTAAATAACCTGTGATTAATATAAAAGAATAAAAAATAAAATAAAATGATAATAATAATAAACGATGTAGCCAAAGGGCAGTGTGGGTCTTCAAGTAAGAGGAGCTGGGACTTCATCTGATACTGACTCTCTTGCCAGCTTTTTGATCACTTCCCTTTAACAAGACTGCTTTGCCAGGCCACAGAGGAAGAGAACATGCTCAGCCCTGATTTCACTGGATGAGCTGCAGTGCGTGGGAAGAGGAGCACCCTTTTTTTGAGGAATAGGAGAGGGAGGAGGGAAGTGGAAACGAGGGAGGGTGGGATTGGGCGGAGAGGTGGGATGGGACTACAACCGGGATGTAAAATGAATAAGAATAAAAAAGGCTTCAAACCTTTAACATTAGCCCTTCATATGGTAGTCTTGTGACACAGCACATGGCTTCTCCAAAATCACTAAGGTCTGAGATAGAAATAGAAAGGATATTCTTGAAAGCACTGATATTCTTTTTAGAGTTAATTGAAAGTATCCTCCTATCACTTTTGTTTTATTCTGTTGATTGTTTATCAATAGATTTGACCGAAGGCAGAACTGTAGAATAGGAGGGTATCTTGCGGCTCCTCTTAGAACCTGACTAGTACTCCAGCCAGTTTCTTCAATTCCATCAGTTCATCCACTCACAGTAGCCAGAAAACTATGACAAAAATAAATCATGTCTGGTAAAGATGAAAGTCTTCTGTTTTTATTTTAAGTGCAGATTCTTGTCCATAAAGGACTCCTACAGCTTATGTTAAGATTTGCAATCTCTTTTTCCTTCCTTTTCTTTCCTTTTCTTTTCTTTCCTTTTCTTTTCTTTTCTTTCTTT
>CM053753.1:36493152-36516787 GCA_028658305.1 Pachyuromys duprasi | reverse complement strand
AAAGTTTGGCTATGAGTCTCAGCATCTACTTCAATAACTTGGTGGGTAGTCTTTCAGAGGTGTCCTGTGGAAGGCTCCTGCACTGTTCCTTGTCTTCTCCTACTTCCAAAGTCTATCCTGTTTGCCCTTCTGAGTGAGTTTTCAGCCTCTTCCCTAGAGTCCTCCTTGTTGTTTAGCTTTTTGAGGACTCTAGATTTTAATATGTTATATTATATGGCTAATATCCACTTATAAGTGAGTATATACCATATATGTCATTCTGCTTCTAGGTTTTCTTTAATTCTTAAATTGGATGTGCAATGTCAGTTATCTTTTTGAGAAATAGAAAAATGAATGTCTCAAATCTTTTTCTTTTTTTAAAATTTATGTATTTGTTTGTTTATTTATTATGTTTACAATATCCTGCCTGCATGTAGACTTCAGGCCAGAAGAGGGCACTAGATCTCATTATAGATGGTTGTCAGCCACCATGTAGTTGCTGGGAATTGAACTCAGGACCTCTGGAAGAGCAGCCAGTGTTCTTAACCTCTGAGCTATCCCTCCAGCCTTCAGGCCTCTTTCTTTCTTTCTTTCTTTCTTTCTTTCTTTCTTTCTTTCTTTCTTTCTTTCTTTCTTTCTTTCTTTCTTCCTTCCTTCCTTCCTTCCTTCCTTCCTTCCTTCCTTCCTTTCTTTCTTTTTTTTTTTTTTTGTTTCACATTTTAGACTCTTGGGTCTATATGGTATCTTTCTTCTATTAAAATTATCAAATGCAGCTGATCACATTTCCTAGTTAGCTTCACCTAAGCAGAATTCTGGCCTCCAAATGTGTTTCACATGCTGTATTTTCTCTGTTGTTTTCAGTTCCAAATGGAAATAGCAGTGCATATTTAACTATTTAAAATTTTTTTGGTAATTTAATCCATGTACATGGAATAGTTCAGTCATATTTATACTCCACCCCCTTCCAAATCCTCCTGGAGTTCCCTCCATACATACCTCCCTCTCTAATCCACAATCTTTTAAAATAGAATTTTGAAATGATCTCCATTAATGCTGCCCATGTATTCATTGACATGATACCATTCACTGGAGCCTATTAGGAGTCACATTCCTAAAGGAAACTGACCCTTTCTTCCCAAGGAGCCATTAACTTCCAAAACTCCTCAGCTTATACACCTGTCCTTCATAAACACTAGATTTCTGACTGTCCTGGTCTTGCAAAGGCAGTGTAAGTACTGAGAGTTCATGGCTGTCTCCTATAGTATTTTTCTGCTCTCACTTTGCAATATTCCATGAACCCCTAAGGAAGGGAGTTTGTTATAGAAGATCCATTTAGGGCTTAGAAGGCTGTGGAGTTCTTACTTTCCACATTTTTGCTGGCTGTAAATTTATGTATTAAGCACCGCTCATAGATAAAGGAAGGTTCTCTGATGAGGGATGAGAGCTTCACTAGTCTGTGCATATAGAGTGGTGCATTTAGAAGGAAATTCGAGACAAAGTCCTTATAGCATGATAGTAGTAGATTCTTCCTAGGGCCTAAAATCGCCACACCCGTAGGTTCTTTTCTCTGTTTATAGCACCAGGAAGGAATGCCTCCATGTCTACCCTGTGTAGTAGCTTTAAAGCCAATTTAGACATCTTTTGGTTATCTTGGCAACATTCCAGGTAAGTATTTATTAGCTTGAGATAAGTGTTTCATTTCTTTGGCTTAAGCTAAGAAAACTAAAGGGGACATACAAAAGTTTCTGTAGTTTATCATGGGATCCAGAATACCTGTCATATAGAATGTTTTATATAACTGAAAAGTACTCAGCTGCACTATGTTAATAAAGACAAAAATTACTCAAAGTGGAATCCATCCTTTCTACAGCCTAATTGTGGAAGTCAAACTCCATCAGTTTTACTGCATTCCTTCATTAGAAATGAGTCTTTACAAAGAAATCATAAAATTTCTGGCAAATGGATGGAACTAGAAAAGATCATTCTGAGTGAGGCAACCCAGAAGCAGAAAGACACACATGGTATATACTCACTTATAAGCGGATATTAGACATATAATATACGATAACCATACCCAAATCTACAAAGCCAAAGGAGCTAAACAACAAGGAAGATCCTAGGGAGGATGCTTAAATCTCATTCATGAACTCTCTGGCAAGCTCTTTGATTACCTCTCTCTGGGGGTTGCAGCCTTGCCAGGCCACAGGAAGATGGTGCAGTCAGCGCTGATGAGACCTGATAAGCTATCTACATATAGAATGGGAGGAGGTGACCTCCTATCAGGGGACTAGGGAAAGGGCATATGGGGGGGGAAACAAAGGGTGGGTGGGACTGGAAGGAGACCAAGGAGGGGGCTTCAGCCAGGATACAAAATGAATAAATTGTAATAAATGAATATATAAATAAAATTAAGTTTAACAAATTCTCATTCAGAATGGGAAACAGGATAGATACCAGAAACTATCAAAGAGAGGGACAGAGCCTTATATACAGGTCTTCTGAAAGGTTCCATCCAGATGGGGAGCTAAGCAGATACAGAGACTCACAGCCAAACTTTGTGCAGAGTGAAGGGAGTCTTATGGAAGAGGGGTTGGGGATAGAAGGACTAGAGAGAGCAAGAGCTCCACAAGAAAAACAAAATATTTGGGCCCAGGCAAATCTGCCCAGACTGATGCACAAACTAAGGACCACACATGGAGAGGTCCTAGAACCTCTGCTCAGATGAAGCTCATAGACAGCTCAGTTTCCATTTGGGTTGCCAAATATAGGGAACAGGGACTGTCTCTGCTTTTTGATCACTTCCCCCTGGCCATGTGGCTTTGCTAGGCCACAGAGGAAGGGGATCAAAACAGTCCTAATGAAACTTGATCAGCTAGTCAGATGGCAGGGGATGAGGGATCCACCTTTCAGTGGACTGGGGAAGGTATTGGTGGGGAGGAAGAGGGAGGGTAGGACAGGAAGTAGACTAGGGACAGGGTTACAATCGGGATATAAAATGAATAAATTGTAAAAAACAAAAATTAAAAAAAACATTTTACAAAATAAAGAAATGAGTTTTTAAGGCCAGTGATACTCAAGGTGGGGGGTGTTCAAGTGAGTGAACGCAAATAATGTTAGATCATACTTTGTGAGCTCAGAGGTTTCCTTTATTATGCATCACATGCAGAATTTAATAAAAATCTATATCAACAGGAAAGGTAACATTTAAGCAAATTTAAAAATACCAATTAGCTTTGGCTAAACATAATTGATGACAGGCTCCAAGCTTAAAAATAAATGTTTAGGACAACTCAATTACATAGTTTAAAAATAGTATATTTTAGAACATCAACTTAATTACATGGGTTAAAAATAGTATGTTTTAGTACATCAACACATTATATGGAAATTTTATAGTTATTTAGTGAACTTTATTGCTGAAGAATATAATTTCAATTGAATTAAAAACAGTTACTTTTGTGTGTATAATCTCTTAATGTAAACTATGAATTTGTTAGTGCAAATATTTTAAGAACAGTTTTGGGTGGCATATTAACACTAATAATAACATAATTTATTCCTAAAGTGGGCATTTGAGAATGAAATAATTAATATTTAATGGTAATGGAGTATAACTATATTAGTGTTATGATTTATCAATAACTGATGAAAACATTATGTTACCATCAAATTTAAAAATAAGCCTACTGCCATCTTACACCAGCATGGTGATATTGAATTGTGGTGTACTATTTTACTTATATAATTATTTTTTAATTCATTGTTTATGAAGCTACATTATAGAATTAGTATAAAGAGAGCTAAGATTAATTTAAAATAGGAAAGGCCAAGATTTGTTCAACAATCAAAGACTAAAGTACTTTAAGTGAGATTGCAGTGAGGCTGTAGATTTCTTTTTTATTGTCATGTGTGTTTTTCTTTTATTTTACCATTATATAAGATTATAGAAACTCTTTTTATTATACTAGAAAATATAATTTTCCTTGTTATATGTTACACTAAAATTTTAAACTACAGAAAGCATTTATGTACTTAGTTTTGTGTTAAACCATTCATTATAATTCTATTGACATCTTTTACATATTTCCTTATTTAAATATTATAAGTATGAGAATCACAAAACTGAACAAATATTACTCATCTGTTATTAAAGGAACACTGGTATTTGTCCTTTCAAGTCTAGACTTTCAGATACTATTCTGTATATTCTTGACACTATTATCACTTATTGATTGGCAGTTCCATTCAGGAAATTCCACATGATAGCATGTTTACACTGTGACCTTAAAACATCTCTGAAAAATTATCTGTAAAGGATAGATGATAATCAAGGCCATATTGCTAGTGTGGAAAATGAACTGGGTATCAGCACTATTCCCCAGACATTACATTTTACATTCTATCTACACTCTATTTATTTATTATTTACTCAATTATTTACTTATTTTTTACAGACCTTGAAAGAACAGTTCTCAATTTCATATGAAAAACAAACAAATACAAACAAAAACACCAGAATAGCTAAAATATCCTGTATAATAAAAGATCTTCTGGAAGTATCTCTATCCCTGACTTCAAGCTGTACTATAGAACACATAAAATGCCATGGTACTGGCATAGAAACACACTGGTGGATCAGTGGAATTGAACAGAAGACCCAGAAATAAAGCCACACAACTACAGATAATTGATTATTGACAAAGAAGCCAAAAACACACTGGAAAAAAAGATAGCATCTTTGACAAATGGTACTAGTCTAACTGGATGTCTACATGTAGAAAACTGCAAATAGAACCATTTTTATCACCCTTCACAAAAATAAAGTTCAAGTGGATCAATGACCTCAACATAAAGCCAGACACACTAAACTTGTTTAAAGCAAAAGTGGAAAAGAGCCTTGACCTCATTGGTAGAGAAGACAACTTCCTGAACAGAATACCAACAGCAAATGCTCTAAGATCAACAATCAATAAATGGGACCTCATGAAACTGAAAAGCTTCTGGAAAGCAAAGGACCCTGTCATCATAACAAAATCACAGCCTACAGACTGGGAAAAGATCTCCATCAACCCTGCATCTGACTGGGTGCTAAGACCAATAATATATAAAGAAGAAATTTGAAATCAACAAAACAAATGATCCCATTAAAAGTGGGGTGCAGAGTTAAACAAAGAATTCTCAACAGAGGGATATGGAATGGCAAAGAAACACTTAAAGAAATGCTCAACTATATTTGTAGTAGCATTATTTGTAACAGCCAGAATCTGGAAATAACCCAGATGTCCCCCAACTGAAAAATGGATGCAGGAATTGGGATAGATTTACACAATGGAATGCTGCTCAGCAATGAAAAACATGGGAATCATATAATGTGCATGCAATTGGTAAGAACTAAAAAAGATCATCTTGAGTGAGGTAACCCAGAAACAGAAAGACACACATGGTATATACTCACTTATAAGTGAGTATAGACATAATATAGGATAACCATACGAAAATCTATAGCCCTAAAGAAGTTGAACAACAAGGAAGACCCTAAAGAAAAGGCCGAAAACTAACTCAGAAGGGCAAACAGCATAGACATCCGAAGTAAAATACAGGGTACAAGGCAGGAACCTTCCACAGGGGGCCTCCAAAAGACTCTACCCATCAGAAATTGAAGGATATACTGAGACTGATAGCCAAACTTTGGGCAGAGTGTATGAAACATCATGAAAAAAGAGGGAGATAGAAAAATCTGAAGAGGTCAGGAAATGCACAAGGAGACCAACAGAGCTAAAAATCCTGGGCCCAGGGGTCTTGCAGAGACCAATACTCTAACCAAGGATACTGCATGGAGAAGACCTAGATCCAGTGCTCAGAGGAAGGCCATAGGCTGCTCAGTTTCCCAGTTTCCCTAGTAAGGACGGCAGGGGCTACCTCTGCCATCAACTCAGTGGCTGGCTGTTTGCTTACCTCCTCCTATTGGGTGCAGCCTTACCAGGCCACAGAGGAAGACAATGCAGCCAGCCCTGATAAGACCTCATAGGCTAGGGTCAGATAGATGTGGAAAAAGTCCTACCTATCAATGGACTAGGAAAGGGGCATAGGGGGAAAAGAGAGAGAGTGGGTGTTACTGGAAGGAGATGAGGGAGGATGCTGCAGACAGGACACAAAGTGAATAAAGTGTAATAAATATTAAATAAATAAATAAAACAAGCAAAAAATGAGTTTAGATTTCTACTTCTGCCAATGAAACCTATTGATTGTCTTATGAATTGCAGAATTTGCTGTTTTATTTACTGAAGTGAAATGTAACTGGGCTCTCCACCTGTGTTTTCTTACATGTGAACATCTTTAAAGATGGAACATAATTTCATTAAGACTGTAAATAAAATGGGTCAGATCATGGGAATCATGACTAATGTTCACTGTAGCCATAAAGTAGACTAAGTGATAAAATTGGATCCATCTCTTTGTCTTTACCTTTGTTATTCCAACTTATACAACTCAAGCAGAAAATGCTTTATTTCTTAATATGCACATTTCATGGTTGACATGAATCATTAAAATAGTTATTTTTGTTTAGAGCACACAATTGAATTTCAAATGTTATTTCCATGGATGATGTCATCTATTTAAAGTATGCTACATTTCTGATTTATTTTTACTGTGTACCGATACTAAGGTATTTTTTTAAATGTTAAAAATCTAAGTAAAACCACAGTGAAAAAATATTTGAAGGAGTTTAGAAATTCCTCATGTTCTGTGATAGGTACATTCTGACCTGAAGTGTTAAAGGGATAAGCTAAAATTTATCTTTATTCTCTTTTTTATATTCATATGCAATCTTAATTTCTTCTTTATGAATTTATCTATATAAAACAGTTATATATGTTATATACTACCACACAGGCTCACTGAGATTACCTTTCTCTCTCATATCAATTTAATATTGCACAATAAATTGGCCCCAAACCTAACTATAAAAGAATGATGCTATGATTCGGTAAAGTGTGAGGATTTTTTTTTAAAAGGATTGAAAAGTAAACGTTTCAGGTTTTGTGGGCCATAAAAATCCACATACCAGCCACAGACAGACAGTACGTAGATGACTGTAATGTGATTTATTAGGATGGTATGAATTCAAGAGGAGAACTCGATTTATTTGGAGGTCACAGATATGCCTGCAGCCTGATTTATTTTCTTAGCAGCAACAATTTTACTGTTTCCTTAGTTGAAGTTAGTTTTCCAGTTTTCCTGATAGTGTTGGTCATCTCCAGGTATTGTCAAAGCACTGGAGCTTAGTGAAGGATTTCCTGGGGGCTCCTCCTGGTGTCCTTGTTGGCTTGCTCTTCCTGCAGCATCCTTGGTATCTTCTGTATGATTCTCATTTCCCAGAACATTACCATGTTTGTTTTCATGGAGGTGGGCATAGACATGTGAAAGAGCTCTTCAGCACCTGGATTACAACTGGTTCACCATCTGCTTCACTGTATAGCCCTTCCTACAGAGAGCAAGAAGCACAGGGAAAGGATGTAGAATGTTTGCTTTACTGGAGAAATTCATTGCAAACAGTATGTATGTCTCAGCAGTGATGGCATCATGTCCTCTATGGCTCTCTTGACCACCACAGCTTGGATGCAGCTTTACCTTTTCTTCTGCAGAAAAATATTCTTATGTTCTCCAGCGGACTGAAATTAGGCTGGATATCTATAGATGAAACAGTCAACTAGACAAAAAATCAGCTGCTTGTCCAAATGACAGGCTACCATCCTGTTGGTGTTATCTGTGTATTTGTAAAGTACGATGGGTCATTTTTGCTTTGTCCACATCAGTAGTCACGTCAAACTGGGGATGATGAAAATTTAGCGTTTTTAGTGTTTGTTCTACTAAATCTTTATTCATTTGCAATCTTTTTCTCTATCATTACAGTCTTTGTAACCTTGATTTCTAAAACTCTATACTCACTTTTTTTCAGTAAGTAATTCTTCATTTTTATAACCAATTTATCATCCCTCTCTCTTTCTTTTATCTCAATTTCTGTTTCTCTTCCCTTCTCTCCTCCCAGTCCTTCTTCCACAAATCTTCTTTGCCTGCACCCCATCTACTCACCATCAGTTTCTCGTCAGAAAACAGCAAGCCCTCATGGATATCAACTAACCATGGCATATCAAGCTGTAGTTAGATTAGACACCTCCCCATATCTTTACAGAATAGACAAAGAATTCTTTATATTTAAAGATTAAGCTTATGTATTTTTTCAGTGCGTGTTTAAACTTATTCATTCCAAAATTATACTCGATTGAGTGGCATTTATTCCATCTAATTGTGACTACCAGATGAATACAATAGCATCAAGTATTGATTTCTCACATCTCCAAAGTGTTCATAGTTCTCCCATGAGTGCTGAATTATAGAATTAACAAAAAATAAGATGCTATTTGTTAATGTTTCCTGTAATTTCAAGTCTCTATACACAGTAGTCAATAAGATCTTTTCATGTGGAAGATTTTTTCTAAATAGGGCACAGTGTTGTTTTTTGAGCCTTTTCAGTCATTTTGTATTCTTGAAGAATTTGAAATATTCATGTTTATGGCTAAAGACACTCGATATATTCTTATTAAAAGAATTCTTTTTCTTGTATATATTACTCAAATATTAACATCAACTTGTTATTTAATTTTAATAAATGGTCTTGCCCAACACATTGTATAGTAAGACAAGTTACCATACCTATTAAAATCCTGCATTAAATTAGTTGTAAAAAGCTTTTGTATTTTTAGTAGTAGTTTAGGATTCAAGATAAAAAGTCAAAGCAAACTTGCCTGACAATATCTGCCAGACATTGTTTTTGTATTTGCTTCAGATCATAATGTACTATTTAAATATATATATATATATATATATATATATATATATAGAGAGAGAGAGAGAGAGAGAGAGAGAGAGAGAGAGAGAGAGAGAGAGAGAAATCATTATCAGAGATTTATTTGTTGAGTGACTTTAGCAATTCCCACCAATTTCAAAATCACTCATTATTTCTCAGTAAGGTTGTAGATTCAAATAGTGATTCCCCCTCTCACTGGCCAAAATTGGAAGGATCAAAATGCTCTTGAGGTGCATTACTTGCTATTTTGGAGAGATGTCTTTTAAATGCTGATCTTTCAGTGGACATTTATGGTAGTCTCCTGTCCTAGTTCCTTAGTTCAACTACATCTAGGGTGTATTCTGTTTGCCTTCTGAATGAAATTTAAGCATTCTCCTTAGGGTCCTTTTTATTATTTAGTTTTTTTTGTTTTTGTTTTTTTTTTTTTTTTAGAGCTGTGGATTTAATATGGTTATCTTGTACTATATGGCTAATAGACATTTATAAGTTTGTATAAACCTAAAGTTTGAGTGTCTTTCTGGTTCTAAGTTACCTAATTCAGGATGATCTTTTCTAGTTCCATCTATTTTCCTGAAAATTTCACAATTTCCTTGCTTTTATATATGAGTAATATCCCACTGTGTAAATGTACCACAATTTCTTTCTCTGGTCTTCAGTTGAAGGACACCTAGGTTGTTTCTAAATTCTACGTATTATTAATAAAGCTGCTATGAACTTAGTTGAGCAAATGTCCTTGTTCTATAATGTTCTCTGAAAGACTTCACCCAGCAGGGGATTGAAAAAGATGCTAAGACCCATCGACAAACTTTGAGCAGAACACAAGGAGTCTTATGAAAGACTGGGGGATAAAAGTACCTGGAAGGGACAGTAACTCCACATGGAGACCAATGAAGCCAACAAATCTGTGCCCAGGGGACCCTGCAGAGACTGATGTAGCAACCAAGGACCATGAATAGAGAGGACCTACACCCCCTGCTCAGATGTAGCCTATAGGAAGCTTAGTCCCATGTAGGTGTCCACATAATAGGATTAGGGGCTGATCCTAACATGGGTTCTGTTATCTGCTGTTGAATACTTCCTCCTGCAGGCAGCTTTGCCAGGACACAGAGGGAGGATCCAGGCAGTCTTGATGAGACTTGATCGGCTTGGGTAAGATGATAAAGGAGAAGGCATCCCCCTTTTTGTAGTCTAAGAGAAGGTGTAGAGGGGAAGAGGGAGGGAGGATATCAAAGGAAAGAGGGAGGAAGCATGGGACAAGAATAAGAGAGGGGGGACTACAATTGTGACATAAAGTGAATGTTATAAAAATAAAAATAAATGTGAATTAAATATGTAGATAGACAGATAGATGGATATTGATATTTTTAACACATGTTGGAACATAGACACATCATAAGGGGTTCCTGTGCCATTATTAGATATTAGTTAGAGCTCTTTTAGAATAAGATAAGTAATTCCTGAAAGATATGTGTTAATCCTTCATCACAGGGAGAATGGCATATAGAAACCATCTAAGGTAAGATCACTTATTCATTCACACACAAGCATCCTCATACACATACACATATGAGGGGGGTGTCCTTTTATTTCACATGTACAAGGTGTAAAGACTGATTGATTTTATTTGGGGCTTTGGGTCATAACTCCAAGATGTCTTATTAAATTAGTGTTCCAATATCCTAAAATATCAAAAATTTCTCCAGTCTGCTAATAGAAAGGAGATTAATTTCATCAGTGAATTACATATTACACTGCTTTGAAATATATACAAATAGTGTGTTGTATAAGCTTGCTGGACCATTAGGAAATAAATGAGTATCTTGCTGCAGAAGATAGGAATGAAAGGTCAGTAAACCCTGTTTCAATTCAAATTTTTATTAGAAAACGGGACGGGACAGGAGCCTACCACAGAGGGCCTCTGAAAGACTCTACCCTGCAGAGGCTGAGACTTATACTCAAACATTGGGCAGAGTACAAGGAATCTTACTAAAGAAGGGAGAGATAGAAGGATCTGGAAGGGACAGGTGTTCCACAAGGAGAGAAAAAAATATCTGGGTACAGGGGTCTTTTCTGAGACTGATATTCCAATCAAGGAGCGTGCATGGAGATAACCTAGAACCTCAGCAAAAATGTAGCCCATGGCAGCTCAGTCTCCAAGTAGGTTCCCTAGTAATGGGAACAGGGACTCTTTCTGACATGAACTCAGGGACCTGCTTTTTGATCACCTCCCCCTGAAGCAGGGGTGGGGGGGGGCTTACCAGGCCACAGAAGAAGACAATGCAGCCAGTCCTGATGCAACCTGATAGGCTAGGGTCAGATAAAAGGGGAGAAGAACCTCCCCTATTAGTGGACTTGTAGAGGTGTGTGCAAAGAGATGAGGGAGAGTGGGATTGGGAGGGGACTTAGGGAAGGGACCACAGCTTAGACACAAAGTGAATGAACTATAATTAATAAAATAATACATAAATTTAAAAAGAAATAATAGTTATTCCTCATGTTTAGGTATAATACAGAATTCCATAGACTTCAACTTATTATCAAAACATCAATAAAGATAAACTAACAAAATAAGCTAACACATGAGAATGTAACTATGCAGGTTGGTTTTTGCTTTGCATTGGAGCCAAAAGCAGTTTCTGCCTAATAAAAGTTCACCTCATTTCTTCCCTCTTAAATAAAATTGGCCTAACCCAGAGGAATATTACACATTGTACTTTACAGAAGGCAAACAAACAGATTTTGCTCTTTTTAAACTTTGGTAAGAATAATATTTAATATCACAATGTACTTTAAAAGATAATGGACTTGGGTATCATTTGGAAATCACAGAATATAGCTAAGAGTTTGATAGCATGGTTTTTATTAAAAGAAAGCTTGTTGGGCATTTTGACATTAAACTGTCATTCCCGAGACTCCAACCTTAACCTCTTAACACTGGAAAGGCAGTGTGATTTAATAGTAACTGTTAGCACAATAGACGGGCTGTCGGATTAGAATTGATGTCATCCTATTTAAATGGATTTCAAGTGCTCTCTATACTTGACAGTAAATGCATTAGATCACTTGATCCTTACACCAGGTTCATGGGTATTTATGCCATTTTACATAAGGAAAACAGAGCTCACATAGATGAAATAGTCTTGTTATTGTCGTAAGGTTATAAGCGAATATTCAGCTATCCTAACACCATTGCTTTGAGTCATTATGCTTTCTAGTTCTGTTCTTCCTGGAAAATGGTACCTTCTTTCAGCACATGTCTTCTACCATGACATATTCCTGCTAAAAGCTCTGTGGATGAGGAAGGATACCAAACATTTTCTGATTAATTTTTAAAAAGAACTACACTTCCTTTTTTTTGTTACCACATGTAATTCCTTTTCATTTTTTTTGCTTTACAGTTGTTTTAATATTTGCTGGAAGATTAATTGCACATATTTTCAGAGTGCAATATGGAATTTAAGTAGATGTGAAGTGTGTGTAATGCTTAGATATAGGTTGTTGATATGAGACACAGGTCTGGGTCTTGGTGTGCCTAAGCCACCATAACTTCCCAGTTGCATTTACTTCATCCTGTCATCTTATAGTAGGGGATTTTGTAAATATTTGTTCCAAGTTTATGATTTCTTTCTAATAGCTTTTGCTATTTGAGTAAAATTTTTCAGTCTTGTCCAAGTTCAACTGTGTTGTGTTGTTGATAATTTAGCCAACAGTCATAACTATATTCTTCAGTATTTTGTTTGAGAAGGGGTCTTTCCACTGTGGCATAGAAGAAACCTGGGAACTCTTAAATTTCTTATTATCATATCTTGTCTCCAAATTTACACTTCTGCTGTTAGTTTTTTCTTAGTCTGATAAACCACTTAAAAACTTATCTTGCATTTTCTGCATATTTCAAGGCTATTTCTGAGAATTACAAAGCCAACAGTACTTATTAATGTCAGTATTACTTAGAATAAAATTAGAAGCTATAACCTCCCAAATTTTAATAAGTTGCTTTAGTCTAGTGTTCATAGACATTTTTTTTCTGATTTATTACATCAGTTTTCATAGTGTTGATGTGCTTAAATACAACACAAAACAATTTTGGATATATTATATTAAATAATTGAATAAAGAAGTAAGTTCTCTGCCAATGCAAAAAAAATTAGAATTAAAGAATGTTGTTCATTCTGTGCATATGCAATTACTCACTTTAGTTAGTAACTGTCGTATTTAAAACACCTTGATGAAATATTTTGTAAATTAATTAGTAAGAGAGAATGAACTGTTGAAAAAGAAATATGTCAAAAAGAGAAAAGCTTATAGAACCCCAAGAAGTTAAAAGAATTTTTTCCCATGTTCTCTTTCATGACAAGATAGCTATTATTTTTTCAAACCAGAGTGATTTTTTGCATCATCTTTTAGTGACATTAACAATATTTTAAATGTACAAATCATCCCTATTTATTGGCACTCATTATTTGCTTTTAAATTACAATTTCATCAAAACAAAATGCCAAATTGCATCAGGAATTATGGTGTCAATTTCCTCAGCGGTTCTCTAGCTATGGTATGCCTTTTATTTCTGTTTTTTCTTTTCTTATTTTATTATTATTCATCATTTATTACTACATTGTTTATTATATTTTATATATTTTATTTGTTATGTTTATATATTGTATTTAATATATTTCATTATTAATTAGTATTTATTATTTATTTTTTATTATATTATCTTTTGCATTGTCTACGGTACTAAGTTACCTAAGAACTTTTTGCTATTACTATATAATAAAGTTTGAGCATACCTCCTCTTTCTGCAACACATGTAGACACATGTAGACATATGTAGGCAGTAAATCTGCCTTTACTTTCATGCTCTCTGGGGTCCGCTCTCTGCTCCGGCTACCGATAGAACTGTTATATGTTTTCTTAATGATCTTGATGCTGATTGTGGTGAGATGGAATCTCAAGATAGCCTAATTTGCATTTTATGATGGCTAGTGAGATTGACTTCTAAAATTTTCTATTGGCCATTAATCTTTAAAGAACTCACTGCCTATTTAATTAACCTATTTATTGATTGCTTTTTAAATTTCCTTGCTATTTATTTTTGAGTTCTTTATTGTTGTAGATACTAATCTCTTTGGTGTATAGCTGGGAATTATTTTTCCATACAGTAGGCTGCTTCTTTCTTCTTTAGATTAATTGTTTGGCCTGGCAGTGTGGACATTTCTTAGTGTTTGGGCTTCCACTGGTCAGCTCTTGAGCCATTCTAATTTCTGTGCAAGTTTACTCCAATTCAGACAGCACTTGGGTTTACTATTATTTAAAGAATTTTTCTTACATTTTCTTCTAGAAAGTTCAGAATTCCAGTTCTTGCATTGAGGTTTTGATCCATTTTGAATTTTGTGATTATGTGTTTGTGTGGTATGATTAACAGAGAAATAATGCTTTTTTCTTCTGTAGAAAACTGTTGTGTATGAAAACCCTCATTTCTTTTTTTAATGTAATTTATTTATTTTTATATCAATCACAGGTTAGGTACTTTGCATCCCAGGTGTAGCCCCTTCCCTCATTCCCTCCCACTCTCCCCAACCCTGCCTCATCTCCTCCCCGCCCCCTCCAAGTTCACCTATGGGGGAGAACCTCCTCCCCTTCCATCTGACCCCAGTTCATCTTGTCTCCTCAGGGCTGGCTGCAATGTCTTCCCCTGGGATCTAGCCAGACTGTTACTCCCTGGCGTGTATGGGGCAAGTCAAAGAGCCAGCCATGGAGTTCATGACAGAAACAGTCCCTGTTCCCCTTACTAGAAAACCCTCATTTCTAAAGAGGAGCCTCTTTTATTCAAGTGATAAAAGATAACCTAATTTTTCTAGAGATAAAATTATTGCATTGTACTAGCGTAAAATGTCTGTATTTCACTATGAATTATTTTCAATATTTTATAAGCAATCAATTCTTGTATGAAGTTAAACTGTAAAAACTTTTATATTAAATTTTTATATTAATTAGAGTTTATTCACTTTTATTACAGCTGTAGCCCCCTGACTCATTCCTCCCAATCCCACCCTCCTTCATCTCCTCCCATTCCCCTCTCTAATTCCAAGATAGGGAAGGTCCTTCTCCCCTTCCATCTGACCCTAGCCTGTCAGGTCTCATCAGGGCTGGCTGCTTTGTTTTTCTCTGTCACCTAGCAAGGCTGCTACCCACTCAGTGGGGGTAGTCAAAGAGCCAGCCACTGAGTTCAACTCAGAGACAGTCCCTGTTCCTCCTACAAGGGAACCCAGTTGGATACTGAGCTCCCATGGTATACATCTGAGCAGGGGTTAACTGTAAAATCTTACCAATCTAGATTCAGTGAGTCAATCCAGACCTGGTCAAAAGAGGTGTGGCCAAGGATAGTATTTATGGTAAATAAATAAAGAAATATGTTATGCCTCACACTTGATGAAATGAAAATATGCATTTTTTAAATAAAATCTTACTAGAATATACCACAGGCAAAATTCAAACATTGCCCCACTTATTTCCAATTACTAAAATGACATTTTATTATTGCAATATTACAGTATTTTCTGATTTTTAAAACCCCCTTTAATATTATTTGAAACTTTTGGTGAATTAAATATTATCATTACAAACAACTGAAAGCATTAAGAGATAGCAGGTTTTTCCCATGGTCCATATCTTTGTTTCTCCAAAGTCTTTATTTACCTCTCATAGTTTAAAGACATCTGCATTGCCTCCACGTAGCTGAGAATCAGTGGGTTTTAGTGTGTTTTCATTCCTTTGGTCCAATGATCACTGTCATTTTCACTTCACCTTACAGGGGCTGTTGGTTATTATGAAAAGATATCTTTTTTGGTCTACAATTTTTCCATTAAGGCAAATAAACACCAGACTTCTATTATTTATCCTGTTTAAACATTTTTTTTCTAAAAAGTTTGTTGTTCTAGTTTAGTTTCTTTAAATTCATACAAAATAACTGCATAACTATTAAATTAAATACTTACTACATATAGGTAGTAGTTTGAATGAGATATAGCCTTCCCACACTGTATCAGGCATTAGAATGTGTGGTACTTGTTGGTGTCCCTGTGTAGGTAGGTTTTGGAGGTATGACCTTACTGGAATAAATGTGGGGTTTTAGGTTTCACACACTGCACACCATTCCAAGGTTACTCTCTACTTCCTGTTTGCAATTTGAGATGCAAAATCAACTGGTGTTCCAGTCACCGTGTCTACCTAATGCCACACTTTGATGGAAGGTGATGGACTCTACTATCCTTTGGGAACATTAAGCCCAAAACAAAGCCTTTGTTCTGTAAGTTGCTTTGGTCATCATGTTCTGTCACAGCAACAGAGAAGTAGTTAAGACCTATCCTATGACCTGAAATACTCTCAGAGTGCATTTTCATAATGGCCTCAAGGTTAATAAACAATAAAATCTATAGTCCTAAAGAAGCTAAAGAAGGAAGAAGATGCTTACTCATCATTCAAAAGAGCAAACAGGAAAAGGCATTGGAGTATAAGAAAACAGGGAACAGGACAGGAGCCTACCACAGAGGGCCTCTGAAAGACTCTGCTCAGCAGGATATCAAAGCAAATGCTGAGACTCATAGCCAAACTTTGGGCAGAGTGTAGGAAACTTTATGAAAGAAGAGGGAGATAGAAAGACCTGGAGAGAACAGAAACCCCACAAGGGGACTAAGAGAGCCAAAAAGCCTGGGCCCAGGAAGGCCTGCAGGTGTGATGAATTAACCATGGACCATGCATGGAGAGGACTTAGACCCCCTGCTCAGATGTAATCCATGGGCAGTTCAGTCTCCGTGTGTGTTCCCTAGGAAGAGGAGCAGGGGGAGTCTCTGGCATGAACCAGGTTGCCTGTCCTTTGATCACCTCCTCCTACTGAGGTGGCCTCACTAGGCAATAGAGAAAGAGGACCCAGACAGTCCTGATCAGACCAGATAGGCTAATGTCAGAAAGCAGGGAAGGAGGACAACCTATTGGTAGACCAGAGGTGGGACATAGGGGGAGGGGAATAAGGAGGCAGGATGGGACCAGGAGGAAAAGAGGGAGTGTGCTACAGCAGGATATAAAGTGAGTACATTATAATAAATAATAATAGCAATAAAAATTAAAAAAGAAAGAAAATAATAAAATCAGAATCATTGGATGGCTAAACCTCTACGTAAAATTTATATTTTTATAATTCCCTATTACAGTTTTTAAAATTCACACGTGCATCTGCTATATCCCACTTATGATGATTTATTCTCTGTCTCACTATGACACTTAAGTTGAGAACTTTTCAACATATCAATGTGGAGTCTGTTGTATAAAAATATTTTTTAAAAAAGGACTGCTTGAGGATCATGCTCCATACTTTGATTGGAAGAAAACTGAGTCTTACTATACAAAAATATTTGTATGTTGGATGAAATCTCTCTGAATTATTTCATTTAATGTGAGAGGACATTATTCTGTATAGATATAATTTTCCCAAGTAAGCTAAAAGTATTTCATTTAAAATTAGATTTTTGTGGATTTTTGCTCTTGAAAAACAGTGATAGAATAGCTATATTGTAACTAACTTATTTTATACTATATTTGGTTAATTTATGTGAATTTCACTGCCCTATTAGAACATTTAATTACAGAGAAATGGTAATTTCCTCAACAGGATTAAAGCTCTTAACATGCAGTGAAAAGTGAAAACAGATGAGTGTCTTTTTTCCTAAACTTATAAGTAACTTTTTCATTCTTTATAATTGAATATCAATATTTTTAACCACTAATGTGTATACAAATCAATATTTTAACCTGATAGACTCTTAAATCTGATGACATCATTGCCTATATCTGGACAACAATACTAGACTAAGATTTGAAATTTCTGATCTTAAAATAATTCTTATCCTTATATTATATTTTATCAATAGACTCAGACTATATTGCTTAATTGCACCATACCTCAGTGCATTTCACATGTTCATTCGGTAATAGTTTTATGTAATTGTCTGGATCATTTAATTAGACATCCCCGTATTGACTATACTCTATTCACATTAGCCCCACAAAGGACAAGGACTGTAATTGCTGTGTATTGTTATTGAAGATTAACTTGCTGTCTCAGCATACTGTCTTTGAGCTTTAGCATTTTACGAGTTATAATGATTTTTCATGAGTTTTATCACGTACATTCATGTTTCTAATTTCGACTGTTAGGTATATGTTTATATATAATCTGTAATATATATAAACTTCAACTCAGTAACACCTATTGTGATACCTGGCTTTATTTAAAGGCCTCAATATTATAATAAAGTTTGAGAGATGAGAATATTGTTAGCCCTTCTCTCAGCCTCTGTATAGGTACAGATACATACACATTTACATAATAATTGTATGCATTGTGTCATTATCAGTAGAAAGTACTAGCTGCATGTAATTTATCATGATATACAGGTCACATATAAGTGCAGATATAATTAATGTAATTATAGATTAATTATAACATATGAAACATAATTATAATTGATTGATAATAATATATACATATAAATATACATGTAGGAGTGAATAATTATGTTATATAGTGTAACATGCTTTTGAATATATTATCTACTTAGTTATCAACTTTTATTAAGGTATATTTATATGTTACAACCAATCAGATAACACCTTTTGCAAAGTATCACAACATATTTCTGCCATTGTGATGGTTTGGGCCTTGATATAGACATTGCTGAGATTATGCTGAACAGAATTCACAGCTGTCTGCTGAAAAGAAAACACTCCATTCAGTTTATATGAAAATTAATATATCTGGATCTTTTTTTAATAAATTTATTTATTTTTATATCAATCACAGGTTAGGTTTTTTGCATCTCATGCGTAGCCCCCTCCCTCACTCCCTCCCACCCTCCCCAACCCTCCCTCATCTCCTCCCCGCCCCCTCCAAGTCCACCAATGGGGGACTATCTCTTCCCCTTCCATCTGACACCAGATCATCTTGTCTCCTCCTGGCTGGCTGCAATGTCCTCCCCTGGGATCTAGCCAGGCTGTTACTCCCTGGCATGTATGGGAGAGGGTCGAAGAGTCAGCCATCAAGCTCAAGACTGAAACAGCCCCTGTTCCCTTACTAGGGTCTTCAGTTCACCAATGAGTTATCATGGGCAACATCTGAGCAGGGGTTCTAGGCCATATCCATACATGGTCCCTGGTTGGAGAAACTGTCCCATATAAGACCCTTGTGCCCTGCTCAGTTTGAATATATTTGGATCTTAAGGTTGCATTATTCATAATTTACTGAGAAAGCGCCAGATTCATTTCCAAAGTGCTTGTGCAAGTTGACATTCCCACCAGCAATGGAGGAGGGTTGCCTTTCTCCACATCCTCTCCAGCATGTGTTGTCACTTTAGTTTTTGATCTTAGCCATTCAGATAGGTGTAAGGTGAAATCTCAGGGTCATTTTGATTTGTATCTCCCTGATGACTAAGAATATTTATTATTTCTTTAATTGTTTCTTTGCTGTTCAAAATTCCTCTATTGAGAATTCTCTGTTTAGCTCTGTATTCCATTTTTTAATTGGATTACTTGGTTTGTTGGTGTTTAGCTTCTTGAGATCTTTATATATTCTGGATATTAGCCTCTGTCATATATAGAGTTGGTTAAGATCCTTTTCCCAGTCTATAGGCTGCTGTACCACTCCTAGGCATATATCTGAAAGATGCTTAAGTATACAACAAGGACATTTGCTCAACGATGTTTGTAGCAGCTCTATTTGTAATAGTCAGAATCTGGAAACATCCTAGATGTCCCTCAATTGAAGAATTGATATAGAAATCGTGGTACATTTACACAATGGAAAACTATGCAGAAATTTAAAACAAGGAAACCAGGAAATTTTCAGGAAAATGGATGGAACTATCAAAGATCATCTTCAGTGAGGTAACCCAGAAGGAGAAAGACACACATGGTATATTCTCACTTATAAGTGGATGTTAGACATATGATATAGAATAAAGACACTAAAATCTATACTCCTAAAGAAGCTAAACAAGAAGGAGGACCCTAGGGAAGATGCTCAATCCTCATTCAGAAGGATGAACAAGATACACATAGGAAGCAGGAGAAGACAGGGAACAGGACAGGAGCCTACCACAGAGGCCCTCTGAAAGAATTTACCCAACAGGGTATCAAAGCAGGTGCTAAGACTCATAGACAGTATTTGGGAAGAGTGGAGGAAATCTTAAGGGGGAGATAGAAAGACCAGGTGGGGCAGGAAATCCACAAGGAGATCAACAGAGCCAAAAAACCTAGACCCAGCAGTCCCTGCAGAGACCAGTCCCCCAACCAAGGACCATGCATGGAGAGGATCTAAAACTCCTGCTCATATGTAGCTCATAGACTCAGTCTCTAAGAAAGTTCCCTAGTAAGGGGAGCAGGGGTCATCTCTGGCATGAACTAAGTGGCAGGCTCTTTGATCACCTCCCCCTGGGGATTGCAGCCTTAACCGCCCCCAGAGGAAGACAATGCATCCAGTCCTGATGAGACCTGATAGGTTAGGGTCAGATAGAAGGGGAGGAGGTCTGCCCCTATCAGTTTGACTAGGGAAAGGGTATAGGGGAAAAAAAGAGAGGGTGGGTGGGACTGGGAGGAGATGAGAGAGGGGCTACAGCCAGAAAACAAAGTGAATAAATTGTAATAAATAAATAAATGAAAGAAAGAAAACAAAAGAAAATGAATATATTCAAAATTCTAATCTGCTTTGGAGATAAAATACATACTTAAAAAGAAGTGCATGTCATAAATTGTATTCTTTTTCAAAGAAGATAGTAAAAAATGAGTAATTATAAATTACAGTTACTCACAGTGAATTCATTATCACAAACCTCAGTTTCTACATCATTCCTTTAGACACTTTTTCTAGATATTAAATTCAGATGGATATATTTTAAAAAATCATATTGTGGAGATTGTATTAACATGTGACCTATTACAGAATCCTGTTAACTAAGTCATCTTTCACATTAAATGTAAAGTGGGCTTTTTCCTCCTCATCTGTCATAAGGGGACAATGGATTCGAAGCAGGTAACAAGATCAGCAGGGAGAACACTCAGTAACCCTGTTTTGAATTTTCCTTTTAGCACCAGCAATTGGCCACCATTCCGTCGAAGTGCTGAGAGACTGTATGCACAGCTTCTCTTACTCCTAATGCTACCTTAGTAATCTCTTTACGAATAAATCACAAAAGAGATATACAACAGTCATATTAGAATATAAAGGCAATAAGTACTTCAAAAAATTCCATTTTAGAGAATTCTCTGTTAATATTTTATGGTATATTTTTCTTAATACTAGTGTTAAGATTTTAAATAGTAGCCAAAAGAATGTTAGTCATGGAATTTTTTTTTCTAGAAATAAATCTCCACAAAGACTATCTCTTTATTCTACATAATTCCTTGTGAAATTATATGGTTTCTCTTCAAAGAAGCAGCCTTTTATGCAACCACATACATCTTGTTATGTGTGTTCTGGACTTGCATATACTTTATGCCACTGAAGGGATATAATTAGAAAACAGAGCAGTTAAAAATCACAAATGGCAATCTTTGTAACTGTCAGCAATTTTTCACTTTGCACACAAGGATATTTGCTAATTGGATTGAGTCAGTGTCTAGCTTCAATCATTGCCCGTTAAGGGAAGAATTACCATGACACACTGGGTTTTGCTCTAGGAGGTGAACCCCACAGTTAATAAGAATTATTTAGAGCACAATCCATATGCATAATTAACTATGCCTTATTTTCTTGATTAAAACTCTGCTTATCAAGAATAATTGTTCCACTGAGTCTTCAGGGATATCTGGCTAACTACCTGTTTTGAACTATTGATAGATTAATAGTTTCAAAAAGTGTTTTAGTCATGAGGCCAAAACATTACAGCTAATTTTGTGGCATTTAAAAGGAACACAACTACTGACTTTTCTTAGTAATAGCAGGTAGCAGGGAGTCACAGCAGTGTATAAATTCTTCTTTGTTAGCAGTGAAACACACTCAGGGCCCAAGAGTACAGAGAGGGCACCCACTAGCATGGAATCCATTTATAAGCTAATTTTACTTGTATGCAAATATTGTATTTATTAGAGCATGTATTTACTGGAGCTTACCAATATCAATGATACCTCCATGGTGAGAAACATCCAGATTGAGCTACTGGCATTTTTGCATCTAAACAAGGCATTTTCAGGTAGAGAAATGTGAAAAGAAAAGTGTCACTGAAATTAGTTTTCAATATTACCTGGGGGAGCACTCTACCATTAACAGGGAGATGGTAGAGACATTTCAATGGATTATACTGAAGAACACAGGAAAAAAACCTATAATAACAACCAAACATCAGCTACAGTAAAACTGAACCCTAAATGAATTCACAGAGCAGAGGCCCTTCTCATTTCTAAAACCTATTCATACTGAAATGCAGAGTTAACAACAAATGGTGGATTTCATTTTATAATTTGTCATTATTAGATGGGGAGGAAAAATGATTTCTAAAGAGTGAAATATTTGGTGCTTAGGCTCATTGGGCATTTCCTCCGTCTTTTTTGTCTGTACTATGGGACTTTCCATGTGGAGACCATGCGCCATTGTCATTTGTTGGGAGAATATCTTGTGTATGTATGGAATGATCACCTGTCAGTAAAAAGGCAATGGTCTATAGCTGAGGCAGGGGATAGGTGGTGGGATCTTTGACAGGCAGAAAGGATTCTGGGATAAACCCACTTGAGATTCACCCTGGCAATATGTAAGGATAACAGACACATGGTGCCTGAGCAGAGGTAACCAGTCATGTGGTAAAATGTATATTAGGGAAATGGGCTATTTTAAGTTAAAAGTTAATCAGAAAAGTGCCTAGCTATATGGGCAAGGTCATTCTGGGAGCTTTTGTTGGAAAGAACTCCCCTCAACACCATATAAATATAATACATTTTCTGTATCCATTGGTCATTTTTCCAATTTCTGGACATTATGAATACTAAAACGAAATATGATCAAGGGTGATTGTTTAGTTTCATTTGGATGACTTACCATTTGTTAGAATGGGATATTAAAATCACCCACTATCACTGTTTTAGGAGTAACATGGTGTAATCAATACTAATGTTTCTTTTATGGACATGGGTGTTATTGTGTAAATGTTTAGAACTGCCATGTACTCCTGCAGTTAGATTTTTACTTTAGTGATTATGTACTGTGGTCTCTTTTTCCTTCCGATTATATTTGTATTGAATTTTGTTTTATCAGATATTAAAATAGGTCCACCTGCTTGTTCCTTGTGTTCACATGTTTGGAATATCCCTTTCTATCCTTTCACTCTAACATCATGTTCTTTGTGCTGAGCTCTTTTTTTTATAAATTTATTTATGTTTATATCAATCACATTCTAGGTACTTTGCATCCCTGGCATAGTCCCCCTTATTCATTCCCTCCCTCCCTCATCTCCCTTCTCCCCTCCCCTTCCAAGTCCACCAACGGGGGAGGACCTCCTACCTTTCCATCCAACCACAGCACATCCTGTCTCCTCAGGGCTGGCTGCAATGTCCTCCCCTGGGATCTAGCCAGTCTGTCACTCCCCAGCATGTATGGGGGAGGGTCAAAGATCAGCCATCAAGTTCATGACTGAAACAGTCCCTGTTTCCCTTACTATGGTCTTCACTCTGACACCGAGCTATCATGGGCCCCATCTGAATGTGTGTTCCAGGCCACATTCACACATGGTCCTTGATTGTAGAAATCAT
>CM053753.1:36460743-36492652 GCA_028658305.1 Pachyuromys duprasi | reverse complement strand
TTTTTCCATTGAATGGTTTTGGCTTCTTTGTCAAAAATCAAGTTTCCATAGGTGTGTGGGTTCATTTCTGGGTCTTCTATTTGGTTCCATTGATCTACTATTCTGTTTCTGTGCCAATACCATGCAGTTTTTATTACTATTGCTCTGTAGTACAGCTTGAGGTCAGGGACAGAGATACCTCCAGATGATCTGTTGTTGTAGAGGATTGTTTTGGAGATTCTGGGTTTTTTGTTTCCAGTAAGGATGCTCTTCTAAGCAGATGATGCTTCTATTGAGAGTGTAGCTTTAGAAGATACCCAATTCAGTTAGTAATTAGAAAGCCAGAAACAAGTTTAGTACTTGCCCTGTAGCCAGTTCATATATTTTGCCATTATGTGTGTACTCTTTTTAGATCCATGCTTTAGCTGTCAGTCACTCTTCAGACACCAGTAAGAGGAAAAAATGCTTAGAGAAACATACTCCAGTCATGCCTTTACATTCTTGAGTGGACCGTTGGTTTTCTATTATTCAGGGTAAGGCTCATGAAACATCAGCCCATCTCCACCAAAGTGCAAGTCTGATGCTGCCCTGTGCAAAGAAATGAGAACAACCCCAATCTGTTCCTTGTTTTTCTTGGTGGCCTTATCAGTCCTGAGACATGGAAAGCCCTGTGTTCTTACAGGGTACAAACGGGTAATGAAGAGCTAATAAGATGTGGCTGGGAGAACTGAGCAAGTATTAGATACTAAAAACAGCACCAGATTTTTTTTTCAAAAGAGGTAAAAGGAGTACCATAAAAAGCTATTGTTTCAAGTATTCTGTTCCTAAGTGTAGAGGAATTTTAATTCAGAACATGGCTCCTTCTGCAAGATATCACATCCAAAGACCTTTAGGTCTATGTGATCTAGCTGGAATACAGACACACCTTTAATCTAGGAGGCAGAGGCAAGTAGACCTGAGTTCAAGAACATCATGGTATGGAGCAAGTTTCAGGTAAAGAAATGCTTAGGTCCAGGCAAAATGGTACATGCCTTTAGTCGCAAACAATGAAGATAAAGTTAGTTTGTAGAAGAAAGTACCCACATTTGAAAGTGACTTCTAACTGAGTGGCCAAAAAGGTGACAAATCACAGAAAGATTTGACAAGTTTGAATACACCAAACTCTCAGGAGAACATAGGGAAAAAGGAAGCTACTGAAGGGTCAATGTAGAGAGAGGAGGGAGTTTTACCAGGATAGTAATAAAGAGACAGGTTGCAGGGAAAGAATTCAGGTCAAGAGTGAATGAGTCAGAGAATGAGAAGGAACCAGAAGATTAGAGCAGATTGCTTGAGTTAGTTTGAGGCCAAGCAGAGCAATTAAGCCAAGAAAAAAAAAAGCCAAGTTGAATAAGAAACATAAGAGTGGAGATTGAGCCAGAGCAACTGAGTTGAACCAGCCAGCCCAGAGTTCAGAAAGAACAAGAAAGGGTGAGCATATTAAACTGTAAGTCTAGAGGCAGAAAACATTCTAGGCCTAGATTAGATTGTATGGAGGCTAGAAACTTCTAGGACTAGGTCTAGTTTCAGAGAGGCAAATACTTCCAGACAAGTGATTCGGGAGAAAAAAAAAGTTACTTTTATACCTAAGCTTTTTCTTTTCTTTTTAAAATTTCTTTTCCTTTCTTTTCTTTTTCTCTTTCTTTCTTTCCTTTGTTAAAGCAGGTACTACATATTGATTGCAAACAGTTGGGTAGCTTTTGCTTAAGAGTCCAGGTTAAGAGACATACCCAATCTCAGGTCCCCAGCTGAACCTCATCCTCAGTATGCAACATTTCCCTTGAAAGCAGCAATGACAGGAAACTTGAAAGTTCATTTACTAATGAGTAAACTGAACACAACTGTCCAGGAAAAGTCAAGGAAAGGACCACAGGAGCAGATAGGCATGTCAGAAATGAACAGAAATCAAGTCAAGCAACAGAAATACACTGTCACATTAAAACTGAAAAAAAAAATATATATATAAAAGAACCATAATCAAATCATTTTGGATCAACAAATTAAAGAGAGTTATATGCATTTTTTGCTTGAACTTTTTTCATTGTTTTAGCTCTTTCAAATATTTTTTTTTTCTTATTTAAAGGTACATTGCTTTTAGCCAGCTTTCAAATAAATATTTCTGTTTAAGGCTGTGTGTTCATTTAAAAGAGTATTATGATTATATCGTTAAGGAGGCTGTTTCCCAGCATTGGTCTGAGGCATTGTGCAAAGTGATCTCCTCACTTCATCAAAGAAGCTTTGTTAAGAAATTTTGTCCTTCATAGAAACAACAATTGGAACAATTAATTAGTTTCAATTTTAATTAAATGATGATCTCATTTAGCTCTGATTAAATTACAACAACTAGATAAATCCAGACAGCAGCATTTAGCTAATTTAATTAGATATGGTATTGCTTTTCTGTGCTGTCACAGGATAACTAAGAGTTGGTGCCAGCATATTTCCTAAATAGGATTCTTTGCATTTTAACTTGGATTGACATAAAATGGTGAAGCAAAGCAGAGCAGAGTAGTATCATACACTTTTTTTGTGCATAAGATGCATAGCAAATAAATGGATGTTTCTCTATTTAAATGCAATTTAAAGTATCAACATATCAACAGAAGAGTTTGTTTTCTCAAGAAATAAATTTGTAAGATCTTTGGAAGTAATCAAGGTTTGATCTTGTAGAAAGGCTTGTCCTCCTGGGGTCCTCTATATGGATTTATTGATTTATTTATATATTTATTTGACTCTTTCAGTCTTCCGTGCCTAAGAGGATTGAACCGACCTGAATTTCTCAGTGAATTGCTCATTCTTAGTCGAGGACAAGATGCAGTTACAAAAATAACACTAAATGGACCATGACTGATTGACACTGTTTCTACTAACAAGCTTCCCAATAAACATTCTAGGACCAGGGAGTTGGCTGCTCAAATTGAAAAAAAAAATACACTCTAGATAGGATGAGCAAACAGAAATCAATTTTATTCCAGTAATGCTATAATCTGTAAAAATAACTTCTACTTCTTTTTCTTTTTTAATACTGGTTGTCACATATAGCCTGGAACTCACTATGAAGCAGAGAAAAACTTTGAACTTCAGATCATCCTGCCTTCACCTACCCTATGCTTATGAATAAAGTCTTGCTCCACCTGCTGCATTCTGTACTGCTGAATGAACCCAGAAATTAATGAATGCTAGGCAAGTACTGTCCCAACTGACCTACATCCTTAATCCTGGACAGATAAAGCTTCTCATAGAGCTTTATAAAAATGCTCAATACATATTAATGAAATTAATATTTTTATTAATTCTGACACTTATTCCAAATTGATGTATACTAAACAACAAATAAGTTGTTCTCTAAAAAAATATTCCTTTGAATAATGTATTGTACCTGTGTGTATGTATACATATACATATATATATACATACATACATACACATATATATATACATACATATGCATATATACATATATATATATATGTCATTTGGAATTTATAGCTCTTGCCCTCCAACAGGTGGATTCTAAGACTAGAACTCAGATTTCTGAAGTTAGTGGCACATTTCTTTTCCTAGGGAGACATCTAACCATCCCCCAATGAGATTCACCATTGTTTGAATGATTTATTCATTTTTATGTGTGTGAAAGTTTTGACAGCATGTATGTATATATACCTTGAATATTACTGGTACCCTTCACAATCAGAAGAAGAAGGTGTTGCCGTAGTGCTTGAATAGCCAAGCAAACCATTCAGTCACTTATCTCAGTCATATATGGACAGTTTATTGAATGCAACACCCCAAAACTAGGCATGGTCAGGGACACAGACTCAAGAAGCAAACTATGGCAACAGCCTTTTTCTAAAACAGGCTTTCTTAAACAAAATGTAAGCAGGTTACAACCAGGTAAGCAGGTATAGGAAGCAAGGGGAGGGTAGCATCACATCATTTTCACTAGCTAAACAAATTGTTTCTAAATGACCTGCAGTTGGGCACTTTATACAATGCCCTGGCAACAAAGTACACAACACTGAAGTAATGAAACCACGGAGACAAAACAATGTAAGAGGTTATTCTGACTGTAGGGAGTGTCAGCATATTAATCATTGGGAGGCAGAGATTGAGAACTTGAATTTAATTTTACCTTATAATCAAAATGAAGTCTAAAGAAAAAATGGCTATTCTTATGTTAGGCAGTAAGGCCTTGACATGTATGGTCATGTCTCAGTGTTGGTGGGCCTCAACAGAAGGCACTGAATCTTCTGTTGGCTGAGTTATTATGAGCATGGTGTACACACTGGATTTAAACCTGGATCCTCAAGTGCTCTTAACTGCTGACCTATCTCTGCAGACCCCATAGTGGGTTTATTTATGACGTTAATCCATATATATCATTGTGCTTTACTACCTCATTACTGTCCTCATTGTTCTTTAGTCTCCACCCATATGCTCCATCTATACATATATGCTATACATATCATTCCATACGTATGTATGTATGCTATTATGTAAAATGAGAATTATTTTTATGTATTGACATATTATACATAAATAGTTTATTTAACATTTCAAATTTCAAAAGATAATAACAAACAGACATGAAAGTAGAGGGCAGACTGAAAGGAGAGAAAGAAACCCGGTACAGTAAGAGAGAAAATAAGTGTGAGTAAAAGCAGGTGGTAAATATGATCACACTATATTATAGACATAAATCAAGTGTTATAATGAAGGCCATCACTTTAGAAATTTAATATTTGTTAACAAAATGTGACATATGAATGTAAAAACATAATTTAAAGAGCCGTGATTTCCTTGAGTCCTGTATCAAGTACATTGTGTAAGCAACACCTGATCCCTGAATTGCTGTGGATGGCACACCTTCACAATGATTCTGCATAAACTAATTAATCTGTTACAACCATCCAGCAATAAGCCTTAGGATGAAAAGAGGAGGGATTAGGGACTGAAAGAAAGCCATGGCAGGGAAGAGCACTTGTTGCTCTTGCACAGGACCTGGGTTAGTTTCCAGCACCCACATGGTGGTTTAAAACTATCCTTAACCTCAGTTCCAGGGAATCTGACCTTTTCTTCTGAATTCCATAAGCATTCACACATACAGCGCAAATGCTTACAAGCAGGCAAAACATGCACACACATAAAATAAAATAAATACATCTAAAAACAATATAAGAAAAACAAACTGACCAGAATGACTTGGTGTGTGCCTTTTCAGATGTCCTATAAACCCCAGGGCCACTGGAAAGGGTGTGTGTGCTAGAGTGTGGAGGCTCTCACTTTAAAATCACCAAGTATGTCATACTTTGTTTCAGGAAATTTGAGGCCAGGCATTGTCAAGGCAATGCTTTATCCTTTGTTTGACCTGGCTCCAGTCTTTACGTGAGATTACTTCATATGATCTATACTAACTAGAGGTATTTTAAAGGTTACTTAAAGAAAAACTTATCTCTCTATCTCCCTCTTCTCTTTTGTTTCCCCTTCCTTCTCCCTCTGTCTCTATCTTACTCACAACATGAATTCATAACTTCATCATAGAGTAAACTACTCAATTCAGTGGTGAAACTCAGGTTTCCAGTGTAGGCAAAAATCAAGACAATGCGTCCTATTCATATCTCTAAAACCTTTTGAAATTTTTATATATAATTTTGTATGAAAAACATAAAATTTTTTATCATTTTTGAAAACAAAATATAATTGCATGATTTTAAAATAAAATACATTTATATAGTTTCCCCAGCAGAAGAGATGCTTCAAATGTTAAGAGCATGTACTACTCTTCTAGAGGTCAAGTGGCAGGCATTTCTATCACCCATGTGGCAGATCACAACTGTCTTTAATTCCAGTTACAGGAGACCCCATGTCCTCTTCTGTACTCTGTGGCAAAAGTATGATTGTTATGCATGGGGTATACATAGAGAGAGAACACTCATACACATAAATGAAATTGTATAAATCTCATAACATTAATTTTTATCATTCATCTCATCTCTCCTCTTTCTAACCCCTCCCTTCCCCTCTACTCCCTCTCAAGTTATCAGTGTTTTCTTTTTTTCTTTAGTTTTTAACACCTGTATCAGTAAATACATAAGTAAATAAAGATGACCTCATGAGTCTATTTGGCATTGTTTAATATGTATGTGATCTCAGGCTGACTATTTAGTGTTGGATGACTAATCAAGGGACTCATCCTTGAAGAAGGGACTGTATCCTAATCTCAGCTGTCAATAGCTACATGTAGTTTTCTCTCCAGGGTGGTGCCCGTCAGAAGATACCATTCTGTTTGCCTGGCTATTGACATTGCCACTGTTTAAGTCCTGGTTACACACTCACATTACTGAGGTACAGTTGGTGGCTTCAATTCATATCTTATACAAGAATTACCTACCATCACAGCAATTCTTTCTTGAGTTATTAACTCCCAGGTTTTCATATCTAACCTGTAACCATAATTTGAAGTTACATTTTTAAGTCATTAGAGTATATTTTTGACAGAACATTGTATCAACTAAGTTATCATGTTCAAGTTTGACCTCAGTGCAGAAAAGCATCAGAGCCATAACAAAATGTAGGAATTATCACACAAATATAATTCTATGAGATATGAATTTTAGAATTAATCACTATTTTAAAAATTGAGCTTGTCTTCACATTTCACATTATAAATATGTTATTGAAGTCTTTCCTTGCACAGTATGTAATTAGAATCCTGAACATGGTGCCATTAAGTGGAAGCAAAGCCATTGCTGAAACTGAAGTCCAAGAACAATGTTAAATTAGTACAATATTTATAGAAATATCAGTAGAGGTGATATGAGAAGCATTCATTATTTTAACTAACAAGGGGGCTTAGACTACATTGTGTGATTTTTGCCATCCTCCTCAGCATAATTGGAATGTGATTTAGCAGGCAATAAATGAGTAGCCCAAAAATGCACGTAATTGAGGAACAGAAACAGATTTCAGAAGTATATGGCTTAATTGATGTCCTGAGGACATGGAGCAGCTGGAGGCTGCACTTCATTATTCTGTTCCTTCCCACCAGAGGAGGTGAGCAGAAGTGCTCTCCAACTGCAGAACACCCACTCTTTCTTCTCTCTATTCAACCACCATTGTACTTCCCTAGCTATGTACTCAGAATTTGTGAAAAATTATCTCTCCTGAAAGACACAGTAATTCTTCAGAGAAGTGAGATATTTCTAGTGTGTATGTTGAATCACACCTCCAATTAAAAGGCACTGAAGTGCCTCTGAACTGAGATCTCTGCCACCATGGACTGCAGATTTCAAAATTAACTGCAGATGAGTTGATATTTTATATGTGCTGATATTCAAATTAACATTATCCAGATTTGCACATGGGATTCATAGGAACAGATGAGAAATCAGCCAGAAGGCTGCTGCTATCATTCAATAAGTGTGCAAACTCACTTGAGAAATCATTCAAAAGGAATTTCTGACTACCTAAAGATAGAGATAGAACATTAGCTGTTGTTTTAATGGACAGCAAAGTAATCCAGGTTTAAATCACCCTTACAAATCGTTACCAAAACTATTACCTAAAAATAAATCAGACATTGGGGAGGGGTCAATTAACTAGCAAGAGGAACATGACTATCTCCTGTCCCAAAAGACTCAGAAAAACATGAATTTGACAACAAGAATTGAATTATTTAGAAAATCATGTTGAGAGAAGTTGGGCTTTAGCTCAAAGGTTGTATGCATGTGTAATATTCATTAGGACTGGTGTTTGATCCCACCGGTAAACATAGCAAATAGAGTTTTTACGTCTGAATGTAAAACACAGTAAGGCCTTCAAATGAAACATACATAATAAAATTTCATTTTACGAAGCAAAGTAAGGAACTGACTGGAAAATTGATGTTTGTCATTTATTCTTTTCATAAAATCATATTGTCGTAATGTACTCACAAGTAAAATCAGCTAGCTAAGGTAGTCAATAAAACATTTTCCTAGTCCTAAACACTGTGCATCTCTTTCAACTTCCTTATAGTTAGAATAGGAATTCTGAGTCCCAGAGTACCACTGTGGGATTTGCAGTTTTACTATCAGTTAGATTCTCCTTTTCTTTCTTTATCCTAATTCTTTATTAAATTCTTTATTAATTACATTTTATTCACCTTATATACCCCTGTACTTCCCTCTGTCCTCCCATCCCAATCCCTCTCTTCCTCCCCCTTCTGCATCCGTGTCCCTCCCCAAGTCCACTGATAGGGGAGGTCCTGTTTTCCCTCCTTCTGATCCTAGTCTATTAGGTCTCATCAAGAGTAGGTGCATTCTCTTCCTCTGCGGCCTGGCCAGGCTGCTCCATCAGGGGGAGGTGATTAAAGAGCAGGCCAATCAGC
The DNA here is from genome assembly GCA_028658305.1 of Pachyuromys duprasi. Classification (NCBI taxonomy): domain Eukaryota; kingdom Metazoa; phylum Chordata; class Mammalia; order Rodentia; family Muridae; genus Pachyuromys; species Pachyuromys duprasi. The sequence goes on along the minus strand of CM053753.1, from coordinate 36,484,269 downwards.
TCATGTCAGAGACAGTCCCTGTTCCCATTACTATGGAACCCACTTGGATACTGAACTGCCTTGGGCCACATCTATACAGGGGTCCTAGGACATCTCCATGCATGCTACTTTGTTGGCTCATCAGTCTCAGGAAAGACCCCTGTGCTCAGATTATTTGGTTCTGTTGCTCTCCTTGTGGAGTTCCTGTCCTCTCCAGATCTTACTATTTCACACTTCCTTAATAAGATTCTCTGCACTTGCCCAAGGGTTGGCCATTAGTCTCAGCATCTGCTTTGATAGTCTGCAGGGCAGAGCCTTTCTGAGGCCCTGTGTGGCAGGCTCCTGACTTGTTCCCTGCTTTCTCTTTCTACAACCCCTCTGGAAATCAATCTGGCACTTCTACAGACAACTAGGAATAGCGCTTCCTCAAGACCACTACTAGGCATATATACAAAAGAGGCTCAAGTACACAATAAGGACATTTGCTCAACCATGTTTGTAGCAGCTTTATTTATAATAGCCAGAAGCAGGAAACAACCCAGATGCCCCTCAACTGTGGAATGGATGCAGAAATTGTGGTACATCTACACAATGGAATATTATTCAGCAATATAAAACAAGGATATCATGAAATTTGCAGGTAAATGGTGGGAACTGGAAAGGATCGTCTTGAGTGAGCTATCCCAGAAGCAGAAAGACACATATGGTATATACTCACTTATATAGACATATAATATAGGATAAACCTACTAAAATCTGTACACCTAAAGAAACTAATCAAGAGGGAGGACTCTTGCTAAAATGCTCAATCCCTATTCAGAAAAGCAAAGAGGATGAACATCAGTTAGATTCTTATTTACCTATCTACCATAAAAATAAAAATACAGGACAATGTAAAATCAAAAACAAACAAAAAAACAAATACCTATTTGTCTTTCATAAATCATGTGACACCTTGTCAAAAATCTTTTATATCACCTAATAAAACTTTTTTGGTCTCATTTCTAAATGCTACACTATACCCACACTTACACCCACTTTGATATATACATGTATACATTATATTCTTGGATATTCATATGGTAGAGAACATCGCACTATTTTCTTTCTTAGTTTGTGTCATCTCATTCAATATCATGCTTTCTAAGTCCATTCATTTTTTCTGCAAACTTCATTATTTCATTTTTCTTTATAGTTGATTAACATTTGAATATATATCAATTCCCTTTTCTGTTGAAGGGCATCTATGTGGGCTCTATTTCTTTCTTTTATAAATAGATAAACAGGAAACACAGATGTATGAATACATCTATGACAGGATATGGGTCCTTCAAGTATATACCCAGGACTGGAATAGCTGGTTCATATGCTAATTCTAATTTTAGTTTGTGAGGAATCTCTAAATTGATTTCCCTGGTAACATTTTGATTTGTACTCCCACAAGTAGTGAATAAAGATTCTGATTTCTACACTCTCTCTAGCATTTGCTGTCAGATTTCTTAATGAAATCTATGGTTGTTTGAATGAAAATGGTCCCCATAAACTCATATGTTTGAAGATTTTATGTCTGGCTGGTGAAACTCTTTGCAGAAGAGGAAGTATATGACTAGGGGTAAGCTTTGCAGGTTAAAAAGTCTTTTCTCATTCCCAATGTTCTTTACTCTCTCTGTATCCATCCTGCTTTGGGATTAAAATGTGAGCTCTCAGCTAAAAATACCACTGTGCTTTGCTTTGACATCACAAACTGTCTGAAACTATTAACCCATTTAACTGATTTATTTTATATATTTCCTTGATTACGGTGTTATGTTGCAGTAATGAAAAAGTAACTATGCCAATAGTTTGTGCCAGGGATTAGGCTATTTCTGTGTCAAACATGACCATGTGTTTTTCTGGAAGAATGTGGAAGTCTGCGGGCCTTTGAGCTAGGACAGAAGTTGAACAGGGCAAGTAGACCCTCATCAATCATCGTAGCAGGATCTTGGAATACAGTAGCTCTGAAGTGTATGTGACTGAGGAGTTCCACCTCAATAGGTTTCAGAGATCATCTTTTACAGCTATAAACAATTATTGTAATATTGTAGCAAAGAATACTGTAACTTTCATCCTTTCTAAGAATTTACCTGAAATTAAGTTGAAAAGCAATCCTGCAAAGCTTGCCATCTGTGAACTCACAGAATCCCTTAGCAGTCATCTTTGTTTTCCATACAACATTACTTCCTACCAGGAAACAAACTTCACAGCCAAAATCTTTGATAGTGGGCCCACACTCACGGAATTCATTTGTCTTACCATGTTTCTCATAATCCTGAAGCAGCTTGCCTGGGAAAAATAATAGTTTGGCCTTTTGAAAAAACAGCTTGGTCTTCGTATGGGTAGCCTAGAAAGGGGAGAAGGGGCTGTCTCTGACAAGGACTGTCTTGCATGCTTTTCAATTATTTGCCCCTGGCCAGGCTGTGTCGCCAGGCCACTGTGGTAGAGGATGTGCTCAGTCCTGATGTGACTTGATGTGCTGGTCTGAGTAGTTGGGCATTGGGTTTCCATTATCTGAGGGGGAAGAGAGGGGAGGTTCAAGGAAGAGGGAAAGGTGGTGGGTGTGGGAGAAGAAGAGAGAAGGATCTACCACTGTGATGTAAAAATGAATAAATAAATAATTTTTTAAAAAATCAAAAACAGTGATAGCAAGTTAGAGGGCAGTAGCCTACAGGGTTTTTTCCCACATAAATAATATTCTGATTACAATTTCTTCTCCCTCTACTCTTCTCAGTTCCTCCCCACTCCTGTCCCATCCAGATCCAATCCAGTTCTGTTTCTTATTAGAAGACAAACATCTTTTAATAGGTGATGATGATAATAATAATAACAAATGAGATAAAACAAAAACTAACATGTCAAAACTAGATAAAACAAACAAACAGAAGGAAAGGAGCCCAAGAGAAGGCAGAAGAAACAGAAACCCACTTGTTTGCACATTACACTGGATGTTGTAGTGTATACACAGAGGATTTGTAAGGTAAAAAATAGATAACTCTATATATTTATATAAATACATAATTAATTTATATAAGTATATTACAATTTATATATAAATTTTAAAATACATAATTAAAGCATAACAAAAACAAAGAAATGAAAAGCTGAGTATAACACTGTGAGACAAGGAATCTATAAAGTATACACTGAGCTTATTTTTCATTTTCTGTTGTCCAGTTACTGTTAGCCATGCAGCCTACCCTTAAGAGTAGTTTATTTCTCCAGTATACCCATTGGAGGAAAGCAAATATTCATTTGCAAGTGTTTATCAATAGAAATTTTGTTCTAGATTAGGAATGAGACACGTGTCCACTTCTTTCAGCTCTATGACCCAATCTGGTGCAAATCTGGGCAGGCCTTGTGCAAGCTACCTCAGTCTTGAAATTTAGAATGTCAGGGAGAGCTGATAGAGCATTAAATTGACAAGAGGTGGACTAACATAGGCTAATCTTGTTTGCCAACTTGAGTACTTCTGGAATCAAATAAAACCCAAGTAGCTAAGAACACTGTGAGGATCTTTATTGATTAGATAATTTAATATGAGAAGACCCACCCAAAATGTTGGCCAAATTTTCTGGTAGCAGCCTATATAAAAGGATACACAAGAAATAAGGTTTGTTGTTTGTTTGCTGGCTTTATGCCTGAATGCCATCAATCTTACCATTAAATCCACCTGTCTTAGTGATGAGGAATACCTTGCTAGTATTTGAATTTACTGTTTTAGGTTTTCAGTGTAGACCACACAGACGAGCTAAGACATCTAACCTTGCAGACCAAATAGCCCCTTATTCTTTTGCTTCTCTCTTGGAAAACAGCCAATGTTGGACAAGCAGAACACAGCCAGTAAGCCAATCTCATAAATTCTCTTTGTATATAATTTTATGAACAAAATAGGCAGATAATTATGTTCCTAAGAAAAATTGAACAGTGACTGTTTCTCCTTTCATCTAGTTGATTCATTAGCACTGTCTATAGAATTCATTCATTTGAGTTTTGTGAGTAGCTGTCTTGGACATGGTAAATTAATGTCAACTTTAAAATATGAATTAACTAAAGTGTTTTTAATTAAGAATATTTTGAAGTTCGGAGAATTTCAGTGAGAAATTACCAGGTTATCAGTGAATGTTTAAATAAAGGTTTTAGGAAATTCCAAAATAAATATAAAATAAAGTAGAGCTGGAGAGATGGCTCAGCAGATAAGGGCTCTTATTCTTTTAGAGGACAAAAGTTCAATTCCCAGCACCCACTTGGCAGATAATAATCTTCTGTGATAGATCTGGGAAAGAGGTCCTCTTCTTACCCAAGGGAAACCAGATACAAAAAGTGGTACACAGACAAAACACTTACACATATAAAATAAAAATAAAAGTCTAAACATGAAATGATCAACAAAGCCAATTTTTAATTAAAAACCTAGAAAGTTAAATATATATATATAACACTGGAAAAGAGATTCACTTAAATAATGTCAGGACTTAACAGGTAATTAAAATGTTCTAAAATCATATCATTTTAATTCTCTGGATGTAGATGACTATGAAAGATCCACACCACAGCTTTTACTGCTGCTTTTAATTAAAGTATGATATTGACACATAAAGCCAATAAAATCGATTTACTTATACATACAATTATTGTTTTTAGTTGGCAATTTACATTCACACTAATAAAATATAGCACTATGATTTATCTACCACCATTAATTTATATTGCTAAATATAGAAGAATAAATAAACAACTGTAAAATTATGTTACCTAATAGGTGAAAGGAAACAAACAGAAACTACCAGAATGGTTTGTGTAGTTAAAGGAACACAGGCTAGACATGTCATACAACTAAAATATGTAAAAATTAAAAACTGAAAGTTTATTTTACAATGTTTTGGGAGAAATTATGACTCGATTTTCAATTGATAAAAACCCTAGTAAGTAGTACTATATTGTATTTTATGATTTTTAAAAAAAAATTTATAGGAGATTTTCATGCTTATTAAGCTCAGGCATGTCGAATTGTAATCCCTAGTCAGATATATGGCTCACAAACAACATTCTTAACTATAGATTGTTATGTCATTGTTATTTTATTCTACTTTGTAAAAATTTGTTAGTATTAAGCAAGAACATTCTGTTTAAATTTTGCTTTAGATTTCTGTTAAATTCATTTAAATAGAAAATCAAGTTACCTCAAATGTGAAATTGTCACTATTGAAATATTCAAAATTTAAGGATCTGCCTATTTGCCTATCTATCTATCTATCTATCTATCTATCTATCTATCTATCTATCTATCTATCTATCTATCACTTAAAGGTAATACATTTATAAATGACATAGCATATTTATTAATTATTATAAAGTTATATGTTGGTATAATATTCTTTTGAAATGTATACACCTTACCCTTGTTCATTCAAATGCTAATTTCTGCCCCCTCCTCTGGTTTCAATCTGGACATTGCATTGTGATACTTATTCTAAGCATCCTGTCTCAACTTGGTATAAACTTCCAAATAAAGCAACTAGCCACAATGTGAACAGGGAAAGGAAGTAGGCAGGAGATGGGACTAGCCAAAGGGTGGGAGTAGAAATGGTAAGGAGAGAGAGGAGAGCAGAGCTGGAGGAAAGATTTTGGAACTAGGTGGAGAGATGGACTGGACCTAATATATCACTAAAAGCAAGTATAATGGGTGAAATCGAAATGTTAGGAAACTATGAGGGCTTGGAGTCTTAGGAGGGAGTAACTATTGCCCAGCACTGTGTTCTAGGTTAACTAAATAAACCCAGTCTCTGTGTGGTGTTTTGGTTATAGAGCTGTTTAGGACTAACAGCAGCATTACCAGAAGATATATCAATAGCAAATATTAATAGTTAATTACAACAATTTTAGAAGAAAATTAGGCTATTGGAAAATAGATACTGGTTTATTATTCAGTGTATTTTGAAGGGGTAGGTTGCATTATGTACATGGAAATACAACAGCATAAACGTAGTCCAGAATATTTGAGTATAGTCTATTATTTTACTGTGATGCTGAAAGCAGTGCATAACCAGTTATATCTGTGCAATGTACTGTTTATTCTTGTATCCTACAGTCTCTGTGCTGGCTGAGAAGGCCTTTATAGAGAATCCTGACATGTAACCTCACAGCTGTCCAGAAATTAAACTAAAATTGGGAAACAATTATTCATAAAATAAAGAGTTGCGGAAGCTAAACTTGAGTGCATACTCAGCAAATAATCTTTTCTAGTGATCTTTGCATTATGTATTATCTGTCATCTCTTTATCTGGCTATGTGGCTATGTCTGTATGTAGCTGTCTAAAATTTCACCTATTGATCATCTGTCAGTTTAGGATCTATGTGTTAATGTATGTATCTTTCTATCAATATCTTACATCCATTGATCATATATCTGTCTTTACATCAGTGTATTTATGTATCAAATTGTCATCTATTTTTAATCTGTCTTTCACTTATCTATCATCTGTCTGTCTGTTCCTATCAGTCTATCTATCTGTTATCTATAAATAAGTACAAATCATCAGATACTTATTTTTTTCTGTTCTGTAATGAAAATTGCATGTTTAAGATTTGAAATTTTTTCAGTTGGATCTGAAGCGGAAAACAGAAACATATTTAGAAAGCTTTACCTGCCAAAATAGAAACATAGAATTCCATTCTGTTTTTAGTCATTGAAACTGTTTTGATTTAGGACAGTATCATTTCTAGAAGTTTGTTTCATCATGGAGGAATAAAAAATTGCCATAGTATATAAGATATTTGCTCTGGAGAATGAACATATACATTTGACCCCCAGAACACATGTCATAAAATTCAGGTACAGTGGCATATATCTGCAACCCTACTTTTGGATGGTAGAGACAAGAAGTTCACAGGAGTTTGCTAGCCATCCAGTCAACCTTAATCTATGTGATGTGAGCTCAGTGAGATACAATTTCTCTAAACCTAAGGCAGAGATTAGTCATGTCTCAACAAATAGAAAAGATGAAACAATTTCTTGTGTCTTAACAGATCTTGATGCAATAAAACTATTAATCAACAATAATAGAACCTGAAGAAACCACAAAATACTTGGAAACTAAGCAAGACAGTTTTGAATAAGCAGTAGGTCATCAAAGATAGCAAAGATCCTAGAGATAGAAGATATTAAAATTTCATCCTCCAATAGTTCTGTCTTCCCTATTACAGAGATTCAGGCTAGATTTCCCTAGCTGAGGGCATTGATCGATTAGTGAGATGTTGCTTATAATCACTACTTTACCAGCATAGTCCCCAACAACAATCGAAACATTCATCCTTGTACCCAAACACAAGAAGCTTTCAACCCTCAGAGAGGAGCTTCTTCTCTGCAACAAAATTCCACAATCAACCAAAATGCAGAGTGGTAGAACCTAGCCCCAATAGATACACCCGCAAGACCCTCCTGTATGTAAGAGTCTCAGCAGAAGGCATGTAAAGCTTATAAAAGCCAGAATATCATGTGTTTTTCTGTGAGACCACATCACCATTAAAAAAAAAGTATATCCATAAAGTCTCACTGGCATGATTGTTTAAACATGAGCTGGACAAAGACATAAACAATAGCTATGCCAAAATGGACATGGAAAAAGCCCAGGAAGCCTCAACCCAAAAGTGTTGAATGCAGAGAGTGGGAGAAGCTTTTTTTTTTTTTTTTCAGGGAAACTCACACCAATTGGTTATGCAACACCAAATGAACAGCCCTGAAAACATGCATGCAAGTAACGTTACACAAACTGAGCTGGTTTTAGTTAAGTGTATAGATGTATTTACATGTATATGTATGTGTGTGTGTGCATATATATGTATATATATGTACATGTAATAATAGCTAATGAATAAGGAGGCATGGATTAAAAAGAAATGAGGAGGTTTAAAAAAGAAGGGTTTGGAGGGAAAAATGAAAAGTAGAAATATTGTTATTATAATTTCAAAACCTGTTCAAAGTAAAAAAATATTAAACAGCGCATGCATCTTACAAGGTATTCTGGAAGTTAGCTCAGGCCCTACGTTGACCCTTGTCATCACTAGGCTGGAGTCCTTGTTGCAAGGTTTCTCTAATATAAATGCAGAAGTTTCCTTGTATTTCCCTGTCTTTACTTTGTGAGAATTTAGTTACATGACTACAACTAATTCTAAAGGGTTACAATACTGTTTTACCATACAAAGAGAATGTAACCCTCAAAGGATGTAGTTTTTTTAGGGATTCTACTAGGCAGATTGGGTGATTAGAATTCCTGTGACTGTGAAGCAAAGGAACATCACAGGCTATGCAAATTCTCTTGGGCTATCATTACCATTTTTAATACCCATTCATTGCCCACCTCTGTTTTTTATTATTAAGCAAAACCTTTTGGAATGTACTAAAGGAATACTAATGTCTATTAACCTGAAGGGTAAAAATGTCATAAATTAGCATCTGAGGTCTATTACAGAGATATCTATGCTTTGTTGTAACCTGTGAACCTGATGCTTTCATCCATGTACTTTTAGACAATGTCTTCACCAGATGGTGTATGCCTTTAATTCCAGCTCTCAGGAGGCAAATCTCTGAGAGTTTGAGGCCAGCCTGGTTTACAGAGTGAGTTCCAAGACAGTCATAGAGAAACTGTCTCAACAAAACTAAACAAACAAATAAAAAAGTCATCATTCCTGGCTTTATTTGTTCTGTTATAGAAAAAACTCGAGAAACTCTTAGCACATTACAACAAAACATTCAAGGTAAACTGACTCTGAGTTCCTGAGCCTTGATTGCTCATATTTGACACCAAAATAAACCGCAAGGTGATATCTGTATTTATGCACCAAATAAAACAAATCATCCATAATCCCAGTTGTGAGAAACATGGGGCAAATGAAGACTGCCTGGCAACTGACAGCCTCTGAGGGACAATCGGGCCCCAGAAGGTCACTTCAATTGTGAGCATAATTCTGCTTTAATAAATCCCTGTTGTGTGATCTCTGCATATCTGGCATATTTTATTTTCAGTCTAACTGCAGAAAATATGACAAGATTATTACATTGATTTTGCCCACCCTACCTTCCAGTCAATACAAGCCTGCTTACAGATTGGCACTGGTCCCCATCTTCCTATACTCATTCCTCATCTCAGATTCATCCTTGATCTTCACTGTCTTTGGCTTTGATTTTATTTTCATCTAATTTCTCTTCATCAATACCCAGTAAATATGTGTTTTCAGAGTTGATTGTTCCAAAACCTTATTTATCATCTCTGTTTTGATCAGTTGTCAAATCATCATACTTTTCTATTTTTATCTATTTTAATATTTTTAAAAGTAAAAGGGAAGGTTGAGAATGGCTTGAGCTTCCTTACTAGAGATTAACTAGTATCGATTATAGCAACTATGTTCTTATTATATTTGTATTTAACCAGTTAAGATTTGAAGACATTGAAGAAGTGATTCCAGTGGGAATATGTAGACTGTTTCTAACATTTTTGCCTCCTCCTTTCTTATTTCTTACTACCAAAGTCAAACTGTCTTTCTAAACAGATATAGTAATTACATCATAGCAATACGGGCAATGACTAAGTGATGCCTGTGGTTTTTGAACAGTGAATGTTTTAGGCGATGGATTGTAGAAATCCCTAATTATGTCAGGAATTGACATACTGACATTTATCTTTACTGAAAGTAATACCAGAGACATGATGCTGTCCAGGAAGGAGAGCTTTAACAATGCTTGGGAACAGCTGGCCTGGCAGGTTGTTCTTGTTTGTCCCCATTTGGTTTTGTTGAACACTGCAGCCTGTATTGGGCAAGTTATTTGGGCTACACATGGTACTGCCAATACCTCTCAAAGGTCAGAATGACAGCTGTCTGGTTGCTATGCTCGCTGCTGGAAGTATTTATACAGTGATCAACCCTTAAGCTTTTAAAGCACTGCTCATTACTTTACGTGATTTGTAAGGATTTAGTTGGATGAGCACTAGAGTCCAGTCTTGAAGTTTCTAACTTCTGAAGATGTATAATGTTGATAAAAATTAAATAACTTTGATGTCCTTCTCATAGAGTTGTGAGGATATGTTAAATTATTTTGTAATTCTGAAGGGTCATATTAGTAAATATTAATTTCATTATGTGTTTTATATGCATATTTATTCTGTAAATTTCCCAAGACACTATGTAAATAAGTAAATGAAATTCAAGTTCACATCTAATCGATGTTTGCTTTCTATATATGTTGTCCTTACAATTTCCACAGTCAAGATTACATAGTGATGACATCAGCATCTATCTTCATGTATAGGAAACAGTATTAATACACTACATGCTATTGTACAGGTACATTTGAGTAGATAATAAATGAAATAGGAGAGACTGTAGTATAGTATGTTTTCAGCACACAGTCTAACATATGTTCACTTAACACATTTCAGGCTACCAAAGATAAACACTACCTGGGTGTGTTAGCTGTAGTTATGTGGCAACTTTAGCCTGAAACAGTGTTCTGTTTTATGGTAAATTATTTTCTCTGCATTTTATTAATTGGGCACAGGGATCTTTTCTGAGACTGATACTCCAACCAAGGACAATTCATGGAGATAAGCTAAAACCCCTGCACAGATGTAAACAATGGCAGCTCAGTCTCCAATTGGGTTCCCTAGTAAGGTGAACAGGAAATGTCTCTAATATGAATTCAGTGGCTGGCTCTTTGATCACCTCCCTCTGATGGGGGAGCAGTCTTACCAGTCCACAGAGAAAGATAATGCAGCCAGTCCTGATGAGACCTGATGAACTAGGGTCAGATGGAAGGGGAGGAAGACCTCCCCTATCAGTGAACTTGGGGAGAGACATGGGTAGAGAAGAGAGAGGGCAGGCAGAATTTGGATGGGGGTACAATTGGGATACAAAGTGAATAAACTAATTAATAAAATCTAATAAATTAAAAAGAAGCTCTCTATATTAAAGTATTGTTGTGTGGAATAAAACGTCATCATTGTCACACCAACTGCCCAGACTTGGAGACTAAAGGATAGAACTTCACTTAAATAATCCTTGCTAAGTAAATATTATGAACTCTCAAGTAGTTTATTACTTTATCTCAATCATGACTATATCATTCAACAGAACTGAATATATCAATCACAATAAACATGGAATTTTCACTTTCATTGATTAAAGGAGATATGATTTTATTACATTCATCTCTGAACAATTTAAATATTATTTCATGTTCTGGTTTATCTTCAGGTTGTATTATATATCTATATATACATATATATCACCTTTTAATTATACTTTCATATTTTTAAATGATTTTTATATTTTCATATGAATTTTGATAAATCCTTAGTTTCACATACGTGTATAAAGAAATGCCCCTTTTGTCCCATTGAATCAGTCAATTACTCGTTGCAGCTCTGTACTTTGAACTCTTTGAGCTAAACAGAAGAATTCATAAACTTGAGTATACTGATGCAACAATGGGGCTGGAGAGATGTCTCAGTGGTTTAGAGCACTTGTTGGTCTTGCAGAGGACCGGGATTTGGTTCCATATTGTGACTCACAGCCTTACATAACTCCAGTTCCCATGGATCTGGCATCTTCTGACTTCCAGAGGCATCAGTCATGTACTTGGTTCATAGATATACATGCAGACAAGTGATACACATAAAATGAATCTTTAAAAATATCAAAGTTCAATATGGACATTTTTTTATTTATAATAATTATTTACAATAATAATAATTTATAATTTATAATTTATTCACTTTGTATCCCAGTTGTAGCTCCCTCCCTCATCTCCTCCTGGTCTCACCCACCCTTTTCTTTCTCTATCTCTCTTCCATAGTCCGCTGATAGGGAGGTCCTCCTTCCCTACTATCTGACCATAGCCTATCAAGTCCCATCAGGACTGCTTTGATCCTCTTACTCTGTGGGCTGGCTAGGTTGCCCCACCAGGAAGAAGTGATCAAGGAGCAGACAATCAGAGACTATCTCTTCTCCCCTTACTACGGAACCCATATGGAGACACAGCATTCAACGGGATACATCTGAACATAGGGTCTAGGTCCTTTGGTTGTTCATAAGTCTCTGTAGTCCCCCCATGGGTCCAGCAGTTTTTGGCTTTGTTGGTCTCCTTGTGGGGCTCCTGTCCCCTCCAGGTCCTTCTATACCCCCTTCTTCCATAAGACTCCCTGTGCTTTGTACAAAGTTTGGCTGTGAGTCTGAGCATCTGCTTTGATCCCCTGCTGGGAGGAATCTTTTAGAGGACAGGGATAAACACCAGAAGCAGTAGAAGAAATGATGAACTTTTTAATGTGTCCTCAAGTAAGGATAATGGAGATTGCTGGACTTACTTGCCAGCTTTTTGATCACTTCCCCCTGGTGGGATTGCCTTGCCAGGCCACAGGGAAAGAAGATATGTTCAGTCCTGATCCAAGTTTATAAGCAGGGGTCGGTGGGAAGTAGGCTCCCTTTTTCTGAGTAATAGAGGAGAGGGAAGGGAGGAGAGGGAAAGGAGGGTCGGTGGGACTAGGAGGTGACAAGGTGTGGGGCTACAACCAGGGTGTGAAGTGAATAAATTACTCTAAAATTTTCAGAAATGAATGTTTTGCCTAATACACATATGTTATTTTCATAGTAGTAGTATCAATTTTATGTTAAAATTAGCATATTTTTGTTACTGCTTTACTTTTATTTCATTTACATGAAAATTTTTTATAGGTTTGTATTTATATTCTGGAAGCTTTTTGCTTTTGAGATTGAATTGAATCTGTCAACTGGATAAGTAATGTTAAATATTTATATCCCAAGAGGATTGACAATACCTGAAAGGAGTGTTCTTATTTAGTAGGCAAATATGTTTTTAAAACACATTCCCAGAATTCAAACACTTGGTAAATCTTGCAAATATTTGCTCACGAGAAAGTAGAATAATTCTGTCTTTTTTTGGAGAATAATATTTTGGTGTTCTTGTACATTGCAGAAGACCATGCCATTCCTATAAAAGGCCCCCGAGGATTCTTGAAATATAGGTAGTATTGCATGCATCAAGATCTTAGCATTGTTATCTTTAAATATTCCCTTTTTCATCTGTGCCATGCCTACCCCTCATTACTTACAGGAAGTGTATAGTATTTGCTCTAGCCCATTTCAGTTCTATACATATTATTTTGATCAATACAACATAGACCTGTGTACCACATGTCTTGTTTTCCTACAGGCTTTCAGTGTGTATTTGTACCCACAAGTCAAGGATCTTGACCCTGTTTTTCTTCACCAGAAGATCTTGTTATCCATAACTCAAATATTTTTGCTGCCATTTTTAGTTTCATTTTATCGCTGGTTTTGTTTATTTATTTATTTATCTATGTGTTTGTCTCTTTTTTGTTTTGATTTGGTTTGAGGTAGACTCTTTCCTTGTAGCCCAATCCATAAGCTTTTGCTAGTATAACATGGTATTGACCAATATTTCTTCAGAAATACAGTTGATATTAACACTGTAAGGTCAGTAATTATTGACAGTTGGTGAAACCTGACCACATATATATGTAACTGTCCTAGGGTCTCAAAATTATTTGATTTGCATAGGTAGATGTACAAAAATAAAAATGGATACACAGAGAAGCAAGGGTTGTGGGAAGAGCAGTTATAGGACATTCTCCATAAGGAGATAGCTGATCTGCCTTAGGTGGAGTCAAGGAAATGAAAGGGCCTGCAATTCTAGAAGAGAGTATGAAATTTCCATTTCTTTCACATTTAAATGGCTTTCAGATCATAAGCTAAGTGCTACATACATTGGTAAAACTGACATGTAGTACAATAACACATGTGGGTGACAAGTTTGAGACTGATGTGTTATAAAACAACACAGCATATATAACAAAACTAATTTAAAATATACTATGATTATAGGTGCACAATAGACTCATTAAATAACCAGCTGAAATAATTCCCAAAACAGTGTGCGCACACATATAGAGGAAACAAAATACCAAGGAAAATTCAAAACCACAAAGTCATACATAATGTTTTGTAGATATTGATATCAGATTGGCAGTCTCAATTCTAAAAACTGGTCTGTAATTCATGGAAAACATATTCCAGTCTATGGTTAGTTCTCAAATGTATGAGCTTGCTAACAGTGTGCTGAATTCTCTTAGAGACACCTGCAAATCTCTGTCCTCAGTGTTTTGGATTTTTGATACAATGTCTCATTAACACTAGCCCAGACTATCAAAATCTGTATCCCAGGTTCCTCTGAACTCACAGTGTTCTTTGATTGCAGACAAATGGAAATCCCCCCTCAAGTAGGTAAAACTTGTGAAGCTTGAGTACATATCATTTATAATATTACAATCATAATGATTTGTAGTCTAATAATTGTTATCCTAATATCTTATCTTTCATTCTTTTCTACTAGTTTTATATTTGCAGGAAAGCACATTAATATTTCCCAACAATGAACAGTCAGAAATTAAGGAGAACAAATATTTCATCAAGTTAAACCTATATATCCAGCAAATAAGCACCGGAAAAATGCTTGAGTTAATTAATCATTATTGAAGTGTAAGTTAAATTATGAGATCTATTTATATTCATGTTAAAATTACTATAATTAAAAAGTTGACCCATCAAGTTCTTTAAAGAATGTGGATGAATTTTGTAACAAAAACCCCACTGCCAAAAATAGACCGCTTCCTTAACAAATCGTTCAACAGGAGATTTCAAGAGACTCCAAAACTATGTAGGCTATTTTTATGGCTTTCTCTGCCTCCCAGAATAGAATTTAAGCTATATTTCCTTTTTATCTCTAAAATATGCAATGAGATATTATTTACTTATTTATTTACTTCAATTCATTCACTTTGTATCCCTTTTGCGGCCCCCTCCTGGGTCTGCTTCTAGTCCCACCCACTCTCATTCTTCTCCCCCAAACCCTTCCCTAGTCCACTGATAGGGGAGGTCCTCTTCCCCTTTTATCTGATCTTAGCCTATCAGGCCCCATCAAGGCTGGCTGCATTGTCTTCCTCTGATGGCTGGCAAGGCTGTACCCACCAGGGGGAGGTGATTAATGAGCCAGCCACTGAGTTCATGTCACAGACAGGCCATGCTCCCCTTCCTAGGGCACCACTTGGAAGCTGAGCAGCCTATGGGCTTCCTCTGAGCAAGGAGTCTAGATCCTCCCCATGCATGGTCCTTGGTTGGAGTATCTGTCTCTGCAGGACCCCCTGGGCCCAGGTTTTTTGGTTTTGTTGTTCTCCTTCTAGAGTTCCTGTACACTGTAGGCTGTCTACTCCCTCTTCTCCCATAGGGCTTCCTGCACTCTGCCCCAAGTTTGGCTGAGTCTCAGTATATCCGTTGATACCGAGGTGGGTAGAGTCTTTCAGAGGTTCCTGTGGAAGGATCCTGTCCTGTTCCGTGTTTTTCCTACTTCGGAGGTCCATCCTGTTTGCCCTTCTGAGTGAGGTTTCAGCCTCTTCCCTAGGGTCCTCCTTGCTGTTTAACTTCTTTAAGACTATAGATTTTAGTATGCTTATCCTGTTTTGTATGGCTAGTATCTGCTTATAAGTGAGTATATACCCTATGTGTCTTTCTGCTTCTGGGTTACCTCACTCAGGATGATCTTTTATAGTTTCCCTCATTTGCCTGCCAATTTCATGATTTCCTTTTTTTTTTTTTTATTTGCTGAGTAGTATTTCATTGTGTAAATATACCATGATTTCTGTATCCATTCCTCAGTTGAGGGACATCTAGGTTGTTCCCAGATTCTGGCTATTACTAAAAAAGCTGCTGTGAACATGGTTGAGCAAATGTCCTTACTGAATGTTGAGGCATATATTGGGTACATGCCTAGGAGTGGTATAGCTGAATCTTGAGGTAGAACTATTCCTAATTTTCTGAGAAAATGCCAGATTGATTGCCAAAGTTATTTTACAAGGTAACATTACCACCAGTAATGGAAGAGGGTTCCCTGTGTCCACAACCTCTCTAGCATGTGTCATCCCCGGACTTTTTGATCTGGGCTTTTCTGATGGGTGTGAGGTGGAATCTCAGGGTCTTTTTAATTTGCATTTCTCCCATGACTAAGTACATTGAGCATTTCTTTAACTGTTTCTCTGCCATTCAACATTCCTCTGTTGGGAATTCCCTGGCTATGAATGTCATTTTAAAAATTAATTAATTTTTTATTAATTACTATTTATTCATTTTGTATCTCAGCTGTAGCCTGTGACTTGTCCCCTCTCAATCACATCTTTCCTCCCTTTTCTCCTCCCCAGTCCACTGAGAGGGGCAGTCCTTCTCCCCTTCCATCTGACTCTAGCCTATTAGGACTGGCTGAATTGTCTTCTTCTGTGGCTTGGTAAGGCTGTTACCCCCAATATTATGAAAGAAGGGAGAGATAAAAAGACCTGGAGAGGACAGGAACTCCACAAGGAGAGAAACAAAACCAAAAAAATCTGCGCCCAGGGGTCTTTACTAAGACTGATACTCCAACCAAGGACCATGAATGGATATAACCCAGATGCCCAGATGTAGCCCATGGCAGCTCATTTTCCAAGCGGGCTCCCTAGTAAGAGGACCAGGGGCTGTTTCTGACATAAAATTCATTTTTTAAATTGGATTACTTTGTTTGAGGGTGTTTAATTTCCCGAGTTCTTTATTTATTCTGGATTTTAGCCTTTTGTAATATGTAGGGTTGGTGAAGATCCTTTCCCAGTCTGTAGACTGTCATTTTGTTCTGATTACAGGGTGCTCTGCTTCACAGAAAAAGAAAAGTGGCCTAGGGCTGCAGGGACAGAGCTGAATGAGCTGCCACTCATCCCTGGAAGGTATTCACTGATGGTGGCATTGGGCGGTGGTCTAGGGCTGCAGCAGTGCTGGGTGAGAACCTGGCAGTTTTTCCCACTATTAGCTGGTTGGCCTGAAGATGGACTTTCAAATAGCCCCGTAGATTCTCTTCTCCTCTGAGAAACACAGACGTCAGGGTTTTGGGGTGCATAGGGCAGCATACTGGTCCCTCTGCTCTCACTGCTGAGCTGCTCTTCAGATGCTCTTCATGGTTGACGCTGCCATCTTCAAGCTATTTTTCTGAAGACATCACACACTGGCAATACAGGACTTAGAGAGGAATCATGTTGAAAATGAACTATAATTCTTCTCCATGAGTATCAGGTCTCATAGTGCCAGAAGGAGTTATGCAAGCAGCCAAGGGGGAAAAATTGGATCCTACTTAGCTGTGAAATCTATGAATAAAAACAATGACAAGAAACCCCCAAATGTATAATAGTACCAACACATAATACTTATATCCAGGGGGAAATCAACATCCATCTAATTGTACTTAATTCCTGATAAAACAAAGGAAAATCGTGTCAGGAACTGTAAACCTAGCCAAATATCTGTGGCAAAGGTGGTCAGAAACTGTAGAGGAGAATGTAGTACTGCCGAAGCAATGTAACTTCCTTTAATCATGCCCACAGATATCCATAACCAAATGCAGAGAACCGGCTGACATGCCTAGCTCTATCTGCTATATCTTTAACACAACACCTAAACCTAATGCTCAGAAAACATCAGAGAAGAGGGCACCGAAAAACTGTATAAGTCAAAGCATTATGTCTATTGAAAGACAGTGCCTTCTGTAGTGGATGGGAAGCTTTGCCCAGGAAATCTCAAAAAATACCCTTCCTAAAGAAGACCTGAGAAATGACAGCATTAGCTGACATGCCAGGATGGATGAAGAACTGCAGGCAATTAAGAACTGCTGAGAGGGAGAATCAGTTTCCCTGTAAGGATGAGTCTGCTGATAGCTTACCCAAGCAGCTGTAAACACATATAAGGAACAGTAGGTGAATACAGCTACTTGTACTCGTGTGTTTGTAATGGAAGTTTTGGTTTCTTTGTAACCTCAGTTATGTTATGTAAATGTTTTTTTTGTTTGTTTTAATAGAAAGTGTGGGGTTTTAGTTTGGTCTTTAGTTTGTACACAGCTGATAATCGTCCCTGTGTATGGCATGGTCTTTGCCATTTGGTAAGGGCCTGCCTGATGCAACATGTAGAAGGGCATAGCCTAGGTCTCTAAGGAAGATAAATACAAGACTCTGCAGAGAGAAAGGTGTTGCATGTGGCATGTAGCAGTTCGGAGTGTCCAGAGACAGAAGTGGCAGACAGCAAGGAACATCTCCACCCAGCAGCTTTGAGACTGCTGGCTGCATTTGTATTGATGGAGATTTCTATAGCCCCTGGAGAACCCATTGACCCTAGACAGCCAGGATAAATAAAGGGGTCCATGCTATATGTGTTTATGCATGTATGTGTGTGTGTAACAACAATAATTAATAACAAAATACCATGAATTTTAGGAGTAGGGTACCGGGGAAGAGCAGTACAGTGCAAGGAATGATGTAAATGCAGTATTTACATATGAAATTATCAAAAAATATTTTTAAGATATAGAGGCAATGAAATTTGGTTAATGGTTATGACACTAACCATTTCAGTAGCAGTCTATTTAGTTTATTAAGGAATGAAACCTAAGCCTATCATATGATATAGAATTTCCAATATCTCTATAAAGATATACGACATGACATCTAGATACAATGTGAGTTTCTAAATTCCATTCCAGATCAGTAAAATTATTTTCATGGGTCTGAGTTGTAGATCAGTGGTATAATACTTGCTTAGCCTCTACCCTGTCCATGTTCCCGTCCATGATATCATAGAGCAAGACCAGATGCATGAAATGAAATTATAACCACCATTAATACTAAGTAATTGAATACTGTTTTATAGTTTATGTGTGATATCTATGAGTTAAACCTATAACCACAGCTGTTTAAACAGTTGAAACAAATAGTGAAATGTTGGTCACAAGAGGCCAGAATTTGGGAGGCAGGGAGAGAACTGCTTTGCTGCAAGGTGGGGCAGTTGGACAGAGGCTGACAGAGGCTATCATCTGTGGAGGAGACCAGGGAGGTGGAGGAGGTAGGTTCACTCATAGCATGGAAGGCACTAGATTGAAATTTTCAATTATGCTGGGTGAGTAAATATGAAGAGTTAGAACACAACATTAACTTGATAATTCTATTTTGCAATAGATAATAGGTGTTCTCATCACACGAACAAGTAAATGTGAAATGAAGAATGTAATAATGTGCATACTTATAGAAATGAGTATATTTGTCAGAAAACTGTGAGTGCAACTTAAACATAAAAAATAAAAATAAAGACATCAATATATAAAAATGGGAAATAAATATATACAGATGGAAAATAAACATGAAAAAATCCACATTTGTGTGTTGGATATTCAAATTAAAACAATTGTAATAAAATAAACATAAAAAATAAAATCATACCAGAGCTTCATTTCTTTAGGCAAATGTTACCAAGAATCAAGTAGCAGCAGCATCCTTCAGGCAGAGAGAAAGCATAAAATGCTACAGGAGGTCAAGAGTTGACCTGATGTTTTTGTTTCTCTGCTTTGCTATGGCAGAATATGAAGTTCTGAGCAATTATAAGCATTGCAGACTAGTCATTGCAACTGCTTTAAAAGTGGAGGTTATATGTTTAATTCATAAAATCCTGGACATATAGAAAATTTTTGATTAGTAATAATAATGCTAACAGTTTTGTGTTATGTTGTGTGGTTCTATGGCAGCAGGAGCATAATAGAGTGTAAACAAATGTTCTTTGTGCATCAGGGGTCTGTCTGCAAAGTCTAAGATTACAGGTCGGGGATGTCCAGTGTGGGCTAAGATCTCTGCTGTCATATTTCATAGAGACTCTTACCCCTGAATGTTGTCATGGGAGACAACTCAGTTTTGACACACATATTTCATGGAACACATATGTCAAGAAACACTGGTCTCATACCTAAAGATTGCCACTTTCATGCTGCCACTATTTCTGGGGAAAAAATGATCTACATGTAGGTGACATTTGGCTCTCCTTAATTTTTCATTGTTGAGAATAGCTTATGAAGCTCTAAGACCAGCCTGCAAATACTGGGTCAATATCAATCACGTTAGAAAGTGTCAGCTGTGCTTGTTACCTTGCTCCATTAATGGCATCTGCACATTTTTTTTTTTTTACATTCCAAAATACCCTACATTTAACTCAAATAATATTACTTTGTTTCAAAGAGGAAAGGCTTATTTTGGCTTACAGGTTTAGTCCATTGTGGCAGGACAGTGTAAGGAACAAAATTCTTAATCCCATGGTCACCTGGAAACAGGGAGTCATAATGTGCAAACTTATGGCCTCCATTTTCCCTGCTCTTTTCTCTCCTGGACTTCAGCCTGCCATACTTAGAGTGGGCATTCCCTAGTTCATTAAACTCTTTAGAAATGCTCTTAAAGGGTTATTTTTGGTTGGAAGGCTTTTGATGACTGCTTCCATTTCCTTAGGGGTTTGATTTTTATTTAAATTTTTAACCTACTCTTGATTTAACTTTGGTAAGTGGTATCTATCAAGAAAATCATCCATTTCATTTAGATTTTCTTTGTTTTATGTATACAGGTCTTTGAAATATGATCTAATGATTCTTTGGATTTCCTTGTTGATTCTTTGGATTTTCCTTTTTCATTTCTGATTTTATTAATTTGATACTCTCCTTCTGTCTTTTAGTTAGTTTAGCTAAATTTTTTCTATCTTCTTTATTTTTCTCATTAAAAAATAAGTAGCTCCTCGTTTACTTGATTCTCTGTATTGTTCTCTTTGTTTCTAAGTTATTGATTTCGGCCAAGAGTTTGATTATTTCCTATAGTCAACTCCTCTTGGGTGTGTTTGCTTCCTCTTTTTCTAGAGCTTTCAGGTGAGCTGTTAAGGTGCTATTATGAGCTCTCTTCACTTTCTTTATGAGGGCACTCATAGCTATGAACTTTTATCTTAGCCCTGCTTTCATTTAGTCTCATAAGTTTCAGCAGATTGTGCCTTCATTTCCATTGAATTCTAGAAAGTCTTTAATTTCTTTCTTTATTTCCTCCCTGACCAAGTGGTCATTAGGTATAAACTTGTTCAATTTCCATGAGTTTGTAAGCATTCTATTGTTTCTGTTGTTATTGAAGTCTTGCTTTAATTCATGAAGGTCTGATAGAATACAAGGTGTTATTTCAATTTTCTTGTATTTTTTTGAGGATTGATTTGTTTTAGAGTATATGGTCAATTTTGGAGAAGGTTTTCTGAGGTGCTGAGAAGAAGGTATATATTTTATTGCATTGGGTGGAATGTTCTATAGATAGCTGTTAGGTTCAATTGACTCATAATATTTGTTACTTTCATCATTTCTTTGTTTAGTTTCCATATCAATGGTATGTCCATTGGTGTCTGGATACAAAATTAACTCAAAAAAGACCGCAACCCTCCTTTATACAAACAACTGAGAACGAAATTAGAGAAACAACATCCATCACAATAACAATGATTAATATAAACATCTTGGTGTAACTCTGACCAAGCAAGTGAAAGACCTGTATGACAAGAACTACGAATCATGGAAGAAAGAAATTGAAGAAGATTTTAGAAGATAGATCTCCCATGAGCATGGATCTATAAGATTAATATAGTAAAAAAATCGCCATCCTGCCAAAAGCAATCTACAGATTTAATGCAATTCCCATCAAAATTCCAACACAATTTTTTACAGACATGGAAAAATGAACCATTAACTTCATATGGAAAAATAAAAGAGCCACGATAGCCAAAACAATTCTGTAAAATAAAAGAACTTCTGGAGATATCACCATCCCTGATTTCAAGGTATCCAACAGAACACTAATAATAAAAACTGCATTGCATTGCCACAGAAACAGACAGGTTGATCAAAGGAACTGAACTGAAGAAATAAATCCACACATTCACAGGCACTTGATTTTTGACAAAGCCAAAAGCATACAGTGGAAAAAAGAAAACATATTCAAGAAACGGCTCTTGCCTAACTGGATGTCTACATGTAGAAAAATGCAAATAGACCCATATTTATGACCCTACACAAAACTCAAGTCCAAGTGAATCAAAGACCTTGACATAAAACCAAAGACACTGAATTTATTAGAAGACAATATGGGGAAACGTCTAGAACTCATTGGCATAGGAGACATTGTGTAAACTGTTTGTATAAATAAACAAGGCTACCTGGCTGTGCCACTTTTCGGGTACAGGGCACATTGGCACCAAGAGCAAATGGCCAGAAGCCTCTCAGAACATAATATGTGTACTTTATTAATTTCAATCCTCACTCCCGACTCAGAACCCCGTTCTGCTCTGCTGGCGGGCTCCGGCAGAATTGGTGCCCAACTTGGGGCCTGAGATACAAGGATAAAGTGAAGGACACTGCTGGTTTGTTTTCAGGCTCGAATTTATATTTGAAGGAGCGATGAGTAATTCCAAGAATAAAGAATGGGACAAGGCAGTAGACTAGTGTTTTTTGTATGGAACTTAATTAAAGGAGGTCTGTATAAGAAACAGGAAACTGAGAAAGTTAAACTTTCAGGCTCAGAGAAAAAGAGGTTAGAAAGGTGTCAGCCTTCAAGGCAAAATTATATTAGGCTGTCAACTCCTTCAGAGGAGACGTATTTCTCTCCTGATGACAGTAATTACTTGTCAGAAGAGGATTTTGCAGATGACTCAGATCCTGATGAGGTTTCAGAGATGGAGGACAAACCAAATCAGTATTATCCTGAGAGATATCCTCATATTCAGGCTATGCATGTTAAAAAGTGTAAGCCTTGGCAAAAAGATATTAAAAGATTGGAATGTGGCTTGGAGAAAATTAGCAGAAAAATTGAAGAATTAACTACTGGGGAAGGTAAGGCTCAATCCTTAACGCCATCAGTTGCAGGTTTGGGCCGCCCTCCCGGGACTGCTAAAATTGCAGTGACAAAGAGATTTCAGCCTTCATCTACTGTATGGACAGCTGTGTCTCCCTTACAAGCTTCTTTACAAGAAGCTAGACAAAGTGGAGAAGATACAACTGAGTTTTATGGTTTTCCAGTTCTAGAACAACCTGATGGACAAGGTAATATGACGAGAGTCCATGCATCTCTACCTTTTAAACGATTAAAGGAATTAAAAGCTGCATGTGCTCAATATGGTGCTACAGCACCTTTCACTCAAGCTTTGCTGGAGTCCTTGTCTCCTGAGGCTCTCTGCCCAGGAAACTGGAAACAATTAACAAGAGCATGCTTATCAGCAAGAGATAGTTTATTATGGAAGTCAGATTTTGAAGAGCTTTGTGGAGCTACAGCTAAACTTAATAGAGCTCAAGGAGTTCCTATAACTTATGATATGCTTGCAGGAGAAGGGGTTTACAGAGGAGAAATAGGACAGCAATTAGATTTTGATGTGGCCATCTATGCTCAAGTAAATGCTGCTGCCCAAAAAGCCTGGAATAAAATTCCACAAACCTGTAGACAGGTGGAAGATTTGTCTAAAATCTGTCAGAGACCTGATGAGTTATTTCAAGATTTTGTGGCAAGATTAATACAAGCAGCAAACAGACTTATA
>CM053753.1:36430542-36460643 GCA_028658305.1 Pachyuromys duprasi | reverse complement strand
GAAAGCGGTCGTGTTGCTCTTTCAAACTCTCCATGGAATTCCCCTATCTTTGTAATAAAAAAAAAGAAATCAGGAAAATGGAGACTCTTACAAGATCTCAAAAAAGTAAATGAAACCATGGAGTTAATGGGAGCCTTACAACCTGGATTGCCTACCCCTTCTGCTCTACCTAGAGATAATTTTAAAATTATACTTGTTTTAAAAGATTCCTCTTGTTCCTCAAAATTGTAAAAGATTTGCTTTTAGCATGCCATCAGTAAATTTTAAAGAGCATATAAAGAGGTATCATTGGCTTGTATTACCTCAAGGTATGGCAAACAGTCCCACTTTATGTCAAAAATTTGTGGCTCAAGCTATTTTTAGAACTAGAGAAGCATATTCTTCTGTGTATATTATTCATTATATGGATGACATTTTACTGGCTAATAAAAATGAATGGATTCCATTAAGTGCCTTTGCACACTTACAACAAGCCCTAAAAGATCTAGGTTTAATAATTGCACCAGAAAGGTGCAAACAGAGCCACCTTATTTATATTTGGGGCATAGATTATATCCTCAGACCATTATGCCTCAAAAAATTCAATTGAGAAAAGACAACTGAAGAACTTTAAATGATTTTCAAAAGTTGTTGGGTGATATTAATTGGCTAAGACCCCATTTAAAATTAACTATGGGAGAGCTAAAACCACTTTTTGACATTTTAAAAGGAGATACTGATCCTTTGTCAAAAAGAGAATTTACCAAAGAAGCTCGTGATGCTTTACAAAAGATAGAATTAGCTATTAAAAAACAGCATATTCAATATATTGATTATTCAAAAGACTGGAGTACATATATTTGGGCTACTGTTCATATGCCAACTGCCTCAAGATGGAAAGGGAGGAGATCCTCCCCCGTTGGTGGACTTGGGGGGCGTGGAGGAGATGAGGGAGGGTTGGGGAGAGTGGGAGGGCATGAGGGAGGGGGCTACACCTGGGATGCAAAAAACCTAACCTGTGATTGATATAAGAATAAATAAATTTATAAAAGAACTTAAGTGAAAACACATGCTGACAAGGTTGTGAAGAAAAGATTGCACTCCCCATTTGCTGTTGGCTGTGCAAACTTGTACATCCTCTCTGGAAATCAATATGGTGCCTTCTAAGAAAATTGGGAGTAGTTGTACCTCAAGACTCAGCTATACCACTCCTGAGCATACATCCAAAAGATCCTCCACCATAAAACAAGTGCATATACTCAACTATGTTCATAGTGGCTTAATTTGCAATAGCCAGAAACTCAAAACAACCTAAATGTCTCTTAATCAAAGAATGGGTACAGACATTGTCTTACATTTAAACAATGGAATATTGCTCAGCTATTAAAATCAAAGAAATCATGAAATTTTCAGGCAAATGGATGGAACTAGAAAAGATCATCTGAAGTGAGGTAAACCAGACCCATTTCTGGTTGATCAACCAGATCAACTGGTTGCATGTGGTATGTACCTCTTATTAGTGAATATTAGACCTGTAGTACAGAATAACCATGCCACAATCCACAGACCCAAAGAAGGTAAGTATCAAGAAGGCCCAAGGGAGAATGCTGGAATCCTACTCAGAAGGAGAAATAGAATAGACAGCAGAAGGGGAGAGAGGGAACTGGGAAGGAGATGGAATGGAGAGGGAAACAAGGATGGGCATTAGATGTGGGCCATACTGGGATGGAAGGTGTGAGGGCTGGGAACAAGAAGAGAAAATAAGGAGAGACATCTCTTTGTCAAAGTGGAGTCCTGAGACAAAGTAGGCTCCTGGGAGGTTTTGAGTGTGACTCTAGCTGAGACTCCTAACATGGAGACATGAAGACTGAAGTGACCACCTCCTCGCCAGGCAGGACTAGTGGAAGAAGGGGAACAACAACCTTCTGATAAAACTTGGTTCCAAAAATTACCCTACCTACAAGAAGTGCCGTGATAAAGAGGGAATAACAACTGAGGGAAAGACCAACAGTAATTGGCCTAACCTGAAACCCACTCCACAGTAGAGAGCCAGCCTCGTGGTATCAGTGATGCTATGCTGTGCTTGCAGATAGGAGCCCAACTTGACTGTCCTCTTCGAGGCTCCAGCTGGAAGTGCATTAAGACAGATTCTGGGACTTGCTGCCAAAAATGGGACAGAGCTCCAGGGGCCCTGTGGATGTGTTGGACCTGGAGGGAACAGAAACCACACAAAAAGACCAACAGAGACACCTAACCCAGACCCATGGAGGATTACAGAGACTGAGGCATAAACTTAGGAGCACGCATGGTCTGGAGCTAGGCCCCCTGTATGTAAGCAGTTGATGGGCAGCTTGTTCTTTATATAGGGTGCCTGGTGAGTGGGGTCAGGGAGCTGTTTCTAACATGGACTGTATTGCCTGCCTTTGGATCATGTCCTCCTGGCAGCATTGACTTGCCTGGCATCAGGGGATGAGGATACGTGCAGTCCTGATGTGGTTTAATTTGCCAGTCAGCGTTGAGAGTGGTTCAGGAGGATCCCATTTTCTTGAGTGAAATGGAGAGGGGAAGAGGAAAAGGAGGGAAAGAGGAGGCATGAGAGGAGATGGAGGGTCACCCTTGAGATGTAAAGTAAATATACTGAAAAAAATGTTCTTACAGATAGGTCCAGGAGAGAAGATCTGCTAGGCACTCCCAATTAATCAAATTGACATGTGTTCATTGTGAGAGCCTCCAAGTGAGCTGCTGAGTTCTTTTAGCAGTCAGAGCACTTTTATTTCCTTGAAATCTCCTAGAGCAACACATACAAGTTACTCAATTTTGTATAACTTTTGCTTGAGATCTGTAGTGAATCTTTCGTCATTGAGCTCTGCTATATTTTCTAGCAGAAAAAAAAAAGTTATTTAAGAGTCACTCTTTCTGGCCCCTCGTTTTGAAGTTTCCAGAGCCCTAGGGGGAAGGATTTTATGAAGATATCCATTTAGGGGTGAGTATCTATCAATCTATCAATCTATCTATCTATCTATCTATCTATCTATCTATCTATCTATCTATCTATCTATCTATCTATCTATCATCTACCTCTGTCTTTCTGCATAGTATCTGACTGTGAATTTCTATTTTTTTTCTCATTTGCCACAAAAGGAATCTTTTCTGATGATGCCTGAACAAGACACTGATCTATGAATATAGCAGATAAAATAAGAGTCATATTTTCACTATGATTTTCTTCTTTTAGTACCAGAATTATTTAGTTTTACCCTAGGTCACTGGGTTGTCTAGTCTCTGGATCTTGACCACCCAATTAATGTTGGGTATAGTATCCATCTTGCAGAGTGGGACTCATGTACAACCAGATGTTGATTGGTTATTCACACAAGATTTGTACCATCATTTCATTAGCATATCTTACAGGAAGGATACCACTGTGCATCAAACAGGTTAGATTGTGGCTGTGTTTGTGCTTATTTTTATTGATGTATAGAGTATATCTCTTTTTTAATGTAATTTATTTATTTTATATCAATCACAGGTTAGGTATTTTGCATCCCAGGCATAGCCCCCTCCCTCATTCCCTCCCACTCTCCCCATCCTTCCCTCATCTCCTCCCCACCGCCTCCAAGTCCACCAATGGGGGACGACCTCCTCCCCTTCCATTCGACCCCAGATCATCTTGTCTCCTCAAGACTGGCTGCAATGTCCTCCCCTGGGATCTAGCCAGGCTGTTACTCCGTGGCTTGTATGGGGGAGGGTCAAAGAGCCAGCCATAAAAATATTGAACGCTTCAGGAATTTGCGTGTCATCCTTGTGCAGGGGCCATGCTAATCTTCTCTGTATCGTTCCAATTTTAGTATATGTGCTGCCGAAGTGAGCACTAGAGTATATTTCTTTACCAAAGATGCTAGAACACGAGAGTGAAGGCTGTGTAGACACCAGCTCAACATATCTATTAAAGACTAGACACAACCAAAAAGATAAGAATAAAACATTTATACAACATTTTAAAGATTTCTATTTGTGTGTGTGCATGTGTGTACATGTGTGTGTATGTGTGTGTAACAGTTATGTGGGTGCCCATGGAGCACATAAAAGGCATTGCATACCACAGAGATGGAATTACAGGTGTCTATGAGATGTCTTACTGATGGCTCATCTCTTCAGCCCCAAAACTGTTTTATTACTGATCAAGACTGAATTGTATTTTTAACAATCATGTATGTGTTACTGACATGGATAATGTTTATACAGTTTATGTTACTATTAATAACTATGTCAGAATTCATCTGAAATGGTTCAAAATTATGCCATTAAGTTCCATAGTAAACTGTTCATCTTCCATATCTACATGAAAATCCGTAGCGATTTTGTTTTTGTTTTTGTTTTTAGCCCAGTTACTGTTACTCACTATTTCAGATCAGTCTTTTCTAAGTATCAACTGTGGTGTTTAGCAGAATATTTTAGTACAGAATCAATTTCTTTTATTGGTTTTCATTTAAGCTATATAGAATAATATAGCATAAGAGCAGGATAAAACCAGTTTCACATAATGTTAAGACTGAAGAGATGTGGGCTGTGGTTTGCTTGTTTGTGTTTTAAAGTACTTTGGATAGTTATTGAATGTAGCAAATGACCAAATATTGACCCAGTAAAAATGCCAAACCGCAAATATTTTCTGATAAAGATATTGAGAGATTTTTGTTTAATATTGTGTTAAAACCACAAAAACTATGCTTAAATGTCAAAAGAACTTTTATTCGCCTGATGTAATTGTCTTTTTAGAGGCTTTCTATTACATAGGCTCACCATTTCTAGTTCTTTCTGAACTCTAGCTGGATAGTTCAGTTCAGCTGTTTCGTTCAAGTTCCTGTCCATGCTGACTGCTTCAATCTGTCTTTTCTTGCCTTCTCACTAGAGTGCTCTCCTGAGAAAACTGACCCTGAAATTCACAAACTGAATTTCAGTGCACTCACTCCCGACTGACTGCTCAACTCAAATTTGCTGCACTGAACTGATTTGAAATGCACTCAATTGATAGAACTGATTGACTGAACTAAACTCAAATCTACTATACTATTTTTTACTGAGCTTTTCTCTACCTCACTCTACCCTCTCTATCCTACCCTACTGTGCTCTACTGTATTATCTTCTCTAGTCTCTTTCTATGGTACCCTACTCTCCGGTGGTCAACTCTACTATTCTGTTCTTTCCTGTCTGTTATGATAGTTGGGTGCATGCTATCTCTGATTCATTCTGTCAAATGTTTCTCTGATTCATCACTTTATCTGTCCCTCAATTAGATGATACTGTATATTCTATCCAGAGGGATTAATGGTGTGGCATGTCTACTATAGTTGGATCACACAAACCTAGGTCTTTGGATATGATCCCTTGCCAGAGCAGCCATGTTGCTGGATTAAAAATTTCTCTATAATAAAATATAGTTAGTTTCTTTTTTAATGTAATTTATTTATTTTTATATTAATCACAGGTTATATACTTTGTATCCTAGCCATAGCCCCTTCCCTCATTTACTCCCACTCTCCCCATTCTTCCCTCATCTCCTCCCTGCCCCCCTCAAAGTCCACTGAAGAGGGAAGACCTCCTCTACTTCCATCCGACCTTAGCTTATCATATCTCTTCAAGGCTGGCTGCAATGTCCTCTTCTGGGATCTAGCTAGCTGTTCCTCCCAGCGGTTGGGGGAGAGAGGGTCAAAGAGCCAGCCATTCAGTTTATGACAGAAATAGTCCTTTTTCCCCTTACTAGGGTACCCACTTGGATACTGAGCTACCATGGGCTACATCCAAGTAGGGGTTCTAGGTTAAATCCATACATGGGCCTTGGTTGGAGAAACAGTCTCAGAAAGGACCCCTGTGCCCTGATCTATTTGGTCTTTGTGGAGTTCTTGTTCTTGCCAAGTCTAACTAACTCCCCCTTTTTTCATATGACTCCCTGCACTCTGCCAAAGGCTGGGTTGTGAGTCTTAATATCTGCTTTGATACATTGCTATGTAGAATCTTTTAGAGGCCCTCTGTGGTAGGCTCCTATCCTGTTGCTTGTTTTCTCCTACATGCAATGCCCATCCCATTTGTCCCTCTAAGCAAGCATTGATCATCCCAACCTGGGTCCTCCTTCTGGTTTATCTTCCCTAAGTGTATAGATTTCAGCATGTCCATCCTATCCTATAGGTCTATGTAATTGAGTATACACCATGTGTTTCTTTCTGCTTTTGGGATACCTCACTCAGGATGATTATTTCCAGGTCCCACCATTTGACTATGAATTTCATGATTTCCTCATTTTAAATTGCTGAGTAGTATTCCTTTGTGTAAAAGTACCACAATTTCTGTATCCATTCCTCAAATGAGGGACATGTGGTTGTTTCCAGGTTCTGGCTGTTATGAATAAAGCTGCTATGAATATGGTTGAGCAAATGTCCTTGTTGTGTACTTGAGCATCTTTTGGATATATGCCTAAGAGTGGTACAGCTGGGTCTTGAGGAATCACTATTCCTAATTGTTTAAGAAAGCACCAAATTGATTTCCAGAGTGGTTGTACAAGTTTGCATTCCCACCAGCAATGGAAGAGGGTTCCCCTTTCTCCACAACCTCTCCAGCATGTGTTGCCACTTGAGTTTTTTATCTTAGCCATACTGGTGGGTTTATGGTGAAATCTCAGGGTCTTTTTGATTTGCATCTCCGTGACAGCTAAGGATGTTGAGCATTTCTTCAAGTGTTTTTCTGCCATTCTACAATCCTCTACAGAGAGTTCTCTTTTTAGCACCATACCCCAGTATTTAATTGGATTACTTGATTTGTTGCTTTTTAACTACTTGAGTTCTTTATATGTACTGGATATTAGCCCTCTCTCAGATGTAGGATTGCTAAAGATCCTGTCCCAGTCTGTAGGCTGTCGTTTTGTTTTGATGACAGTGTCTTGCTTTACAGAACCTTTTCAGTTTCATGAAGTCCCATTTATTGATTGTTGCTCTTAGAGCCTGTGCTGTTTTTGTTCTGTTCAGGAAGTAGTCTCCTGTGCCAATGAGTTCTAGGGTCTTCCCCACTTTTTCTTCTAACCGTTTTACTGTGTCTGGTTTTATGTTGAGGTATTTGATCCACTTGGACTTTAATTTTGTACAGGGTGATAAATATGGATCGATTTTCATTTTTCTGCATATAGATATCCAGATGGACCAGCACCATTTGTTGAAGATGCTGTCTTTTTTCCATTGAATGGTTTGGACTTCTGTGTCAAAATTCAACTTTCCATAGGTGTGTGGGTTCATTTCTGGGTCTTCTATTAGCTTCCTTTGATCAACTTTTCTCTTTCTATGCCAATACCATGCAGTTTTTATTACTATTGCTCTGAAGTACAGCTTGAAGTCAGGGATGAAAATACCTCCAGATGATCTATTGTTATACAGGATCATTTTGGAAATTCTGGGCTTTTTGTTTCTCCATATAAAGTTGAGAATTTTTCTTTCAAAGTCTGTAAGGAATTGTGTTGGCATTTTGATGGGAATTGCATTGAATCTGTAGATTGCTTTTGGCAGAATGGCCAATTTCCCTATGTTAATCCATGAGCATGGGAGGTCTTTCCATCTTCTGATTTCTTCTTCAATTTCTTTCTTCAGATATTTGAAGTGTTTTGCAAACAGGTCTTTCACTTTCTTGGTTAGAGTCACCCCAAGGTACTTTATGTTATTAGTGGCTATTGTGAAGAGTGGTGTTTCCCTAATTTCCTTCTAGGCCCTTTTGTCTTTGGTGTACAGGAGGGCTTCTGTTTTTTTGAGTTGATTTTGTATCCAGCCACTTTACTGAAGGTGTTTAGCAGTTGAAGGAGTTCTCTGGTTGAATTTTTGGGGTCACTCATGTATAGTCTGCAAATAGTGATATTTTGACTTCTTCCTTTCCAATTTGTGTCCCTTTGATCTCCTTTTGTTGTCCTTTTGCTCTACAAGGAATTCAAGTACTATGTTGAAGAGATATGGAGACAATAGGCAGCCTTGCCTAGTCCATGATTTCAGTGGGATTGATTTAAGTTTTTCTCCATTAAATTTGATGTTAGCTATAGGCTTGCTGCATATTGCCTTTAGTATGTTTAGGTATGTGTCTTGTATCCCTGATCTCTCCAAGATTTTAAACATGAATGGGTGTTGGATTTTGTCAAATGATTTTTCAGCATCTAGGGAAATGATCATGTGGTTTTTCTCCTTCAGTTTGTTTATATGGTGGATCATATTGATGGATTTCTGTATATTGAACCACGCTTGCATGCCTGGGATGAAGCCTACTTGGTCATGTTGGATGATATATTTTATGTGTTCTTGGAGTCAGTTCGCAAGTATTTTATTGAGTATTTTTGTGTCAATGTTCATAAGAGAGATAGGTCTGAAGTTCTTTTTTTTTGTTGGGTCTTTGTGTGGTTTAGGTGACAAAGTGACTGTGGCTTCATAAAATGAGTTCCATAAATTTCCTTCTATTTCTATTTTGTGGAAGAGTTTAGAGAAAATTGGTGTTAGGACTTCTTTGAAGGTCTGGTAGAATTCTGCACTAAAACCATCTGGCACAGGGCTTTTTTGGTAGGGAGGCTATTGATGACTGTTTCTATTTCCATGGGGGATATAGGTCTATTCAGTCATTCTACCTGTTCGTGGCTTAATTTAGGTAGATGGAATCTCTGTAGAAAATTGTCCACTTCATTTAGATTTTCAAATTTTTGGCATATAAACTTTTGTAGTAAAACCTAATGATTGTTTGCATTTCCTCAGTGTCTGTAGTTATGTCCCCCCTTTCATTTCTGACTTTGCTGATTTGCTTAGTTTCTCTTTGCCTTTTAGTTATTTTGGTTAAGGTTTTGTCTATCTTATTTATTTTCTCAAAGAACCAGCTCTTGGTTTCATTGATTCTTTGAATTGTTTTATTTGTTTGTAATTCATTGATTTCAGCCCTGAGTTTGGAGTTTGATTAGTTCCTGCTGTCTGCTCCTCTTGGGTGTATCTGCTTTTTTTTTTCCCTAGGGCTTTCAGTTGAGCCATTAAGTTGTTTGTATGACATGTTTCAAATTTCTTCTTGAAAGCACTTAGTGCAATGAAATTTCTTCTTAGCACTGCCTTCATTGTGTTCCATAAGATTGGGTATGTTGTGCTTTCACTTTCATTGAATTCTAGGAAGTCTATAATTTCTTCCTTTATTTGTTCCCTAACCAAGTTATCCTTGAGTAGCAAGGTGTTCAGTTTCCATGTATTTGCGGGGTTTTTGCTGTTTCTGTTGTTGTTGAGGTCCAACTTTAGACTGTGGTGGTCAGATAGGATACTAGGGATTATTTCAATCTTCTTGTATCTGTTGAGGCTTGCTTTGTGACCAACTATATGGTCTATTTTGGAGAAGGTTCTATGAGGTGCTGAAAAGAAGGTATACTCTTTTGATCTGGGGTGAAAAGTTCTGTAGACATCTATTAGGTTCATTTGATTTAGGGCCTCTGTAAGTTCCCTTGTTTTTCTGTTTTGCTTCTGAGGGGATGATCTGACCCTTGGTGAGAGTGGAGTGTTGGGATCAATGTGTGATTTCAGCTTTTTTAAAATAATTTATTTATTTGTTAAGTAAACAGTGTTCTATCTGCATATACACCTGCATGTCAGAAGAAGACACTAGATCTTATTATAGATGGTTGTGAGCCACCATGTGGTTGCTGGGAGTTGAACTCATGACCTCTGGAAGAGCAGGCAGTGCTCTTAACCTCAGAGCCATCTCTCCAGCCTGTGATTTCAGCTTTAAAAATGTTTTATTTACAAATGTAGGTGATCTTTTATTTGGGGCATAAATGTTCAAATTTGTGATGTCCTCCTGTTGGAATTTTTCTTTGATGAGAAGGAAATGCCCCTCCTCATCTTTTTTAATTAGTTTTGGTTGAAAGTGTATTTTATTAGATACTAGGATTGCCACCCCAGCTTGTTTTCTGTATCCATATTCTTGAAAAATATTTTTCCAACCCTTTACTCTGAGGTAATGTTTATCTCTGTTGCATAGGTGTGTTTCTTGGATGCAGCAGAATGTTGGATCCTGTTTCAGCAACCAT
This sequence comes from Pachyuromys duprasi, assembly GCA_028658305.1. Lineage (NCBI taxonomy): Eukaryota > Metazoa > Chordata > Mammalia > Rodentia > Muridae > Pachyuromys > Pachyuromys duprasi. The sequence goes on along the minus strand of CM053753.1, from coordinate 36,450,592 downwards.
TCTGTTAGTTTCTGTCTTTTTACAGGAGAGTTCAGTCCATTGATGTTGATAGATAATAGTCATCAATGACTGTTAGTTCCTTTTATTGTGGAGGTGGTGTTCTTACTATGATTCATTGCTTTTTTCCCCCCTTTTTGTTGGGAAGTTATCTGTATCCAATATTTTCTTTGGTGTAGTTGTTTTCATTGGAGTGGAATTTTCCTTCTAGTATCTTGTAGGGCTGGGTTGCTGTGTAGATATTGCTTAAATTTTGTTTTGTCATGGAATATTTTTGTTTTCTCCATCTATGTTGATTGAAAGCTTTGCTGGGTATAGTAGTTTAGGTTGGCATCTGTGTTCCCTTAAAGACTGCATGACCTCTGCCCAGGCCCTTCTGGATTTCATAGTTTCTGATGAGAAGTCTGGTGTGATTTTGATTGGTCTGCCTTCATATGTTCCTTGGCCCTTTTCCCTTGCTGCCTTTAATATTTTTTCTTTCTTTCTTTCTTTTTTTTTTTTGTAGGTTTAGTGTTTTGACTATGATATGATGAGAGGTATTTCTTTTCTGGTCTAGTCTAGTTGGTGTTCTGTAAGTTTCTTGTATGTTTATGGACATTTCTTTCTGTAAATTGGGAAAATTTTCTTCTATGATTTTCTTAAAAATACTTTCTGGTCTTTGGAGCCTGGAGTCTTCTTTTTCATCTATTCCTATTATTGTTAGGTTTCGTCTTTTCATGGCATCCTTGATTTCTTGGATATTTTGTGTTTGAAACTTTTCTGATTTTATTTTTTCCTTAAGTGAGGAATCCATTTCAGCAAGTGTATCTTAAGCTCCAGAGATTCTCGTATCCATCTCTTGTAATCTATTGGTGATGCTTACCTTTGTGGTTCCTGATCTTTTTTTCTAAGTTCTCCAGTTCTAGGTTTTTCTCTCTTTCTGTTTTCTATATAGATTCTAATTCTGTTTTCATGCTTTGTAAGATTTCCTTCCTCTGATTGAATATGGCTCCTATTTTTTTTTGTTTGTTTGTTTGTTTCCTCTCTATATGTCTTCAATTTTTCCTCAGGCAGTTATATTCTTCTGTCTTTCTTTGAGGGCCTTGTTCATTTCCTCCTTTTGTTCTCCTATCTACTGCATAAGCCTAGCTTTAACATAATTTTCCTGTGTCTCTGCTGAACTAAAATCTCCATTGCTTTGGGGTGTTTCTGGTTGGGCCATGGTGTCCTGATTTTTGTTGGGTGAGTTCTTATGTCGATCTTCGGCAATTTGTTTATATATAATCAAGAAGCTGTTTGTGCTTTGAGGCTGAACTTCAGACTGGAACTGTCAATCTCTGGTGTCTGGAGTAATCTTCAAGAAGATCAGGGAGTTCCATTGATTTGTGTTTTTGCCTCAGTTGTACTCTGTTGTGGGATCTGTGTGCTGGGCTCTGTGCTGTGTGCTAGAAGATGTGAGCACCGCAGGCTGGTTGCTACTCTGGTCTGGAGGCATGGCTCCTCATTCTGTGCTAGAGGCTGACTGTCCTGGTTAGAGATGGCGGCTGGGGGCACCTCTGTGGTCTGGAGGCTCCATGCTCAGACCTGGGCTTCCTGCTAAGGGCTCCCCTCTGGTCTGGAGACTTGGCCCTTCCTTCTGAGCTAGGGGCTGTGCACCACAGTCTCCGGTGGTACCTAGGGGCTTCTCAGGTAAGCCAGGAGACTGTGTGTCTCTGTCTGGGATTACGGCTAGTGGCGCCCAGGGCAGAAGTGTGTTCAGAACAGGGCTGTGTGCAACTGGTCACCCAGAGTTTTTCAGGGAATAACTGGATGTCCCTAGGACTTTCCCACTTGATTTCCTCACCTCCTCACCGTAAGTAGTGGGCTCACCTGGCAATCACTAATGCTGGTGTTTTAGGTCCCAGAGTTTAGTCTCCTGATCACTGTGCCAACACTGCTGTCCTACTCCTCAGACACAGTGTCCTCCCGGGGCTGCCATCTTGGATTCCTCATAGTTAGTTTCTTATATGTGAATTGGGTTGTGATGTGTAAGTACAAGAAATCCTAAACTGGAAGACATTTAGTTAAGTGCCATTTACCTAAATTTTAAAGAAGAAAAGAACCAACTTGTCACTTGACTCTGTACTTAATAAATTGTTGTATTTTGCCATTGAAGAAATGTTGCAACACAATGTAGGTGATAGATTTCAACACTATTCACTGTGTTGAGAAAGGAATTTACTAATTAAGCAGTCACTGTTGTGCTAAGTATAATAGAGGAAAACAAAAATCAGGATCCTTATCAGTGTGGAAAATGGCAGTCATGTCCTTACAAGGCTTTATTGGATTCTTATATTGGGTTGTACCATTTGCTTAAATCTTGCAACTGGCTTGGCCTCTCCCTGCAGCAAAAGCCTGCCATAGGTGATGTCCAAACCCCATAACACTTTGGAAGCCTTCATAGCTCTTATAGGAGCGGACGTGCTTTCACTTCTGCCCCTCACACATCTTTTTCACCCTCCCAAGGGTGGTATAGCACTTCAGATTATTTAGCACTTTAGTAGCTTATTAAAAAAAAAACACCTGTATATTCCTTGAGCAAGGAGACATTCATTGTTTTCCAGTAACCATCAAAATAGGAGAAAATGGAAGGTATGTCTAAGTGGCGACTAAGTGCTTTACTGTGTTTAAAGGAACAAAATTACAGAGAAAGGTTTTAAATCACAGTCCTGATATTGTTTGATTTTAGTCAGATCGCTGTACCTTTTAATGTTTTCTCCTGAGGGAGTGAAAGATATGTGCAGACCCATATCTTTGAATAATGGCATTACTAATAGGGCATAAAAGACCATTTGATGTCACTAATTAGTAGCTAAACCATGAACTTTCATCACCCTGTATTTTTCTTTTTTTAATCTTCATGCACAAGTGCAGTCTTCTATTTATTACATGCCATGACAGAAAATTTCTGCATGCAAATTTGAGAAAAATCACTTCCTTGTTTTATTTTTGTTTCTTGAGAAATAAAGTTTTAAAGTAAGATATTATCCTTGCTATCTGCTAACCATATCCAGTTTTCTAAGCTACTCCTTTTACCCACCAATGATCCAGCTGTCTAATTCAGCTAATAGAACAGCTGGGGAAATAGTCACCTGGAAAAATTCATGGAGACAACAATGAATAAATGTAAAGTCTGGCTCATGCAGGAAGGTGATATTGAATGTTGAATTCTTCTTTTTTAGCGATGCCCTTTCTTAAACGCTATCTGGAATTTTCACTGTTCTCCATAATTTAATCAATGGGATGTAGCAGAAATATGTCTGTAAGTGATTTACAGAGATGTTTCCTTACGTGTATTGTGGGTTATGCCTTGGTATTTAATTGACCCATTCTTCAGTATTTAAAACATTTAAAAAATCTTTTTACTTCTGTTTTATAACTCTTCACAAACCAAATGTATATATTTTTCTTCTCTCAGCCCCTTCATACACACTGAGAGATGAAACATCAGTAATGGCTGCTCAGTGTATTCAAGTCCAAGGTGAATTCATCACACCAGTTAAAAATGGCTAAAATTCTTCCCTATCTGGGATGTTAACATCACTGCTGGATAAATAATGCAATCTTCTGATCCTTGTTGAGAAACAGATCAATAAAAATTTCTAAACCCCACTAGACAAAGTAAAACCTCAGCCCTCCTTCTCCTGTAATGACTGTGCAGAGAGGTTTCAGTTTGCAATTCTGCAGTTGTTGCAGTAAATGGGATGCACTCTTGGGTGTAAGTGCTGCATATACAACCTGATGATGGTGACCTACTGATAGCCTTTGACCTGTGGGATACTGAAAGAAGGAAGAGATCACAAGAAAAAAGAACAGCACACTAGCCTTCAACTATAGGTAAACAGAAAACTGGAGCACAAATAGATTTAAACAACAATGTAAAGGCATTCACATAACTCTCTACCATATGTCCAAAGACTGAAATGCTTTATTTTGTATATAATTAAATTATTTGTTATACACATTTCCTTATTTCTCTTTTCTAATGTGAATACACAGAGATGCTCAGGGAAATCTGAAATTTAGTTACCACAACCTGAAAATTTGTGAATGAGATACATATTTATCTGATCCTTGGATAAGGCTGGTTTTTACCAGAGAATAGAGATATTAAGATGATGAATAAAGATTACTCTCATAATAACACTGAAATAATTGTTATGTTCCAACCATGATAAACACAACTTTATGACGAATATTCAGTGTGTTGGCATGTTACAATGAGATTGGTTAGGCATAATCCAAGAATTTCATCCTAAGGTGGATAAACCTTATCCAAATAACATTACCAGTAGACTGCCACTATAACTAAACAGTTGTAGAAAAATCACTTTATTTTTGGTCATTTATTATCTAGCAGATCATAATTTACTTTATCCTCTTAAAGCTGGGAAGACTCTGCCACACATCAAGGTTCTTGCTAATATTTATGCTTCGTAATCTAGTGTGTGCTTCAAGAGTGTAGGCTGATTTTAATACCTCCTTAGCCAAAGCATTGGTTGCTATCTGTCAATGTTGTAAAATTAATTAAAAATATATACAGAAAACATTACATTATATGTGGGTATTTAAATTTTATTTACTTTGAAGCTATCCAAAGATTATTATTACACCTGTATAACATTGCTATACAGTGTTATTCTGGGCTTCATTCAGGAATTTGTTGTTAATGGACTCAGTTTCCTGTAGGGAAAAAAAAAACACGGTGTGTGCATATTTGGTGAGAAATACAAGTATGTACATATTTAATTGTATATAAAATGTACATAAATTACAATGAAAATAAATTACATATTTATTTCCAATATATTAGGAATATGTTTTTAGTAAAGCATTGTAACATTTTGAAAAAGAAAGAATATATATATATATATTCTCTTTATTAAAGCTGTGTAAACATCTGTGCTTGCTTGAAAAGGAATAGCTCCCATAGGCTCATATATTTGTATGCTCAGTCCCAATTTATTGGAACTGTTTGAGGAAAATGAGACCTATTAGGAAGTGTGGCCTCGGTTGAGAAAATATGTCACTGGGTGGGATTTGACCAAGCTGGGCCCAGTTCTTTCTCACTTCCTCAGGCCTGTGAATCAGGATGTAAGCTCTCAGCTCTTGTTTCAGCACCATGCCTGGCTGCTGGATGTTGTGCTAGTTTCCTGCCATGATCATGGGCTCATCCTCTGAATGAGTTTGCTTACAAGCAAACTCCCAATTAAAGCTTCCTTTTTTAAGTTTCCTTGGTGATGATGTCTCTGCACATCGCAATCATACAGTATCTAAGATAATGTTGAATCATCTTTTGCATATACTTGAAAATAGACTTCTCCTTTCTACATGTGGCACCTTATGCCTTAACTACTTGTGAATACTGCAATAACCCTTAAGCAGTATTTCCTAATTAGGTCATATATCCTATGAGAGAATTTATGGAAATGTGGGGACATATTTTTACACCCAGTAATTTACTGGAAGATGGAAAATGTGTTACTGGTGACAAGATGAAAATATGATAATGAAGGATTTGAAATCATATGAAGGAATTGCACAACCCTTCCTTCTCTGGTGCTTTCCACTAGAAACATCGATGGCTTCAGACATGAATCAGCCAACTCGAGTTCAGCTGGCATCATCCTCAGAACGGTGGGCTACAGGTACAAATGAGCAGATGACTTCTGCCTGTCAAAATCCATCTGCACTTCTTCTCACTTCCAAGTTTCTCACATTAAATAAGATTTTCTAAGTATTGACTTCTTCTGAAACTCAAGCTGCAATCATCCACGGAGGCTGTGTGAACTTGTTTGCCATAGCTATCAGAGCTCAGCTTGCAGTGTACACGTTCTAGATAATTCACATATTAATCTAACATATAATCTAGTTTTCTCCATTGCTCAGTAGGGTCCCTCAGGTTATTGGAACATTGCTCAATGAAGCAAGACAGCTCTTTTTACTTATTTAATCTATGTGCTCCTTCATTAGTTTATGTGCACTACAAGCATGTGGGTGTCTGTATAATACAGGCAGTATAGGACCCCCAAGAACTTCAGTGAAGAATGCCACAAGCAGAGTGGGGAGCTGGAGACTGAATCCATCAAAAAGAACTGCTAACGACTGAGGCATCTCTCCCACCATCAAGATAATTCCTTTCATTAAGAAGGTTTTTCTTTTTTAGCTTTCAATCAGTACACGTAGACATTCAGACCTACATTTCAGTAGGATTTCTTAATTATTTATTAGCATTACTTAAATACTTTTATTTGTATGTACTTTTATTTATAATATTACATCCTCAGGGGTATCTTGCCATGCAGTTCTTTATGTTCATATGTGTCACAGCTGGATAAGACTATTGAATCCTCATCCTTGTTGTGGGTTTACATAGTAACTCCAGGAACTATGAACGCTAGTCCTCAGGTAGGAGAGTTTCAGATCTAATTGTGTCACTATTATAGGAGAGAAACAATTGCTCTCTGTGAAATTAATCTAAAAATGTAATGGGTTTAAATTAAATAAATAACAACTTGTTTATAAGTTTTTCCATCATTTTAAATGTTTTATTTATTTTTATTTTATTTTAATTTTTATTAACTACACCTTATTCACTTTGTATCCCCCCCATAAACCCCTCCCTTTCACCCTCCCAATCCCACCTGCCCTCACGCCCCTTCTCCACACATACCCCTCCCCAATACCACTGATAGGGGAGGTCTTCCTTTCCTTCCTTTTGATACTAGTCCATCAGCTCTCATCAGGCATGGTTGCATTGTCTTCCTCTGTGGCCTGGTAAAGGGGCTCCCCCATCAGGGGGAGGTGATCAAAGAGCAGCTAATCAGTTCATGTCAGAGTTAGTTCATGTTCCCATCATTTTTGTTTCTTTCTTTAGATTTTTTTTTCACCCATTGCTCATTTTTGGCCTTTCTAAGTTTCATTTTACATACTTTCCACTAGGCCTAAGGCATTGAAACAATGTGTGTGTATGCACATATTTGTATTATTTTCTGAGTTAAACATTGAATATTCAAGAAATATTTTATATCAGGTGGGTTAATATCACCACCGCCCTCTCTCCCAATAGAGACATATATGTTTACAAATATGGCATACATAGATAAATCTTCACATACTGCATATATATGCACACATATATATATATGCATCACATACACCATTTACATACATACAATATGTACACAAATATGTACATAAACATATGTTTATGAAGACATATCTATGTATGCATACATTTTTTCATGGACATATAATTTTTATGTGTAAATTATGTTGTTGTCATTTGATTTTCAAGACAAACTGTCTAAATGTATTCATTATTTGTATTTCATCCTGGATTCAATGATTTAATTATTACTACATTTTAATAATCTCTTAAATTACAACTCTATCTGGCTTATTGTTTGTAAAGTTATGCTATCTTCCTGCTTAAATAATGCAAGCTGAAACTACAAATGATACCCTGGCTTTGCTTTACTAGCTTTAAAGTACTTTTCAAGTATTTTACAGCCATTTGCAATACTTGACAGCACTCTAAAGCATTTCATAGCACTTCACAGCACTTTAAAAGTTGAAAAAAAATCTTGGGCTCTCTTTGGCTAACAAAATAACAACATTTAATCCCTTTCTGGCACTGGATGTTTTATTTGGTGGTATAAGATATTTAGTAGGAAAAGTGTGACTCAATTTAATTTGCTTCATACATGTGTATAATTTAGGATTCTTTTCTAGTAGTAGGATTGTATATGGTCTCCCCAAAGCTGTTGTGTTCGGTCTCCCCTTCCCCCACTCTCCTATCTTTCTCTCTATTTAATTGGCTATTCTGGATTCTTTCTCTTCCTAAGGCTGTGTTTTGTTTCTTCTTCCTTGGGAAATTCTTTCCTTGCATCTGGCCCTTTACTAGGTATCAAATCTCTGTGCTTATTTAGATTGTAATACACACATATAAAACTTAAAATTTAACACTCATGTACAAGATAAAACATACAATATTTGTTCTTTTGAACCTATGTTACCTCACACAGGATGATCATTTCTAGCTCCATCCATTTGCATGCATTTTGATAAAATCCAACGCTTATTCACTTCTCCCTACCAACTGCATGTACTCTTTTTAACTCACTTGTTCGGCTTAGTGTTAACAATGTGCACATTGGTGTAGGATCACTTAGTACAATTTAGACAGCCAATCAAAGGCCATATTTGAAGAAAACAGAGCATCAGCCCTCCAGCAAATGTAACTGGAAAATAGTCTCACATGGGAAGTGAGACTCTGCTTGATCATACCCCTGCCACTGCAGATTTTTGGCTGGCTTAATATTGTGTAGATCCTCTGAATGCAATTGCTGCTTCTGGTCAATATTTCTTTAATTTTGTAACATATGCTATTTTTTCAAGAATAAGTAAAAAAATCCATTTTTAGAGTGTTTGCCAATGTACAGAAATCTTTTTAAAAGGGTGAAGTATTTCAGTATAGATTTATAGCTATTATTGAAAAATTCATACTTACGAGTGTAAAATTTTTCTTATATCCCTTTAAGCTGGACTGATTGAACAACTAATTGTACGGAGAGAAGCACTTGCAACTGAATTTTACATAGGTTTTGACTTAATGAAATCACTGCAACTCAATACTTAATTATTTTATGTGAATATTTCAATTACTTTTTTATGATTCTCTATAGAATCATAAAAGAACAAATACACACACACACACACACACACACTTATATTTTGTGGTGACTATTCCTAAACGCTAAGTGTGATTGAAGGGGAGCAGAGCTAACTAATGTGCAGAATGTTCAGTAGTGACCTTCAGTGTGAAGAACAGTGGATGAGACACGAATACACACACAGCAGTAGGAAAGGGGTGTTGCGTGTGGCAATATTGTCCTCACAGTCCTCTGAGGTACATGGTTATCACAGGCAGCTGGCTTTTGTTCCTAACTGAGCGACAGGCAAGCAGAAACATGCTTGTCAAACCTCTAATTGTAACCGTTTCTGTCTTCCCGGGTCTGAATAGCGCCAATAACTCAGTGCTCATCAACAAATGATGCTGTTCTCCCCACTGCCACTCCCTACAAAACCTAGCATTTCCGAATTCACAGCTCTAGGTTTTACCGTGCTGACAGCACAGAACTGGTGTGGTTTAGTACTTATTTTGTTTCTGCTGTTCTCATATGCTTTGAGAATATCTAAGGAATGAATATAAAATAGTATTTCTAAGTGTATTAGTATCTCTAAGGGTAAATATGAGATAATACATACTTACCCACTTCTTGATTGACACCTGTTTGCAGCACCCTCAGGTTAGTCCACTCTGACTAGCTTCTGGTCAGTCTGCCTGTGAGGCAGAGCATTGGAGTTCCTGGACAAACTTCTGCATCCAGTATAGCCATTAACTTATCTTTAACTGAAAATAAGTTAAAAATGAAGACAAACTAAAATATCCAGAATCTTTGTTGACAAAGAATAACTTCATTTTCACTCCGTAGTATTATTGCCTTGACATGGAATTTTAGAAGACAATGTTTTAGTTTGAATATTTGTACCCCCTAATCTTTTGCTTTTTGCTCCTACTGCCTTCTGAATACTTTTACTGATGCTAAACAACTTTTCATTCTGTAGAAGTGATACACCCCAACATATGACAAAACTTCTTCTCTTGCTAGCTTCAAGACTTTCAAATTGTCTTTAAAAAATTTCAGTATGAATTTCTAGACACAGGCTCATTATGTAATATGTTTAAAAATATTAAGCTTCTTGAAATTAATGTTTTATCTTGAATATGAGAAGGTTCTACACATTATAGTGTATTTTCTCTTCATTTTCTTTAGTCTTCTGGGACATTAATTACATACATTTTAACAGCTTGCATTTTCAGTACGTTTTATGATGCTAGGTGTACATATTAATCTTTCAATGTTTTCTTTGATACCAAGTAATTTATGACTCATTAAAATTATTGTATATCGAGCAGTAAACTATTGCTGCAGGTAAAAAGAAATAGGTCAGCTGAGTAAAATTGAGAATGACAAATAGATTGGATCTGTGTATATGACAAATATTATACTGCTGATTGATGGAGAAAGGCTGGATTATCCAATAAATGTTTTCGCAAATGTAAATTTACAAAAAAATTTAAATGAAAGCTCACATTAATATCAATGGCAGGCTTATTCTGAATTAAAATTCAATATTTTTCTCTAAATACGTTAAATACTTCCACAGAAAAATAGTTTTATGATAACAAGGTGTTGTGTTAGGGTATTTCACAAGACCATTCATAGAAAAGGTCACCTTGGAAACTAAATAACCTGATTTTCCACCTGTCAAAATCATCTGTTCATCAAAACATGAGATATAAAAATACCACAGGGAGATAAGCTAATTTGTATGATGTTATCAACAATTACTATTATAGATAAGGTTTTTCTATAAGTCAACAATAAAACAACGAATATCCAATACAACGGAAAAATGTTCTTGAATAACAGAGAAATGTGTCTTTATAGTACTATACTCAAAACTCAGCAATAGTTTGAAAACTATACTATCAGAAGACTGATGTCTTCTGTCTGCGAGCACAGCATAGTGACAGGTGTTGACTCTCTCCCATAAGCTAGGTCTCAAGTTAAGCCAGTGATGGCTGTACCATTCTCTCAATCTCTGCACCATCTTTACCACTACACTTCTTGTAAGCAAGTCAAATTTTGTGTCTAAGGGTAGTCTCCCACTTCCTCCACTGGATGTCCCAACTGGCTACATGAAGTGGCCACTTAGGGATCCTAAGCTACTACTGTTAGAAGTCTCAGCTGGGTCACCCCCAGAAACTACCAGGAACCTCAGTTCCCAAAGATTCCTCCCACAGACTTCCATCCTCTCTCACAGTGGTCTCCCCATAACCCACAACCCCTGTACCTTGCACACCAGATCTCCACCCATTACCCTTCCTAACCTTTGCTAACCTCTTCCCTCCCTCCATCTACTTCGGATGTCTACTTTGTTTTCTGTTGTGAGTGACATTCAGCGTCTTCACTTAGGTCCTTGTTGGCTTCTTTGGGTCTGTGGATTGTAACATGGTTGTCCTTACTTTATGGCTAATATCCACTTACAAGTGAGTGCATACCAGGCTTAATCCAGCAGCTGATGGAAACAGATACAGAGTCCCACAGCTAAACAATAGGTGAGACTGGGGAGTTTTGTGGAAGAGTGGAAGAAAGCATTGAGAGACCTGGAGGGGTCACCACAAGAAAACCTACAAAGTAACCTAACCAGGCCCCATGAAGGCCTAAAGAGAATGAACCGCCAATCACAGAGCTTTCATGAACTGCAACTAGAACCCCTACACCTATGTAACAGATGTGCAGACTGCTCAACATGTGGGTCCCCTAACAATTGGAGCAGGGGCCATCTTGGACTCTGTTGTCTGCCTTTGCATCCCATTCCCCTAGCTGGACTGCTTGTCAGGGCACAGTGGGAGAGGATGATGAATTTGGTCCTGATGTGATTTTGAGGTGCCTGGGTGGAATGGTATCACTTCTAGAGGTCGCCTTCTCTGAGAAAAAAAGAGGGGTGGGAATGGAGAGGTGGCATATGGGAGGGACCTGGAAGAGAGGATGGAGGGGTCTATAAAGAGATTAAATTAATAAATGGAAAAATTAAAATAATACTATCTCTTAATTACTCTTACTGGATCCAAAGAAGTATGCAGAAAACAACAAAAACAAACAACAAAAAATAATTGGCAATAATAGATAAAACAGATACAGAATGGTAGAGATTTACTTGTTGTAGAAAAATAAATTAATGCAGATTTAAACAAGTAGTTTTCAATATTTTATAATGTTGACTACTTTCATACTTTGAGAACTGTTCTACCAAGAGTTTATTCTATTAAAATTCACACATAAACTGAAGAACATAGGCAGATGCAGTAGCAGCAGAAAAGGATTAAAAGAAAATTGGAATGTGAGAAAATGAGTGTATTGATTAGAATTCTTTTGATGTGAATAAAGAAAACGTGCTTGCTCTCTCTTTCATACACACTCACACATGCAGATTTTTAGATGAGGAAACATAATTTTTATTTTGATATGCCAAGTTAAATATCCCAGAGAAATTAGAATTCACATGCTTATGTGAGGACTAGGTGTAGCCTTAAATGAATACCGAAACTTCAGGAACTCCAGGGTAATACTGTAGTTGATAATAGAATGTTTTTTACTTAACCAAAATCTCTCATTTCTAACCTCTCTCTAAATAAATTACTATAGTATTTCAAAAGACATGCCACTTCAAACAATTCTCACAATAAGAAAGAAAAATATCCTTATGAACCTTTTGAGCCTTGATTCACCCACACTGGATAATACCTGTTTGTCCCATTTATTTATTTTACTTTTAAAATATTTACTTATTTCATTTTATGTGCCTAAGTGTTTGCCTCTACACATGTATTTATGTATATATGTATGTGCATATGTTTTTATGTGAACCACATGTGTGCCTTGTAGTGAAAGAAGCTGAAGTCATGAAATGCTCTGGATTTGGAGTTACAGTTAGTTATAAGCCAACATGTAGGTGCTGAGAATCAGGCTTGAGTTCTCTGTAGCAAATGCTTTTAACCATTAAGCAGTATCTCCAGCCCTTGGCCCCATTTATGGATTTAAATAATCAAGTTTTCAGAAGATTATCGGTTGGTTAAGACCATTAAGATAGGGATCTGAATGTGGGATTTGAACTAGAGTCTATTTACTGCTCAGTATGATTATGTAATAAATGCCATATTAGTGGCCTACAAAAAAATTCCATTTCTACAGCTTGTGACAATTACTAATTGTTGTGGCACTTGGCAATCTGCTGTCTACCTGCCATTAATGCAGAGAAGAGATCTGAGCCAGGACAGAAGTGTTTAAAGTGTTTCCTTCCTGTTTCTGGATGCTTTTGTCACATTTCTCTCTTTCAAAACAAGTAAAACCATAGATTTTCTTTCTCTGAAATGGTTTTTTAGATTTCTAAAACTTCTAAAGAAATAAGAATAAAGTAATTCTCAAAGCTCAGATGTGCACCTCAGTCTTAAACTTCCATTTGTTTATATTCTCTCTGATGTGACATGTGTAAACTCACTAATATTGAACTTTATGACTTGCCTTTTCTATGCTTCAAGCTGCCAACTATGTGCTGTGCTTTCTTTAAGTGCACAGCCCCATCCCCACATGTGTCAGGCTTCATAAAAGTTTATCATAGGAAACTTCTGGCACAATAATCTTGATTGAAAAATGAATAAGGAGTTGTGACTGAATTTCCAGTTTTTTAATCAAAGGGGATTAAATTATTCCAAGGCTAATACACTTTGTTTTAATTTTCCCAATGGCATAATAGAAATTAAGCAGCCCCAGGGTGTAAAATACATTAAAATATTTAATGGAGAACCTGACATTTTCAATAAACTTAGAATACTCATCTTGAGAGATGTGCCAGTACGTTTTCACCATTTCTGCATAAAAGTGCTTCTGTGAATAAGAGAAAAAGTATTCACGTTTATGTCTCTAACCAACCTGGACCATATCAATTGATGATTTCAACATATAAATATAATTATATATAATAAAATATAATTATATATGTATATAAATACATATATGTTTTCCCTGTTTTATCACAAAACATGTTGCAAGTACACTTACTTTGTTCCTAACAGGTTTGTATTTATGGTACTGGTATTCATGGGTACGTTTGCTATTGAATATAGTATTTCTTGTTCATAAAATAAATTTATTTGCCATTTCATCCATTCACATCTGTCTATTCATAATTTTAATTTTGAATATAGTTAAGAAAATGACCAGGCAAGTACAATCTGTCTTCTATTCTCCAGTAAAGAGAGACATTTGACAAAATATATTATTTAATAAAGGAAACAAAATTGTTAGCTTCATTGGATAATTCCTGTAACATAAATATAAAACAAACATTTTTTTGTTTATTTTCTATAAAGTCAGTCTAATTTATCCACCATATGTTTTCTGAGAACTTAGATGAAACCTGATTTAAGTTCACAGAGAATACAAAAATTATTTCATGTCTATGTTTTTCAATGTGTGGATAATGGCCCATTTCGGGAATGAATGACACTTTTACCTACCAAAGACCATCATAAAAGACAGATGTCTACATTACTACTCATAATGACAGCAAAATTGCAGTCATGAAGTAAAACAAAAATAATTTGATTGGGGCTTACAACAATACGAGGAACTGTATTATAGGGTTTTAGTATTAAAAGGTTGAGAATCACTGTTCTAATTGCTTAAATTTTAGGTTACACACTTAATGAAGTAATAGTCGTAAAACTCTCTAATTGAATCTTGTGGTTTTAACATTAGCTATTGCTTTTTATAAAGGACCAAGATCTTTGTCCAACAGGCTTGAAGGAATGTTTCATAATTTTATACCAAGTATTTTATTACTAGTTAGTTAATTTATCTTTTTGAGTTGTTTCCAAGGTATAAAAAAATCATGCACTACACTTCCATGTGTTTTCATTAAAATTTCACTAATTTTACAAGAATTGGAGGGTAGAATAGAGGAGGAAACACCATGATGGATGAATAACACTGGAGGCATTTTGAGAAATTCATATGTGATCCTACCACAGTAGAAGTTTCCATTTATACACATATATGTTTAAAGTTAATATTTACCTCTCATGTAATAGGCAACAATATTCCTATCAGGCCACTGATGAAAAAAAAAATAAAACTCCAGTGCTAAAAATGGATTCTCTTTCAGAATTGAGGACCAGTGAGATCCATAGACCCTCAAATATTACAAGCCAATACCCTCTAGAACTTGGCAGCAATATTCTGTTTTTGAGACATCACACATTTGAGCCATATAACACTGGCTGCTACTGACTTGGAAGCTTCATCCCTACCCACTGCCTTTCATAGTACTATGAGATGCTATGCACATTACCGGAATAGCATTCGTCAATATGAACCCTGTGAGCTACAATAAAACTTGTCAAATGCAGGCATAGGAAAGGGAACATTTTATGAGAAGAAAACCACATTTTCATTAAATTTAAGTGCAGTTCACAAGATGAAATTCAGACTCAGTACCATTTTCTGGCCCCAAACCCATGTCTAGAAAGATCACATGCCTCCAGCAAAAACCTAGCCATAGTATTAAACTGAAACACTAATGTCTTTATTTACATAGATTAATACATCTCTCAAACTCCATTGGAGAAACATTAGTTAGATGATCATTAACACGGACACCCACAGATAGCCAAGGGGTGAGAAAAAGAAACTTCAGACTGTTGAGTCCTAAATGACATTACACACACACACACACACAGATACAAACACATTCATACACATTAATGCAGAGAGTGTATCTATTCATATATGTATATACATGTGTCTATTCCTATATCCTTTTTCAAGGCTCATGTGCCATCACAGATAAAAAGCCAGGAGTGTAAAATCCACAGGAGTTTGATGAAGACAAGGAAACAGAATCTACCAGACCACACAGGGGATGTCACATATGATCTTCACAGTATATATATATTTATGTTCAAGAATGTGCATGTTCAAACCAGGTGAAAACCTCAGCATGGAAAGAAGAGGCAGGCACAGTGTACCAACACCACTTGGCAAGCCATTAGGAAATGCTAACAGCAAGGCGAGGGAAATTCAGTTTTCTTTATTAGGCTAGCCACAGTAAGTCAACCACTCTTCGTGAAAGCCATGTATCCAAGCAAATACAAGTTGCCAATATTGACCTTTGTGTACTTTTGATATTTATGGAAGAAAAATTGTCTCAGGAGGATATTTGAAGAGGGGGATGTATACAATTAAAAAACATTACATGAAATTTTCCAAGAACTAATTAAAATAAAATGAACAAGTTTAATGTATTTGCTATAGCATAACCTGCTTTCATAATTAAGCACCATGTGTGTGTATTTATTTTAAATTTTTCATCTATGCATTCAAATAAATTAAAACCTTTCGTGATACCTAGAGTTTACTTTATATACATAGCAGTATATAAATATGTACATGTTTGTGTGAAAAGTGGAAACATCTATTAATGAAATAATGAACATTCTTTTTCATTATTCCTTTTACATTTTTTCTTTTGCTAATTCAATATAAGCATAAGTGGAAAGTAAGCGAGTTGTTTTCGGGGGGGGGTGTAGTCGGCTTTTTTTTTTTTTTTGCTATTCAAGTATGTTCATCCAGCTCTTCCATGTGAAGTTCAGTTAGAATATTGTTAATGTTCATAAACATCACATTCATTGAGGATCATTTTATTTCTTCCATGTAAAATGGTAAAGAGAATGAATCTTTCATGATGGACACACTTTTCTCTTTTTAACCCTTTACTTTGGAAATATTTTGTTCTGAATTGTTAAAAAGTAAATTATATATCAATGCCACCTTTTCTTTAATAAGAATATTTTTGCCTGAGATGCATTGGGCTACATCTGAGCAGGGGGTCTAGGTTATATCTATGAATGGTCCTTGGTTGGAGTATCAGTCTCTACAAAGCCTCCTGGTCCCAGATTTATGGATCTGTTGGTCTTCTTGTAGAGCTCCTGTCCCCTCCATGTCTATCTCCCCCTTCTTTCATAAGATTCCCTGCACTCTGCCCAAAGTTTGTTTATGATTCTCAGTATCTGCTTTGACACTGCTGGGTAGAGTCTTTCAGAGGCCCTCTGTGTTAGGCTCCTGTCGTGTTCCCTGTTTTCTCCTTCTTCGATTTTTATCACATTTGCCTTTCTGAATGAGGATTGAGCAACTTTCCTAGGGTCCTCCTTCTTGCTTAGTTTCTTTAGGTGTACAGATTTTATTAAGTTTATCCTATATTATTTTTCTAATATTCACTTATAAGTGAATACGTACCGCGTGTGTCTTTCTTCTTCTTGGATATCTCACTCAGGATGATCTTTTCTAGTTCCCACCATTTGCCTGCCAATTTCATGATTTCCTTGTTTTTAATTGCAGAGTAGTATTCCATTGTGTCGATGTATCACAATTTCTGTATCTATTCCTCAGTTGAGGGACATCTGGTTTGTTTCCAGATTCTGGCTATTATTAATAAAGCTGCTATGAACATGGTTGAACCAATGTCCTTGTATACTTGAGCATACTTTGGATATCCCTAGTAATGGGAACAGGGACTGTCTCTGACATGAACTCAGTGGTCTGCTCTCTGATCAACTCCCCTTTGGGGGAGCAACCTTAACAGGACATAAAGGAAGACAATGCTGTCATTCCTGGTGAGACCTGATAGGCTAGGTTAGATGGAAGGGGAGGAATACTTCCCCTAACAATGTACAGGGGAAGGGGAATGGGAGGAGAAAAGGAATGGAGGATGGTATTGATAGGGAATTAGGGAGGGGGCTTCAGCTGGGATACAAAGTGAATAAATTATAATAAATAAGAAAATAAATAATTTTAAAAGAATATTTTTGTCAAAGAACAGTAGTAAAAAAACTAGAGAAAATTTATAAACTTGGTATTAAAGATATCCTAATGTATGGATATAAATAAATTAAAAGTCGCAGTGTAGACTACTGCAGATTGGGCATTCACTTACAGAATCCTAAGGAAATGTAGATAGATGGCTGAAGGACTAAAACAGGGGTGTGAATACAAAGAGAAACAAAGAGAAGGGGCATTGGTTTTAAAAGATATTTTCTTGTTTGTCCTGTTAACTGTGATCCAGATTGCTATAATTTCTAGACAACAGAATGAAAGGGTTAACAAACCACTATGATTGTGATGATTTCCTTATCAGGAAGTGGCTATGCTCTACCCAAAATATAATTTGATTACAAAATCAGGAGACAAATTTTTCAAGCAAAATTACCAGAGGACTGCAGTTTTCTCATTGAAACACCTTTTTAAATCAGCCACTTCTAGTATTTTCTATTATTATTATTATTATTATTATTATTATTATTTATTCACTTTGTATCCTGGCTGTAGCCTCTTCCCTTATCTCTTCCCAGCCTCCTTTTCTCTCCCTCTTCCCCACTATGTCCCTTCCCTAATCTACTGATAGGAATGTCCTCCTCCCCTACTATCTGACTCTAACCTATCAGAATTGTTTGGATCCTTTTTCTCTGTGGCCTGCTAAGCCTACCTTTACAGGGAGAGGTGATCAAAGAGCAGGCAATCTAGTTCTTGCCAGAGACAGCCTCTGTTCTCCTTACTAGGGAACCCACATGGATACTGAATCTGTGGGCTAATATCTGAGCAGGAGGTTTAGATCCTCACCATGGATGGTCCTCTGTTGGTTCATTGATCTTAGCAGAACCCCTCTGGGCTCAGATTTTTTTGGCGCTGTTGGTCTCCTTGTGGAGCTCCTGTTTCCTCCAGGTCTTCCTATAGTTTGAAAGATATCATGTGACCTGGGAGACTGAGAATCAAAAGCACAATATCTCACAAACATCTCATATCAAATATCCCTGATACCATACAAAAAAGCATTATAGAGCATATAATGAAGTCAGACCACTCAAGTGCCAAACACATTTCACAAACCAAACCAAAGAACTTGAACTTTCCTGCCTGGGTAGATGAAGAACACATGGGAATTAATAGCTCAAGTTATTGCCAAGACTAGTTCTTGAGTCATTTCCTTGATATGTTAAATGAAATAATGACCACAGAAATGCAGGAATTATCCATTTCATAGCTACATGGGTGAAATGTATTTCTTGATGTAATAAAAACATCTTGTTCAACACCTACCATTCTTCTGACATCTGTCAGGTGTGAGTCATTTCCTGTTCCCTGTTTATTGCTGTTGCAGTCATAACAGTGTCACTCAGATATCAAGGATGAGAAGTACACTTGTTTATGTCGTCCATACACATGGCTCCTTGGGATCCTTCCTGCATCCCAGGAGGGCTCATAGTCAGCACTCAAATATTGACAAGGTACTTGAAAAAGACACTTACCAGAAGTTTAAAACTCTGACTCACAAGCAACCTTTTTCTGGAGAACAGCTTCCTTGACTCTTCAACCTTTGGGTTGTCTACTCCCCATTTTTGTCATCGGTCCCATGTTCTTAGGAAGATGGACATAAGAACTGTTTCTACATTTCAGTTTCACTGTAGTCTCTACTTTTTCAATCTCTTTGAACTGTCAATTGACTCAGTTACTATCATATACATTAATTCAATTTAACATCTATTTCTGTGAGGATTCAAAACCGTACCATGAATTTTTTTTTTTTACTGAGACTCACAAGTGTGATGCCAGAAATAAGTTGTAATTTATTTTATTTTTATTTATTTAATATTAATATATTAATCTGCCTGCGTGTAAGCCAGCAGGCTAGAAGAGGGCACCAGATATCATTATAGATGGTTGTGGGCTACCGCGTGGTTGCTGGGAATTGAACTCAGGAACTTTGGAAGAACATCCAGTGCTCTTAACTCTGAGGCATCTCTTCAGCCCCACTTTATTATTTTTAATTTATTTATTTATTCACTTTACATCTCAATCGTAGCCTCCTTCCCCTTTCCTCTTGGTCCCATCCTCCTTCCCTCTTTGCTATATTCCCTTCCCCCTCAGAAAAGGGAAACCCCTTTTCTCGCATAACCAGCCAGCCCTCCAAGTCATATTAAGACTGAGCACAACACAGAAGCAGGGCTAGGCAGCCCCACCAGGAGAAAATGATCTAAAAGCATACAAGAGCGTCCTTGTGAGAGACAGCCCCTATTCCTTACTAGGGAAACAAAATGAAGACCAATCCATTTGTCCTGTATATATATATGCTGGGACTTTCAGTGCTGAGTATGAATACAATCTTACTACTAGAGACCAAAATTGTAACTTAACAGCACAGGTTCTCTTTACTATCTTGGTCTTGCAGTTGATTTAAGCTTTCATTTCTGGACATTTCTCCTTTTTCCTAATTGTGCATTTCTTCTTCCTTTGTCTCCCATTCTCTAATCCATTAACTGCTACAGGCACTGAGATGGAACAGAAGGGATATG
>CM053753.1:36411519-36430042 GCA_028658305.1 Pachyuromys duprasi | reverse complement strand
TTTATATGGTGGATCACATTGATGGATTTGCGTATATTGAACCACCCTTGCATGCCTGGGATGAAGCCTACTTGGTCATGGTGGATGATATCTTTTATGTGTTCTTGGATTCGGTTTGCAAGTATTTTATTGAGTATTTTTGCATCAATGTTCATAAGAGAGATAGGTCTGAAGTTCTCTTTTTTTGTTGGATCTTTGTTTGGTTTAGGTATCAAAGTGACCGTGGCTTCATAGAAAGTATTATTTATGTTTAAGACTAATATTGTGCTTACATCATCTCCATCTCATACTGCCTCCTCTAGCATCCCATTTTCTCCCAAATTCTTCACCACTTCATTAATGATTATTTTAAAGACATATACACACAGTCTCTGAGTCTATTTTGTGTTGCTTATATTCATATGTGTTTAGGGTTAACCTATGTATATGTGTTTAGGACTTGCCACAAGGTATTTGGGATTCAACAATGTATCTTGGGGCTCAGCTCTAGTGGAGATGGATGGTTCTTCTGTCAACAGTCATTAATTGCTTGTAGTTCTCATGTATGGGCTGGACCTTGTAAGATTTTTCTCTGTCCATATTGAGATGACAGCCGGTGTTGTCATTTTGCAGGTCTTGTTTGCGTGAACATATTGTTAAGATTTTGTGGGTACACCTACCTGTCATCTTAAGAAGATATGCCTTTTGATGTCTGATGACGTTTGAGTATACCAGAACACAGATGGAAGGCTTATCCAAGTTTTTCCAGGAAGCAATTTTAGGTACTAAGTAATGTCATTTCAAGGCTAAAAGTGTTTATTCTTGTGAAACCTAGAAATAACAACATAATGCAATTTAAAATGAATTAGAATTTAATCAAGAGATAAATATTAAACTTTAATATTGCCACCAGTTCAGTATTAATTTTTAAAGAAATGACCTTTGAGAGATGAGTAAAACATTTGCATCTGAGTTTCCCAGAAGTAAAAATATAAAAGGAAACATGTCTTGTAATTACATGGTTGTCAGTATCTGCGCCATTTAAAAACAGGCCTTTCTCATAAAAGATAGAATGGTTATCAGAGGTGTCATGGGGAGAAGAATAGATAAGCAATGGAGAATTATTATTCAAAGGGTAAAAAGTTGGGCAGGAGAGACCACTCAGCTCTAAGAGTACTAGAAACTTCAGAGGACCATAGTTTTGTTTCCAATAACAATAATGTGGAGCAGCTCAAACCACTTGTAACTACACTTCCAGAGGATGGGATAATCCTCTTTTATATTGGCCTCTTTAGGCACCCACATACATTTGCACCAAGACACACACACACACATACACACACAGACACACTTATGCACATACACACAGACACACCTATTCACGCACACATAGACATACATACAGACACACAGACACAGAAACACAGACCTAGACACACAGACACAGAGAGAGAGACAAACACAGACACACACAGACAAACACACACAGAAAATATTTAAAATAAATATTGGAAAATAGCAAAAGTATAAAATTTTGTTAAAGGAATGGGTTATGAGGGCTGTGGTACTATTGTCAGTAACCATGTGCGCGTCAGTGATGTCACCAGTTAATAGTGACATCACCAGTTAATAGTGACATGTAGCAGTTCAAATTAACTGAGTAAATTTCAAAGGTCTCCACGTGAAAATCTTTGAGATGTTAAGTTTTGGCCTCTTTTCTTCCACTCTATAAGTACCAAAACCATTAGCGTTTTAATGAATAGCTTATACAAATAATGATTTTCAACTGATATAGTATACTTAATAAATATCTTTCTGTTTTATTAATAAAGGTACTAATGGAAAACACAGCAATTTTTAATGGTATGACCACATGTACCTTTTCTGGGTTCTCCTAGTAAAGAAGTAATGCAACTTAGTAACTACAACCCAAACAATCTTTTGTAGCAGGTAACACAATATGTTTTGAACATATTATATAAGACTTGTATAATTTTCCATCTAACAAATCTTATCTTTGTAAAAACATTTTCATATTAAGTATTGCTATTGAGGCAATCAATAGTGCTAATTACATTTCAGCCATTGATATTCATGGCGAAGTATGATAGATTTCACAAGTATCAACTCTCTTCCCATTTATAATTTTAATTAATTATGGTCCCTTAATACTCTTTCTTTCAATTTGGATGAGGATCCTAGAAATAGTGTTCTGTCATACTACTTGGTTCTGAAACCATGGTATTAACAATGACTCTTTTTTTTTTCTTCTTGCTCATAACATAACGTAATAGGCACCATAGAGTACAGTGTTTTGTCATTATTGATGGAAGGACATGTCTCTAAAACAAGCATTTAGTTAATATGTTATTCAGAATACATGAAGTTACTCCTGAAAATTGTGTAAGTTCATATAGATAAAGTTGATGTGTTGAATGATGTAATGCTATTGTATTAATATTTAAGGATCTTAGTGCACACTTCCAAAGTTTCCATATAATCATTTAACCTAGTTAAAAATGGTCCATATTTCAAGAAAACTCCTCATGTCTCAGAAGGTACTAAAGAGAGGTTTGCTAAGATCTGTACATTTCAGGGAGTTCCTGAAATAAACCGGGTACATAAGAACTGTTTTCACCAGCATTATATAAATAGAGGGGACTGCTAAGAAGCACTTTAACAGTGGCTGAGTCCTTTGAAGACACAGGAGTGAGCTGATCTACCTTTGGGAGACTCATACAAACTGAGAAACCCTCAGTTCAGATGATGGCAGTGAGCTTCACGTTTTCTGGCTTTCTGAGTTGTTACTATTCTGGGATAAATGTTAAATGAAGAATTTATCTTTGAATCATATCTTTTCCTGTAAGTGATTATCACCTATACTATAAAAAATATCTCAATACACTCATGGGTTCATGTGTTGGACTTTGGTACCATTCTTATTCTAACTTATCTTCTGTTCTCTAGTTAATTCACATGTGTTCACATCACCACGGAAATTGTCTCACATAACAAGGTATATGTTGTTCCTCTCTGTTGTTGTTTTGAGACAAAGTCTTAAGTATTCCAGAATGGCCTCTCACTTACCAAGTAGTAGAGGATTACTCAGAAGTCCTGCTTCTACCTCCCGGTTCCACCTCAATTGATTTGAAACATATATATTGGTACGTCAGTCACAATAGAGGAGACATACTATCATTTGTAGTTTTTGAAATATAATGATAGTTATAATAGGTAACTCTAAAATTCAGGTGATTGAAGAAACAATAGAGATAATTAGATAACCAGTGAAGGGAGGAGGAGGATGCTGCCATTTTCTCCGGGGATAAATGGGAAGAAAACAGAAAAGAATCTCTGCAGTATTTCAGAAATTATTTCTCCTAGATTAATATAGTTAATACTTATAGTATTCACATAATAAATACAATGTTAGATCTTTGTCTTAGAAAAAAGATGCATATCTAACACATACCATATATTTTGGTTTCAAAGTGCATTAGTATGAAAAATTCGTAATATATATACATAACAAAGGAAGTGACAACTTCAGTCATGCGTGTATAGAATCTAAAACACTGCTTATTCCACACTATTATTATATTAGGAATGGGTTATAACATTAACACTAACAGAAGTTTCAAAAATAGTAATAGTCAGAGGGAGAGAATGGAGATTGGAGAGGTAGGTTATCCAAGGATTCATGGATTGTTGGGAATTGAACTCAGGACCTTGGAAGAGCAGCCAGTGTTCTTAACCACTGAGCTATCAAAAAAACTTGAAGAAAAAGAGTACAAGAGTACAAGAGTGGTCTTGTATGAACGAATCAGGAAATTTAAGTGCCTTTTCTTACGCTTTATCACAGAAAATCATGTTTAAGTGATTCATAGCATCTAATGATCAAAAATACTTCAAAAATATTTGAAGGTTTATTCTAGTCAAAGGACATTTCTGTTTGTACATATTTGTATTTATTCATTTCATAAATATCTTCTAAAAATAAAAATTAATAGCAGTCATTGTCCCATTAAATGGCAGAGAGTTAAATCTTCCAGCAGCATGATACACCCTTTAATCTATGGTATTGATGCCTCCTTACCAAGATTTTTGAATAAATGGAGATTACAATTAGCATGTGGAGAAAAATATTTGAGCACGTGCAATTTGGGCAACTGCATTTTTCCATACTTCCTTCTCTGGCTTACTTAAATTGGAAAAAAAAGAAGAAGAATTAAAAGCACAATGTTGAATTCCATGTAACCCTCAACGATACAACCATTTATATACCAAAGAAAAAGGCAGAGTAAATATATTTCACCTTATTTCAAGGAATGTGTAGAAAGGTCCAAAATTTGGAATATATTTTAAAATGCTTAATGTTTCAAGAGAGATAAATTCTGATTCATTTTGTTTGTGTACCAGGACAAACACAGCTAAGAAAACAAACACGGTTGATGAAGGAAGATATATGTGTCATATATATATGCCATATATATGACACATATATATGACATATGACATATATATATGTATATGTATACATATATATGTATATATATATATATATGTACAGGGTACGAAGTGACAGCATTTGTGATTTCTTGAAATTTGCTCTAACAACTGCATTGTTATTCTTTGTAATTTAGATATATTTTATCTTTCTCCAAACACATTTTTGTTAATATGTTTTTAAAATGCTACTAATGGATTAAAAGGATATAATAATTATTTTTGTTGTATATATGAGGATATTTCTTCTCTGGAAGGTACTTTAGATAGCTTTTTATTACCAATGAATTAATATCCAAATGTAAAAGACAAGTTTAGATAAAACTTTAATAGTCTGGCTTATAAATCTCATTGCAGAATGATTTCATAAACTGTGTTCAAGGTAATGTAATCTGGGAAGCCACTAAAGGTAGCAAAATGTTCAGAGGGTAGTGATTGGTTACACGGCTGAGATAAGTATGAGCGTCTGTGGTTAGTAAGGACAGGAACATGGTCAGGTAACCGAGTGTATGAGGACAAATCGATGAACAAGGTCCTTTATTTACAGATCAAATGAATAATAAAAGCCAGAAATCAGAAACACTGTTACTAAAAATCTCTTTGGTAGATTTTAATAGGTACATGAAACAGAGGCACTGCAGACCCAAACAGGTTTAATATTTATTATAGAATTTTTTTTTAAAAAAAGAGGAGCTTCCTTGTTGGACTATAGCTTAGGTAAAAATGTCAGTATCATAAAAGACAGTAATTTTAGAAAGCTGATCAATATTGGGTTGCTTCTCAAGGTAAGGCACTTAGAACATTGGTTTTAGAGGTATCGAGAGATATATTCTTAAAATAGCATGTTTATCATATGTAGACACTAAGGATGTTGGTGTTTTAGAGGAAAGTCATGAAGGACAAATCCCAAAATCCAGGAACCATGGAGGGGTGAAACAGAGAGAGGCCAGAAATAAAAAAAATTAAAATACCACCTGACAGAAAGAAGAAGTTGGGGTATTTCATAGCTCACCTGATTGAAGATGATTCCACAAAGCACCAGATTGATTTACAAAGTGGTGGTACAAGGTGGCATTCCCACCAGCAATATAGGAGGATTCCCCTTTCTCCACATCCTCTCCAGAATGTATAGTTACTTGAGTTTGTGATCTTATTCATTCTGATGGATGTAAGGTGAAATTTCAGGGTCCTTATGATTTGCATTTCCTTCATGACTAAAGACATTGAGCATTTCTTTAAGTATTTCTCTGCCATTCTATATTCTTTTACAGAGAATTCTGAGTTTAGCTCTATATCCTGTTTTTTAATTGGATTACTTGATTTGCTGCTTTTTAACTTCTTGAGTTTTTATATATATATATATATATATATTCTGCATACTTGCCCTCTGTCAGATGTAAGGTTGGTGAAGACCCTTTCCCAGTCTGTAGTTCATCATTTTGTTCTGACAGCAATGTCCTTTGCTTTACAGAAGTTTTTCAGTTTCATGAGGTCCCATTTATTGATTGTTGCTTAGAGACTGTGCTGTTGGTGTTTTGTTCAAGAAGTAGTCACCTGTGCCAATGAGTTCTAGGCTCTTCCTCAATTTTTTTCTAACTGATTTAGTGTGTCTAGTTTTATGTTGAGGGCTTTGATCCACTTGGACTTTAATTTTGTGCATGGTGATAAATATAGATCTATTTGCATTTTTCAACATGTAGACATCTAGTTAGAGCAGCACCATTTATTGAAAATGGTGATTTTTCCATTGTATAGCGAGCTTTGAGTTTTGGCTTCTTGGTCAAAAATCAAGTATCCATAGGTGTGTGAGTTTATTTCTGGGTCTTCTATTTGATTCCATTAATCCACCATTCTGTCTCAATGCCATTACCATGCAGTTTTTGTTATATTGCTCTGTATTACAGCTTGAGATCAGGGATGGAAATACCTCCAGATGATCTGTTGTTGCTTAGGATCATTTTGGCAATTCTGTTTTTCTGGTTCATTTTGTTTTTTCATATGAAGTTGAGAATTTTTCTTTCAAGTTCTTTAAAGAATTGTGTTGATATTTTGAAGGGAATACCATTGAAACTGTAGATTGCTTTTGGCAGGATGCCCATTTTCACTATGTAAATTCCACTGATCCATGAGCACAGGAAATCTTTAGATCTTTTGATATCTTCTTCAATTTCTTTCTTCAGAGACCTGAAGTTTTTTTCTTTTTCTTTTTTTTTTTTTTCCAAACAGGTCTTTCACTAGCTTGGTTAGAATCACACCAAAGTACTTTATGTTATCAGTAGTTACTGTGAAGAACCTTTTGTCTTAGGTATAGAGGAGGGCATTTGTTTTTGTTGTTGTTTTGTTTTGTTGTTTGTTGTTTGTTTTTTTAGTTAATTTTTTATCCAGCCACATTGCTGAAGGTTTTTATCAGCTGAAAATGTTCTCTGGTTGAATTTTAGGGGTCACCTATGAATATTATCATATCATCTGCAAATAATGATACTTTAACTTCTTCCTTTCTAATTTGTATACTGTTGATCTTCTTCAGTGTTCTTACTGCTCTAGCTAGGTCTTCAAGTACTATGTTGAAGAGATAAGGAGAGAGTGGGCAGCTTAGCCTTGTCCCTGATTTCAGTGGGATTGATTTAAGTTTCTCTCCGTTTAGTTTTATATTGGCTACAGTCTTGTTGTGTATTGCCTTTACTATGTTTATAGGCATATATTCAAAATATTTCTCAAGTTCACAACAAGGACATTTGCTCAACCATGTTCGTATCAGCTTTATTCATAATAGCCAGAACCTGGAAACAACCCAGATGTCTCCCACCAGAGGTATAAATTGTGGTACATTTACACAGGGAACACTACACAGCAATTAAAATTAAGGAAATCATGAAAATTTCAGGCAAATGATGGGATTTGGAAAAGATCATCCCGAGTGAGGTATCTCAGAAGCAGAAAGACACACATGGTATACACTCACTTATAAGTGGATAGTAGACATATAATATACGATAAATATACTAAAACCTGCACACCTAAAGGTTATCAAGAAGGAATGCCATATGTAAGATGATCAATCCTCACTCAGAAATACAAATGAGATGGACATTGGAAGATGGAGAAAACAGGAAACATGACAGGAAACTACCACAGAGGACCTCTGAAAGACTCTACCCAGCACTGTATCAAAACAATTGATGAGATTCATAACAAAACTTTGGGCAGAGAGCAGGTTATATTATGAAATAAGGGGAAGATAGTAAGACCTGGAGAGGACAGGAGCTCTACATGGAGAGCAACAGAACCAAAATGTTCTCCTTCCAAGGACCCTTCAAGGATATAACCTAGAACCCCTGCTCAGATGTAGCCCTTGGCAGCTCAGTATCCAAGTGTGTTCCCTAGCAAGTGGAAATAGCAGGGACTGTCTCTGACATGAACTCATTGCTGGGCTCTTTGACCAACTCGCCTTGCCTACCCCCCCGAGGGAGGAGCAACTTTGACAGCCCACAGAGGAGCACAATGCAGTCAGTCATTTGGAGACCTTATATGCTAGGGTCAGTTGGAAGGGGAGGAGGACCTCCCCTATCAGTGGACTTGAAGAGGGGCATTGGAGGAGATGAGGGAGGAAGGATAGGAGTGAGAGGAAATGAGGGAGGGGGCTACAGCTGGGATACAAAGTAAATAAACTGTAATTGATATAAAAAATAAAAATAATAAAAATGATTCCACAAATGATATGATGACTCTCCTCAAATTTTGTTATACATTTTATACAGATCCACATGAAGAAGTTTGAAAATCTATAAAAATGAAAGTGATAAATAATTGAGTAGTGGTGAATGATATTTATACTGATTTAATCCCCATACAGCATGTAAATATATTAAAACTCTTGCAAATAAATGTCATGTGTCAGGTAAAACTGTTGTTTCCTCTCATAACCCAAATATGTTTCTTTTATATGTAAATAGGGAGAGAGAAAGACAGACAAATTCTACAACCAAACAATTGACTATGCATTTATTGCATGATAGAAATATTACAAACATACTAGGATTTACCCCTTATTCAGTAATCATTAATCTCACTAATTATCATATTCTGTATAAGACAAAGTTAAATGCCTGATGATCAAAACAAGCTGGAATATAAGCCAAAGATGAACAACGTTAGGAAAAACTGTAGATTAATAATTGAAGGAGATTTGATATTTGCTCTAAGTAGCAGAAAACAATGGAATGTCTTCATTTGCAAAGCAATTCTATATGGTTTGTGTTTTGACAGAATGGTTATGAATGCCGGTTGAGAAGAGGCTGGGGCTTTGAAACCTGAAGAGTCATAAATAAAGATAATAAGAGATTTTTGCCGGTCCCATCCTAACAGCAATGAGTTATGTAAGAAGGGACCAATACTTCAGCTGTCCAAAGCAAAATACGTAAATAAATAAATAAATAGATAGATAGATAGATAAATAAATAAATAATGGAATGTGCAGACACAGTGTATGTAAATTGCAAGAGAGAGAGAGAGAGAGAGAGAGAGAGAGAGAGAGAGAGAGAGAGAGATTGTAGCCAAGCATGGTGGTAAGAACTTTACTTGAGAAATATATGTGTGTGTATGTATATATTTTAACCAGAGAAGGTGACAAGTTGAATCAAAAGCAGACCTGAGTATAGCCCTAACTGGGAGTCCCATTAATGACTAAACTGGGTGAGTTTGAATAACGTCTGATAGACAGTTGGATACATTAATCTTCCTAGATTAGTAGGAAGATTTCTGATTAAAGATAGGAATTTGAAAAAAATATTCATAAAGATATGTAGCAAGGGCATACGGATGAGTAATATCATCAAATAAGTAGCTATTGACAATAAAGGAGAAATCAAGGGATAGATACCTAGTGAATAAAATGAAATTATTAAAAGAAAATTATCCAAAGAGACTTGGGAAAATCCAGGAAATCATCAAGACTATTAAAGTTATATATTAAATCTGCTTATGAAATTGAAAGGGTGATATACTGAGAGAAACTAATGGTGATGGAGGTGGGAATAATAGTAGAGAGAATAAAGATATAGTGTATACACGCATGAAATATTCAAAGAATAACATTTTAAATAAGGTAGGTGTCCTTATAACCAAGTGAGGAAAATGTGTTTTTGAACATTTAAAGACACATTATTCAAAATACAATTGCTAGTATTTAAATAGAGTTGGTAAAGTAACTTAAATATTTTGAGGAATTACCAGAGTCAAATCTGAATATATATATATATATATATATATATATATATATATATATATATATTTGACTTTCTGAATTTTTAAATTTCTTATAATTAATTCACTTCATATCCTGATTGCAGCCCCTGCCTCATCTCCTCCCAGGCCCACACTCCCTCACTTTTTCCCCCTCCACTAGTCCACTAGAAAGGGAGAGTACTCCTCCCCTACTGTCTGACTTTAGTCTATCAAATCTCATCAAGACTGCCTGGATCTTCTTTTTCTGTGGGCTGGCAAGGTCGATGTATTATAGAACAGGAGCAGTAAAACGGCATGATACTGGCATAGAAACAGACTGGTGGATCAATGGAAAGGAATCAAAGACCCAGAAATATTCCACACACTTAGGGACACCTGATTTTTGACTAGGAAACCAAAACCATACAATGGAAAAGAAGATAGCATCTTTTAAAAAATAGTGCTGGTCTAAGTGGATATTTACATATAGAAAAGTGCAAATAGATCCATATATATATATATATATATATATATATATATATATCACCTTGCACAAAATTAAAGACCAAGTGATTCAGACATCAACATAAAACCAGACACACTAAATATGTTAGAAGAAAAAGTAGGGAAGAACCTTGATCTCATTAACACAGGAGACAACTTCCTGAACCAAACAACAACAGCAACAGCACAGGCTTTAAGATAAATAATCAATAACTAGGATTTCATGAAACAGAAAAGCTTCTGTAAAGCAGAAGAAAATGTTTTAAAGAAGAGATAGTTACCAACTGTACATAGTTGTTAAAATTAAATGACAATTATTCTATCCACATTTATGCAAAAAAATTAAAACATAACCATGTTCTTAGGCAACTAAGGATCCTTTGCTTAACAAAAGAAAAGATATAGCTTTTGAGCAAAACCATTCCATATCTGGCCTTAATTTGCCAAGTTTTATACTAGAAGAATTTTAAGAGTCATTTATGTACCTAAAAGGATATTAGATAATGGTCAGACAGCCATTCAGACCTGAGAAGAATCAAAAATCACTAATGAAAGACCCACAATTGATTTTCTTTCCTTCTTTTTTGAAGTAAGAAGGGACTGTGGGCTACAGTTTTCTTGTATGTCTTCTAGAGTGCCCGGGACTGAGCCGTAAAAGATAGGAAGTTTCTGTAGAATCTCATCCAAAAGGGACATCATGAAGTCAGATTAAATTATTTCAGATTAATATATATGGAAAACAAAATAACTTAAAACTAAATACGTAGAAGTTACCATGACATCTTGCATCTGAAATTATTTCTGTAAAATGTATTGTAAAACAATTGGCATTCAATTAAAAATCCAGATTCAACACAGGACAAAGTAAAAAATGACTAAAAATAGACAATTTTAGACAATGAAACATTAAAAGAAGTTCTGAAATAAATAAGGCAGTGGTCAAATTCATACTTAATGTTTAATATTTTAGAAACTGAAATTTATTTTAGGAATTTATAAATGCCCATGGCTGATATATTATTTTAAAATCCAATGCACAGGTGCAATAATCTGTCATCAAAACCTAAAGAGGCAATAATGGATGTAATAAGTAAGAATGATGAGCAGAGGGAAGAGAGTGATAGCCCATGTGCGCACAAGAGGAAGAACACGTAGGAAAAAGATATATTCAAACCAGAGAAGTAAATGAATGAGATCACAAAAATTAGATACTCATGTTGAAATAAGCAAAATAAATTTTAAAAGATTTGAGGAGACTTAAGACAATTCATAAATTTTACTTGTGAGATGAAGAATGCAACTAATAAATAAGAAAATATAGAAATAAGGATGAAATTAAATATGGAATTGATAAACAAAACATTGATTTATGAAATATCTATTTCAAAAACTAGTAATCTTAAAGTCATTACAAAAGCAATAACTAAATTAAAATCACTAAGTAAATTTTGTGATCATGAAGCTTTACCAGTGAAATATAATTTCATAGAAAAAATCACAGCTGATCTAACAAAGTCTTTCATGCATTCTTAAAAAAGAAATCTCTAATTATGCAAAACTATCATAATCTTGACAGAAAAGAAGTGACAATACATGCTGGAGAGGATGTGGAAAAAAAGGGAACCCTTCTCCATTGCTGATGAGAATATAAACTTGTAAAACCACTTTTGAAATCTATCTGGTGCTTTCTCAGAAAATTAGGAATAGTGCTACCTCAAGACCTAGCTATACCACTCCTAGGCATATATTCAAAATATGCTCAAGTATACAACAAGGATATTTGGTCAACTGTGCTCCTAGCAGCTTTATTCACAATAGCCAGAATCTGGAAACAATCCAGATGTCCTTCAATGAAGGAATAGACACAGAAATTGTGGTACATTTACACAATGGAATAGTACTCAGCAATTAAAAACAAGGAATCATGAAATTTGTAGGCAAATGGTGAGAAGTAGAAAAGATTATCCTGGGTGAGGTATTCCAGGAACAGAAATAGCATACTCACTTATAGATGGAATATTATATATCTATTTTTAAATTTTTATAATATAGGATTCTATATATAATATAGGATAACATACTAAAATCAGTACACTTAAAGAAGCTGAGCAAGAAGCAGGACCTGGGTAAGATGATCAATCCTCATTCAGAAAGGCAAATGGGATGGACATCGTAAGAGAGAGAGAACAGGGAACAGGAGAGGAACCTACCACAGAGTGCCTCTGAAAGACCATTAAGGGTATATAAGCAGATGCTGAGACTCACAGCCAAACTTTGGGCAGAGTGCAGGGAATCTTATGAAAGAAAGGGGAGATATAAAGACCTGGAGGGAACAGGAACTCCAAAAGGAGAACAATAGTACCAAAAAAATCTGTGCTCAAGGGTCTTTTCTGAAAATGATACTCCAACCAAGAACCATGTATAGAGATAACCCATAAACCCTGCCCAGATGTAGCCCATGGCAGTTCAGTGTCCAAGTGGGTACCCTAGCAAGGGGAACAAAGACCATCTCTGACATGAACCCAGTGGCTGGCTCTTTGATCACCTCTCCCTGAGTGGGGAACAGCCTTACCAGGCCATAAAGAAAGACAATGTAGCCAGTCCTGATGAGACCTGATAAGTTAGCTTCAGATGGCAAGGTAGGAGGGCCTCTCCTATCAGTGGATTGGGGGAGGGGCAAGAGAGGAAAGAAGGAAGGGTGGATTTGCTAGGGGATGAGGGAGAGGCTATAGCTTGGATACAAAGTGAGCAAATAGTAATTAATTAAAGAATGAATTTTTAAAAACTTAGAGGTTATGCAAAACTATCATAACCTTGACAGAAAAGGTGTGATATATATATATAATTATAATATATAATAATATGTATAATTAAAAATTGTAAACACATATTATGAAGCAAATTTAGGAACATTTGGAAGTGTTATTGATGGTCACACTTGAATGCTAATTAGGGTTATTTGCCAGGTATGCAGAATGAGAAAAATCTATGCTATTTTGTTACAAAGTTTTAAAAAATAACTATAATATGTTAATCCCTACCCATTAAATTTTCTTAGTAATTTATAGAATGGGGAAATATTTGAAAAGGCAAAATGTTATACAAAAAAGAGTGTGTATGTAAAACCTACCTGGGAAAAGGAAGTTAACGTTAAACAAGCAACAAGACAGGAGTATGCCAAGGAGGATCTCTGGGTGTGTGTGTGGGGGGGGGGGGTCAACGTAGCAATGTATCAGAGCAGATATTAAGACTCGCGATCAAGCCTTTGGCAGAGGACAAGAAGTGATGATAGAAATGGAGGACGTTGGTGAACTTGGAGAGAACAAGAGCTCCACAATGACTAAACTGAACAGAGCACAGGGGTCTTGTTTGAGACGATTTCTACAACCAAGGACCACGTGTGGATGTGTCCTGGAACCCCTGTTCAGATGGGACCCAGGATAGCTTGGTGTAGGACCAAAGCCCCTAGTTAGGGAAACAAGGACTGTTTCAGTCTTGAACTTGATGACTGACTCTTTGACCCTCCCCCATACATGCCGGGGAGTGACAGACTGGCTGGATCCCAGTGGAGGACATTGCAGCCAGCCCTGAGGAGACAGGATGAGCTGGGGTTGGATGGAAGGGGAGGAGGTCCTCCCCCGTTGTGGACTTGGAGCGGGCGAGGAGGAGATGAGGGAGGGGGCTACGCTTGGTATGCAAAGTACCTAACCTGTGATTGATAACAAAAAATAAATTAAAAAAAAAAGCAGTGTAGCTAGGGATGTGGAAGGAAAATGGAGAAGGAATGAGATTCAAAGTAATGAAGTGTGTTGAAAAGAGAAAAGTGCACCATCTGCAGGCATGGAAGTTCTATATGTAAGGCTGTAAGTTCCATTAATACATGCCATCAAAAATAAAACCTGTACTGGCAAGACAGTTCTACAGATAAAGAAAGGTTCATTCCTTGCGATCCCATTGACCTAAATTGGATCCCTGGAACACACACAAAGCAGAGAAAACTTACTCCTCATAGCTGTCCACTGACTTCCACACATGTGCCAGCCCCTGAGTGTCCCTCCCCCATTATAAAAACACATATGTGTGGTAATTGACTAACTAACCAGATAATTTTATAAACAGTATATGTGACCAGAAATAAGTTAGGGTTGATTGATGCAATCAGTTCTACTTTATTATCAGCACTCTTAGGGAGGACAATTACAAAGAAGGAACAATGAAAATCAAAAGCTTTGGGGAATCAAAGTGTTCAACTGCACCAGAAGCTATAATTTTTATCAGGATAAATATAAAATAATAAAAACATTGTAGGTGCTTATTAATGAAAGACGAGAATATGGAAATAAACTGTCCAAATATATGAACATTTTTGAACCATGGAAATAAACATTGAATGGAAGATCTATTCTAATTATTAAGAACTCAACAAAGGATATTATACAGTTAATGGAAATAAATGAATGACTTGCTCCTTTTCTATGGAGTCAGGCACACTGTAGACACTTGTCTGAATGAACTGTGTCCTGCAGATGGAAGAGCTAGATTCTGCACTCCCTAGGACAGGGATTGAGGCTGAATTTTGAGACAAGGGCTGTTATCACATTGTTAAGCTAACACTTAGTCATTGAAAATCTCAAGTTTGCTATTGAGGAATTTCTACAGAACGTCAGGAGCTCCCAAAAATGTAAAAGAAAAGAAAAACGTCATTGATGAGGTATGAGGACTACACTATCTGTGTGTATAAGGAAAAATGTGTAGCGTTTAGTTTATGATTAGGCTTGCTTAGTGAAATGGCAGTTGTAGGTTCCCCTCCATGATCCATGATGTCACTAGCCCGGCATTATGTGATTGCTTTCCAAGGACAGGTATGATTTCTTTATTGCTGACTGGGTCTTAAAGCCAGCTAAATAGTCTTCTCCAGGGAAGAACATACCAATTGGTTATCCAACACCACAAGATCAACCCTGAAAACATATGTACTGGTAACATTATCAAGACTGAAAGACTGACCAGGACATTTATATCCCCCCCTCTCTGTGTGTATTTTACTATAATTAATGAGTAATTAGGGCATGGATTTGAAAAAAAACAAGGAGGACTGTCTGGAACACCTTGGAGTAAGAAAGGGGAAGGGAGAAATGATGACATGGCTACTTTATGATCTCGAAATAAAAGAAAATTTGAAGGCCAGTCTTTATGTACAGAATGCTGATTGTAAATGTCCAGGACATAAAATGAGTTCATTCAAACACCTAAGTTGATGGTAGATTAAATTAGTGACTAAAAGCTAGAGAATGACACATGGAAACCGCAAGGCTCCCCACCAAAGAGGCATATTGTTTCCATTGACTCCTGGACTCATGAGAGTGACTGACCTCCTAGGAGACACCATTTCATTGCGGTTATGCACTGCTCAGCTACCATTTTACATGTTAGGAAACACAAAGTCTTATCTGGTATAATATGAAGCCCAGAACCCAATGACATTTCTAAAATAAAATTTGAACGTAACAATTCTATCTTCTAGTTTTAAATTCCTCTTTTGTGTGTATTCATGCAGTATAATAACAAGAATTAGACACAGAGTTTACTTGGGAAAATTTGAAATATCTTCTTTCAAATCAGGTAAGGGAAGGGACTTTAGATAAAAATGTAATCACTGTTGTCTCAACACCATAAGTGCCATGATTCCTTATTTCTTGGAATTAATTCAGATCCCTAGTTTATACCTATTAATGTTTCCCCTTAAAGTATGAAATACAAATATTTATCTAAATTTTCTTTGGTGGATGCTTAATACCTAGTGATTATTGCATTTAAGCTGTTAAATATCAAGTCATTCGGAAGCATAATGAGGGAACAAAATGGTGTTTTGCTTTTTGGTTA
Organism: Pachyuromys duprasi; assembly: GCA_028658305.1. NCBI lineage: Eukaryota > Metazoa > Chordata > Mammalia > Rodentia > Muridae > Pachyuromys > Pachyuromys duprasi. The sequence continues at coordinate 36,413,947 of CM053753.1, read as the reverse complement.
GGAAGGGTTCAAGGGCACATTGTTCATATTCTGTTCAAAATGTAAACATTTCCACCTGCTTCATCTCAGCTTTTCAAATAAAAGAATGTGTTATCACATCATAGTTAGTAAGGTCAAGTGGTGTGTGACTATACGAAGTGCTTTATTCTCAGCTTCAAAAGCTGGACCAGTGAAAGGCCCAGCTTGACAGTTTCGTTCATATTCAATTTACCTAAATTATCCTCATTCCACCTTAAAAGCCTCCACAGCCTCTGAACTGTTCGATCCCATCATCTGCCAATTAGTCTGTAGAATATATATCACTCTAGTCATGCATTTTCTCCTGAAATGGTTGTTGGTAATCCCTCTTAAATATAAGTAAATTATTTATAACAAAATAAACTGAAAACAACTCTATCCTGTATTAAGAAAAAACTTATGATGTTGGAGAATTTTAACTTTGGTACTTTGAAAGGCACTCAACTTTTGAGCAATGATAAAACAAAAACTTATATCAACAGTTATCTGTGATTCATAGGAAGTAAATGTTTAATGTGTAAACATAAAGTTTATTTTAAGTCTTCTAAAATTATATTATGAAGTAAAAATTGTGCATATGATTAACCATAAGATAAATAGTGCATGGAGTATTTGAAAATTATGCATCATATAAAAACTAAACAGTTGGAATTGATCCAGAACATAATTTTCTTCTTGTTGATATCTGACATCTGGACAAAGCAGAAGTGTACATCATTGTGAAGACACAAGCTTCAATATGATAAGGAAATACATTAGAAAGAGAAAGTGAAAATGAGATTTGCACAGTGTTTAGTCTAGTTATCCGCAAATAGAACTACAGTGTTTTTTACATCTATGCTGCTCTTTTTTCTTACCCTTTAAACAGTATAACACTCTAACAATGTAAAAAGAGAATTCATGATGAAAACAGGTAGTTTATTTTCTAAGAATAACTATATTTTAATTAGTAAATATCTGATGAAAATTAAAGTTTCTAAAAATAATTGCTCAAGATAGAAAATTGATAGTATAAATGACAATGACAGACTTGTGCAGATTCAAGGCTGGCTGAGCTAGAAAATGACATGGCTATTTAATCTATTTACCTGATCTTTGTTCAGCTTTGGTAAATGGAATTTATCAAGGAAGTTGTCCATTTCATTTACATTTTCAATTTTTTTTTTGTATATAGGTTTTTGAAGTAGGACCTAATGATTCTTTGGATTTCCTCAGTGTCTGTTGTTATGTCCCCCTTTTCATTTCTGATTTTGTTGATTTAGACACTCTCCCTCTGCCTTTTAGTTAGTTTGGCTAACAGATTGTCTATCTTGTTGATTTCCTCAAAGAATCAGCTCTTGGTTTTATTGATTCTTTGAATTGTTCTCTTTGTTTCTAAGGTGTTGATTTAAGCCCTGAACTTGATTATTTCCAGCCATCTATTCCTCTTGGGTGTCTATTTTTTTCCTAGTGCTTTCAGGTATGCCATTAACTTGGTTGTATGAGATGCTTCAAATTTCTTTATGAAGGCACTTAGTGCTATGAACTTTCCTCTTAGCACTGCTTTCATTATGTCCTTTAAGTAAGGGTAAGATGTACCTTCATTTTCATCAAGTTCTAGGAAGTCTTTAATTTCTTTTTTTAACTTTTTAAAATGTAATTTATTCATTTTTATATTAACCAAGGTTAGGTACTTTGCATCCCAGGCGTAGCCCCGTCCCTCATTCCCTCTCACTCTCCCCATCCCTCCCTCATCTCCTCCCTGCCCCCTCCAAGTCCACCAACTAGGGAGGACCTCCTCCCCTTCCATCGTACCCCAGATAATCTTGTCTCCTCAGGGCTGGCTGCAATGTCCTCCCCTGAGATCTAGCCAGGCTGTTACTCCCTGGCTTGTATGGGGGAGGATCCAAGAGCCAGCCATTGAGTTCATGACAGAAACAGTCCTTGTTCCCCTTACTAGGGTCTTCAGTTGGACACTGAGCTACCATGGGCCACATCTGAGCAGGGGTTCTAGGCCATATCCATACATGGTCCTTGGTTGGAGAAACTGTCTTACTATAAGACCCCTGTGCCTTGCTCAGTTTGGTCTTTGTGGAGCTCTTGTTCTCCCCAAGTCTTACTAACTTACCCTATTTTTATTATTATTCCCCACCCTCTGCCAAAGGCTTGGTTGTGAGTCTTAATATCTGCTTTGATACATTGCTATATTGATTCTTTCAGAGGCCCTCTTTGGTATGCTCCTGTCCTGTTGCTTGTTTTCTCCTCCATTCAATGTCCATCCCATTTGTTCCTCTAAATGAGCATTGATCATACCAACCTGGGTCCTCCTTCTTGTGTATCTTCCCTAGGTGTATAGATTTCGGCATGACCCTCCTATCCTATAGGTCTATATAAGTGAGTATATACCATATGTTTCTTTCTGCTTTTGGGA
>CM053753.1:36388568-36411019 GCA_028658305.1 Pachyuromys duprasi | reverse complement strand
AGAGACAGCAACAGGCTCAAGCATATGGAAAAAGAAAGTGGATATTTCCCACTTATCGGCATCAAGTAGAATCTGTTCTAGAAATGAGAAGCACTGAGAAAGTACTGAGAAATTTAACTTTTGTTTCTTTTTCCTTTTTTAAATCTTTAGTGAAAAATAATATGTGGGTCATTTATTAAGGGGGAATCCAGACAAGAGCTTTTATTTTACTGAGGCATAACTAAGGTATGCAAAATGAAATACAGTATGATTCTTAAATTTTACTAATTTAGCACAGCAGGGACTCATGGCAGCGAGTGCATGAGAGGTCAACAGAGCATTCATCCATTGGGAAGTCCCCAGTCCTCAGCATAGTCAGGGAAGACAAAAATATCCTCTCTGTCATCTGGTTTCTAAGTGAATGGCTCTAATAGACACAAAGAAAAAAATTCAGGTTGATCTCAACTACTGAAAATTCCTAGCCAATACACACACCAGGAAATATTGAAAATGAGATCAGCTGTCTGTTTGATTTTCAGATGAGACATAAAAAAGTAATTATGTTTGTGATATCATTCACCCGATTTGCTCAAAAGATGTCTATTTGTACAAAATTGTCATGCTTTAAAAAGATAAAGGAAACAGAAGTCCATAGATGTGACAAGATAGCCGCCAGAGAAAGGACATTTCTATACTGGGTGGAGAAAGCAGACTTGGATGGGATATTATAGGGCAATATACTGAAAAAAAAAAACTATTGTTTAACATGGCAAATTCTTTAAGTTAAACATGATGAGACGATAACTATGATTTTTTTTTCCTCAGAAAGGAAAATTCAAGCTAGCATTGTGTTGAAATTGTTTGTCATATCTGCTACTTGGAGCCACTCAGACATGCCATATAATGCCCAGAGAAAACATAATAGTACTATTCTGTTAAATGAGCATAATGTTAAGCCTATACTCTGTGGCTTATCTCCTTACCATGGGTTAGTTCACCTCTCAAGCCTCAACACAGCATCTTCTTTCTTCATCGGATGACAGCTGACACAGAGGTTCACAAGTGTTCAAAGTGCAGAGACTAAGAATCTAAGAAATTCTCAGGCCTAAATGTGTCATCTAGAGTACATACTCTTTTCTCAGTGCTCAGGGGTCACTGAGGAACACAGGGCAGACATATTTAAGTAATGAGGGATGGTGGTTGGATAAGAAGCTGCAGCATTCTCCAAGTACGTTTGTGAGAGGTGTACTTACAAGCTTTCAATAGTTGTGAATGTATGCACAAGATTTATGCAAGTGTAAACCACACAGAATCCTAGCATGGAGGGGAGTGGAGTATGAAGTCCCATCTGTGGCGGTGAAGCCTGTGTCTACTAATGACAGCTAGAGAAGGAAAGTAATTTTTCTTTAAGAATATGGCCTCTGAGAGTTCCATCATGCTCCAGGTGAAGGACACACATCCAGGAATTGATCAACAACACAAATTGGATTTGATGCCTTTGTTTGTTTTTTATCTATATACCTATCTATCCATTAAATGTAGACACAATATTAGGTGGATAGAAAAGGAGATGGTTCTGAGAGGAGTTGGCAGATTTGAATACAGCCAAAATACATTTCATAACATTCTCAGTGAACTATTTACAAAAAGAACACCTGCTTATATAAACAAACAGTAATATAAAAATATTAAAACAAATTCAAGTGTATTTATGATATCATTTAAATCCAGAGGAAATATGTTTCCATGAAGAAATATATTGCCTAAAGTAAAATAAAAATTATCCCTGTATATTTATAAATATAAACTGGCATAAACAAACATAAATACAGCCATGCTTATCCTATATACAATCATATTTTTAAGATCAAGAGGAGTATTTTAGAAGCATGAATTTATAGTCCCTGGGGTGTTTCCTTTGAAGGGCTTTCACATGTTTTTTATAGCACTGGGTATGTTTAATGTCATGTAGTACATATGTCCTACTCTAAGCAACTGTTTTCTAGATCAGTTTTAGCTTTTTGGCAAGAGGTAAAAATGAGCATTTGATTGTTTACACACATTTGTGTGTGTCTGAGACATTTATATAATATACTCAAAGCGTTTTTACTAATACTATGTTACTAATGTTAGTAGACCTTACCATCATATTTTTTCTGTAGAAAATATCATTTCTGGATAATTACAACAATTAGTATCATTTTCAGATTATCCATACTTCTCTTGAAGAGTTGTTCATACTTTCTCTGCTATCAAGCCTATCGCTTATTATATACACAGCCATGGATGTTTCAAACTGTGCCAACTAAAAGAAAAAATGGTATTCCCCTTCTTGATAAAAAAAAATCTACTGTCAAAGGGCACAGAGTAAATTATTTTTCAAAGAACTATTTCTGTGCAAATTAGCTCCTACAGAGACACATTTTAGCTATGCTCATATTGAAAACAAGACATTAATATAAAATATAACTTTCAATGTTTAAAGAATACAGGAGAAAGAAAACATGCAGAAGCCATATGTTTATTCCTGATGAAAAAATCCAAAATTTGAGTTTCTTTTATTTGAATTATTTTATTTATTACAGTTTATTCACTTTGTATCCCAGCTATAGCCTCTTTCCTTCATTTCCCTGCCAACCCTGCCCTTCCCTCCTCTTCTCCACCCATATCCCTTCCCCAGTCTACTGATAAGGGAGGTTCTACTCCCCTTCCACCTGACTGTAGTCTATCAGGTTTCATTAGGACTGGCTACATTGTTTTCCTCTGTGGCCTGCTAAGGCTGCTCCCCCCTCAGGAGGAGGTGATCAAAGAGCAGGCCAATCAGTTCATGTCAGAGACAGTCCCTGTTTCCATTACTATGGAACCCACTTGGTCACTGAACAGTCATAGGCTAAGTCTGTGCAGGGGTTCCAGGTTGTCTCCATCAATGGTCCTTGGCTGGAGTATCAGCCTTGAAAAGACCCCTGTGCCCAGATTTTTGGTTTTCTTGCTCTCCCTGTGGAGCTCCTGTCCTATCCAGGTCTTACTATTTCCCACTTCTTTCATAATATTCCCTGTACTCTGCCCAAATGTTCACCATAAGTCTCATAAGCTTTGATACCTGCAGTGTAGAGCCTTTCAGAGGACCTCTATGGAAGGCTCTTGTCCTGTTCCCTGTTTTTTCCCTTCTCATGTCCATTCTCTTTGCCTTTCTGAATGGGGATTGAGCATTTTAGCAAGACTCCTCCTTCTTAACTAGTTTCTTTAGGTGTACAGATTTTAGTAGGTTTATCCTATAATATATGTCTAATATCCACTTATGAGTGAGTATATACCCAGTGTGTCTTTCTGCTTCTGGGATACCTCACTCAGGATAATGCTTTCTAGTTCCCGCCCTTTGCCTGGAAATTTCATGATTTCCTCATTTTTAATTGCTGAGTAGTGTTCCATTGTGTAAATGTACCACAATTGCTGTATCCATTCCTCAGTTGAGAGACATCTGGGTTGTTTCTAGTTTCTGCTTTTTACAAATAAAGCTGCTATGAACATGGTTGAGCAAATGTCCTTGTTGTGTACTTGAGCATATTTTGGATATATGCCTAGGAGTGGTATAGCTGAAACTTGAGGAAGCACTAATCCTAATTGTCTGAGACAGTGCTAGATCTCAAGTTGTACTATAGAGCAACAGTAAAAAAAAAAAAAAAACTGCATTGTACTGGCAGAGTTTAACATGCTGGTGGATCAGTAGAATCGAATAGAAGACACAGAAATAAACCCACACACTTATGACATCTGCTTTTTGACCAAAAAAAAAAAATGACAAAACCATGCAATGGAAAAAAGACAGCATCTTCAAAAAATTGTGCTCGTCTAACTGAATATCTATCTATCTATCTATCTATCTATCTATCTATCTATCTATCTATCTATCTATCTATCTATAAATGCAAATAGCTCCATACTACTTAGATTGAATGCTACTTAGTACATAGATTGAATAGTACTTAAAAGTGAGACTAGGAGATTGGCTTTTTAGGAATTCCCATTTACTTATGGAGACATCCATTATACTATATTAGGTGCATCGTAATCCAGGATAGAATAAGTTCACAAGCCCACTTCCAAAATAAGTCAGAGTCGTGAGCATTGAGGTTCAGTATACTTTTTTAGGGCCACAATTGAAGTCAGAGCAACCAGTGTGTTGTACATTTTCCATTCTTGGTTCAAGTAATATATAATTTAGAACTGGTGATGAGAGGCAGGAAGTAACCGAGGAAACAAATAATTCCAGTTGGATTCTAGAGTACTTTTCTGTGAGGTACGTGTGTTAACTGCTTTTCCTATTACTGTGATAAAATATCTGATAGCAGCATCATAAGGAACATCTCATGGTAAGTAAGAGGTGACAGAGAGAAGAAACAGCTGATCATATGTGTCTGTAACCAGAAGACTAAAGAGTTGAATGCGTGTGCTCAGTTAGCTTTCTCTTTTATAGTTAGTTAGGGTCCATGGCATGAGGCTGCCCAAATTATGTGTATTAACCCACATCGGAGAACTCGGTGTATATATATCCCTTCACACATATAGCCAGAGACATTTGCTTCCTAGATGACTCTAGATCCTCCAAATTGAAAATCAGTATTGACTGTAATAAAAATACCTTCTAATTTTTAAACCAAGGTACATATCATGAGTGATTTAGTAATTTATAGAAAACTTCATCTAAAAGTTTTATGTGTTGAAAGAACTTTAATTTATACTTTCACTTAATGCTTCCGCAGTTGTTTCTTAGTCTGGACAGATGGGGCAGTAGGCTATCTGAAGGTTTGAAGTGTGACAGTCTCACTTACATAGCAGGAAGAGATTAGCAGCTTCCTGGTGTCTGGATTGAAGTTTAGACCAAAAGTTCACTTTTCTACCATGTTTGCCTTTTTCTGGGTATCTTATAATGGTTTGTCCTGCAAAAGCAAAATAGCTCCCAAACCAAGGTAATTTGTAAAGGACAGAACTATTGCACAATTCTGAAGGTTGAGAACTCTAAGATCAAGTTGAAGACAGGATTTGCCATCTCTGCATCCTGCAGGCACTCAGGGGAATCTTCAGTGGCCATGCACTATCTGCACAATAAAAGACAACATTCAAATAATGTAGAAGAAATCTTCTCTATAACGATTTTAATCATATTAACAAAGAAATATATATGTGTGTATATATGCTCTATTATATATATATGCTCTAATATATATAATAATATATATATATAAGTAATTTATGCTTTCAACCTATTACCTCTGAAGTCATGGCCTAAAGTAACCAAATGTATAGGAAGAGACAAAAATAACCTCCTTTTAAGGGATTTTTAAACACAGAAATGGGATGGAAAATGCTTTGATCACCCTTGGGAAGACCATTGAATAACAATGTGATAATGGAAAAGGATGCAGCTCTCTCCCTAAGTGATGTACTGGCTCACATGTGGCACCCAATTCCTATTTCACACACATTATGAAATTTAGTCATCAAGTGTTTGAGAGAAGCTTAATCAGTTCAACATGATAAATCAGTAAGTATATATAGTGAGTATTTTTTTTGATGATGTATATTAAAAACTGAACTTAAACAAATTTGGTTCTGTTAGTTTTGAGCTATGTCCCTCCTCCATTTTCCACCCAGATAGAGTAACTTCCTCACATTTAAAGTCAGAGTCTTATCACCACCTGAAATGATGTTACATGGAAAAAGGATAGAGATACTTTTTAACTGTCAAAATCCTTTGTTCTAAGAGGCAGCATTAAATCACAGAGTCCTGGGACACAAAAATTTTACCTTTGTGAAGAGCCAGTTATGAGTCACATAAAGGATTCAAAGTGCCCAAATTAAAAGAAAAAATTACTAGCCCGGAGGTTCATAATACTTGATTAAATTGTTTAATATTTTAATACTACGTAGCACCAATGTTCATTTTATGCCTCAATAAATAAATTATTGTAAGTTATTTCCCTTTCCTTCAGGACATTTTAAGAAATAAGGAATCTATAACAAAATCTTCATAACGAAACTTCAAAGAGAATTGTGAAAGTAGATATGAATGTACTTTGGCTTTTTATTATCTAGAAATTTGATGGAAAAGGTCAATGTAACATGAGTTGCTTTACATAGTTTTTCTTATATATTTATTCTTATATCCACTCTCATTGAGCCTTAATACATTTATTTTGTTATTACTCTAAATATTAATTGATATTACCCCAATAACTCTTCTAGCATTAAATGCTTTGTCATAATTTTTTTTCTGACTTAAGTATGAATTATCCACTGACAAATCAGGGCATTGTTTGTATGTGAAGACTTGCTGAAGAACAGAGAACATATATTGCAAGCCAGCTAAAGATATGGTCAAACTTAAAAGAGTGTGTGCATTTTTAATCCTAGTTCCTACACCTGTTAAATGATGTGTCATAGGAGAAGAACATTTTCAGAGAGCATCTGTACCATGAGCACGTGCTCTCAGATATCTCTCATGCTCTAGTGTACTATGTTATATGCCTGTTATCATTTCTAACAATGCTGGTAAATGTAAAGTATGGTAAAGTATGGACATACTTGAAAAGTTTTTTTAAGTTGAAATAACATTTTCCTCAATTATGCACCTTTGTCATAAGAAGTAGGATATAATATAGGATAAACATACTAAAATCTGTACACCTAAAGAAACTAATCAAGAAGGAGGATGCTGGCTAAGATGCTCAATCCTCATTCAGAAAGGCAAAGAGGTTGGACATCAGAAGAGGGAGAAAACAGAAAACAGAACAGGAGCCTACCACAGAAAGTCTCTGAAAGACTCTGTCTTGCAGGGTATCAAAGCAGATGCTGAGATTTATAACCAAACTTTGGGAAGAATGCAGGGAATCTTATAAAATAAATGGGTAAAACCTGGAGAGGACAGGAGCTCCTCAAGGAGAGCAACAGAACCAAAAATTCTGGGTACAGGGGAATTTTCTGAGACTGATACTCCAACCGAGGACCATTGATGGAGATAACCTAGGACCCCTGCACAGATGTAGCCCATGGGACTTCAGCTTCCAAGTGGGTTCCATAGTATTGGGAACAGGGACTGTCTCTGACATGAACTGATTGGCCTGCTCTTTGACAACCTGCCCCTGATGGGGGAGCAGCCTTAGTAGGCCACAAAGGAAGAGAATGCAACCACTCCTAATGAGACCTGAGAGATAGGATCAGAAGGAGAGGGAGGAAGACCTCCCCTATCAGTAGACTGAGGGAGGGGTATGTGTGGAGGAGAGGAAGAGAGGTGGGATTGGGAAGGGAGGAGGAAGGGAGCTACAGGTGGGAAACAAAGTTAATAAACTGTAATTAATAATAATATAAATAGTTTTAAAAAATCTAAAAAAAACACAAAAAACAAAAACGTAGAATAAGCAGACTTTATGCCAGAGAGAGAGACAGAGACAGAGAGAGAGAGAGAGAGAGAGAGAGAGAGAGAGAGCGCTATGTATGACAACCATCCCTGGGAGCTGATGTGAGAATCCTTGTGCCATGAGCATCCCAGAGCAGCCTGGAAACAGTAGCTACATAAGCCTTGGTCTGGCCCCTATGATGTGCTGGTCTCTGTGGGCTACAGGATCTGGCTATTACCTAGCCTTGCTGAATATTTCTCTGGTATTGTTCTTAGTGGGTTACCACACATCCCACACAACAGAAAATGGAAATAAGCCCTATTCCCTTGGATGATGAATCAAACCTATAATTTCTGCCTTAAAAACACTAAAGAATTGAGTTAGAAAATTACTCGAAGTGCTTTTGATAAAATGTATTGTTTATACTATGGTTCTAACTGCTTTAAATCTGTGAGGTTTTGAAAATAAATCATTATTAAGTAGGAGAACACAGATGTTTTGTATCCAAACTCATCAGTTTATATATCTTTGTTTACATATAAGTAATACCACAATGAAGTTCTTAAAAAAACAATCCCATTGTTTTTGGTTAAAAATGAATGCATGCTGTGTTTTCTACACTCTTTCCAAACAAACCAACAAAAGATTAGGTTCATCCATTCAGTTCATAGTAGGATCTAGTGCTGGTTTGAATTCACTGGTGTCTGACCATAGGACAAGAGCTGTAGATGAGATGTATGGACCTACCAAAGTCTTGTGAGAAACTGTTTCTTTTAGGCAACCCAAATCTGTGCTGAGAAACATACTAATAGTAAGGAGAAGTTAAGGGGAAACTTGAGCATAGGTTAACTTCTAATGCTCAAATAATGGCAATATAAAAACACGCATGTAGATAAAACACTGACCTAGTATATCATTTGGTGCTAATTTTCTTGTTCTGGTACCAACTGTAGGCCCAGAAAATTAGAACTTCTGAATGGACAGGTAACAACAAAACACAACCATGCCTGGAAATTATGCCTGAAAAGCATAATTTCACAACACCTTTACAGGAACATTGTCCTTTCCCAATGAACAAAATAAACTATTCAAAACCAACAGTAAGGCAATAGATACATTAAAAACCCAAACAAATAACTCAAAAGAACTGCTTTAAGGAAGTTCAATTGAGCTCAACAGAAAACAATCAGTGGTTTAAAAAATCAGTGTTAAAAATCAATTCAATATCCATCACAGAAATTTAATAGAGGTTGAAGTAATTAAAGTGAAATTGAACAGAAATCCTTCTGATGAAAGGTACAATAAGGAGAGTATCTTTGTTAGTAGGATAGAACAAACAAAAGAAAACACCAGTAAGCTGAAACTAAAGTGAGGATACACAGGTGGAAGAGAAAAAATATAGCAGTAGAGAAGAGAAATAAAGTTAGTGCAAAGAAAATTGAGTATAGCAATAAAGAAGGATGTATTTGTGCTGAGATGGAGATTAATGGTAGAGTGTTTACCTACCTTGCTTAGAGACTTGGGTTCTATCCTTAGAGCATGCATGTGAAGGCACATAAACAGCACATGTACACATACACACACACACACATCAGAATATATTTGTATTATGTAGAAACCTTACAAAAAGAGGAAACAGACCTCACAAAGCTAGAGGGTACAAATAACATCTACAGAACACCCAGAAGTCACCAGCCACATTAATACATCTATCTCAAGACACCTTATATTCAAACTCTTGAAGATTGAGAATATGATACACCTGAATAGAATATGAAGAAATAACACAAAATTTTATAGGAGGAAAGAGGTAAGATGAGACACTTGTTGTACTGATACACAAAAAAATAACAAAACCATGAAATTTTTGTTAGTCAGTTTCTCATTGTTTTAGCAAAAGTCTTAATATATGCTTATAAAGGGAAAGACTCCTCTGGGATCACAATTTTAAACATGTCAGTTTCTACTCAACTGGTTCTGTAGTTGAACATTACAGTAGAAGTGCCTGAAAATGACCCTTTCCTAAAAGATTCAACTCAGTAAATTTTCACCATGTCCCATACCCAATACAAATATACTGGTCTCTAACACAGAGACTTTTAGGAAAATACAATTAACTCTAGACTATCCTATCTTATGGTGATTCGCCTATCATTTACAATACAAATCCACTTAGTCTACAAAGTTCTCCAAAGTTTTAACTCTTCTAGAATAACACCAAAATTCAATGAAAAGTATCCAGAGACTCAAGTCCTGCAATCCTGATAGATTCTGAAAACAGGGAAATAATGTTATATATTTCCACGAAGTAGTGATTGGACAGGTTTTAAGTAAGCAATGCTCTTTCAAAGGGTAAAGGTAGAAGGTAGTCTTGGGGAGATCAGAACAAAACAAGAAAAGTCAAGGGACAAGAATTAAATCCTAACATTTCATGTCTGGCTCTGGAGTTCAGGAGGCTGTGTAGTGTAGTTTACTGGTGTATAGCGTAGGCAGTGGTCTACAAAGAGATTAAGGATTCTATCTATAGAGATTACTGGTGTGGGCCTATGTTGCTACTCTGCAGCTGCGTTGCATGCCACCTTCAGCGTCCCATGGTACACTTTTCACATTGCTTTATCTCTATCCTTTTTGGGTCAGTTGCAGCTTTGACGCCACTCTGCCATCTCTATCCACTGCCTCGTTTTCTGCTGTTTACAGGGACTCTGATCCTGTCAAATATTGCCTGACTTTGCAAATTTTGTTCTGGAATCAAGATGGAGGCCTCTGTGACCCCATACGCCTGCCTTCTACTTCCCTGCAAGGGCAAACTACTAAGGCATTGAGTGAGAGTGCAGCAGCAGATGTTGGCATTACCCACCCGATTCTAGTTCTGAAGATCTACGAAATGCAATGTTCTGGGCTTTTTTATGTAAAGTGTTCTCCATTGCTTCTTTTGTTTGAACACTTGAACGATGTTTTGGAAGGTGGTTTTAAGATGATTAGTGGAAGTGACTTTTGGGACAGGCCTTTAATGATTATGTTTACTTCAGACTCTTGATTTGAAAATGCCTGTTCTATGTACTATTGTGAGAACAAGCCATGGGCACACTCTCTCACTGCTTCGGACTGATATGACTCACAAATCACAAGCCAAATTAAACCATTTTCCCCTTAAGCTGGTTCTATCAGAAATTTTATCACAGCAATGAGAAGAGAAATACACGGGATGATGGAGGTTTCTATCAACACTTCAAAGGAAAGATAGGGAGAGTGAGCACTGTGTGGTAGGGTTGATTTTCGTGAAAAATAACCACTAGCAGGACAATGTATTTTAGGAGTGATGTCAAAGCTGCAATGGAAATCAGTGAAGTGAGTCACATGCAATGCAGGCTTAAAGAGGTTTCAAAAAGCCTGTAAAGTTAGCTAGAAAGAGAATCCACATGGAAAACGACCAGCGTGTGTATTAAGTGTGCCTCCTAAAACTTCTGAAAACTACACCACGTCCTAATTATGTAATTGTATGCTCTGTATGTCAGGTATGGAGTGTCAATGTTTGTTCTACTGATTTTCAGTCTTGCTTTAGTATACTCCTCCCTCTCCCCCTTCCTCTTTTTCTCTTCCCTCCCCATCTCTCTGTCTTTCTTTCTCTCTCTGTGTGTATTAAAGAAGACTTGATACTGACAGTTCTGAGCAGAGTGGACCACTTTTGAAAGGGAGGAAATTTAGGGATTGGTTAAATCTGTTTTGTGCTGTTGGGCAGATGTAGAATTTTGGAACATGCACAAAATGCTACAGCTGGATCTGGAGTGACTACCAAAGGCTCACGTGTTAAAGACTTAAAGCGAGTGGACATGTCAGGTAGTGCACATAAAGGAACAGTAATATGTTAAAGTCTTCCTAGCCTGCTTAGAGCTTCTTGGAGTTAGTGGAAATGTCAGGTGGTGCACATAGAGAAATAGCTAAGGGCATTAGGGAATGCTCTTTTGATGATCTGGGGTTCACATTTCTTGTTGTTCCAGACCATGAAGAAAGCAGTTTTGTTTATGTCCCTGCCATGGTACACCACCCACAGGCTCAAACCAACAAAGACAGCAATGATGAAATCCAAATTCTACACTAGAGCCAAATTGAGCCTTTCTATATATAATTATCTCCAGTATGTTACAGTAACAAAATTCTAACACAGTCATTTTTTAAAACTTTGGGTAGAGTGCAAGGAAGAGATAGAAAGACCTGAAGGGGACAAGAGTTCCACAAGGAGAGCAAGAGAACCAAAATATCTGGCACAGGGGTGTTTTCTGAGACTGATACTCCAACCAAGGACCATTCATGGAGATAACCTAGAAACCTTGCACAGATGTAGCCCATGGTAGCTCAGTATACGAGTGGGTTTCCTAGTAAGGGGAACAGGGGCTGTCTCTGACATGAACTCAGTGGCTGGCTCTTTGATCACCTGCCCTTGAGGGGGAAGCATTCTTACCAGGCCACAGAGGAAGACAATGCAGCCAGTCCTGATGGGACCTGATAGGGGAGGGTTAGATGGAAAGGCCTGGAGGAGGACCTGCCCTATCAGTGGACTTGGGGAGGGGCATGGGAGGAGAAGAAAGAGGAAATGTAGGATTGGGAGGAGATGAGTGAGGGGACCACAGCTGGGATAAAAAAGGAATAAATTGCAATTAATAAAATATTAAATAAAAACCTTTATGTCACCTCACTCAGATGAGATTTAAAGTCAAGAAACAGTTTTTTTTTTTTCTCTCACAAGGACCCTGAAGTTTTCATGTGATTTCAGTAATGCAGTAATACCTTTGCACTTCACTCTGAATCTAGCTCCAAATGAAGTTCACTGCAAATGAAGTTACTATGTCCACTTAAGTTTCTACCTATGAAAGCCAGATGTAACAGGAGGGAGAAAACTAAACTCCTGATACTGCTGATGCTAGCTCCCCTCCATATCTGTCATATCTGGGGTGACACTGTTTTCCAGTTGCTTTCCAATTTACTTTCCCCTGGCCATTAAAAGAAATAATATCTATTATCATCTATGAAAAAGCTTTGTTTACTAAATACATGAGAATTGAAAGTCTGAATTGCTACCAGATCAAGAGCTACAGAATAAGTGTTTTTAACAGGTGTGAAAACAGCACTTATCACTGTGAACATTTCTGCCAGGCCTGTGGTTGATCAGGTGGCACATCACTGTACAATAATACTGAAAAGAATAATGTGTTTTCTAAGCAATGGCCTTATATTTTTCAAATAATTTTTAAAAGAAGAAGAAAAAAATAATATCTTTACACAGGATTTATTTTATGTCCATAATTATATTGTAAACAGATGTGTTACCTAGTCAGGCTGTGCCACTCCATTTGTGGAGAACAAAACAAATGTGGGTTCCCTAGTAAGCAGAATAGGGGTCTTTTCTGAGACTGATACTCTAACCAAGGACCTAGAATCCCTTCACAGATGTAGCCCATGGTAGCACAGTCTCCAAGTGGGTTCCCTAATAAGGGAAGCATGATATGTCTCTGACATGAACTCAGTGTTTGGCTCTTTGATCACCTTCCTCTGGAGGGTGCAGCCATGCCGGCCCACAAAGGAAGAGAATGCAGCCAGTCTTGATAAGATATGATAGGCTAGGTACAGATGGAATGGGAGGAGGATCTCCCCTGTCAGTGGACTGGGGGAGGAGCATGGGGGGAGAAGAGGGAGGTTGGGTAGAATTGGGAGGGGACAAGAGAGGGGGCTAGAGCTGAGGTACAAAGTTAATAAGTTGTAATAAATAAATAATAAAACTGTTGAGGCTCTAGGGTATTATGTTAAAATAACTTGGAATCCAGGCACATTAGCCCCTTAAGGAAAACCCTGTTTGTATTTTGAGGTTTTTGACCAGACCCAAACTCTCTAACTATGAAAGTCCTATGTATCGTCTTCCTGCACTGTTTGGTCATTTCATCAGCATTGAAACGTGATGAGAAGTTACTGTATGGCCATGTGTGCAAGCTAGCTCATCCAGAAATTCTGGCTTATTCACTATGGCTTCTCCTTCATAATTTGTTACTTTACTTTGCACAGTTATTTCATGGAGTACAGTGCTTTCCTTATACTTTAAAATGCAGTCTTGCTTAGCCTCAAATTTTCCTTCAATTCCTTCCTCATCCATGTAATGGAAGTGAGGAGATAGAGCTTGCTTTGCATTCAACTTTACCTTAGGAGGATGTTGTTGAGGATTGCACCACCATTTTAGAGTACCTTACTGATCAAAATGAATCAAAAACTTTTGAAATAAAATGATGAATTTAGGGATGATACTTATACTTGAATATTTACAATTCATTATCCAGTTGACATATTTTAATAGTATTTTATCTCAATAAGCAGTGAAACCACAAGGAAAAGGACACAGATGGGAGAATGTCCAGTCAATGGAACAACCACAACATATACATTGATTGAGACTGCCATTTTTCATGAGTGTGGTTAACAAGGTCCCACAACAACTGTAGAAACCACATGAAGAATCACTGCACACACATAATCATAAATTATGTAGTGATAACCAAAAAGATGAAATAAATATTACCAAATCTTAACAAACGTGATGTACATAAGTAATATGAGTACAGGATGTCCCCAAATGGTGATGAAGAGTTTAAGTTAGTATGGGTGACTCCATTTTGAAATGAGGAACCATCCTGACTGGTAGCTGAAATAAGGTGCCTGGAAATATCTCAGAATATGCATTTGGCAGGAAACAAAGTTAACTCTCCTAGTAACAGCCTCCAGGAAATATCACAGAATAAATACTTAGTAAGAAATAGAGACAATCTCCCTGGCAACAATCAATGAGAATCAATTGGGAATTGGCTGGGAAAAGTCTCCCAACTTTCCAGATATAGTTTAAAAGAATAGCAATTGTGATCATATGCCTTAGGCAATTGTGATTATGTGCCTCAGAGAAGGTCACCTCAGGCTTCTGACTTTTACCCAATCCTGTAAGGCCAAGACATGAACCCCTCTGCTGGCTGTCATGGAAACCCCCGTTTGTGTTTTTTCACTTTAAAATCCTGCTCCCCCAGAGCTGGGGTTCCCACTTCTCTACTGCTGCATCAGTGAGACTTGTGTCATAAGGTCGATCACTCTCATAATAAAGCTCTTTTGCTCTTGCATCGAGTTTCTCCTGGTGGTCTCTGAGCGTCCCATGATACTGGCATAACAGTGATGGTATGGTTGATTGACACAGGGTGCTACTATACATAATTTGCAAAAGATTGTAAAAGAAAATAAATAGTGAAAGAAAATAAAACTGCGTAGTGTAATGTAACCTGAAATAAAAGTTTATCTTTTATTTTTTGTGTAGAGGACTTCTAATCCAACAACATGGCTATTCTGATCACATTCAAAGACATTCTAGGTCTGTGTGATCCAACTGGAATACAGACACATCTTTAGAACACACACTTAATCCCAAACAATGAGGGTAAAGCTACTTTGTGGAAGGAAGCACCCATGTTTGAAAGTGATGTTTAATTGAGGGGCAAAGTGACAAATTAAAGACAGACTTGACAGACTAAGTCAGAGATAGAATATGCTCAACTCTCAGGAGAAAAGAGAGGAAAAAGAAGCTACTTGAAAGAGAGAGAATGGAGAGACAAGGCAGTTGCATGGGGCCAGAGAATGACAAGAGGCCAAAAGATTAGAACAGATGGCTAGTGTTAAAGGCCAAGAAGAGCAATTCAGTTAGAAGCTCTCAAGAAACCAGACTGATTCAGTTAGTTTTGAGAGGGACTTGAGCCAGAATAGCTGAGTTAAACCAGCCAGTGAGAGTTCAGAAAGAGCTAGAAAGGGGAAGGTGAAAGCATTCCATGCCTAGGTTAGATTGTAAGGAGGCTTGAAGCTTCCAGAACTAGGCCTAGGATATCACATGGAGGCCATAAGCCTCTGAGACCACAATTTAATTATGTGAATAAAAGTTACTTTTACATTTCTGTCTCAAAATTTAGGTAAACAAACAAGTCCTGAGTTACTAGGCATAGGCTTTAATTATGTCAAGATTTAACGATCTATTCACACACACACTGAAATTCATTGGGTATTAGGCAATAGACCATGAAGCAAATGCTTTTGAATACTGTGATGACAGAACTTTGTATGGGTAGGGGAAATCATATTTACAGTGGAAATGCTGATCTTGGTACTATTGTTATTAAACTTTATTAATCATTTTTGAATTTGTGGACAAGCTAACAGAAGAGATAATATTGGGAAGCCACAGAACTATTAATTATATGAAACTTTGTAATAAACTGATTTCTCCACAGTAGCTGTTAAGGAGTAAGCACGTCATTGGCTAGAAGCTTGACACTTGCTGAGTTAATGACTTTCTCATTTCAGAGTTGAATTACTTTATGTTAAAAATAAAGTGGCTTTCACCATCTGTTGTTTCAATGAATTTCAATGTTGTATCATTTAATCACAGATTTGCAAATATAATTATTATAGGTTTGTTTTTTAATACCAAGATTCAATAAAATAGTTAATAGAGTAATATTTGGTTTGTGGAATATTCGAAACAACCAAGTGATTTTTTTAAATGTACTCTGTACAATCTTAGTAAGAATCTTTATTTCAGCTTTTATTAGACTATGCTTAAGAAAATCCTGGCATTTTAATAATTCTGTAATTTCCTAACAAACTTAGGATATCATGTAGGCTTTATATTATCTACAGAAATAACGTGTGCCTTTGTCCTATTTTGCTAAGGAGAAATCAACTTACTAACTAAATTAAAAAGGTTAATTACACTTTTCTACTGGCTAGCTTTCAGGTCAACCTAACATAGGCCAGGGTCATTTTTGAAGAGGGAATGTCAATTGAGAAAATGCCTCTATCAGAATGTCTTATGTGCAAACCTTTGGTGCATATTCTTTATTGACACTGTATGTGAAAAAGCCTAGGTCACTGCAGGAGCTGTTACATTGAGGCTGGTGCTACTGGGTGCCATGCTCCTGCCCTGACTGCCCTCAGAGATAGCATATTACTTGGAAGTATAAGATAAATTAACCCTTTTCTCCCTGATTCGCTTTTGTCATAAATAATTTTATAAATGTTTTTATACTACAAATAAAAAAATTAGAAGTTAAATCTCTTACAATATTGATAATCTACTAGGGGTTAATTTACAAAATACATTAGTACTAGTGAAATAACATGATTTTTAAATAGTATGTTTCAAATAATATTTATGATTGTTGTGGCTCTTATACTTTTAGAATCATTGTAGTATCTCTCTTAAAATAAATCACTGGTTTTTTATAACTACTTTTGCATTTAATCTGTTGTAATACATTTTCTTGTTAGAATAAAATAAAAAAAATAATGTCACAAAGGTAGTATGTCAGAAGACAGGAGAATATTTTGATTGTTGTAAATTTTACAAACATAACTCATGCTGTCAATGATGGTGGAACTAGAAAGCACTGCACATTATCAAAGCTATGTGTTAAGAGCTACTGACACTGTGATGGAACTTATGACTCTCTCCAAAGCAGAGATCATCACAGCTTCCAAGTATTAGCTCACACATGAGCAACTGCTTCTGGACTGTTTGAGGGTCTATTAATTGTCAGAATTTCTCCACAGATTTTCTTTCAAACCATACTCATGAATTGCATATTTAGAAAAATGAATATAAGCCATTATATAGCTTGATTAAATGTTGACCTACCAAACTAAAAAATAAAACCCGTTGCATTGCATAGTAACAATTATTAATAAATAAATAAATAAATAAATAAATAAATAAACAATTAGTAATAAAATAAAAACCCAACAATTTCTAAAATAAAAATTATCAACACTTTTCAACACAAAAAGTACATGAAGTGATTAATGTATCAGTCACTTTGACATGGTAATTTTGAATGTGTATATACACCAATACAGTTCTTTGTGCCCATAAAATCTGTGCAATTATCATTTATCAGTTATAACTATAAAGACAACACAGTTCTGCTTCATATTGAAATCGGTCTTACGAAAAAGACTTTATATCTTTGGGAGCTGTCAAGATTCTCAAGGCAAATATATTTTCTACAATTCCAGGTTTCGTAGGAAGCTTGAATTTCATTATTGGTGACAAAGATTGTCATTGTATTTCCTTATACTGGAGACTTATTTTATTCCTCTTAGAGAAAATTTGAAATATTCACTATGAATAACCATAGTTTGCTGCCTTTTTGTTTAATGATTTTTTTAGTAAATATTAATCACCCAGGAGAACTATCTAGTATCTATTACAGGCAAATGATTACTGGATAAGCCCATTCTTCTTGGACATTCATGTTTTGTGTATACTGCCTTTATCACTAGGACATGAAAATGGACATCATTTATGTATTGTTTATTTCTATTTATATCATTCAGTAAAGAATACAACTAGGTAATTTGACACTTTGCTTAAAATACTAACATATAGTATCATTTTAAAATTAAATTTTATATTAATTAGAGTTTATTCACTTTGTATGACAGCTGTAGCCCTCTCTCTTATTCCTTTCCTACTCCATCCTCCCTCCCTCATCTCCTCCAATGCCCCCCTCCAAGTCCACTGATAGGGGAGGTCCTCTTCCATTTGACCCTAGCTTATCAGGTCTCATCAGGACTGGCTACATTGTCCTCCTCTGTGGCCTGACAAGTCTTCTACACCCTCAGGGCATGGCATAAAAGAGTCCATCCCAGAGCTCAAGTCATAGACTGTCCCTACTTCCCTTAGTAGGGTACCCACTTGGATACTGAGCTACCATGGGATACATATGAGCAGGGGTTCTAGGATATATCCATGAATGGTTCTTGGTTGGAGTATTAGTCTCAGAAAAGACCCCTGTGCCCAGATATTTTGGTTATGTTGCTCTCCTTGTGAAACTCCTGTCCACTCCTGATCTATTTTGCCCTTCTTTCATATGATTCCCTGCACTCTAACCAAAGTTTTGTTATGAGTCTCAGCATCGGCTTCCATACACTCCTAGGTTGAGTCTTTCAGAGGCTCTCTGTGGTAGACTCCTGTCCTGTTTTATGTTTTCTCCTTCTTCTAAAGTCCATCCCATTTGTGTTCCTGAGTGAGGATTGACAATTATACCCAAGGTCCTAATTCTTGTTTGAGTTCTTTAGGTTTACAGGTTTTAGTATGTTCATCCTATATTATAGGTCTTGTATCCACTTATAAGTGAGTATTTACCATGTGTGTCTTTCTGCTTCTGAGATACATCACTCAGAATGATGATGCACCCCCCCCATTTGCCTGCAAATTTCATGATCTCCTTGTTTTTAATTGGTGAGAAGTATTCCATTGCATAAATGTGCCACAATTTCTGTATCCATTCCTCCATTGAGGGGCATCTGGGTTGTTTCCAGGTTCTGGCTATTACAAGTGAAGCAGCTACAAACCTGGTTGAACACATGTTCTTGTTGTGTACTTGAGCATAATTTGGATATATGTCTAGGAGTGGTATAGCTGGAATTGAGGAAGTGCTATTCCTAATTGTCTGAGAAAGCACCAGACTTATTTCCAAAATCGTGGTACAATTTTACATTCCCACCAGCAAAGGAGTAAGGTTCCTCTTTTTCCACATCCTCTCCAGCATGTGTTGTCATTTGAGTTTTTGATCTTAGCCATTGTGATGGGTGTAAGATGAAATCTCAGGGTCATTTTGACTTGTATCACCCTGACGACTAAGGATGTTGAACATTTCTTTAAATGTTTTTCTGCTGTTCGATATTCTCTGCTTAGTTCAGTACCCCATTTTTAAATTGGATTACTTACTGTGTGGCTTTTTAAGTTCTTGAATTCTTTATATATTATGGATATCAGCCCTCTGTCAGATGTAGGTTTGATGAAGATCCTTTCTCAGTCTGTAGGCTGTTGTTTTGTTCTGATGATTGTGTCCTTTGCTTTACAGAAGCTTTTCATTTTCATGAGGTCCCATTTAGTGATTGTTGCTCTTAGAGCTTGTGCTGTTGGTATTCTGTTCAGGAAGTAGTCTCCTGTGCCAATGAGTTCTAGGGTCTTGCCCACTTTTACTTCTAAGTGATTTAGTGTATCTGCTTTTATGTTGAGGGCTTTGATCCACTTGGGCTTTACTTTTGTGCAGGGTGATAATTATGGATTTCTTTGCATTTTTTCTACATATAGACATCCAGTTAGACCAGCACCATTTGTTGAAGGTGCTGTTTTTTTCCCATTGACTGGCTTTGGAATCTTTGTCAAAAATCAAATCTTTGTAGGTGGGTGGATTTATTCCTGGGTCTTCTATTCTGTTCTATTGAATTCTATTTCTATGCCAATACCATGCATTTTTTATTACTATTACTCTAATATAGCTTAAGAGCAGATATACCTCCAGATGATCTGTTATTGTACAGGATCGTTTTGGCAATTCAGGGTTTTTGTTATTCCATATGAAGTTGAGAATTGTTCTTTCAAGGTCTGTAAGAATTTTGTTGGTATTTTGGTGGGAATTGCATTTAATATGTAGACTGATTTTGGGAGGATGGCCATTTTCCCTATGTTAACCCTACTGATCCATGAACACCGGAGATCTTTTCATGTTTTGATATATTTTTCAATTTCTTTCTTCAGACTTGAAGTTTATTTGAACAGGTCTTTCACTTGCCTGGTTAGAGTCACCCCAAGTTACTTTATGTTATTAGTGGCTATTTTGAAGGGTGCTGTTTCCCAATTTGTTTCTCAGCACTTTTTTTTTTTTTGGTATTCAGGAGGGCTTCTGAATATTTGAGTTAATTTTTTATCTAGCCACTTTGCTGAAGGTGTTCTTTTTTTTTCTGCTGAAAGAGTTCTTTAGTTGAATTTTGGGGGTTGTTCAAGTATACTATTATATCATCTGTCAATAGTGTGCTTTGATTTCTTCCTTTCTGATTTGTATCCCCTTGATCTCCTTTACTTGTCTTATTGCTCTTGCTAGGACTTCAAGTACTATGTTGAAGAGATATGGAGAGAGTGAGCAGCCTTGCCTTGTCCCTGATTTCAGTGGGATTGATTTAAATTTCTCTATGATTTGTTTGAGGTTGACAATAGGTTTGCTGTATATTGTCTTTACTATTTTTAGGTATGTGACTTGTATGCTTGATTTTTCCAAGACATTAAACAAAAATGGATGTTGGATTTTGTCAAATGCTTTTTCAGCTTGTAAGGAGATGATCATGTGGTTATTTTCTTTCAGTTATCTTATATTGTGGATTACATTGATGAATTAGCATATAATCAACCACCCCCGCATAACTGGTATAAAGCCTACTTGGTCGTGGTGGATGATATTTTTTTATGTGAACTTGGATTTGGTTTGCAAGTGTTTTATTGAGTATTTTTGCATCAACGATTGTAAGAGACATAGGTCTGAAGTTCTCTTTTTTGGGGGAGGGGCGTTGTCTTTGTTTGGTTTAGGTATGAAAGTTACTGTGGTTTCTTAGAATGAGTTTGGTAATGTTTTTTTCGACTTCTATTTTGTGGAATAGTTTGAAAAAAATGAGTTAACTCTTCTTTTTTAATTAATTCTTTAATTTTTTTACATTAATTATATTTTATTTGTTTGCATGCCAACTGTAGTCCCATCTCTCATTCTCTCCCATTCCTACCCTCCCTCCCTCATCTCCTCCCATGCCCCTATCTAAGTTCACTAATAGGGGAAGTCCTCCTCCCCTTCCATCTGACCCTAGCTTACCAGGTATCATCAGGGCTGGCTGCAATTTTCTCCTCTGTGGCCTGGCAAGGCTGTTCCTCCCTTGGGGGTTGTCAATGAGCCAGCCCCTGAGTTCATCTTATAAGTGGATACCAGATCTGTAAGATAGGATAAACATACTAAAATCTATACACCTAAAGAAGCTAAACAAGAAGGAGGACCTGGGGTAAGATGACCAATCCTCACTTAGAACGAAAAGTAGGATGGACATTGGAAGAAGGAGAAAACAAGAAAGAGAACAGGAGCCTACCATAGAAGGCTTCTGAAAGACTACCTAGCAATGTATCAAAGCAGATGTTGAAATTCATAACCAAACTTTGGGCAGAGTGCAGGGAATCATATGAAAAAAAAGAGAGTTAGTGAGGCCTGGAGAGGACAGGAACTCCAGAAGAACCTGAGCATAGGGGTATTTTTTGAGATTGAGTCTCCAACCAAGGTCCGTTCATAGATATAACCTGGAACCCCTGCTCAGATGTAGCCCATGGCAGCGCAGTATCCAAGTGGGTATCCTAGTAAGGGGAACAGAGACTATCTCTGACTGACAGGAGTTAGGTCTTATTTGAAAGTCTATGAGAGTTTTGAACTGTAACCATCTGGCCTGAGATGCTCTTGTTTTTTTGTTTTTTTGTTTTTTTGTTTTTTTGTTTGTTTGTTTGTTTTTGGAAATGAGATTTCTGATGACTGCTTCTATTTCCTCCAAATTCATAGAACTATAGAATTTTTTACCTAATCTTGATTTAATTTTGGTAAATGGAATCTGTTAAGAAAATTGTCCCTTTCATTTAGATTTTCTTTTTTAATTTTTTAAGTAATTTATTTATTTTTAAATTAATCACAGGCTATAATCTTTGTATTCTAGCCGTAGCCCCCTTCCTCATTCCCTCCCACTCTCCCCATCCATCCTTCATCTTCTCCTTGCCCTCTCCAAGTCCACTGATAGGGGAGGACCTCCCCTCCTTCTATCTAACCCTAGCTTATCATTTCTCTTCAGGGCTGGCTGCAATGTCTTCTTCTGGGATCTAGTTAGGCTGCTCCTCACTTCCTGGGGGGTGCGGGGACAGTCAACATGCCAGCCATTGAGTTCATGACAGAAATAGTCCCTGATCCACTAACTAGGATACCCACTTGGATACTGAGCTACCATGGGCCACATACCAGCAGGGGTTATAGTTAATATCCATACATGGTCCTTGGTTGGAGAAACAGTCTCATAGAAGACCTCTGTGCCTTGATCTATTTGGTATTTGTGGAGCTCTTGTCCTCATCAAGTCTTACACACTGCCCCTTTTTTTCATATGATTCCCTGCACTCTGGTGATGGCTTGGTTGTGAGTCTTATTATCTGC
>CM053753.1:36357865-36388068 GCA_028658305.1 Pachyuromys duprasi | reverse complement strand
TGTTGTGACTTGATGTGCTGGGGAAGGTTAATAAGGAAGGAGGTGGGGTTCCCCTTTCCTGGTTAGAAAGAGAGAGGGGAAGGAGAAAGGAGGGAAAGTGGGGGGAGGGACTGGAAGGAGGGGAAGAAGGAGGCATGCTCAGGATGTAAAGTAAATAAACTAATCTAAAATTTAAAAATCTACTGTGGTATCAGAGAATAGTTTGATTCTGTGGAGGATTTTTAAACCAGCAACATGACTGCTCTGGCAAGACAGGCATGTAAAAGTCTTCTAAATGTATGTGATCCACCTGTAATGCAGATATGTCCTGGATTAAAGAATAAACTGGCTGGGATACAGGCACGCCCTTAGCACACACTTTAATACCAAATAATGAAGGTTAGGTTAGTTTATAGATGAAAGCATCCAGTTTTGAAGGGACATACAATTGAAGAGTAGACAAAATGTCAAATCAGAGAAAGATTTGACAGAGTGGGTCAGAGATAGGAGATGCCCAACTTCAACCAGAATAAGACAGGGGGGAAAAGGCTACTTAAATACATCACAGGTTGAAAGAGTAGGTTTTTACGGAGAGTTTTGTATTAGGACAGTTTTATAGAGACAGGTTCCAGAGAGAATAGGCTAGACACAGGTGAAGTTAGAATAAATCAGACAATGATAAGGAGACAGAATATTAAAATGTATTGTTACAATTAGTTTGAGGACTGGCAGAGTAGTTCAGTCTGAAGCTAATCCCAGCCATTTTGAATCAATCAGCTTGGAGAAGAGATTAGACCAGAACACTTGAGTTGAACCAGCCAGATGGAGCTCAGAAAGTGCTAGAAAGGCTTGGGACTTGTTCTCATCTTAAGGCCTCATTTGAAGAATTAGAAAGAACATTGACACAGCTCTCTCAATGCTTCCTTCAGGAGAAGACACTTGATCTTCATTTCTGCACCCAGTAAAATTCAGACACCTGAAGGGTAAATAAAGCTTTTAGAATTTGCTTTAGGGCTTACAGAAACTCCAGCTTAATTTAGAAGATTCCCTGCACTCTGCCCAAAGTTTGGCTATGAGTCTCAGCATCTGCTAATTGCTAATTGTAACAGAAATAATCAGATTGCTTTCCAAAGTGGTTATAGAAGTTTATATTCCCACCAGCAGTGGAGGAGGGTTCCCATTTCTCCAAATCCTCTCCAGCATTTGTTGTCACTTGAGATTTTGATCTTAACCATTCTGATGGGTGTAAATGGACTCTCAGGGTCACTTTGATTTGCATTTCCCTGATGACTAAGGACTTTGAGCATTTCTTTAAGTGTTTTTCTGCCATTCAAAATTTTTCTATTGAGAATTCTATGTATAGCTCTGTACCCCATTTTGTAACTGGATTACTTGATTTATTACTTTTTGACTTTTTGGGATCTTCATATATATTCTGAATATTAGCCCTCTGTCAGATATATGGTTAGTGAAAATCTATACCCAATCTGTAGGTGTTTTGTTCACATGAGAGTATCCTTTGCTTTGCAAAAGCTTTTCATTTTCATAAAGTCCCATTTATGGATTATTGGGGACAAGAACTCTACAAGGAGATCAACAAAACAAAAAATTTGGGCACAGGGGCCTTTTCTGAGGCTGATATTCTAACCAAGGACCATGCATGGTGATAACCTAGAACCACATGCACAGATGTAGCCCATGGCAGCTCAGTGTCCTCATGGGTTCCCTAGCAATGGGAAGAGAGACTACCTGGGACATTAACTCAATGGCTGGCTCTTTGTTCCCCTCCCCTTGATCTGATTGGGAGCCACCTTACTAGGACACAGAGGAAGACAATGCAGCCAGTCCTACTGAGACCTAATAGGCTAGGCTGAGAGGGAAGGGGAGGAGACCCTCCTCTATCAGTGGACTTGAGGAGGAGCGTGGGAGGAGAAGCAGGAGGGAGGGTAGGGTTGGGAGGGGATGAGAGGGGACTAGAGATGGGATACAAAGTGAATCAACTTTAATTTATAAAAAACAAATTAATTTTTTAAAAAGTAAAAGAGTGGCAGAATTTAATAGTAGAGTTGAGGAGCAATTTGGAAAGAGGAGAAGTCAAATTAAGAATGTGAAGGAAAGTATGTAAGGTCGAATTATGAACAATCGTAGAAAAATGTCATTGCTTAGGTTTACAGTATTAAATACACATGTAAATTCTTTTACAATTGAGATAAAAGTTACCATATAGCTGCATAATCAAAGTAATAAATAAAAAATAACTATAGAGATCTAAGATGGTGGCCCCGGGAGGACACTGTGTCTGCGGAGTAGGACAGCAGTGTCCGCACAGTGACCAGGAGAGTAAACTCTGGGACCTAAATCACCAGCATTTGTGATTGCCAGGTGAGAGGAAATCCTACAGTGAGGAAGTCAAGTGGGACAGTCCTCGGTTCACCCAGTCAATCCCTGGGAAATGTTTGTGTGACCAGCGGGCACACCTCTGCCAGCCTAGACCTGAGCACACCGCCTCCTGTGGTGCCCCCAGCTACCATCCCAGACTGGGTGCACAGCCCTTAGTTGCCAGCCCAGACCAGAGCGCAGAACCTCTGGTCCAGAGCAGAGCCCTTAGTTGCTGGCCCTGATTGGAGCATGGAGCCTCTGGACCAGGGCAGCGCCCGCAGCTGCCATCTCAAACTGGGACTCACAGCCTCTGTCCCAGAGTGAGGCGCCAAACCTCCAGACCAGAGTGGTGACCAGCCTGCAGTGCTCACAGCTTCTAGCACAGAGCCCAGGGCGAGGCACACAGAGCCCACAGTATGTGGCCTGCCCACAGCGTCAGCCATAGACCATAGACCTCAGAGTCCAGCCTGCTGAGCCTGCCACAGATTGAAGACCAGTCTGGGTATTCAGGAAACCTACGCAGGTGCTTTGTGCCTGCAATCTGTGCTTGCTAAACACTTTAGCACCCACATCCCCTCCTGTGCTTTCTCCCAACCCCTATAGCCCAAGCATCTACACTCTCTAGCACTCCCCTTCAAGACACACTTCCAAGCCTGCACATGCAAGCACACACACATACACACACACACACACACTTACTCCCCCCACCCCCTGCAACAATGATTATGCACCAAAGGCTTTTCCTCCCACAGGTACAACTGATGCAATAACATACACTCTCAAACTACTGGACCTCCCTGGTCTTCCTGAAGAATACTCCAGACACCATTTTTCTGCATGTAGACATCCATGTAGACAAGCACCATTTGTTGAAGATGCTGGGTTTTTTTCCATTAAAAGGTTTTGTCTTCTTTGTCAAAAATCAAGTATCCATACGTGTGTGGATTTAATTCTGGGTGTTCTATTTAGATCCATTGGTCCACCATTCTGCTTCTGTGCCAATATCATCCAGTTTTTATGACTATTGTTCTGTAGGACAGCTTGAGATCAGGGATGGACCTATCTCCAGATGATCTGTTGTTATATAGAGTCATTTTGGCAATTCTGGGATTTTGTTTTTCAATATGAAATTGAGAATTTTCTTTCGAGGTCTGTAAAGAATTGTGTTGTTAATTTGATGTGAATTGCATTGAATCTGTAGATTGCCTTTGGTAAGAGGGCTTTTTTTCCTTGCTTAATCTTGCCAAGGCATCTGCATGGGGGATCTGCCATCTGCTGATATCTTCTTCTATTTATTTCTTCAGAGATTTGATTTTTTTTTTCATACAAGTCTTTGACTTGCTTGGTTAGAGTAACACCAAGGTACTTTATGTCCTTTCTGACTATTTTGAAGCGTGTTGTTTCCCTACACTTTTGTCTTTTGTGTACAGGACGGCTTCTGATTTTTTTGAGTTAATTTTTTTATCCAGCCACTTGTCTGAAGGTGTTCATCAGGTGTAATAGTTCCCTGGTATTTTTTTTTTTTTTGGAGTCACTCATGTATACTCTCATATCATCTGCAAACAGTGATACTTTGACTTCTTTCTTTCCAGGTGGTATACCTTTGATCTCCTTTAATTTTCTTATTTTTCTAGCATGGGATTCAAGAACTATGTTGAAGATATATGGAGAAAGTGGGCAGCCTGGTCCTTTCCCTGATTTCAGTAGGATTGAAGTAATTTTCTTTCCATTTTGTTTGATGTTGGCTCTAGGCTTGCTGTATATTGCCTTGACTATGTTTAATTAAGTGCCTTGTATCCCTGATCTCTCCAAGACTTTAAACTTGAATGGGTTTTGTATTTTATCAAATGCTTTTTCCGCATTTAAGGAGATTATCATGTGTTTTTTTTCTTCAGTTTGTTTATATGGTGGACTATATTAATGAATTTCTGTATATTGAACCACCTTTGCATACCTGGGATGAAACCTACTTGTTCATAGTGGATGATATCTTTGATGGGTTCTTGTATTCAGTTTGTAAGTATTTTGTTGAGTATTTTTGCATCATTGTTCATGAGGGAGATTGGCCTGAACTTCTCTTTCTTTGTTGAGTTTTTGTGTGGTTTAGGTACCAAGGTGACTATGGCTTCACAGAATGATTTTGGTAATATTCTTTCTGTTTCTATTTTGTGGAACAGTTTTAAGAGTATTGATTGGTGTTAGCTCTTCTTTGAAGTCATGGTAGAATTCTGTGCTGAAACCATCTGGCCCTGTGCTTTTTTTGGATAGGAGAATTTTGAAGACAGCATCTGTTTCCTTAGGATATAGGAGTATTCAATCTATTAATCTGGTCTTGATTTAGCTTTGCTACTTGGAATTAATCAACAAAATTGTACATTTCATTTACATTTTCAAATTTTGTGGAGTATAGGCTTCTGATAAGACCAAATGATTGTTTGGATTTCCTTAGTATCTTTTGTTATGTCCCCATTTTCATTTCTGATTTTGTTGGTTTGGATAGTGTCTTTCTACCTTTTAGTTAGTTTAGTGAAGGATTTGTTTATCATTTTCATTTTCTCAAAGAACCAGCTCTTGGTTTCATTGATTCTTTGAATTGTTTTATTCATTTCTAATTTATTGATTTCAGCCCTCAATTTGATTATTTCCAGCCATCTACTCCACTTGGGTGTGTCTAGGCTTTCTGGTGAGTCATTAAGTTTTTTAGAATGAGATGTTTCAAATTACTTCTTGAAGCCACTTAGTGCTATGAACTTTCCTCCAGGCACTGCTTTCATTGGGTCCCATAAGTTTGAGTATGTTATGCCTCCATTTTCATTCTAGAAAGCCTTTACTTTTTTTTCTTTATTTCTTCCCTGATCCAGCTGTCATTTGAGTAGCAAGTTGTTCAGTTTCCATGCATGTGTAGGCTTTTTGCTAATTATGTTGTTGCTGAGGTCCAGCTTTAGTCCATAGTGGTCAGATAGGATACATGGAATTATTTCAATCTTCTGGTATCTGTTGAGGCTTGCTTTGTGACCAACTATATGGCCTATTTTGGTGAAGGCTCTATGAGGTGCTGAGAAGAAGGTAAATCATTTTGTGTTTAGGTGAAAGGTTCTGTAGATGTCTCTTAGGTCCCTTTGATTAATGACCTCTCTTAGAGTCATTGTTTCTTTTTTTAATTTTTGTTTTGTTGACCTGTCCTTTGTTGAGAGTGGGGTGTTGAAATCTCCCACTATTAATGTGTGGAGATCTATGTGTGTTTTCACTGTTAGCAATGTTTCTTTATAAATGTATGTGCCCTTGTATTTAAAGCATAGATTTTTAAGACTGTGATACCTTCTTGGTGGAATTTTTCTTTGATGACCTTCCTCATCTCTTTTCATTACTTTTGGTTGAAAGTGTATTTTATCAGGTATTAGAATGGCTACTCCTACCAGATATCCACTGTTTTAGAATAATACATAAACAGAATAGTGAGAGAAATTTATAAGTAACACCCCTCATGTTTGAAAGAAATTAACTAGAATTTTAACTGCATATAAAATTAGAGTTAAGGGAATCTGTGGGGTATTTTATAGGCATAATTAAAGAATGGTAGGAATAATCCAATGAAAAATGTTGAAATAGAGTTACATATAGAAATAGGATAATTTGTCTTTCATAGCAAAAATCAAAGAAGGGTACATTTAGCAATACGTTAATATATTTGATATATGTCTTCTTGTGGGTAAATTGTAGAGTTTGAAGATTTGATAACAGTAATCTTGAAAGTACATTGGAAATACTGAAAAACAGAGTGGCTTAAGAAAATGTAGTACTCTGACATTTTATTTTCTGTTTTGAGAATCCTTTCTTTAGTTCCATGTTCCATTTTTCATATTTTTTTCCTGAATTTGATTTTTTTAAGTCCTCTACGTATCCTAGGTGATAATCCTCTGTGAGATATGTAGCTAGTAAAGACTTTTAGTTTTATTTGGTCCCATTTGTCGATTGTTGGTATGAATTTCTCTATCACCATGGTACTATCCGGAAAGTTCTTATCTGTGTTTACAAGTTCAAGCAGATGCCCCTCTGTCAGGTTCAGAATATCATGTCTTATACTGAAGTCTCTATTCATTTGAGGTTGAGTTTTCTGCAGTGTGAAAGGAAAGAATATACTTCTAGCTTTCCACATGTAGCTATCTAGTTTGACCAGAAATGTTTCTTCAATATGTACTTTTGGCCTGTTTCAAAACTAAGTTTTTTTAGGTCCAGGAATGACTGAAAGAAGACCTCAAACTCAGGTAATATGCAAAAGCAAGGAACATTTATTCTGCAGAAATTGCCAGCATGCTGGGATCGCCATACCATAGAATAGCAACTCTGAAGTGAACACCAAGGCTCAATTTAAAGACAGTTTGTGGATTTGCCTACTGTGCTTGACTAATCTTTTCATTGATTTGTTGGTACTGATCTAGAGGATGTGGGGGGCAGGATGGGCTTATGTTTGGTTCTGTAGTTTGGGAACTTCATGGAGTGTCCAGGTAACAAGGTGTGCCAGGTAACAAAGAGTGTTAACAAAGAGTGCCCAGGTAACAATATCATTTTGACTACCTAAACAAAGCATTTCTAAATGATCTTTAATTTGATTGGTCAAGTGCTTAAGGGCTTTTCAAGGAAGTTATGAAATTTTTGTTTCTGATTTTCAGGGAGGTTGTTAAGTTATTGTATTTTTTTTCCTTGAACTATAGTTTTGTTTTCTGAGCAATAGAAACTCAGCCTGTTCAGTCTGAAGCCAACTTTGAATCCTGTCATGGAGTCAGAATGTCTTATTAAAAATCAGTTCCCTCACTTTGATGCAAAATTTTGCTCTTATGTGTCTACCCTCGATCCTACTCCACTGATCAGTATGTATACATCTATTCTGGTCAGTATTATGCTCTATTGCTATAGCTTTGCATGGTAACTTAATATCTGGGATGGCGCTAATGCCATAGTTCTTGTTGATAATCAGGATTATTTCTGCTCACCTTTATCTTCTGTATTTCCATATGAAATTTGAGATGCTTTTCTCAATTTCTGTGAGGAATTGTACTGGAATTTGATGGAAATCTATAAATTGCTTTTAGAAAAGACACCTGTGTCCAGATATTTTGGTTCTGTTGCTATCCCTGTGGAGCTCCTGTCCTCTCCAGGTCCCACTATCTCCCCCTTCTTTCCTAAGATTCACCAGACTCTCCAACCAAGGACCATTCATGGATATTACCTAGAACCCTGCTCAGATGTAGCCAGTGGCAGCTTAGTATCCAATTGGGTAACCCTAGTAAGGGGAACAAGGACTATTTCTGACATGAACTCAATGGCTGGCTCTTTGACCTCCTACCCCCCACCTGAGGGAGGAGCAGCCTTGGTAGGCCACAGAGGAGGATTTGGAAGCCAGTACTGAAGATACCTGATAATCTAGGGTCAGATGGAAGAGGGGGAGGACCTCCCTTATCAGTGGATTTGTAGAGGGGCATCGGAGGAGATGAGAGAGGGAGGATAGAGTGGAGAGAGAATGAGGGAGGGGACTACAGCTGGGATATAAAATGAATAAACTGTAATTAAAATATAAAAAATGAAAATTTAATTAAAAATAAATTGCTTTTAGTATTACGGACACTTTCACAATATTTATCCTACCAATCATGAGCATGTGAGGTTTGTCCATCTACTCTATTTTTACTAGCTGAGAAGTGTCAGAAGTCTACACAAAGATAGATTTGGTGAACCACAGGATAAGTCTCAAAGCAACTGCTCATGAGCAAGTGAGACAGTGTCAAACAAGAATGTCAAATTTTGGAGATCAAAACATTTATTTCCAGGAAGTCTTTTTTATTAATCAGAATTTGTTGGTATAATGTTCCTTTGGAATGTATACACCTTACCCTTGTTCATTCAAATGCTGATTTCTCCTCCCCCATACACGCTCTCTGGTTTCAATCAGGATATTGTATTGTGTATTTATTCTAAGCATCCTATCTCAACTCTGTAAACAAGTCAAACTAAAGCGACTAGACACAATGTTAAGCAGCAGGAGGAGCTAGAGGGAGGAAATGAGTGGGAGGAGAGAAGCCCTAGGAGAGCTGGAGATAGAGCTTGGAGGACATGGAGCATGACCCAGACCTAAGATGTCACAAAAGTGAGTATAATGTGGGAAATCTAACTATGAGGGCTTGGAGGTTTAGGAGGGAGTTATTTTTGCTCAGCATTGTGTTCTATGATAACTAAATAAACCCAGTCTCTGTATGGTGATTTGGTTATACAGTTGGTTAGGATTAACAGCAGCTTTACCAGAAGATATATCAATAAGAAATATTAATAGTCTTTTACAACAAGAATTTGTATTGAGAATAATAGAATTGAGTACCTCCAAGATTTAAAAGAAATTAACTGTTAAAGCATGGTTGTTATTAATATTTAATATTGGTTCATATGATTGTTAAACACAACAGTTATTTCTTACCTGCTTTTGTAGAAATAAATGGACACAGAAACCTGTTAAATTTTTAATACTCCTTAAATACTGGGACTAGGAAGGTATTAACCTCCTAAGCTACCTTGTTATCTCACAGCCACACATCCCACTGAAAAGTCATATAAATACTTGTTGTTTCTCTCCATCTTACCAATCCTCATTGTAAGCACTTCCCAGCCATGTGCTTCTGGTTTACACTAACCCATGGCAACCCGTTCCTATCTTCTTCCTTTCTCTCCTCTGGCTCCTCTCTCTCAAATAATCCTTCTGCCCTCCAAACCTATGAAGCTTATCTCAGCCACCTCTCTTCTGCCCAGCCTAGGTATAAACAATTTTATTGGCCAATCAGGTATTATTTGGGAACCAAGGTTACACAGCATCACTTCGTGTACAGTGTTCATAGAACAGTAAGGATCTTGGGAGACAAGCAATTAACCCTTGAATGCATAGTAGCTCCATATCAACCAAAACAGTAAACTACTGAGTAGAATTTTCAAAGAGCATGTGAGAGAAAAAGAACAATGTAGGACTTCCAATTCAAATAAGAAAAACAAGAGTATAATGATCATTTAAAATTTCACAGAAGACTGCCCAAAGATTACAATGCCCCAAGCAAAGTATCTTAAACTTAATTGGAATGCCAACCTCTGTAGTTCAAAAGCTACCTGATATCTGAGTGTAGGATGTGGGCTACAATGCTGTCTGAGTTTCCATGATCATCTGAGGCCTTTGCTGGGACAGTATTCTTAAGAAATTTCATTTGAGAATGAAGACAAACAGTCCTGTTGAGTTATGACTTTATTATGAAGAGATGCGACATTTATGTTGAAGTTACTGATGCTTCCACATGAATGGCAGGCCTGGGATGTAGTATAATTTTCTCAGAAATAGATGTAAAACACATCTGAAAAACACAATCTTTAAATATTAGAGCTCTGCTAAGGACTGGTAATTAAACCGTGAAAGGCCAAAGATTTATTGATTTACCCACATGTAGCTTTGAAACAATTGGAAGCTTTGGTGAAACCACTGACTTTCCACTGAACTTAATGTTGTATTATTTGCAAAAGTATTCAACTTTTTTATAGTTATGGTAGCAGTGAGTAATTAAAAAATAATTCATGGATTGCAGTCTGCATTAGAGAATAGTTTAAACTATCTGCAATATAATATCATTGTGTGGTAAAATATTCATTATTAGACACAAAATTTCCACACACTCAGAGACAAAAGTCCTTGGCTAAATGATGCATGATTAATCTATATGTTAATACATTCTATTCAGTTTGTATATGTGTTTTCTATTCATACTACAACTTTCTCAGCAGAGTCCCAAGATATTATGTAATAAGTGATGTCTTATTGTAAAAAATTTTCTCTGGGTTACAATTAATTTTAGAAGTAGAAGAACAAAGTCTAAAACAGCATAGGTTTTGCTGACTTAGTGCTTATCTGCTGTGTTCATAGTTTTCTCTGTGTGTTGCACTGTCAGATGGGTTTAATTAACATCTGAGGATTAGAGTTTACCAAAGGCCACCTGTAAATATTCCCACTTAACCAGAACAGAAGTATTTGAAGCTTTATTCCCACCTTCAAAGTCATTTAATATCTTTGAAAGAATAATAAAATAGAATCACATATCTTCTTATTTTCGTTTTGTTTATCAATAATTACTAGCATTAGTAAAATAACTTAGTTTAGTTGACCTCTTTGGGAACCTCATAATCCTGGACCTATTATTTTCCACTTCATAAATTTTTCTAGTGTTGAAAACACAATTGTGATTTACTTAACATAACTGAGATGGAACATTGTGTGCAGACTTGTACCTTTCAATGTTTAATGATTACAAAAATAAAAAAAATAATAATAGTAAACTTCTCTTTCAAGGCATTTTCAAGGCTGTAATATTTTTATCCTTCAGACCAACCTAGATCCACAGCTTCAGATTTCAATAGTAAAATAAAACCCACAAAATGAAAACGAAAATCAATCTTGTTTTATTTAGGAACAAATTAAACTCCTCTTCAAAAGTAATGATTTTTCCCTTAAAGTGGTGATAACTATCTTGTTGCCCTGTCAAGGTTTCTCATCTCCTTTTCTTACCACACTTAACCTTAACAACCCCCTTGCTTTCAAGTCCTTCCTGACTTATGGCTCTTTAAGCACTTCTGTTAAGCTTGATCATTTCCTTGCACTTGGCCTTTAATGGAGTCAGTGTCACTTTGAGAAGTGTAAATGGATTCTGCTGAAATCAAGTTTTTCAGACACTCTGGACCTAATGCAGTTTTTTTTTTCTCCTTCTAGTAATTGATACCTGTGTTAAATGGATTTT
Organism: Pachyuromys duprasi; assembly: GCA_028658305.1. Taxonomy (NCBI): domain Eukaryota; kingdom Metazoa; phylum Chordata; class Mammalia; order Rodentia; family Muridae; genus Pachyuromys; species Pachyuromys duprasi. The sequence goes on along the minus strand of CM053753.1, from coordinate 36,376,897 downwards.
CACCATGTTTGTGTAATTTCTTCTAATCCAACTGAAAAGACATTAAATTCTAATTGTCCTCCTTTTTGATGTTTCTACACTTCATTGTACCTTGTGTGAACATATTCATAAATACACTCCTAATAGGGGACAGCACCATAATGCCCAAGTCATAAAACAGAAAAAGCATTTCAGTGAGGAAATTACCTTCCAGTAATCTCAAAGGAAGGTCTATGTTTAGTCTCTCTCTCTCTCCACACGGACACACACACACTTTGACACACACATGCACACAATTGCACTCGCACACACAGGGATACAGACACAGAAACACACACACAGTAAAATGTAAATTTATGATAGTTTATACTAGCTCTTTAAAATTGACTATAATAACGCTCACATTGCTCTTCAGGTAACCTTAGTTATAATGGAAATAAGTCCTAGTTTGAGAACAAAATGGAAGGGCAATGAGTTCAGAAAGGCTTATCAGCCTTTAAAGAATCCCTGTCACTACTAATCTGCACCAGCTGAGAGGTGGCAGTCATGCAGACCCCTCAATTGGGGCATTATAAACCACAAACTATTCATATGTCAAGCTCAAAGAGGACATAACACTTACTTTAAATAAGAGACACACAGTGTACTAAGCCTATCCCAAAGGAACTTGTGGCAAGTTCCTTTGACTTCAACACAAGGTCAAAATCGATATGTGCTATTATCTGTGTTGAGATCAGATAGGACATTCAATGATACATTTCCAAAGGCTTAATCCAGTTTAGTCATACAATCATGAGGATGTACATTTGCCAAGATAAACTTGTGAATCAACTCATGTGGCAGATTCATAGCTGCTTATCTATTGAGAAATAGGGTGAGTAATGAAGGACCCTGAATTGTCCTGATTCTGTCTGTTGAGGAGACGTAGAGGAAGGTCAGGGAAGAAGAACAGATGGGGATGGTACCAGCACAGTGATTGCCTTCTGCTTCTGGTTAATGATACCTGGTAGAAGCAGACACTGCTAGTCAATACTATTGCTGCACAGGTCTTTATCAATGTGTCTATCACACTTAATGATGAAATTTAAACTTATAGATACACAGGAATAAGAGCTAGATGAGGTCTATCAATCCCCTAACCTAGCCCCTCATTGATGGTGTTGATCAGCTGGCTATAATGCAAGAAAGAGAAGTACTTTGTTGTGGTAGTCCTCTTCTGCTCCAAGTTGATTGTGTCATAGGATAGATTCTCTGCAACACACAAAGCCTTCTACTCTAAAATGGGGTGCTGAGTCTGTTTACCTCACATAGTGATGATAATTATGGTCTGTCAAGAACTAGACAGCCAGAGTCAAATACAATGTGCCTAGGAAAGGCTTACTATTGTGGTTTAGTAATATAGTTACTTTGTCATCAGAATGTACAGTAGTATTTATAAGCTCAGAGGTGCAAATGTAGCATTTTTATTACTTAATTTATTTTACATGCTGTTTGCAGCTTTCACTCCTTTTTCTTCTCCCTGTCTACCTCCCCTCTCACCTTCTATCTCTAACCCTTCTTCCTTTATCCTCAGAGAAGAGAAGGTCTGCAATATCAAGTTGTAGTAGGACTCCTGAAGCTAGCCAAAGCAGCCCAGTTAGGGGAAAGGGATCCAAAGGCAGACAACAGAGTCAGAGATGGCCCCTACTCCAGGTGTTAGGTACCCACATGAAGACCAAGCTGCACATCTGTCACATACATGTAGGAGGATCTTGATTCATCCTTGCATGCAATTTGGTTGGTGGTTCAGTTTCTGTGAGCCCCTTGGACCCAAGTTAATTGATTCTGTAGGTTTTCATGTGGTGTCTTTGACTGTTCTGTTTCCTTCAGTCCTTTTACTCCCACTTTCATAAGGTTCATGAGCTTGATCTAATGTTTGGCTGTGCGTCTCTGCATTTGATTTCATCAGCTGTTGAGTGAAGCTTCTCAGAGGACAATAATGCTAGTCTCCTGTCTGCAAGTATAGCAGAATATCATTAATAGTGTCACGGGTTTGTTTTCTCTCATTGGGTGGGTCTCAAGTTGGGATAGTCATTTGGTTGGTCATTTCCTCAATTTCTGATACATCTTATCCCTGCACTTTCTTGTAGGCAGAATAATATTTTGATTGAAGGTCTTTGTGGTTGAGATGGTATACACATATCTCCACTGGAAGACTTGCATGGTTATCAAAGATAGCAATTTCAGTTTCCACATTTCCTGTTACTAGGAGTCTTAGCTAGGGGTATCCTCACAGATTCCCTTGTCCTATGTTTCTCTTGTCCTAGTTTTCTCATATATGCCCTCTCCCCTACTTATTTCTATCTCTCTCCCAGCTCTCTTTCCCTCCATCCTCACCACATGTCATCTCTTTTGTTTCCCTCACCACACTTCTTTTCCACCTAGTTCCTTCCTTCCATCTCTTCCCCTCTCCAGCCCCTTTTCCACTCAGTTCTCTCCCTCCATATACCCTACATGCAACTGAATAATGGATAAAGAAACTGTGGTACATTTACACAATGGAATATTACTCAGCAGTTTAAAATAATGACATCATGAAATGTGCAGAAAATGGATGGAATTAGAAAATATCATCCTGAGTGAGGTATCCCAGACCCAGAAAGAAGCACAGGGTATATACTCACTTATAAGTGGTTATTTGTCATAAAGTAGAGGATAACAATTCTACAATCCACATACCCAAAGAAGCTAAGTAACAAGGAGGGCCCAAGTGAGGATGCTTGAATATCACTCAGAAGGATAAAAATAATTGCAATTTTCATTTGCTAGATATAGTTTTTGTCTCAAAGATTACTGCTGAATAAACTTACCCTTTTGAGTTCTTTCTGAACTCTGGTTGGCTTGTTCAACTCAGGTATTCTCGTTAAAACTCCTATCCAAGGTTGATTCAATTTGGCTTCTCTTGGTTTCTCACAGTATTGCTCTGTTTTGCCTCAAACTAACTCTGGCAATTTGCTCTAATATTCTAGTTTTTTGTTATTTTTCTTATTCTCTGGTTTCAACTGCCTCTTCTGACAAGCACTGAACTAATGAACAAATGAACAAACTCAATTCCACTGCCCTGGACTCACTTCAGTGACTCTGAGCTCAACTGAACTGACTGCCCATCTGAATTTTACTGCATTGAACTCAACTGACTGATCAGACTCTCCCTGCTCTCTATAAATAGCCTCTTCCCATTGCTGGTCTCTGATAGCTGGGCATAATCTATTCTATCAAATCTTTCTCTGAGTTGTCACCTTGTCCTTTAATTAGATGTAATTATTTGGGATTAAAGGTATGTATTAAGGGCATGTCTATATTCCAGACAGATCACATGTACCTAGAAGGTCTTTGTATGTGATTAAAGTTCCTCCACACTGTTCCAGTGTGCCTCTGGACAGACTTGTTGGTCTCTAGAAGATTTGGTCAGCAGTGTGTAGAGGACCTTCAGAGCTACATGCAACTCTTATAGAATCTGAATTACTTCTTGACAAGACCCTTTGTAAAGATGCAAAGCATTCTCTGAGATTCATGCAGAGGATTCCTTTCCCCAGTGTTCATCAACATGTCCTGATACCAGCAATGGAAGACAATACTATCAAATAAAGCATCCCTAGCAAAGAAATTTTGCACATGTAAGAATTATTGTGGATAATGAGCCCTATGATTTCACTGTGACAGATGCAGTACCTAGATTTTATTAAGAAGATGTAAAGCAAGCAGTGGATGCTTAGTGAAGGTATTGTTGTTATCATTTTCAAGAACATTTTTGCTATCTGTGATTAACATGGGTGACCTTTAGAGAACACTGTTTCATTTCCCTTCTTATCTATTTCTTATTAATTTATAATTCTTAGAAATTAATAAATTAAAAAACTCAATTTGCTGATTTTGCTTTCTATTAGTAGCTTCTTCCATTATAATTTATTGCTTTATATATGCGTTATTTCCATGTCTTTCTTACTGCTCTTTCTGCATCTTATACTTCTTCCCCAGTCTTTGTTCTACATAGCACAATTATGTATTTCTATAATGGGGATCTGTGGCCATTATATTACTTCAAAGTACTTTAACTATTTTCCTGGTTCTTTGTTATGTGAAGTTAAAGGACTTTTAGCTTTGTCTTTTAGTACATTGACTTGACTCCTCCCTCAGAGCACTCATTATCATCTGTCCCCAAATACAATGGAACCTCCATATTTATTCAAAGCCTTTGAAATCATTCTAAATATGAGTCTACCTCTTCCGTAACGCCACGCTTTATACTTCAAAAGATAAAGGAGCTTTTATTTCCCATATTTAGATCAACTGGATTTTTTGTTTGTTTTCACAGGGTAATGGGTCCAAACAATCAAACAACTATGTTATCATCTTTGGAAAGCACTTAGGCAATCATCATTACTATTGAAAGTGTCACAATTTGTTAAAAGAACAATTGAAAAATATATAATTTAATGTATATTTAAAGTACATATAAAAGTATATGTACTTTAAAATTTGAATATGTTATATAAATTGTTGCATGAACTTTAATTTATTCCATTGTTCTTAACCTCTTTATCACACAACCTGAATAATCCAAAAATTAAGTTGTTTTGTTTGCTTGTTTGTTTGCTGCTGTGAAAACACTCTGAGAGGAAGAAAAGGTTTATGCTGGCCCAAAGCTCAAATTTATGCCACACCGTGGCAGAAAAGCCAAGATGATAAAAAATTAAATCACCTGGTCACATTGTATCCACAAGGAAGAATGGTGAGCAGTGAGTGTAAGTTGACACTTAATTCCCTTCCTTCATTTATCCAGGCCAATTTCCCAGCAGGGACAGCTGGAGGATGTCCCACCTCAATGGATATAATTAGGTTAATCTATAGACATGCCCAGACTTTCATCTCCCAAGTGCTCTTGGATTCCATGAGGTTGACAGCACTGTCCTCACAACTCTATTCCTAGTAAAGAAGTCTGTTGAACAAGATGGTAAATCTACAGTGTGGTATGGTATTTATCCCAGGGAGAAGATAATTTATCATGCTGAAAACAATTTTCAATAAATAATCTAAATTATATAATTATTTCATTAGAATGCATTTACACACAATGATTTTTATCTACTTTATATTAATTAATTTGTTGTCCTATATTTGATTAGTTTTCAGATGTTATTTGACATCTGAAATATACTGAAACTCTAGTGCTGTTTCAATAAAATCATCTTTAGTCAAATCTACATTAGTCACATTTACATTGAAGGGATGAATGTAGATTAAATAATTAGAAGTTCTATTTGAGATATCACTAGGTAACCAGGCCAAGTTTTTGTCAGGATAGACTTGGGTTTTACAGGGAAATTATATTAAAATTGTAAATTCATTATGCAATGCATTTTATAATATATAACATGATAGCATAAAGAATATTTGTAGAGAAGTTAACAGAATTAAAACATAACTTTGTCTTGATTTAAAAAGCAGAGGATTGCAGGTCATTGTGGTCCATTCTTTCAATCTCACAACTAGGTAGGCATAGCCATGGAAATCTGTAAGTTTAAGAACAATCTCATCTAAATAGTATAGTAAGTTCCAAGCTAGCCAAGGAGCCAGAGTCAGACTCTATCAAATCAAAACAAAACAAAAACCAAATAGCTTAACAGTAATTAGACTTCATTATTTACTTCATTGCTATTAAACATCTTAACAAGTATACATATGTCTGTATTCACATATATATTCATCTATAGAAATATTATTCTCTACATATGCATGTACATATGGATTATATATGTTTGTATTTTAAAGAGAGAGAGAGACAGAGACAGAGAGAGACAGAGAATTGCTGCTGTCTTTACTTTTAAAAACTCTATTATTTACATTTTTATATCTCTTTGTTCCTACTCCAACACAGTCCCTTCCAACACTGCAACACCAGGTAGGAGAGAGAAAGGGTTAGTGGGAGAGGGGGCATAGTTCTTTCTTAGCTGCTTCCTGCTGGTTAGGGTTATCAGGTTCCTTGAAGCCAGTCCAATTCTCATTTCAGGAGACCTCCAACTTCTTGTCTCACTGCATCAACAGCAACAGGAGTTGCAGCGGGGAAGCAGCAGCAGTCATGTTCTTTCTCTGACCTTTTCAACACTCTCCGGGCCCTGGTATGTATTCTCTCTCCAGAGTCTTCAGATTTTAACAATCTGCAGCTGGCAAAGAGCTCTTCTCAGAGTATGTACAAGGAAAATAGTTCACTACTGTGGATCATCTGAATCAGTCCCATATCCCACACCTGGAACCCAAACAAAAAACATGTTTATGTCCACAACAAGAGGGAGTGTAGTGTGTATGACATTACTATTCCTAGGACAACATGAACAAGCGTCTGTGTATCCCAGTTATAGAGCTGAAGGCAGATCAAAGTAAAAAATACCACTAAATTCTAACTTGTGTACATTAAATGCTATTTGTGAGCAATGTGCATATTTGGGTTAATTAGAAAAGCATGAGTAAGGAGTTACTTATAGGAGAGTGGTGGACTCAGAGACTGCCACATGATCAAATGTTCTCCACAGTAAAGGAGATAGCTCATTAAAGATGAGACCCTATATCTCTCTATCCACAGCTTGACAGGACTGAGATTCTACCACTCACAAATACCTTTACTGCTTGCACAAGCATGTGAAGGAACGGGTCTTGTGTATCAGGCTTCAGAGACTGCCTGAGATTTTTACTTGTCTCTTTCCTAATATATGTCCCTTTAGAGCTTCATAATTTTGAGATGCTTTCTTCCAGGAAGGAATATTTCAACTCAGAATAAACTGCTACACAGCTGTGTACAAGATCAAAGATTTCGTAGTTAGTACACAAATATGTATGGTCATAAATCAAAACCCAGATTTTTTTTGTGTGTTCTCCTACAGAGAATGAGTATTTAAGGAGAAAATTACAGCACCTGATCTATGGAAACACATTTTTCAGAACACTCTAGGATGTAAAGGAAAAGGCTGGGGGACCCTGGAAGAGGTTACAAGGTAAGGTGATGTCTCACAGCAACGCATTAGGTAAGAGCACACTCTATCTGAGGTGAGGGACAGCTGAAAATTTTCAACAAGCATATACAGAGCAACCTGCTCTAGATAGTCACTGGGGCATCCGTGAAGAGGTGAGCAGTTTGTGTGCTTCTGAGCTGGTCAGGTGTAATTGGAAGACTTTGTGCAGCAGAGCATTAGGATAATGAAGAAATGAAAACTAATGGGAAGGCTCCAGTAGCAAACAATGGAAGTATTTAGGTAGTAAACTATTGCTAGAGGAATGTGAAAAGAAGGTAAATTGTTGATACCAGAGACACCTAAAAGCAATATTATCTAAGCCTTTTTTTGTTTGTTTGTTTACTCAAAAGGAAAACATAACAATTTGGAAAAATACATGTTCTTTTGGATTGGGCTTGAATAGGGTAATTACAGGTATTACAGGTAACCAAACACTAGCTCTGGTTCATTAACAACCCTCTTTCTGATAGTACAGGAGGCATTTTTTTTCCTCACAGATAAACAACAAGGGAAACCAGGAATATTAAACATTCAAGGTTGTTACTTCAAAGGGAAAAATTTATAAACTATTTCTGCCCAGAATGCTGGTTTTTGAATAGCCTGGTGACCTCTGTAATGTCTGTAATACCCAGACCACACCAGATCCTACAAAAGTGGCAATGTATGTCACAGAGTTTTAATGTAGTCATGTATTAAAATTTATTGTGTATATAGGGTAGAGATATTATCACTAGGAAAAGTTGTTGTTGTTGTTTTTCAAACTGTGCTGTGCTTACTCATACCTAAAGTAAACCACTTAGTATCAATTCTTGAAGTTTAAACCAACACAAGCAACTGCTGGCCTTGGAGTTCCCAAAGACCCTAGAGTTAAAACCTTGGGAATATAAATTATAAAGGAGGTTTTCTGGCTCTCAAGAATAAGCATCAGTATTGGGAAGCCAATATCAAATTTCTTGAGGAAACTTTCCTTTTACAATAATATTATGCCAAGGATATTTTGCAATGTATTTGAGTAATTGGCATTTTTCCAGAAAAATATCATCATTCAACACAAATAAGACAAATCTGGTTTCAAGTTACTTTTCTGAAGAACATGCAAAGCATTTGATGTTGTTTTCATCCTAAGTGGATCCTTTATCTGGGATTTAGGTCTTCAGTTAAGTTTATGTTCGTGGCCGAAGAAAAGACATTAAAAATTATCATGAATAGACCTTGGGAAAAAGACATAGCATGTCAGCTAAGTTGGAGTTTTGTGAGACACAGGCTGAACCATGTTCTGTTACCTCGTGCCACTGATGAAGAACAAAGATATTGAGCAGGATACTCCACCGAGGGACGTGGACAGTTGAAGTATTGTCAGCAGAACCAGAAGTCTCACTTTCTTCTCTGATGATCTGCAAGGATGATAAGAATCAGAGAAGCAGGCCCAATATAAAGAAGTAGTGACTCACTCTTTGTTATGAAAGCAGCTAAAGCAACAGTGTATGAGCTAGCATTTGCAACACACAACAAAATATGTTACAGTTCAAAATACTTAAAATGTATATTGTTTTCTTTTGAAATTACATTAAATTCACTTAATTGTCATCTATAAAAGAGGGACTAAAAGTGGTTTTTAAAATCTATACTGAAGAATTAAAATGTACCAGACTTGAACTGGCGAGTCTACCTTCTCGTAGAAGCATTGTTTAGTTGGAGAAATATCTCTCATTTATCAGCCATTAAATATGTGCTGTAGATTTGCTATACATCCAACCAGCATTCTGGTCTTGTGTCTTATCTGAGGAATAATTTCTCCGTTTATAAAAGGGAACGTGTTGCAATACATGTCATATGAGCCCCTTTTCACACCAGTCATTCCAGTGGGACAAAATGTATTTGAGCACAGAGGCCACGGTTTTAACTCATCTTATGCAAGGCATCATAGAAAGGTAAAATGACTAATGACTAATACAGAAATTATTTTCAAGCCCTTTTTATTCCAACAATGTCATTATTACTATTGACTATTAAAGAATATTTTTCCTCAAATAGGGTGGTTTATACTTATTTATGTCAATCCACCCACAAACATATTCCTTGTATCAAGTGAGAAAACATTATGTAGAGTTTTTTATTCACCGAAATGAGTCATTTATAAATGCACAAAACCAATTGAGAAGGGTTTTACCAAAATTGTTAAAGCTGAATTTAGTCTAGTTAATGATAGTAACTCTGAAAAACATAATCATTATTATCTTATAGTGGGCAAATAACATGCTGTATGACATCTAAGTTTATAGATAGAACAATTGTATTAGTCTTTTTACTTGAAATAAAATATTTTCAATACTATATTTATTTCCTGTCTGACTTGTAAACATTTGAAGGCTTGGCCATAAAGTAGAGATATAAACTGTTTTATATAGGTGTACAGACACATAATCTATTATTTTTCTCAGCAGCATGTTGCTTTATTCTTACTCATTAATGTTATAACATTGTGAACAAAGTATGGAGTTATAGGTATACTTAAAAATCACATTGAAATGTTGATAAGAAGAAATTATCATGAAAAGTTTTCCATCAATGTTGGTGGTGACATTTCAGAAACAGCAATAACTGAACTTGAAAACTGAATTATAAGTCTAAGTGAAATATGGAAACATGTACTTAATGTTGTGAATGCATATTAAAAGCCAGTAAGAGTTGACAGAAAAGAGCGCACAGAAAAAAATAAGAGTCTTTTGGCGAAAGCTATTGAAAGTGAGTTTGTTGGTGTATGACATGCAAAGAGGTGGAGACTAAGAAGAAAATATATGAAGACTATTACATATACACAGATAGAACAAAAATGATCAAAACAAACAAACAAACAAACAGACTTTGTCAGAGACAACCCTTGCCCATTTACTAGGGAGCCCATTTGAAAACTGAGCAGCCTATGTGTCTCATCTGCACAGGGGGTCTAGGGCCTTGCCATGCAAGGTCTTTGGTTGGAATATCAGTCTCTTCAGGACCCCTTAGGCCCAGGCTTTTTGTCTCTGTTGCTCTCCCTGTGGAGCTCCTCTCCTCTCCAGGTCTTTCTATGTTCCCCTTCTTTCATAAGATTCCCAGCACTCTGCCCAAAGTTTGGCTGTGAGTCTTAGCATCTGCTTAGATACGGTCCTAGGTGGAGTCTTTCAGAGGCCCTCTGTGGTTGACTCCTGTCCTGCTCTCTGTTTGATCCCTCTTCAGATGTCTATTCCATTTGCCTTGCTGACTGAGTATGGAGCATCTTACTAAGGGTCTTCCTTCTTGCTTATTTTTTTTAGGTGTACAGATTTTAACATGTTTATCCTATATTATATATCTAATATCCACTTATAAGCAAGTGTATTCCTTATGTGTCTTTCTGCTTCTGGGATACCTCACTCAGGCTCTTTGATCACCTCCTCCTGAGTGGGGTGCAGCCTTGCAAGGCCACAGTGGAAGACAATGCAGCCAGTCCTGATGTGACCTGATAGGCTAAGGTCCAATAGAAAGGGAGGAAGACTCCCTCTCCCACTGTATCAGTGGACTAGGGGAGGAGCATAGGAGGAGAAGAAGGAGGGAGGGTGGGACTGGGAGGAGATGGGGAGGCTGTAGCTGGGATACAAAGTGAATAAATTGTAATAAATAATAAATTAAAAAACAAAAATATTAAACTGGAAATTAAGAAGACAATTTAAAAATAATGAACTCATTTTACCATAAAAATAGATTTTATGCTACAATTATGTAAAATTAAAAAAACATCCTCTCAAGTAGGAGAGATTCAACCAGATTCAACATTCAGATTAGTGTTCAATAGCATAAATGAGAATCCCTATTTAGAGATATTGTCCAGGTAAAATCTGTAAACCTAAGGAAGCTAAGCAAGAAGGAGGACCCTGGGTAACATGATCAATCCTCATTTAAAGAAACAAACAGGATAGACATTGGAAGAGAGAGAAAACAGGTAATAGGACAGAAGCCTACCACAGAGGGCCTCTGAAAGATTCTGCCCAGCAGGGTATCTAAAGCAGATGGTGAGACCCATAGCCACATTTTGGGCAGAGTTCAGGGAACCTTATGAAAGAAGGGTAAACTAGATAGAGCTGGAGGGAACAGGAGCTCCTCAATGAGAGCAACAGAACAGAAAAACATTGGCCAAGGGGTCTTTTCTGAGACTGATACTCTGAACAAGGACTGTGCATGGAGATAACCTATGCACTGATGATAGCCCATGGAAGCTCAGTCTCCAAGTGGATACCCTAGTAAAGGGAATAGGGACTGTCTCTGACGTGAACTCAGTGACTTACTCTTTGATCACCTCCACCTGATGTGGGATCAGCCTTACCAGGCCACAGAGGAATGACAATGCTGCCAGTCCTGATGAGACCTGATAGGCTAGGTTTATATGAAAGGGGAGTAGTACCTCCCCTATCAGTGCAGGGGCATGGGAGGAGAAAACGGAGGGAGAAAGGGATTAGGAGAGAATGAAGGAGAGGACTACAGCTGGGATACAAAGTGAATAGAGTGTAATAAATTTTTTAGAAAGAGGTATTGTCCAGGTATGACTAAGACACTCTCAAAATATATAGCCTTGGTTATCTGCCAGAGGTTGAAGCTAAATCCTTATTGCTAAATATACCATGCACTTGAGACCAGGATCCAGAGAAGCCTTGGCTGTAACTCACTTGATTGTGCCCTCCTGAGACACAGTGTTCATGGTAACAGGAGTTGCCATGCGAACTTCCAAGTCAAAGAGACAATCAGCTGCGATACCTATGAACCACAATGGCCAGCGTGGTAAAATAACTCTATGGGTAGAATAGTGACATAAATTCCTTGACAGTAACCCATAGTCCTCTAACTGGATGTATAATCCACTCAACAAAAGCCCATACCTGGTACTGAAGACCTAATTAACTATAGAGTGCCAGTGAAATCAACCATTGTTATAGGATACCTTAAAACTACTAAGTTTCAGAGCCTGCAGAATTCCTAACAATCTCTACAAATGTTTTTTCTTATACCCACAGGTAAGTGTAGTATTGACTCCTCATTGAGAAAATTTCTCTACAACAGAGGAGGATCACTTGAGAAAACTACAATTACTAGGCAGAGTTCTGGAGTCCAGGTACAATTTAAAAACTACTTTTAAAAAACACTGCTGTACTTGAAGCCTAAGGACATAAGAGGGGCAGAAAAAGTTTAAGAGACAGAAGATCCAGAATTTACTATGAGATTGTATCTCCAAGTAACATCAGAAGCTATGCTCATCAACATGACTGCCAAATGTTACAAATAAGAACTGAATAAGAAGAATACAAGTGAACATGCCAATCTTTGTGGTGATAAGCCTAAGAGGCCTCCATTTTATACAAACAGCTATAGGCAATGGAGTAAAGCTGAGAGCAAGAGAAGTCCTCCTCAGGGAAGAGCACACTAATGGTTGTTCAGTGCCAAATAGTCAGCCCTGAAAACTTACATATAAGCAACATTTCACTGGCTGAACAAGTTATATTTACAAATATATATATATATATATATATAACAAATTTATATAGCATATATACGTATATATTATAACAATTGATGGAAAAGAGTTAATTTGAAGGGCAACAGGTAAGGGGTTATAAGATATTTCAAAGGAATAAAATGGAAAGGAAGAGCATTGTAATTAAGTCATAATCACATACAGAAAGACTACAAATATGCTATTAAAAATCAAGCAATATAGTTTAAGTATCAACTCCCAAAAGAACTGGCAAAATATTGGGGGTCAAGGGTAAGTGTGGAACTAGAAAGGCAAACATCTAAAATTTCCATAGATAAGTATAAAACAGATAATAAAGTTGAAAATATCTGTTTAGGAAATTTATTTGTTGTTTTTATTTACTACTAACTAGTGCATTACTATCTTATTCCTGAATATGCATGCTTCTTCATTCCTTTAAAATCAAGGTGAATTATGTGGCATATGACACATTAACATATGTAGATTTAAAGGAAACTACCAAGGGTCTTAATTTCAAGTTCTAGATAGTTCTAATGACAGCCTATATTGCTTTGGGCCTATGGAGACCTGAATGAAGGCAGCACATATGTAAGTCATAGGATTTGGAAAATCAAGCTAGTACTGGCTAGGGAGCTTCATTCTAGTGCCTACCATTCTTTGTACTGGGGTGTTATACACGCAACTGGGGGGAAATAATCTGTAGTCTTAGTCAGCTGTCAACACTTCAAGAACAATAATGATTCTTTGAGTGAGATATTCCTATTGGTGTAAGAGCAGCATCAAGGTTATGGAAGGAATCAACCACTTTCAGACTTCATTTTAACCCCACCTCACAACACAGAACTTAAAACTGATACTGTTACCTGGGTTGAAGATCCTGTGGCTATCTAGATCCTAGGCCCTATGGAACAGTATAGATGAGTATTGTTATTCTGCTAAATGGATAGTCATAAGCTTCCCCCTGGGTATTTAGCTGTATACTCACAGATCAGTATGTCTGTCAACCCTCGTCAGATAAGCTTCTTTTTGCAGTAAATTGCAATTATTATAGAGACTGATGACTTATAAATATATAGAGAATTACAGAACTGAGGCTTGCTAAATGAAATAGCTATGTCACACCTCCTACAGCAAAACTTCACGGAACATCACGGAAGAGAAGATCGAATGATCTGAAGACCTGGCTGTAAGGATGATTGCAGACACACCAGCTTCGTCAGATGTGATGATGTTTTTGTACACGTAGTTTACAGAACCTGTGACAGCAACACAAGGCATGGGCAGCATCAAGCTAAAATTCCATCATGTATTATCGAACGGCTTATGAAGTTCCATCCCTGCCAAGGAACTCTTCATGCTACAGTAGTGAGTTCTACACATACACACATAATGATAGCACTAAATGGACTCACTGGGTTAAAAAACAAAAACATGTGATATTGGAAGAAAGGTGGTGGGGGTATGGGAGAGAAATGGTAGGGAATATATGAGAGAACTTTTCCTGTTTTCTAAAATATCTACAGAACAGTTTTCCCTTTTCTTATACTTTTGTCACAAATTTCCACTGAAAAATTTTCAGTTTTTGTGAAGCTTAATTCATGCTTAAGTTTTACAAATGATATTTGAAGTGCTTGTCTAGAACTTCTGTACTCAACCTTAGGTCTTAAAAGTTTTCATTTTGTTCAAAATGTCTTATAATTTTATTTAGCACTTATATCTGGAATAGATAATGAGCAATTTGGTTTGTAAGAGAAAGTCCAATTTGAGAGATGGGTTACTTCTTTTAGAGTTTTTGGACAGCAATGTTCCACAGAGCACTAAATCTTATCAGACATTGGTAATGATCATGACTCAACAGTGTCATGGTAAGAACCCACTAGTGATGATACCATGAGTTTGAGTCAAAGAACTTGATGAATAAAGCTGGTACTGACATAAAAGATAGATTACTTCTGGCTAGCTTTCATAGTGATGGATGATGCTATTCACGTGACCCAGAGAGTGAAGTAATAATCAGCATTATCCAGCAGTAAGCTGTGTTAGGTAAGTACTCAGATGGTATGGTATTGAAAGTTCAAATTCATACATTATTCAAATTTACTATATTAGATATTGTTTGGTTAATTATTTTCTCCATTACAATTAGATGACAATTGGTCACACAGAAACACACAAACCCACACAAGCTCCATACACTGTTTACCATTAGATTGTCTCTAAAATATAAATTTGATAACTAATGACAAATATGCATAAACACAAATATTTATTCAATATTGGATAAACTTTTGGAATGGGCAGTAATGAAAAAAATTATATGTTTGTAACTGCAGTAAATACTTTCTTGAAGTATTGGTAATTCAAAAGTCTAATACATTTTTGTGAAGATCATATTTTTACTGTTTTCTGTGACTAATGTAGCATTTTCATTTTCATTTAGGTATATATTTCACATTTTTCAATTAAAAAATAACATTACAAAGACTTTTTATTTGAGCTAAAGCAACATAATAAAGTATTTTATTCTTTAGCTGGAAGGCAGGTTATTCTGTTTGCTTAAATTGTTCAATCAGTTTTTCGAGGCATCCTGCATCAGGCATAGGCTGCCTGTTTCTTCTGCCTAAAACAAGCAGTCAATTTTAATTAACTTGGTGCACAGAAGTCTTTGGCATTTGTGGAAACTGGGCACACAGCCAGTCTTCAAAACACTGCTGATCAATTTGCCTAGAAAGAAGTAAAGGAATAGAAGATATTGCCTTGGAAGCGCTTCTGAGTGTGATTCTGAAATAGAACAGCTAGAAGTCTAGAATTAAATTTCAAAAACAATTCAACAAAGGGAAAATGTAACACCTTGTTAAAAAAATCACAGGCTTAGTAAACGTTTAGAGGTTTCATAATGTGAGTGGATTTTTGAGTGGCAAAGGGGCTAATATCATTGTTATTTACTTTGACGTTTCTACATAAGCAATAGCCTCTAGGTGTTAATGCAGCAATTTCTGAGGAAAATCAGTGAGATTTGGAAGTATTCTTGGACAGATTCTTTGAATAATTATTAAGGTGGCATGATTTCTATATTGTGTTTCAGAGAATAGCAACGTTAACAGCAATTTTGCCTCTGAAACATGCACTTTCTGGTATTCAAAATATTCAGCTTCCTAAAATGCAACTTTTTTCCATGAATAAATGTAAATTATTTTACCATTGTTAACAGATAAAAGGTACACAAGCTTTCAAATCTTTTTCAAAGAAACCATCTTCCAAAAGGTATTTTCTAGATACATGTTTCTTTAATAGATTTCCCTTTCATGTTCATAGGACATATTTGACAAACAGGAATCAGGTACAAATCAAAATCCTGTTATCCACCAACTGCTGTAAAAGAGAAGGGAAAGTCAAAATTTAAACTAAATAATATTTTACAAGGCCAAAATAACTTTCATTTTGTGAATAGTTTTACATAGCTGAGCTTTTACTGTGTGAGTTGGTTATACTACAAATACACATTATGAAATTTTAAAAATACATATTGTCTTAGCTTTTTCAAAATACGTGGTCAAAATTGGCATTTTGGGTGGGAAAGGGTGTCTCAGTATTTCAGAGCACCTGCTGCTTATAGAAGACTGGATTCAGTTTCTGCTCCCATATGTTGACCATTTAAGTTCCAGGAGATCTAATGCCCTCTTCTGGTCTCTGAGGGCACTGAACATATGTGGCACACACATATACATGAATAACACTTAAAATATAAAAGAAAATAACTCAAGGTGCAGCTATACCACTCCGAGGCATGTATCCAAAAGATGATCAAGTACACTACAAGGACATTTACTCAACCATGTTCGTAGCAGCTGTATTCATAATACCCAGAACCTGGAAACAACCCAGATGTCCCTCAGTTGAGGAATGGATACAGAAATTGTGGCACATTTACATAATGAAATACTACTCAGCAATGAAAAACAAGGAAATCTTGAATTTTCAGGCAAATGGTGAGATCTAGAAAAGTTCATCCATCCCAGAAGCACAAAGACACACATGGTATATACTCACTTATAAGTGGATACTAAATCTGTAAAGTATAATAAACATACTAAAATCTGTACATCTAAAGAAGCTAAACAAGAAGGAGGACCCTGGGTAAGATGATCAAGCTGTATTCAGAAAGGCAAACAGGATGGACTTCAGAAGAGGGAGAAAACAGGGAACAGGACAGGAGCCTACCATAGAGGGCCTCTGAAATCCTCTACCTAGCAGTGTATCAAAGCAGATGCTGAGATTCATAATGAAACCTTGGGTAGAGGGCAGGGAATCCTATGAAAGAAGGGGGAGTTAGTAAGTTCTGGAGAGGACAGGAGCTCCACAAGGACCAAATATATCTGGGCACAGGGGTCTTTTCTGAGACTGATTCTCCCACCAAGGACCATCCATGAATATATACTAGAACCCCTGCTCAGACATAGCCCATGGCAGCTGAGTATACAAGTGGGATTACCTAGTAAGGGGAACAAGGACTGTCTCTGACATGAACACAGTAGGTGGTTCTTTGACTTCCTCACCTGTATGATTAGTATTGTGTAACATGGCTATATTTAAAAAAAAAGTCTTACAGACTCAATATACTTCCCATAAATATTCCAAAGTCGTTGTTCATATAACTAGAAATAATGATGCAGGAATTTACGTGGAAAAATTATGAGTAGTCAAAGCAGCATGTTGTACTTTATAAACGGTGTTGGAAGTATCACAATACCTGAACTTGATTTATTATAAAGAGATACAGTGAGAAAGTCAGACCCACATGTCCATAAAACAAACAATAGAAAACAGCACAGAATGGAGGACCTGGAAATCAACATGCAAAAGTATGTGAAAGCATCCTAAGGGAGAGAAATGTGTAAGAGGAAGTAAAGCTAGAGTGACATAGACATAAAAGCTCACTGATCTGGAGAGGGAGCCACAGGATTCAGTGTTTTTAACCTGTTGTGTTTTAGTTTTGCTTCAGTCCAGTATCTCTTCACTACATCCTCTTTGGAACATGAATGCATATAATTTGTCTCTGTATGTTCAAAGTATGTAAATTGATTTTTATTGTACATAGAGCCACAAGTAGGATACTTCCTTGAGTCCCAGAAGAAACTTTGCACTTTAAAAGAGTATTGAAAATATTAGAAACTAATGAGCCTTTTAAATTTCACTGAAAGTGTCTATTGAATTTTGATGAATGGTCATGATTATATGGGAACTATGGTGTGGAATGCTAGTGCCTGAGTGGGAAATGTCTCTCACAGGCCCATGTATTTGAGTACTTAGTCTCTGGTTCCTGGTGCTGTTCGTAGAACCTCAAAGTAAGGCAAAGGATCATGCTCGGAATGTTTATAGCTTCATCAGTCTTGCAGTTTGTTCTCTCTACTTCATGGTTGCTATTGAAGATGTGATCTCTCAGCCTCCTGTTCTAACTCTCATGCATCCCCAACCATCATATACTCTTCTGAAATTTCAAGCCAAATAGACTCATTCTTCCTTAGATTGCTTTTAATTGTTACATTTTATAAAAGCAACACAAAAGCAAATGTACTTTGTTACCTTAAACTTTCTGGGGGGTATTTTGTAATAAATCAGGTATCCATGTGCAGACAAACTTTGATGTAAACTTTTCTGTTTAGCTGCACCACAATTTACCACTGAAGTTCAGTTGGTCTGCTGATTGCACTTTCCAGTAGCATCCTAAATCAAACAGGGCTACGCTCTGAATTCAAGAATTAGCTAAAGTCCGGATACTAGAGTTTCAGTTTCCTAGGTCTAACACAGAGTAGAGCTGTTTGCAATTCTACTCAGATCATTCTGTGGCCTGGAATAAAGAGCCTCTTCATACATGCATATACTAGTAGCCATGAGCTTCCTCTTTCTCTGCTTTTTCATGGTCTCTAGATGGCCTTGTCCTTCCAATTCCTTGAAATGATCCCTGTGAGAGGAGACAAAATTGAGTCTCATGCAGAGACGCTAGGGGAAGCTGCATGTAAAGGTGAATCTCTACTGCGTTTTCTCTTCCAGAGAATCTGAACCTAGAAGGAAACTCTTATAGTACTTCAGCATTACAGCTTAGGTGAGGAATGATGCAGTAAAAGTGGGTTCCTTTCTGCACAAATAATGAAGGTCTTTCTATTGTCATTCTTATTAAGCCATTAGTTTTAAGTATTTCTATATCACTCTCAAAAAGCATACGTGCATGCTTTCATGAGAGATTTATATACACTGATCTACAGACATAGAGACAGATAGACAGAGACAGAGAGACAGCGGTGACAGACAGTGATAGTTAAATACAGAAGAACGGTGAAAAAACTGGGTCTAGCATGGGATTTTGAAACCTAAAAGCCTACCCCAGTGACACACTTCGTCCAACAAGATCACACCTCCTAAACCTTCTCAAATAGTGCCACTCCCTGATGACTAAGCATTCAAATAAATGAGCCTATAGGTGACATTCATATTCAAATCACCACA
>CM053753.1:36332780-36357365 GCA_028658305.1 Pachyuromys duprasi | reverse complement strand
AGCACCGCCCCTCTTCTCTACCTTCAAAACCCCAAGCTGAATTTGAAGCCTTACAGAACTGGAAGCTTGTCCTGGAGATGGGAAAGCCATTGTTTGTTCTCAAGTGATACCATAACTTCTGATTCCCTCTTGTGGAGAGCCATGTGGCTGTAGCCATGTTATAACTGCTTTACTTGCTTGATAATTTTGTGTCTTGCTTGATAATTTTCTTGTCTGTTCTCTGGTCCATACTTTGTCATCCATAGGATCTCTGATCCTTGTCTCATTGAAACAGACTGCATTGTTTGCTTTCTTGACTCATCACTTACACCACTTCATACAGTGGCAGTTTCTGCTCTGACATCTTGTTCTAGAACTTCCTCCTGAGTTCAGTTCCTTAAGCTTCATTGAAGTTGGCACTTTGTCCTTGTTACTTG
The DNA here is from genome assembly GCA_028658305.1 of Pachyuromys duprasi. NCBI lineage: Eukaryota > Metazoa > Chordata > Mammalia > Rodentia > Muridae > Pachyuromys > Pachyuromys duprasi. Next base: position 36,356,949 of record CM053753.1, on the reverse strand, counting down.
TTTTGTGCATATTTGTTATACAGGAAGCAGAGACCCACAGGAAGAACATTGCCTGTGCTGAAGCATAATACATTTTTGAGTCTGAGTTACCTGAAAAATGCTGACCTACACAAGCACTTCTGAGTTGTTGCAGGATATTTGATCTCATGGTGAGCCCCCAAAACTGTGAAATGTAAAACCCTGCTTTTGTTTGCTGTGGTTCATCCAGCCCTAGCACACACCTATAATGCAAGAGCCATTTTTGTTTGTTTGTTTGTTTTGTTTTGTTTTTAATTTTGAAACAGGGTTTCTCTCTGTGTGTAGCCCTGGCTGTCCTGGACACCATTTGTAGACCAGACTGGCTTGAACTCAGAGCTATCTACCTGCCTCTGATGCCCAAGAGCTGGGATTAAAGTTGTGTGTCACCACACCCTGCTTTTTTAAAGGTGTGTGCTAGGGCTTGATAAATCACCCCCAAAATAAACCCCCAAAACACAAAAAACAAACAAACAAACAAAAACCCAGGGGTTTACAGTTCACAATTTTGGGGTTCACAATAGGATCAAATAACGTGCAACACTGAGTCACTGTTGCATTCTGGTGACATTTAATATAAGAATTGATGTAGAAAAAAATTTGTGACCTTATTTTGATTTCCTTATGTGAAAAAAATCACTTCAATATATTTACTTAATCTTTCTGAGCTTTAGTTTGTTCATCTATAGAAAAAGGATACTTTTTTTCTTTATTATTATTTTATTAGAATTTATTCACTTTGCTTTTTATTTTTTATTTTATAAAATTGATTTAATTTTCATTAATTACAGTTAATTCAATTTGTGTCCAAACTGTAGTCCCTTCCCTCATACCCCACCCTCCCTTCTTCCTTTCTACCCATGTACCCCCCCCCCTCCAGTCCACTGATAGGAGAGGTCCTCCTCCCCTTCCATCTGATCCTAGCCTATCAGATCTCATCAGGACTGGCTGCAATCTCTTCCTCTGTGACCTTGTCAGACTGCTTCCCCCTCAGGGGGAGGTGATCAAAGAGCAGGCCATGGAGTTCATGTAAGAGTCAGTGCCTGTTCCCATTACTAGGGAACCCACTTGGACACTGAGCTGTCATGGGTTACATCTGTGTAGGGATTCTAGGTTATATCCATGAATGGTCCTTGGTTGGAGTTTCAGTCTCAGAAAAGATCCCTGAACCCAGATTTTTGTTCTGCCCAAAGTTTGGCTCTGAGTTTCAGCCTCTGCTTTGATACCCTTCAGGGTAGAGTCTCTCAGAAACCTTCTGTGCTAGGCTTCTGTCCTGTTGCCTGTTTTCTCCCACTTCTGATGTTCATCCTGTTTGCCTTTCTAAATGAAGATTGAGTATCTTACCTTGGGTCCTCCTCTTTGATTATCTTTTTAAGTGTAAAGATTTTAGTATGATTATCCTATGTTATATGTCTAATATCCACTTATAAGTGAGTATATACCATGTGTGTCTTTCTGCTTCTCATATACCTCACTCAGGATAATTTTCTCTAGTTACTACCTCTTGCCTGCAAATTTCATGATTTCCTTGTTTTTTAATTGCTGAGTAGTATTCCATTGTGTAAATGTACCACAATTTCTGTATCCATTCATCAACTGAGGGACATCTGAGTTGTTTCCAGATTCTAGCTATTACAAATAAAGCTGCTACATACATGGTTGAGCAAATTCACTTTGTATCCGGCTGTCTATTCTGGAGTATTCACTTTCAGACTCAAGATAATCTATTTGTATTTCTGCAACTCTTAGTTGTTTTTCCCCCTAAAACTTGTGGTTATAATGATGTAGTTTCTTCATAACATTAAATGAATATATCATGCAGAGTCTTAGTAAATAATCCTGTTCAATGTAAACCCTTGTTACAACCTCAGTACTAACCTTTTCTAGAAATAGGATCTTTCTATTTTACAGTCTCTGTGTTATTAATCACTCTCTTTTTAGTTAAAACATAGAAATAGGTTAAAGATAAAAATGTGCTTCTGTTAATCATAACTTGACTATCAGAGGATATGAAAAATTGCTTAAAGCATTAGCATGGAGGTAGGGTATGCAAAGTACCATATACCCCTAAAAATCATTTTTATTGAAGTCTCTGTTTTGAAAATTACAGAGAGAGACAGACATATCTCGTCTATCTTGTGAATTTTAATGGTATTTCCAGTATCCCCAAACGCAACAGACCCCATTAATTTTCCTAATGTACAGCACTGATGATAAGTGACTCTAAAAGTCTGGAAATATTACTGTATTTACATGGTTACAAAAACCAATCCCCACATTTTCATGGACGTACATAGAAATTGAAAACTCTAGGAGGAGATCCAAGATGGGGGCATTGACCTTGCAGGGTGTCACAACAGCAGCTCAGCAGTGAGAGCCGGGTGACCTGCAGGATGTATGATGGACCAGTGTTTCCCAGTGTTTCTCAGTTGAAAACAGAAGCCACGGGATTACTCGAAGGTCCATCTTCAAGCCACCTGGCTAACACCAACAAAAATTCCTGGGCTCTAGCCAAGCACTGATGCAGCCATTGGTCACCTGGCCAAACCCACTGTCTCTAATTATCTTCCTGGAACCAGCACCTGGAGGCTCAGACCTTGCACACTCCCTCTCACTGCCTGTGGAGTAAATACCTTCCTGTACTGAGGATGAGTCTCCAAACCCAGGTGCACACTCTCACAGTCCTGTGGACACCTTCTGGGTAGTAGTGTCTCATGGTTCCAAACCTAGGAGACCACAGTCAACATTCCTGTGGACATCTTTCTGGTCTCAATGGCTGTGGAGAGGATTCCTTTTGGTACTGTGGGGAAGGTGTGGCTCTATTCTGCCTGCTCCCTACCTGCCTGGTTCACCCAGGTTAGAATCAGCCAGTTCAACACAGATAGTGAACACAGCTAGCTGAGCTAGGGTTGGGACACAGGTTCCATTCTCCACCCTCTTTTTTTTTTAACTGTAATATTTTTCATTAAATTTTTATTTATTACAATTTATTCACTTTGTATCCCAGGTATAGCTCCTGCCCTTCCTCCTTCTCCCTGCCCCTTCTCCAGTCCATTAATAGGGGAGATCCTCCTCCCCTTCCATCTGACCCTAGCCTATCAGGTCTCATCAGGACTGGCTTCATTGTCTTCCTCTGTAGCCTGGTAAGACTGCTCCCCCACCCCCCATCAGGAAGAGGTGAGAAAAGAGCCAGCCACTGAGTTCATGTCAGAGATATTCCCTGTTCCCATTACTGGGGAATTCACTTGGTGATTGAGCTTCCATGGGCTACATCTGTGTCTCTGTGTGTGTGTGGGGGGGGGGGGGGTTCTAGTCCTGTGGGGCATTGGAGCAGCTCTAGGAATAGGGATATATCCACCAAAGCCCCAGCAATCTGGCTCACCTATGCCAGAAACAGGGGCTGCAGCACAGACAGAGGACCTAGTGGAGCCGAGCTAGGCACCTGACCCAGGTTCTATTACCCTCCTCCCCAAGAAGGCCTGTACACACTGAGGAAGTTCTAGACTTGGAGATTTGTCTGCCTGCTCCCTGGCAGCCTAGATCACCTGGGTCAGAAGCAAGAAGCTAGCATAATGGTGAACATAGTGGCGCTGAACCAGATGTGAGATGTGAAACCCAAATCCTATCTTCCAAGGAACTTAAGGAAGCCTGTGGGACATGGGCAGCCCTAGGCTCAGAGATCTTTCTGCCCTTGCCCCAACTACCTGGCATACCTCTGTCACAAACAGTGAACAAGTAGAGACAGTGAATCCAGGGGAGACTACTCGAGACTCCAAAGACAGGTGGACCCAGTCTGTAATACAGACTCCAGCAACAGTCAAGGCTACAGACAACCAGATGGCTAGAGGGAAACCTTCTTTGATAGCAAAGCAAGGTGAAAGAACAAGGTGCTTCTATGGTGACCTGGATGATTAATATTAGGTTCAACCTTTAACTCCATCCAAAGCTTCAATTATAAAATATTTTTACATTAGTGCACAAAAACAAAACAAAACAAAAGAGAAAACACAGGTCCAGTGGTGGTGGTGCTCATTTCTAATCGTAGCACTGCAGAGGCAGCAGCAGAAGGACCTCTGTGAGTTTGAGGCCAGCCTGGTGTACAGAATGTGTTCCTTCCAGGATAGCCAGGACTAAAACAGAGAAACCCTGTCTCGAAATAAATACCCACCAAGATCCTATTATTTCTGTGGTTTGTGGGAAATAAAGACATTTATAAATGTTTGTCTTGAAGTCAAATATCCCTTATGGATATTGCATATATCTTCTCTTATGTCCTTCCACCCACATCTTCCTCATTCTGGAAAGACAGCAAATGGCATTTTTGTCTTCTACCCAAAAGTAACATACAATTATTCGTCTTATTTTGAAATCATATCGCTACCAAACAAGTCATTATAATAATTATGAGGAACCATTCCATGTCTCACATAATTGTTTGGTAGTTGGAGCACAGTTTTTTGGCATGCCTCTAGATATCATAGGCTAGATAGCCTTGTGTTAAATAACATACAAATTTTATTTCTAATAGTTGATCCAGCAGCAAACACGCATCCACAAACGTCTTTGTCTTTATTGTTTACTCCAACCAAACCCTTTAGCAAATTGTATATAAGATAGTAAAGGTGACTTTTATAACCATTAATACAGTGGATGACTACACACACCCCTTTTGTTGGGAAGACAGAGTAGTAGAGACTGTTTATAGGAGCAAAATTTGCACAATGGCTCAGTGGTATAAATATGTTGTGGGCTGGAAAGAGGACACGAAATTGTTCTTTTGTTCTATATTCAGGGTGCTCCTGAATTGCTGGAAACAACTGCACAGTAACATAGTGAACACAAGTTCTTGCTTATTATAAACCATTCACAACTTGGCATTAGATATATGAATAGACCATCAAGGGAAAAAAAACGGATTTAAGTTCAACAATAGGGATTTGAGATTGGCTAAGAAAAAGAGAATAATATGCGTTAAGCTGTGGCTTCTAGAACTGGATTGCAGAGACACTAGGAAGTGAAGGGGAAATACCTGCTACAAATTAGTAAAAAATTGTTTTTAGAGTGTTAGCATAACCAAATAAAAATAAAAGCAAATTTTTGGATTATCCAAACAGTAGAGATAGTTTTCAATATAGGAGGGAGAGTGAATATGGCTATGTCCTATTCGGGTCTATATACATCTAAATATGAACAGCCCAAATATCCCATTTATAATCATTAACCTTCTTCAAAATTCTTCATTGTTATGTGGCAAATAGACTACAATATAATGAATTAAAATTTATTACAAAATACTATATTATTTCAGAAACTGTTTGAAAAACAAAAGTAAAGTTCCCATTTACCAAGTGTGTTAGAAGATGGTAGAAATAAAGGACACGAAGAGGCCTGGCACTGTAACAGTTTAAACAATGGTTGAATCATTTTCACATTAAATATGGATGGTCATGGAACCATTAAAAACTGAGGTTATTAGACTATTTTAATTACACAAAATACATTCTGCCTATAAATTCTTTTCATAGGATAAGCAATATGATAAAGTGTTACAAAGGTATGTATCACTATATTTACATGAATATTAAAATATCTGTAGAGGTTATACTTACTTTTGAAGAAGTTAATATCAGAGACAAAGATTATGGTGAAAATGAGGGTAATTAATAACGGTGTTGCAGCCATTTTGAAGAACTGCATGGTAATCCCAATATGTTTTCAAATCTAAAGAATATGAAAACGAATGAAAGAGAATCCAGTAAAAATCTTAATTAGGAGTTATCCCATTTTATTCAACTCTTCCCCCCCCCCAAACCACACATTTTTCAGAAATAAAATGGGACTTTAACAATGTTTCACATTGTGGCCAGAGCATACATTTTAACGAAGTTTAAAGAATAGAAACGTCACAAGGCTTAATCACAGAATACAATTAAATTACTAAAAAATTCAGCAGCGGGCAGGTATCTGGAAAACAAATGTTCACCTAGCTCCCATTGTCACCAAAAATAAGAAAATTTGACAGGGGGCAATCTGTCAAAGTCAAGAGGAATATTAAAGGTCAACAACTGAAATAAATGTGACTGTAACAAATGGGACAGAAAAGGGGTTATATGGTAAACCTGATAATGATGTCTAAATGAAATGGGAGTCTTAACAACAGGTCAGTTTTTGTTCACACTAATATGATGAGGGAAACTATGATTTCCTGTCCAGCTTTCTTTTTTTTTAAATGATGCCTGTACACCTAACAGCTCCTAAAGGTGACCTTTAATTGAAAACTTCAAAAAGTCATGTAATGGATATTTTCAAAATGTCTGATATGGACCATGTGACATGAAAAGGAATATTCACAAATGATTGATTTATCTGGTACAAGAAAAAATTATTGTGTGTTTTGCTTTAAATATTTATGCTATTTTGCGGTTAATAAAATACATTATTATTGTTCCAATTATGTTTTGACAAATAGCAGACTATTTAGCTTTAGTTTATTTCTTAATTGGCCTGACTAATGATATTTTGTTAGTTTCAACCTTGCAAGAATAACTATGAAACCGACACCTATCTGTATTCACGTTTAGTAAAAATAAACTTTTCAAAAATAGCATACTGAGTATATACAAAATTGTCTACTTATTTGCCATACATCTTTTTGGAATTCACTGAATTTTTAAAAGACAAATCAAAATTTCAAAATACTATAAAATATAAAATATTTTAGAACTATGCACAGAGATAAATTAGAACCCCTGCACCGAAGTAGCTCTTGGCAGCTCAGTGTCTAAGAGGGCTCCCCAATAATAGGAACAGGGACTATCTCTGACATGAACTCATGGGCTGGCTTTTTGATCACCTCTGCCAAGGAGGGAGCATCCTTACTAGTCCACAGAGTAAGACAAAGAAGCCAGTCATGATGAGACCTGATAGGCTAAGGTCATATGGAAGGGGAGGAGGGAGTTCCCTATCATTGGAATGGGGGAGAGAGGGATTAGGAGGGAAAGGGGAAGGGGACTACAGCTGGGATACAAAGTGAATAACCTGTAATTAATGAAATTTAAATTTTAATTTAATAAAAATTTAAAAATGTAAAAAAAAACCATACTTTTACAAAATACGATTGTAGGAGGAAATTATAAAATGGTTTATTTGGGCACATGATTCTAAATGAGAGGAAACTGCAGAAGATTATCAAATGACCAGAGTCAAGGAGAAATTTGTAGTTTTTTTTTTCTTTTTGCTCTTTTTCTATTTCTTTCTTATGAAGAAATAGAAAATATGGCCTTCTTATGAAGCAATGAAAATATAGTCATGGTTCCTTGACCCTTTTCTAATTTTAACCAATTGCTAAAAGAACACACCTTTAAACACTTAATTCCATTACATTTCTACCCTGCAGATTCTTAATAATTGGGATTAAGTTTCAACATACAAACCCAAAGGGAACACACTCCAAACATACTAAGCACTAACTCTAACAGTCCATGAAAAATTCATTTACATAATGAGTATAGAATTAATTGAATTTATTCAAATATATTTAAACCAATTTTATGAGAAAAATCAATGCCTATAAAACACTTGCTTTAGGTATTTTGTCCTAACATATTGACACCTGTGTAGACAAGGTCATGATCAGTCATTGAGAGGCATTTTATTTCCCTGAAAGTGTACATGTTCATTGTGGTAGTGATAAAGAGGTTGTTGTCAAAGTTTGAGTAGGAGCTAATAATACATCACAAATAGGCACAAACAATTGTTTTCTTTATCCTTATCCACTTTTAGATGAAGACATTTTATACTTTGGGTTCAACTTGAACACAGTAATACTGATGACCTCGTAGATACTGATTCAACACAGTTACAAGTTTACTTTGGAGCCACACAGCTAGATTTAATCTGCTATTCTCTTTTCTACAAAGGGAAGGACAAATTATGGAAGTCTAACCAAGTGAATGTGGACACAAGTACTTATAGCAACTGAAACTAAGTTTGTCAAATGTTCTTCCAAAATACAATCTCCTTTCCATGCTTCAAATCAACAGAGAAGGTGACTACAGATGCAAAGGGGACAAAGTTTCCGAATGAATGTCAGAGTATGAAAATATTGCTATACCACTGTACTTTCAGTCTCTCTTCAATATGCATTAATTATTTATATTATACTTCATTACTATGCACAAACTTTGGCATAAGAAATAGCATGCTACCTTGCATAGATTTATAGATAGACTGATGATGATGAAAGAAAGATAGAAGACAGTTGCATAGATAAATAGATTAGTGTTAGACAGGTGGTCCATAGATTAGATAATTACATATGTAAATAGTTGGATAGACTAGATACAGGATAGCAGATGATTTATAGATGATAGAGAGATATAGATGATAGAAATAGATAAATTATGATAGATACATAAGTAGAGATTGATCATGAGAAAAGGTGATAAATAGATAATAAAGGGATTAGATAGATAGATGTAGATACATGACAGATAGTAAACAGGTCACATATAATATTTGTACATGTGTATAATAAAAACAATAGCCGTAAATTTAGAAAATAATTTTAACTCTTAACTCATTACTTTTCTTGGATGATGGACAGTTCATGACAGAATAGTAGATAAGACACTCTTTCCCAAAAAGCAAAATCAAGATCTTCCATTCAACAAATAAGGTATTAATCCAGCTAGCCAAGACAATGTTTGTCAGAGTTAGAAATGATATTATGGACATTATACTCTTTCAAATGACAGTGTTCTTTGAGTGTATATAGGTTTAATTTATTTTTTATCATTCATTAAAATTATTCAATTTATATCCTGGTTGTGGCTCCATATCTCATCTTCTCCCAATCCCACTCCCCCACCCTCTTCTCCCTCTATGTCCTCCCCCTAGTCCTCAGATAGAGGAGGTCTTCCTCCCATTCTCTTTGACCCTAGTCTATCAGTTCTCATCAGGAATGGTTATAATGTCTTCCTCTGTGGCTTGGCAAGGCTGTACCTCACTTGGGATGGTAATCAGAAAGCCTGACATTGAGTTCAAGCCAGAAAAAAAATCCCTGCCACCCTAAGGACCTCTCTTGGAGACTGAGTCTATAGGCTACATCTGAGCCAGGGTTTAGGTCCTCTTCATGCATTGTTTGTGGCTGGAGTGTCATTCTTTTTGGGGACATAGGGTCAGTTTTTATGGCTCTCTTGGCCTCCTTGTGGAGATCCTGTCCCCTGCAGGTCTTTCTATCTCCCCCTTCTTTCTTAATATTTCTTGCACTTTGCCCAAATTTTGGCTATGAGTCTCAGCCTATGCTTCAGCCTCTGTTTCAGCCTCAATCCGCAGAATCATTCAGAGGCTGTCTGTGGTAGGTTCCTGTTCTGTTCCCTGTCTTTTCCTACTTCTCATGTCTATCACATTTGTCCTTCTGAAAAAGATCAAATTTGTCCTGCTAAATGAGGATTAATCATTTCCCTCAGGAGTTCCTTGTTGTTTAGCCTCTTTAGGAGTATACATTTTAGTAGATCTATCCTATATTATATGCCTAATAGCCACTTAGTGACTATATATACCATGTGTGTCTTTCTGCTTCTGGGTTGCTTCATTCAACCCATTTCCCACCATTTGCCTGTAATTTTCATGATTTATTTGTTTTTAATTAGAACTGTTCTTTCAAGGTCTGTCAAGAATTGTGTTGGTATTTTGATGGGAATTGCATTGAATCTGTAGATTGCTTTTGGCAGGATGTCCATTTTCACTATGAAAATCCTATGGGCAGTCTTTCCATCTTTCTTTCTTTTAAGACTTGAAGTGTGTTTTTTGTGTTTTGTTTCGTTTGTTTGTTTGTTTTTAATACAGGATTTGCACGAGGTTGGTTAGAGTCACACCAAGGCACTTTATATTATTTGTGGCTATTGTAAAAGGTGTTTTTTTCTTTAATTTCTTTATCAGCCATTTTGTTTTTTACATACAGGATTGATACCAATTTTTTTGAGTTAATTTTGTATTCAACCACTTTGCTGAAAGCATTTATCAGGTGACAGTTTTCTCATAGAATTTTGGGATCACTCATGTATACTATCATATCATCTGAATAATGATACTTTCACTTCTTCCTTTCTGATTTGTATCCCCTTGTTCTCCTTCAGTTGTTTTATTGTTCTAGCTAGGGCTTCAAGTATTATACTGAAGAGATATGGAGAGAGGGGGCAGCCTTGCTTTGTGCTTGATTTCAGTGAGATTGATATAAGTTTCCCTCCATTGATATTGATGTTTGCTATAGGCTTGCTGTATGTTGCCTTTACTATATTTAGTTATGTGCTTTGTATCCGTGATCTCTCCAAGACTTTAAACCTGAATGGGTGTTGGATTTTTGTCAAATGCTTTCTTGGCATCTAAGGGGATGATCATGTAGTTTTTTTTTTTTTCTCCTTCTCTTTGTTTATGTGGTGGATTACATTGATGGATTTTAGTATATCGAACTACCCTTGCATGCCTGGGATGAAGCCTACTTGGTCATGGTGGATGATACCTTTTCTGTGTTCTTGGATTTGGTTTCCAGTATTTTTTGAGTATTTTGGGGGCAGCATTCAAAGATAGGCAGGCCTAAAGCTCTCCTGTTTGTTGGGTCTTTGTGTGGTTTAGGTATCAAGATGACTGTGGGCTCACAGAATGATTTTGCTAATATTTCTTCTGTTTCTATTTTGTGGAATAGTTTGAAGAGTAATGGCATCAGCTTTTTTTGAAGGTCTCATAGAATTTGGCTCTGAAAACATGAGGCCCTGGGCTTTTTTGGGCATTGTGATGTTTGATGATTGCTTCTATTTCCATGGGGAATAAAGGACTGTTTATTCTATTTACCTGATCTTGGTTTAGCTTTAGTAAATGGAATATATCAAGAAATTGTCCATTTCATTTAGATTTTCAAATTTTGTTGCATATAGGCTTTTGAATTAAGATCTAATGATTCTGTGAATTTCCTCAGTGTCTGTTATTATGTCCCCTTTTAGTTTCTGATTTTGCTGATTTGGATAGTTCCTCTCTGCCTTTTAGGTAATTTATTATGTTGATTTTCTCAAAGAACCAGCTCTTGGTTTCATTGATTCTTTGAATTGATTTATTTTTTCTAATTTATCAATTTCAGCCCTGAATTTATTATTTCCAACTGTCTACTCCTCTTGGGTATGTCTGCTCCTTTTTTCCCCCTTAGGGCTTTCAAGTGAGCCATTAATTTGTTTGTATTAGATGTCTTAAACTTCTTTCTGGAGGCACTTATTGCTATGAATTTTCCACTTAGCACTGCTTTCATCTTGTCTCATAGCTTTGGGTAAGTTGTGGTTTTATTTTCATTGAATTTTAGGAAGTCTCTAATTTCTTTTTTTCATATTTTTCCCTGATCAAGCTCTCATTGAGTAGAGAGTTGTTTAGTTTCCATGTGTATGTAGGCTTATTGTTACTTCTGTTGTTGAGGTCTAGTTTTAGGCCATGCTGGTCTGGTAGGATATACGGGATTTTTACATCTTCTTGTATCTGTTGAGGCTTTCTTTATGCTTGACAATATGGTCAGTTTTGGAGGAGGTTGTGTAGTATGCTGAGAAGAAGGTATACTCTTTTGAGTTTGGGTAAAAGGTTCTGTAGACATCTATTAGGTCATTTTGATTTAGTGCTTCTGTAAGTCTCATTATTTCTCTATTTAAATTCTATCTAGAGGATCTGTCCCTTTTTGAAAGTGGAGTGTTGAAGTTTTCCACCATTAAGGTGTTGCGATCGATTTGAGTTTTAATGTTTCATTTACAATTACATTACAGGAGCTCTTGTATTTGGGGCATAGATCTTCAGGATTGTTACGTAATCTTGGTGTTTTTTTTTTCCTTTGGTGATAATGAAGTGTCCCTCCTCATCTTTTATGAGTAAGTTTGGTTGAATGTCTATTTTATTAGATATTAGCATAGTTACTCCAGCTTGTTTTCTGGGTCTTTTTGCTTGAAAAATCTTTTTCCTGCCCTTTACTCAGATGTAGTGTCTTTGTTGCAGAGGTGTGTTTATTTGATGAAGAATGTTGTATCCTGTTTCTACAACCATTCCATTAGTCTGTGTCTTTCTATTGAGAATTGAATCCATTGATGTTGTATGTTGATGGACATCCCTTTCTTTAAGTTGGGAAATTTTTCTTCTATGATTTTCTTGAAAATATTTTCTGGACATTGGAGCCTGGAATCTTCTGTTCCATGTATTCCTATTATTTTTAGATTTCATTTTTTTGTGGAGTCCTTGATTTTTTGGATTTGTGTTTGAGACTTTTCCAATTTTATTTTTTCTTTGAGGGATGTATCAATTTCTTCAAGTGTATCTTCAACACCTGATATTCTCTTTTCCATCTCTTGTATTCTGTTGGTGATGCTTACTTTTGTGGTTCCTGATCTTTTCTCTAAGTTCTCCAGCTCCGGTGTTTTCTCTGTTTGTGTTTTCTTTATTGATTCTAATTTGTTTTCATATCTTGCATCATTTCCTTAATCTGTTTGAATGTGGATTCCTGTCTTTACATGCTGGCATCTATTTTTTATTCATTTTCTATTTTATGTGCCTCTCTATGTGCCTGTATTTCTTTGAGAGTTTTTTTTTTCATTTCTTTTTTATATGTCTTTAATAACTCAATATGCATAGCTTTAAAATCATTTTCATGTGTTTCTGATTACTTAAAATATCCATTGATTTTGGGGGGTTGCTGGTGAAGCTATGATACCCTGATTATTTTTGGATGTGTTCTCTAGCCATCTGTTGGTCAGTAGCCTTTGCTGTTTGTTCCTGGAGCCTGTACTGGAGAGTGGGTCCTTCTGTCTCTGGAGTCAACAGTATTCTTCAGGAAGATGAGACCTCCATTTTGAAGTTTGAAAATAGCTATTGGTGTTTCAGGTGCAGCGGAGGAAGGAAGGTCTCAGGTGTAGGTGAGCAGCTGCAGCAGTGTACTTGGAGTTGCGCCTGCCTGGAAGGGTGGAGAATGAGGGAGAGATGCAGGTGAAGGTTGTTGTGCAGATGAAGTTTATCGTGGGCACAGTGCGTATGAGCAGGTGCCCCTGAATGGTTTAGTGTCCTACCAACCTGTCTTGGTATTGTGCTCAAATACTCATTTCTGCCTGAGCTGCACCATTCTGGCTCCAGGAATTGTTTGGCTGGACTCCACAGGGAGACCCATAGAACAGGAGCTTTAGTGTTGAAAATGCTGTCCCAGAGAAGAGATCCCTATATTGCCCACATCAGAGGGTGTGGGTGGGAGAATCCGATGTCTGGCTCTAGTGTACAGGGACCCAGATCTGTGGCTCTGTATGCATTCACTTGCAGAAGCACCCCCTAACAGACAGGTGTGCAAAGCACAGAGGGCCCGGGCACTCATTTGCAGGCATAAGTGGTAAACTCAGAGAGTCCACAGTTTTCCACTCTTAGATTTGGGTCCCGTGTTTGGCTGTTAAAGTAAGGAGGCACCATGTATCTAGGTTTATGTGCTCCCTGCCGCTGTATTACCTGCAGCCCCAAGAAGGTGCAGGGGATAGTTCACCACTCTCAGATCCCGGAGATGTCCATGTGGAGAGCAGGATTCAATCTTTCCGAGCTCATGGGTTGTACTTCCTAGCCTGGGTAGCCTCAAAGTCAATGCTTCGGCTTCAGCTGCCTATCCATTCACCAGTTTTGGGGTTTCAGATCGTCTGCCCTTAAGAAACAACGCACACTGGTTGCTGCCATCTTGGAGAGCTGAATACATGGGTTTAAATGAATATCTCACTGCTTTTCATAGTTTATCTTCCTATGAGTTTTTGGATAGAGAACTAACACCAAAACCAATTTAGGATTTTGCTCTTGGTTGCTCACCAGAATTACTAGACACCAAGACCTTATCAGTGAAAACACCAGATACATTGATTACAGAACATAGAAAAATCAGTCTTGAACGAACCAGAAAGCTTTCAACCACTGGGTTGTTTTCATTGTGCTTAAAGGTACTATAACAGTTTCTGGGGGCAGAAAAAGCATTCAAGGATTTATTTGGTACTAGAATCTGCATATTATAGTGTTGTAGCAGTGAAAAGACTATGCAGAATAATCAGCTATTCTCTTGACTGGATTTGAGGCCCACATCACAGGATGGAGTTCATGATTGATAATGTATACAATATCAAAACCCAAGACTCGTGATACCGTGAGTACAACGGAATAATCTGTTAGTGGTTTTGTTTGTGTTTGTTTGTTTGTTTGTTTTTGCCTGAATGGTCATGTTGTCAAACCATTTTTTTTAAAGATTTATATCTTTAGATGTGTGATGCGTTCATCCTTTATCAGAGAAGCTTCTCATTGCAGCCGTGGGATGAATATAAGAATGGGAAGATGGAGAGTAGAGCTGTGAAGAACTTTCCTCGGGACTCGACAATGCTGAAGCACAGGAACCCACAGCAGCTGCGACTCCCTACAGAAAACACAAGGTATTTAGAAATTCCGGGTAGAAATGGACTGACAATGTGTTCCAGAGGCCTCACACCTCGCTGATGAGCTGTGGGTAGCTGATGGCTAACTGACAAATGCAATTCACACTTCCCTAGAAATGTAGATTTTTTTTCCATGCCCTAGAGCTTAACTCACACCCACCTGCATATGAGAAGTACTAATCAGATTCAGTGACTAAAAATTAGAAAAAGAAAATAAAAAGATGACATGAAATGGAGATGGAGATATGATGGCAGTTCCTGGGAGAAGTTACAGATAGAAAGTAAGGGGTGAATATAATCAAGATATTTGGTATACAGGCACTACATTATCAGATATTAAATTAATATTAGCAAAAGAATCTTCATGAAATCATTTTATTAGGTAAGTTAAATGTAGGAATTATCCAAATATGTAGTCATAAATACAATATTTTTCAGCCTTAAAAATTAACAAACTGCTACATATGTGAACAGAGGCTGTCTTTGAGAACTTAATATCAAGATAAAGAAGCCATGAACAAAAGCTCATTTCTTTTCAAATGTATCTGAAACACCTAGAACAGTTCAGTCTATAGACAAAAAAACCCCACAAAATTTGGCCAGATGGTAAGTGGTAGGACAGGAGCTAGCAGGGATGACCACGGTGCTGAATTAAGATTCCATTTTGGACTAAAGAAAACGAGAAATGGAGATAATGCAGATTGCTACTGACTCAATACATAAAGTTCACTTCAACAGCAGAGTTTAAATTGTTGAATTCTACATCTGTGAATTTTACTGCAATAAAAAGTTGTTGAATATACAAAAATAAGATGGATCAGAATGAAACACCTTTCAGGGTTGCAGAAATGTGTGTTTTCAAGCATGAATAAGCAACTGAAAAATGTGAATAATTTACTTAACTTGTTACTTTTTACTTTTCATGCTTCTTATGTGAACTATATTCCTTTAAAATGGAATTCAGTAAGCTTACTGCACTCTCTGACACCTTGTACACATTACTGTTCATCTTGAGGTGATAGCTAATGTGATATACAGTAATTATTTTCAGATTCCAACATTGAGGCACAGTACATGCTACATATCACAAGCAGCAGAGACTCACTGATGATAAATCTTCTACCATCCATGAACTATAAATCACATGATCTGCTTCTAAAGCTGATCAGACTCAATTCTATATTCTATTTTATTTACAGATATATTCATTTTTCTCCATAATGGCTTTGAGTTTGTAAAATAAATCTTAAATGAGCAGAAACTTTGAGGTGGTATATTCTTTTAAAAGAATTCTCATCAGGCTACTTGGTGATGCTGTGGATGTTTTACATCTAGTTTCCACACGGGAAGGCCCACCCCATATCTCCTATGTGGTTTAGAGAAGGAGGCATGGGAGAACTGAGCATGGTATAATTGAATGGTGTGCTCTAAAGCACCACCCAGTCTGGATCCAGTGACAGGTGGCTTTAATTAGATTCAACCCACTCTGTAATTATATGGCATCTGTGGAAGTAGGTTCAGTCTCTCAGCTCAATATTTATCAAACAGAGAAATTTCAAAAGCAAATAAGATATATTTTGATAGCAAATATTTCCAAGAAAAATGTACATTTTCAGATATCTTCATCTGCTTTAAGAATTTTTCTAACTCTTAGAAATATCGATTACTTCAGGTTTATGTATTTCAAACTGACATATTCCTGACTTCTCTACTCTCATTGGTACACTTTGTCCACCATTTCTGCTGTAGTTTCTATTTGTCTACCTAAGACTATCTTTAAAGTCAAGGATATTTTCCATGACAGCGTATATTACTTACTTTTCTCATTTTATGACAAGAAATTCAAAAAACACTTATGAAAAGAACACTGCTTTTCTTTTCTCTGACATAGTTCAAGTGAATATCCTGGCAGGAGAGGCATGAAGACAGTGTCCTCAAGAGCTGGTCACATTCCACAGCCAGGAGGCAAACAGTGGTGAATACTAGTACATAGCTTGTTGCTCCTTTTATTCAGGGCCCTGACCCATGGGACGAAGCCACTGAGTCTTAGAATTTGTCTTCCTACGAAATTAAGTCGATTCAGGAGTGCTATAGCTGGATCTTGAGGTAGCACTATTCCTAATTGTCTGAGAAAGTGCCAGATTGATTTCCAAAGTGGTTGTAAAAGTTTACATTCCCACCAGCAATGGAGGAGGGTTCCTTTTTCTCCACATCCTCTCCAGCATGTGTTGTCACTTGAGTTTTGGATCTTAGCCATTCTGATATGTGTAAGGTTAAATCTCAAGGTCATTTTGATTTGCATCTCCGTGAAGACTAAGGGCATTGAGCATTTCTTTAAGTATTTCTCTGCCCTTCTGTATTCCTCTATTGAGAATTCTATGTTAGGTTTGTATCTCATTTTAAAAAATATTTTTATTGTTTTAATTTTATTTTTATTAATAACAGCTTATTCACTTTGCATCCCAGCTGTAGTTCCTCCCCAACCCCTCCTAATCCCATCCTCCCTCAGATGGGATTCTTCTCTTATGCCCTCCCTCAGTCCAATGATAGGGGAGGTCCTATTCCCCTTCCATCTAACCCTAGCTTATCAATTCTCATCAAGACTGGCTTCATTGTCTTATTCTGTGGACTGGTAAGGCTGCTCCCTCCTCAGGGGGAGGTGATCAAAAAGCCATCCCATGAGTTCATGTCAGAGACTGCCTGTGTTCCTATTACTGGGAATCCCATTTGGACACTGAGCTGCCATGGACTACATCTGTGCAGGGGTTCTAGGTTATCTCCATGTATGTTCCTTAGTTGGAGTATCAGTCTCAGAAAAGACCCCTGTGCTCAGGTTTTGTGGTTCTGTTGCTCTCCTTGTGGGGCTCCTTTCCCTTCCAGGTCTTTTTATCTCCCTGTTATTTCATAAGATTCCCTGCACTCGGCCCAAATTTTGGCTCTGAATATCAGCATATATTTTGATACCCTGTTGGGTGGAGTCTTTCAGAGGCCCTCTGTGATAGGCTCCTGTCCTGTTCCTTGTATTTCCCACTTCAGATATCCATCCTCTTTGCCTTTCTGAATGAAGACTGAGCATTTTATCCAGGCTCCTCCTTTTTTATTAGCTTCCTTAGGTTTACAGATTTTAGTACGATTATCCTATATTATATGTCTAGTACACACTTATAAGTAAGTCTATACCATGTGTGTCTTTCTGCTTCTGGGATACCTCATTCACGATGATCTTTTCTAGATCCCACCATTTGCATTCAAATGTTCTGATTTCCTTCTTTTTAATTGCTGGGTAGTATTCCATTGTATAAATGCACCACTTTTTCTGTATCCATTCCTCAACTGAGGGAAATTGGATTACTTGGTTTGTTTCTGTTTAACTTCTTGAGTTCTTTATAAATTCTGGATATTAGACCACTGTCAGATATAGGGTTGTTGAAGATCCTTTCCCAATCTGTAGACTGTTGTGTTTGTTCTGATGACAGTGTCCTTTGCTTTACAGAAGCTTTTCAGTTTCAAGAAAATACACTTAATGATTGTTGATCTTAGATCATGTGCTGTTGATGTTCAGTTTAGGATGTTGTCTCCTGTGCCAATGAGGTCAAGGATCTTCCCCACTTTTTCTTCTAACAAATTTAGTGTGTCTTTTTTTATGTTGAGGTCTTTGATCCACTTGCACTTTAGTTTTGTGCAGAGCGCCTTACTAGGCCACAGAGGAAGACAATGCAGACAGTCATAATGAGATCTGATAGGCTAGGGTCAGATGGAAGAATAGGAGGGCCTTTTCTATTAGTGGACTGGGGAAGGAGCATGGGCAAAAAAGGAAGGGGGGGGTGGGTTTGGGAGGGGATGAGGGAGAGAGCTACAGCTGGGATGCAAAATGAATAAATTGTAATTAATTAATTAAAAACAGAAAAAAATAAATCTAGGAACTTTCTCACAAACATTGCAAAGTTTTGTCATGGTGAAAAAAGGTGTTATATCCTATATGGTTGAAGTCCCTTCAGTGTGTCTGTTTGTTTTTCCGAGTTCTGCTAGGGAACAGAGGTATACCACCAAACACACAGTGTAAGTATCTCCCATGTTAGTGAATTCCCACTCCATCATTTCCAATATTAAATGATTTATGAGTTTTTATTTTCTTGTTCAGAATATACCACAGTCTGTGAATTTTCTATGGCAGCCCCCTTCTTAGATGCATCACACTTTCTTCATGCAAATGATTTTTTTTTCTTTTCTGTTTTTTTTTTCATTTATTTTTATATCAATCACAGGTTAGGTTTTTTGTATCCCATGCATAGCCCCCTCCCTCATTCCCTCCCAAGCTCCCCAACCCTCCCTCATCTTCTCTCACCCCCTCCAAGCCCACCAACAGGGGAGAACCTCCTCCCCTTCCATCCAACCCCAGCTCATCTTGTCTCCTCAGGGCTGGCTGCAATGTCCTCCCCTGGGATCTAGCCAGGCTGTTACTCCCTGGCATGTATGGGGGAGGGTCAAAGAGTCAGCCATCAAGTTCAAGACTGAAACAGTCCCTGTTTCCCTTACTAGGGTCTTCAGTTCGACATTAAGCTATCATGGGCCACATCTGAGTGGAGGTTCTAGGCCATATCCATATATGATTCTTGGTTGGAGAAACTGTCTCATATAAGACCCCTGTGCCCTGCTCAGTTTGGTCTTTGTGGAGCTCTTGTTCTCCCCAAGTCTTACTAACTTCCCCTGTTTTTATTATTACTTCCCGCCCTCTGCCAAGGACTTGATTGTGAGTCTTAATATCTGCTTTGATACATTGCTATACTGATTCTTTCAGAGGCCCTCTTTGGTATGCTCCTGTCCTGTTGCTTGTTTTCTCCTCCATTCAATGTCCATCCCATTTGTTCATCTAAACGAGCATTGATCATACCAACCTGGGTCCTCCTTCTTGTATATCTTCCCTAGGTATGTATATTTCAGCATGACCTTCCTATCCTATAGGTCTATATAAGTAAGTATATACCAGGTTTCATGCAAATGATTTTTATTTTAGAAAATTTTTATATTGCCAGTGTTCTGTCTAAAACTGATTTGCCAGCATTAAAAATGGCATAGAATACTAATTCATCTAACTTGACATTGTTTCTTCCTAGGCCATATGCTCTGGAATTCTAGGGATAGCTTCAGCTCTGAATGCCAATGCCTGCTCATTCTCTATGTGTTGGGTAACCTCTGATCAATACACAAGTTTTAACCATCTTGATCTGATTATTGCCTTATAAAAATTATAACATAAGTTACTTCTGCCTAAGAATAGGTTGTTCTTCTTAATTTGTCTACCTAATGAGCATTTACTCAAATTTCAATACACATCATTCAACTTCTATGAATTTTTTTTTCTTCTTTAAATGCAAATAGTGAGTACCTCAGCAGTTATTGTGCCCTTTGATTAATGTATACCTGTGTCTTTTAAGTGAGCACTGCTGACCTGCTTTGCCAAGGATGTTTCTGATTTTTGGCTTCTCTGTCTTCTTTCATGATCTCAGGGGTCTGGTTTCTCTTCATTTCGGTCTATCTTCAAACCTGAGTTGGTGATAACCATGAAGAAAATGGCAGTACACGGAGGATCCACACATTGAATTCCCTGGAAGAAATGTTCTGTGTGTGTATTAGTTCAGCTTCATTTCTTAGATGCTTCTTCTTTCCTTTTGACCCTACAGAGCTTGCAGTAATTATTACAGCTGAGCATGCAAACTATAATGATACTGATACACACACAAACATATATATATATATATATATATATATATATATATATATATATATATATATCAGAGAACAGCCCTCATATTCTGTAATATCATACAAGTAGCAAAGCATAGTTTGGGGTTTTCTGCTTAGCACAGCAGAAAATAGCTAAAAGCAGCCTTCCTGGTTTTGAGTGTAGGCTTTTTCATTTATTACTTCGTGGGACATGAGCATAACATACATCACCAATGTTAGATTCCTCTGTCTCAACTAGGGCAATGATAGCAAATAATTGGCACATCTTTTTTTTTTTTTCATAAGTCTTCACTTAGTTACTAGCTCCTGGAACATCAGAGGTTAGAACGTATTTAATTCCCACTCTGTGCTTTCTAAGTTCTTGCACTTCAGTAATCACCTGACTCTTTGGATTCCCTTCCTACACACACAGTGCCATATGAAGATGAAGACAAGAATTTTATCATTCTTCTGCCTGAGTATACAAACAGGACAGAGCTCAAGACTTGGTCAAGCCCATGTTCATGATGCAAGACTATGGAGAAATAAAATCTTCCTTGGAGTTAAAATGATGAGTGAATATAACACCCTTACCTCGGGGGTTTGCAAACATTTTCTATAAAGGGCAAAAAATGAATGTTTAGGGTTGACAGGCCATAAGCTCTTTATGGCAGTGTCAGAACCCTGCTCTCGAATCCTAAAGCAGGCAAAGAAAATAAATGTGTGAACTTCACTATTTTCTAGAAAAATTTCATTTATTGACAATGACATTTGAACACTACATATTTTTTGCATCACACACACACATACACACACACACACACACACACACACACCACTAAACAACTTTCCAGTGTGTGAAATCTTTGAAACATTCTATGAATGTGCATGGCAGAGGTTGAGTTGCATTTAGTGTGTAGACAGTGTTCTGACCTCTGGTTTAGACAACGAAGCTCAGTCTATAAATTTTTATGTTCTGGCTTTTTCCGGGGGTCAGTGTGTTACTAGATATTTAAACATGTTTCTAAAGGTTTAATCCCCTGAAGCAGGAATGTAAGTGTGGCCTGTTTCTGAAGTATAATAGAAGGTAAAGGATGGATGAATTATTGTGGTAACAGGAATGCAGACAGGTGGGACAATTTAAATTAAAATAAAACAACAAATTGCTTCCTGTATCCTTAGTGAAGGATAAGCATGAACTCTGCTTTCTCCAGGCTGATTGTCTCAGTTGTGGTACTGCAGGTAAGCATGAACTACAAAACGTCACACAATACGTGAGGCACAGTGAGATGCTAAAGGTCCATCTTAGTTTCTACTGGTATCAATTATTCCCTCTGAAAAAGCCATGCATTTAAGAAAAGAAGCAAGAAAATGCACCTCTGACATGACACAGATTTCCTGAGAACACATGGAATGAACATCTGAGGGAAGCCAAGAAAACGACACAGGAATGGTTTTTAGTTTTACTACCATTGTGTAACTCAGTTCCTCTGAAATGAATCACAATCTTCAATGTAGGGGAAACCAGAAGAGGAGGAGCAATACACATTTGAGCTGTGATAACTTAATGTTTGTTGCAAGATTACAGAAAACACTCAGTACCTTTGTTTTTGGTTCTGTGATTCCCCTCAGGTCTTCAACAAATGCTGGCAGGGTCAACAGTTATTTAATTTTATCAGTGTTCTGGTCAACTGATGCCCGGAATTGCTATACCTCTGACGTGATTCAATCGCTGTGAGTTACAATGTCCTGGGTGTTTCGATCAGAATAAATACTGGAACAATTGATCAAAAAAGTGAAAGGAAAGTTTGTGATTGAAGCAGTGAAGAGTATAGAAATTGTGAGCTGGTGATTTTATGGTTCCACCCACAAAGAAGTATTTGTGACAAAATGTCCCCAATGCAGTAAAGCAGAGACATTCTCTTCTCTTACTTGATTGATTTCGTAATGAATCCATATGTTCCGTATTTACTTCACTATCAGATGGAATTTTGGGCTAGTGTGGTGGCCAATAAATTGAAAGCCTAATCAAAGCCCAATTCCAAGGAAGAAAAAGTGTATACATTGTGAAACTTACAGTTAGAATTTTGATTTGGAAAGTGAATTTATTTTAGTGAAGCAAAACTATAGAAATATACTGATATTAAATCCCCATGAACATTCTCTGGGGACTCCACAGAGTCTAGGTGTGAACTTAGCTTTCCTCCTTCCTCTGGGTCCTCCCTGCCCTCCCTTCTAGTCCATTCCTATTCTTTTGTGTCAGCCACACTTTCTACCTCAGAGGTCAAGTGGCCAAACCGGAGTGAGACTCCAGTAGGCAATTTTCGATCTCCTTCTGGTCCTGCAGTGTGTTCTTGCCAGGTTCACCTCAAGCCCTGTAGCAGTCTGCTTAGTGTTGCCTCTCTTCCATCTACAACTACATTCACTGGAGAATCCAGCTCTTTGTCCCAAACCCTCAGCCTTTTCTCCCATTCTAATCACTATTCTCTCTGCTGTCCACCAACCTACACAAGCATTTTCTACCAAGACACACACAGCCTCCACTGTTTCCTAATATCCAAAGAGGGCAAAATAAATCAAGGAACATAATACCCATCCAACAAAAACAAGAGCAGTTATTTACACCTACAATTACCTTAGTTATCTAATGCCAGATGCCTAGACACTAGTGCAAAAATACAAACTTTAACAGCCCAGAAAATATGTCTGGACCATGAAGTATCTTCCTACAGTATACCATGAGAAGTATAATGTTATTGAAGCAAAATACAAGGATTTAGAAAGCAATTATGATTGTATTCAAGGTTCTTAAAGACAATATGAATAAACCCATTAATGATGTCTGTGGAAATACAAACAGCAGAATAAAATAATGAACACAGTTCCACACATGAAAGTAGAAGTACTAAGTACCCAACGTAAGATGAAAACTGGAGAGAAATACAGGAATCCAAATTAAAACCCCAAACACAAGCCCCACCAATGGATTACAAAACAAGGAAGAGAGCAACTTAGGCATTGAAGATAAGGTAGAAGAAATGTATACCTCAGTCAGAAAAAACAAAAAAAGTTAACTCTAGTTAATGATCCATCCATAAACCATTTACAAAATAGGAGCCACTGTGAAAAGACAATTCTACGAATAATAATAAAAAAAAAAAAACAGAGGAAGGAGAGGAAAACCAGGTCAGAGGCAAGGAAGACATTTTCAGCAAAGTCACAGAAGAAAGTGTCCTTAAGATAAAGGTGGAGGTATACATAAAGGTACAAGAATACAGACTGGGGCAGAAAAAGAAATGATGTGGAACATATGACCAAAAGAATAAATGTAGAGAACAAAATAATAATATTATTTTTTAAAGTTATTTGTTTATTTTTATATCAATCACAGGTTAGGTACTTTGCAATCCAGGCATAGCCCCCTCCTTCATTCCCTCCCGCTCTCCCCATCCCTCCCTGATCTCCTCTCCACCCCCTCCAAGTCCACCAACAGGGAGGATCTCCTCCCCTTCCATATGACCTCAGTTCATCTTGTCTCCTCAGGGCTGGCTACCATGTCCTCCCCTGGGTTCTAGCTAGGCTGTTACTCCCTGGTGTGTATGGTGGATGGTCAAAGAGCCAGCCATGGAGTTCATAACTGAAACAGTCCCTGTTCCCCTTACTAGGGTCTTCAGTTGGACACCAAGCTACCATGGGCCACATCTGAGCATGGGTTCCAGGCCATATCCATACATGGTCCTTGGTTGGAGAAACCGTCTTGTATAAGACCCCTATGCCCTGTTCGGTTTGGTCTTTTTGTAGCTCTTGTTCTCCCCAGGTCTTACTAACTTCCCCTATTTTTATTATTATTTCCTGCCCTCTGCCTAAGTCTTGGTTCTGAGTCTTAATATCTGCTTTGATATATTGCTATATTGATTCTTTCAGAGGCCCTCTTTGGTATGCTCCTGTTCTGTTGCTTGTTTTAT
>CM053753.1:36304404-36332680 GCA_028658305.1 Pachyuromys duprasi | reverse complement strand
AGGTGTTTTTCTGCCATTCTGTAATCCTCTACAGTCAGCTCTCTTTTTAGTTCCATACCCCATTTGTTAATTGGATTACTTGGGTTCTTGCTTTTTAACTCCTTGAGTTCTTTATATATACTGGATATTAGCCCTCTGTCAGAAGTAGGATTGGTAATGATCCTTTCCCAGTCTGTAGGCTGTCATTTTGTTTTGATGACAGTATCTTTTGCTTTACAGAAGCTTTTCAGCTTCATGAAGTCCCATTTATTTATTGTTGATCTTAGAGCCTGTGCTGTTGGTGTTCTAATCAGGAAGCAGTCTCCTGTGCCAATGAGTTCTAGGGTCTTCCCAACTTTTTCTTCTAACCTGTTTAGTGTGTCTGGTTTTATGTTGAGGTCCTTGATCCACTTGGACTTTATCTTTGTGCACGGTGATAAATATTAAAAAACGAAGTGAAGAAGATTAAACAATATAAATGGAGCCCCCCCTCCCCCCAAATAATCTGTCTTCTCTGTGAAGACTCTAAATCCCAGAGGACTCAAATGGATATTCTCCAAACTAAAAGAGACAAGAAATGCCATCCTAGACTCATACTCAGCAAAATCATCTAACAATGGATGGAGAAAGATACACATTCCACAATATAATCAAGTTTGAGCAGTATCTACCTGCCATTGTAGTTGTACAAAAGGTGTTAAGAGGAAAACTTTCATATTCAAAGCTCATTCACACCCAAGGACACCCATTGAATAAATAAGCTACAAGTAAATGAAAAAATGGGGAGTAAAACATCCTACACTATAACAATGAAACAGAAGAAACCCTGATCACTGGTAAGCCTCAACATCTGTGTTCTCAATTCCCCAATAAAAAGACACAGACTAATAAAACATTGGGTTAGAAAACAAGAGCCATCATTCTGCTACATCTAAGAATAGTAACTTACTATCAAGGATAAACATTATCTCAGGGTAAAAGAAGGTAAAACGAAAATCCATTTTAAAAAAAAGGGCACATGAGGCAACCAGGTATAGCCATTTTAACTCTGAAAAACAGGTTTCAAAGCAAACCAGAATGAAGACAGAAGAATAGTAAATACTCACAAAAAAATCTTTTAATTTTAAATATCTATGTACCAAACACTAGGGTACCTGAGTTCATAGGAAGAAATACTACTGAAGCTAAAATCACATATTGATTATTATACAGTGATAGTGGGTGATTACAATACTATTCTCTTGCCAAGAGATGGATCATCCCGATAAAAACTAAGGAGAAAAATGCTGGCATTAAATGACATTAATGACTAAACCACACAAAAGAATATACATTTTCAGCAGCTCATGGCACTGTCTACAAAATTGACCATATACTTTGACATAAAGCAAGCCTCAACAGATGTAAGGAAATTGGAATAACATTTTTTCATCCTATTCCAACTTCATCCAAATCCAGTCAATTAGACTTGTCTAGAATGTATAAGGTACCTATTTCTTGCCCCTAT
Source organism: Pachyuromys duprasi (assembly GCA_028658305.1). Taxonomy (NCBI): domain Eukaryota; kingdom Metazoa; phylum Chordata; class Mammalia; order Rodentia; family Muridae; genus Pachyuromys; species Pachyuromys duprasi. Next base: position 36,331,194 of record CM053753.1, on the reverse strand, counting down.
TTTTTGGGGGGGGGGTTCTTCTACTGAAATGTATTCTTAAATGTATTTTTTAATAATGTGTCTATGTGAAGGTATGCACAACTGTATGCAGATGCCAAATAAGCCAAAAGAATACATTGGTTCCCCTGGAGCTTCAGTGAAAGGCAGTTGTCAGTGTTGTCAGGCAGGTACTGCGGACTGAGCCTAAGACCTTTGCAACAGCATTAAGTGAGCTTACCTGTACATATGTATTAATTCCATCAGATGTGGGGATGAAACAACAGCTGTACCCAAGTGTTACTAATATATGACTTGGGCTGATCCCAGAATGTGTCTATCTAACTATCCATAGGCCTAGACCTGGAAACTTCTAGCCACCTTCCTGAAATCTAAGGCTTCAGCTTCCAGCCTCCATCTGGTAACATAAGCCTAGAGTATTTTCAGCTTCAGAGACTTACTGCTGAAAAAGCTCACTCTTTTTAGCACTTTTTGAACTAAAAAAGAATAAAAGAACTCTAGCTGACTGCTGTTCTGGCTCAAAATACTTCTCCAAGATGACTGATTCAAACTGGCTTCTCTCCACTTCTCACTGAATTTCTCTGCTTTAAAAAATTGCCTCTTCAACAAATGGTGCTGGTCTAACTGGATGTCTATATGCAGAACAATGCAAATAGATCAATATTTATCACCCACAACAAAGCTAAAGTCCAAGTGGATCAAAGACCTCAACATAAAATCAACACACTAAATCGGTTAGAAGAAAAAGTAGGGAAGACCCTAAAACTCGTTGGCACAGGAGAAGAGTTCTTGAACAGAACACCAATAGCACTGTCCTTAAGATCAACAATTAATATGTGGAACCTCATGAAAATGAAAAGCTTCTGTAAAGCAAAGGACACTGTCATCAGAACAAAATGACAGCCTACAGACTGGGAAAGGATGCTCACCAACCCTATAGCTGAGAGAGGTCTAATATCCTCAAAAAATTTAAAAGCAACAAATTAAGTAATCCAATTAAAAAATTGGGTACAGAACTAAATAGAGAATTCTTAATAGAGAAATAATGAATTGTAGAGAAAAACTAAAGAAATGCTCAACATCCTTAGTCATCAGGGAAATGCAAGTCAAAACGACCCTGAGATTTTACCTTACACCCATCAGAATGGCTAAGATTAAAAACTCAAGTGACATCATATGCTGGAGAGGTTGTGGAAACAAGGGAACCCTCCTCCACTGCTGGTGGGAATGTAAACTTATACAACCACTCTGGAAATCAATCTTCTATTTCTTAGACAATTAGAAATAGTGCTTCCTCAAGATCCAACTATACCACTCCTAGGCCCATATATCCGAAAGATGCTCAAGGATACAACAAGGACATTTGCTCTTTTTTTCATTTTTTATTTTATATTAATCACAGGTTATTTACTTTGTATCCCTGCCATAGCCCCCTCCTGCATTCCCTCCCTATCCCCCCTTTCCCTCCCTCATCTCCTCCCTGCACCATTCCAAGTCCACTGATAATGGAGGACCTCCTCCCCTTCTATCTAACTCTAGCTTATCAGGTCTCTTCAGGAATGGCTGCAGTATCCTCTTCTGTGGCCTAGCAAGGCTGCTCCTCCCTTGGGGGGTGGGGAGGTAAAAAAAAAGTGAAGGGTAGCCCATACATGTGTACACACATGTACAAACATTTGCATTCCTGCACATCCACATGCCACACACACACACACACACACACAGAGAGAGAGAGAGAGAGAGAGAGAGAGAGAGAGAGAGAGAGAGAGAAATTTCCCTTTATAAATCACATCTCCAAAGCTCTGAGTACGTCTCACTAGATCCCACCCATTAAAGATTCTATCCCCCCTCAGTTGCAGCATAGGCAAGGGGCCAAACCTGCAGGCAGGTCTTTGGAAGAGAATTATGAAAATATAAACAAACATGTAATCATTCCAAACTGATAAGTCAGTATTCATTCAAGTATTAATTTCTTTCATATAATTTTGAGGTTTTACTGAACAGTTTGTTATCTTTGAATCGGCTATTCAGTAAAATAGCAACTACAGTTTCCAGTAACTTTAATGTGAATAGAATCTGCATTGAAGCAAATAAATAAAGAGATTTCATTGGCATAAAAAAGGACATTTGCTCAATCATGTTTGTAGCAGCTTTATTTTTAATAGCCAGAAGCTGGAAACAACCCAGATATCCCTCAGCTGAGGAATGGATACAGAAATTGTGGTACATTTACACAATGGACTACTACTCAACAATTTAAAATTACAAAATCATGAATTTTGCAGGCAAATGGTGGCATCTAGAGAAGATCATCCTGTGTGAGGTATCCCAGAAGCAGAAAGACACACACGGTATATATTCATTTAAAAGTCGATACTAGACCTATAATATAGGATAAACATACTAAAATCTGAACACCTAAAGAAGCTTAGCAAGAAGAAGGTCCCTGGGTAAGATGATCTATCCTCACTCAGAAAGACAAACAGGACGGACATTGGAAGAAGGAGAAGAAAACAGGAAACAGGACAGCAGCCTACCACAGAGGGCCTTTGAAAGACTATTGCCAGCAGTGTATCAAAGGAGATGCTGAGACTTAAAAAACTTTCCACAGAGTCCAGGGAATAATATGAAAGAAGGGACCTGATGAGGATAGGAACTCCACAAGGAGAACAACAAAACCAAAATATCTGGGCACAGGGGTCTTTTCTGAGACTGATACTCCAACCAAGGACCATTCATGTATATAACCTAGAACCCCTGCTCAGATGTAGCCCATGGTAGCTCAGTGTCCAAGTGGGTTCCCTAGTAACGGGATCATGGACTGTCTCTGAGATGAACTCAGTGGCTGGCTCTTTGACCACCTATCTGCTGAGGGCAGAACAGTCTTGCCAGGCCATAGAGGAAGACAATACAGCTAGTCTTGATGAGACCTGATAAACTAGGGTCAGATGGAAGGGGAAGATGACTTTCCCCACCAGTGGACTTGGAGAGGGGATGTGAGAAGATGAAGGAGGAAGGGTAAGATTGGGAGGGAAGCAGGTTGGGGGCTATAGCTGGGATACAAAATGAATAAAGTGTAATCAATATAAAATTTAAAAATTTAAATAAAAATGAAAAACTGCCTCTGAAGTCCAGGAACTGAACTCAACTGCTCTGACCTGAGCTGCATAGCACTCCTGAACTCTGCTATAGTGTCTCTATGAACTCTTTTGCTCTCTCTCTCTGAGCTGCTCTTAAGTAGCTTCTCTTTTTATTGTTTGTTCTCCTGAGAGTTTGGCATATCTTCTCTCTGACTCATTTTGTCAAATCTTTCTTTGGTTTGTCAGTTTGTCTGTCCCTCCAATTAGTCTTCATTGTTGGATAATAAAGGTGTATATTAGATTTCACCAGCGTGATTAACGGTGTTTATTCTAGACAGAGGGATTAAAGATATGAATTAAGGGTATTTTTGGATTCCAGCCAGATCACACTGATCTAGGCCTTTGGATGTGATTTCTTAGGATAGCAGCCATGTTAATAGATTAAAATCCCTCTACAACCACTGAGCCATCTCTCCACCTCCCTAAGAAAGCTTCTTCTTATATTTTCTCAGTAAGGAATGGCCCTTTTGTAATCTAAAAATTACTAATACCATATATTATTTGCTTTATACCTGTTTTGTGATAAAAGCTTTAGAAACAGACCCAAATTTTTACATAAGTATCCAAAGTCTGTTGTACCCTTTGTAGCAGCAATTTGTCAATGCAAATATTAATAATGTCTTGCATAGAAGTAAGTGTAGGATTCATTATAATCGAAAGGTGAAGTAAAATAGAGAGCTCTACTGTTTCTCATTAGTTCTGCAAAACTGACTGGAAATCTGTCATGAGAAAATATTCAAGCAAAAGCCTGAGAGAAATTTCTGAGGTATCCTTCCATTGGCATGTGGTCTTTCCTTTGCACTATTTTGTATACAGTGTAAACTGTGTTGTAGGAACAATTAAGAAAATAAATTTTGCTTCTAATTTTTAGTGGATAGCTTTCTTTTATGTGGATCAGAAATTTTATTATACCTCATCATTAACAATGTTCACTTCGCAATAATGCTTTAACTTTTGAAAATATGATGATTACATCATCTTGCCTTTCCCTTTCCTCCAGTGCTTCCCATGTACCGAGCTTTCCTTCTATACAATTCATGACCTCTTTTCTTCAAGTCTCATCATATTTGCATATGGGTGCCTACATCTGTGTATGTATGTGTATATCTGTGTGTATTCCTAAATTTATTAATGCACCCGGTACAATGAAGACATCAGGCCCCATGGTAAGTTGGAAAGGAGAAACCCCATGGGGCCACAGCACTAGACAATGTACTGTGAACATCTAAGGAATGCTGACCGCAGAATAAATGATATCCCTGAGATAAGAGCATGTCTACTGGTAATCCAGGAACAAGTGGTCAATCCTGAGGTCATATGTGTACAGGTAACATTGTGGAAACACACTTTTGATATTTATTTCACTATACTCAGAACACTTAAACCTAATTTGACATGCATTTGAATAATTTTGTATTCTCATTAAAAAGCTTATTTGTACATAGGTAGTCTACAACAGCCTTTTGGGCCTTTTCACAGTATCTTCATACCTTACCTTAGGAATCTCTTTGTCTGTGAAATCTGAACTGCCTATTGGGGAAACTAGAACTCAAGGAATAATTGAAGAGGCCTTCTATTTCCTTCCTTTGTCCAGAGATTATTTTTAATACGTTTTCATTTCTACTTAGACAAATACAAGCCATTGGTACCTATTTTTCTCAGATTACTTTGTCATTGTTATCACAAGATCTTAGTTCCTGCAGAGGCTGACAAATGCAATTTCCATAGTGTTTAGACTGAGAAAAAAAAAGATTGAAATAATATCTTGTGTGAATTGTGATAGACTATATTGCAAGCTAAAAAAAAAAGTATACATGATCACTGGAATGCTAGTGGGCATAAATTGAAAACAAATCTATTTTCAGATGATTTATTTTAATTTTTGAAGTTCCATGTTATTGCTTAACACATAGTGTATATTTGCTTAAATTTCAGGTGATTGTCTTTATTAAAATATTTTACTTGTTGGACCATACATCAAAAATCAATTTCATATTGATGCTTGGACACAGAATTGTTTTCTTCAAAAATTTGAGAGCAGGGTTTATAGCATTGATCCATAGATGCTCCATATTTTATAATGAAATCATTATAAATACCATTTAATTTGAAAAACATATTATGAATATTAATTATGGAAAACCAATGACTACTCAATATTTATTTTCTAATGCAATCTTGCTCTTCTGGTCTTTAACAAATCCTATTGGAGATACCTTAGATAGTTATGAGAATTCTTTGGAAATATGTAGTTAATTCTAAAGCATATTCACATATTTCAGTAAATATTTTCTTCTACACTGATATAAATGATAAGCCTAGAAACATATCTCTTTGTTTCTACATATCATATAGGGACATATAGACATACATATAGGTTTAAATAGATAAAATAGATTAGGTTTCTAATGCAGTGTATGCCAGCAATGAATTTAATTCTATTCTATAGTTTTGTTCTACTTATTTAAGAGGAAATAAATTCATGTATTGTGTAATTAGTATATGCCAAAGCATTATGCTAGTCATTTGTATATTCTTAATTTCTTTTTCTAACTTAAATTTAATGCAAAATTCATTTATTGTTGTATATATCTCATAAAATTAACAACCAGAAATTGAATGGTTTGCCCAAATCATAAAGCAGCAAGAGAGTTTCGGTTTTAGTCTCTATATGAGTTTCTTGAGAATACTGTTCATTTACCTACCATCCCTGAAATTAACTATGCTGTGCATGTAAAATTGGAATTCATCACAGGATAGTTGTGGCTCAATAACGTAAAATAGGTTAATATGTTGTATAAGGGGTGTGAACTAAAAATACATGCATCATTCATCCTCCTTGTTGGTTATTTTTCTTACACTTACATTTTAAACTAGTCATTAATGGCTTTTAATAGTAATAAATTAAAAACTCAAATGTGTGTCAAAGACAATATATATACACACACACACACACAACAATATATTGATGACTGAAGGTGATTAATTTTTAGTATACAAACCCTAAAATGTATATAGCAATCTCTGATATTTCCATTATAAAATTTAAATATTAGTAAAAATAACCATATATATTAATTTACAAAATGCACATATGTTCTTATTAACTTGAATGACAATCTAAGTCTTCCTGATGGGCAAAAAATTCTCAGTAACAATTGTTTTCTCAATTCTAAGTAGATGGTGGTGTGAGAGTGTAAAGCCTGTGCTTTGGGACACATGAACTATAAAATGAATGATAGAAAGGACTATGAGAAAATTTAAAGGAGAGAAAGAATGAATATTCTATCCATTTAAACACAGTGACTTTAATCCTTTCCCTCTCATTGCTTTTAATGGTGGTCTTGAGTTAAAAATCATCATTGCAGATGAGTTTATAGAAATACGAATGCATTTTGATAAACAGTGTGTAGGATCATAGCGACTTTCATGTTAGCTTACAGGAAAGTTTGCAGAGCAGAAAGCTTTAAGGTAAAAACTCCTGAACCTTTCATTTTGTCAGAATTTATTTTGCTCAAGCAATTACCAAAATTGCTTTTGTGGATTTATTTTTCATTTTAATTGGGACAAAATGAGTGATGTCAGCTAAGATACTGATTACTTTTTAAATTTGCTGACAAGGAAATATATCTTATTAGGTATTTAAAGGGTTTACTTTTTAAAAATAGAGTTACAGCTTGAATAAAGTACTTAAAATAGGTTGACTAAATATTTAACACTACAAACTAGCTAAGCGTGATTTTATGGCTTCCCACTTTAATCAAAATATTTGTACTTTTACTTGAGAAAGACAAAATTTTATTCAATATTTCAATTTTATGACATTGTAAGAGGATTAGCAGTTCATATTCAATCAATCTACTAGTGAAATGCATATGAGTTCTATTGGAATCTAAATAAGAAAAACATATCCTGCATTTGCATTTCTGACATTTTATTTAAAGCATTTCATTCTGTATTTTAGCACACAGTTAAGTTATTGCAAATCAACTTCCATGTTTTCAATGAAGTGCAACGTGGTATGACACCATTCTGCTTTCAGATTATTCGGAACATAAGACCAATACGGTGACAGTATTAAATTTACATGTTTTGATTTGAGAAAGAAGATGATATTTACTCCTTCAGTCACTTTGTGTGATGCTACTGCTGACCCCTTTTACTTCTGTGTTTGACTTTTGCTTCTGTGTTCCATACATAGCTAATAAAGTGAAATCCATCATAGAAGACCCAGAAAGACACACAAGTGGTGTGTACTCACTTATAAGCAGATTTTAGCCATTTACAGTACAAGATAAGCATACTATAGTTCACTAAGACAAAGAGGGTAATGAATAAAAAGGACCCAAAGGTAGATGCCTAAATCTTACTTAGAAGGGCAAATATAATGGATAACAGAAATGGTTGAAGAAAGGGAACGAGGTAGGAGAGGGATGGCAGAGAAAAAGAAGGGAACGAGAACTAACCTGGAGGGAACATGGGCAGGAAGACAGAGGGGATTCTGACAGAACATAAATCATGGGTGGAGGCATCTCTATGACAAGCTGGAGACCTAAGACAAAGTAAGCTTCTTTGGGAGATATGGGGGTTATTTTAGCCGAGACTCTTAATAGTAAGGGTTATGAAGATTGAAGAGGATACATTTTAAACAGATAGGACTCCTAGTGGAGGGAGGAGATCAACAAGCCACCCACAAAATCTTTGACCCAAAATGTATTCTGCTTAATAAATGTGCAGGTATAAAGACAGAACAGAAACTGAGGGAATGTCCAACTAACACGTGGCCTAACCTGCAACCCACCCCATGGGTGATATCCAACCCCGGACATTGTCTATGACACTCTGTTCTACTCACAGACAGGAGCCTAGCATAGCTGCCATCTCAGAGGCTCCACCCAGCAGTGGCTAGAAACAGATGCTGAGGCTCACAGCCAAACATTGGAGGAAGCACTGGGAGTCTTTTGGAAAAGTGCAAGCAAGGATAGAAGAACCTGGAGGTGACAGAAGCTCCATAAGAAGACTAACAGAGCATACTAACCAGGACCCAGAGAGGCACTAGGAGACTGAAGATCCAACCAAGGACCATGTATAGATTGGACCTAGGACACCTACACAGATGTAACAAATGGGCAACTCAGGCTTCAATATAGGCCACTGTAGTAAAGGTGCATAGGCTGACTCAGATTCTGCTGATGACATTAGGATTACTCTGTCCTGGTGGAGCTGACTCACCAGGTCACCAAGAAGAGAATGCACTCATTCGTGATGTGACTTGATGCCCTAGGGTAGGTTGGTGAGAGGGGCTCCCTTTTCTGAGGAATAGGGGAAGGGGGATGGGAAAGATGGACCAAGGATGGAACCAGAAAATCCCCCATGTCACCTTTCACCTCTGATTTTAAATTATTTAATTATCTTGAAAGGTTTAGAGTAAGATGGTGAGAAGTTTAAAACCGTGATAAATGCCCAAACAACCTAGACTATTGCCAAACTATAGGTTGATCTCTACCATCTGACAACAAGGCCTCATTTGTTGAAAATACAACTCATTGAACAGAACATGGAGATGTTCTGTGGGTGCCCACACAGATATTTCACCTCTATGTCCCAGAGCGTTTGGAATGGGAAGGCACTCTGCACACTATCAAAAGAGAAAAACAAACACTATGCCAGTTACAAACACTTTTTCTAAAATGACATAATTTCTGCAAGACATGCTAGGATTATGGTAGCTTGTGGGAATAACCAACCAATTGATGATCTGACTTAAGATTCACTCTATGAGTTGGAACCCAAACTCAAAAGTGCTTGGGTGGCCAAGAACCTGAGACTACATAGCTCAGGGTCTGAGGGCCAAATCAAATTATATTGATGAAAAAAAAAACCATAGTGATAATATGTTGTCATTAAACATATTGACTCCTAAGGACATTCTGCTCTACTGATAGATCAGTCACTTGTTTGACTGTCATCACAGAAACTTCTTTCTGCAGCAGTTGGGAACAAACATAACCATAACCAGACATTATGCAGAGAGAAAGGAAAACTCAACTAATGGAATGACTCCATTAAATGCCTCTCCTCAGAGTACAGGGAACATCATGGAAGAGGAAGTAGAAAGAATATAAAAGCCAAAGGGAACCAAAAAGTAAGGTTCGCTAAATCAACATTCCTAAAACTCATATGAAGTCACAGAGACTCAAGTAGCATGCACAGGGCTTGCACAGGTCTTCACCAGATGCTCTGTGTTTATTTTATGGCTTTAAGTTTATTTTTATAGAATGCTTGAGTGTGTGAACAAATAAATTTCTGAGACTTTTGCCTTCTCTTGGACTCTTTTCCTTCCAATGGTTTCTCTTTTATCTTGTTATGTTTTATTTTGTTGAATTAAACAATAAATGAACAATTGAATTAATGAAAACCTAGCAATCAGGGTACAGGGCAAGAGCTTACCTAGTCATCAGGGTACAGGGAAAGAGCTTACCTGTCATTGTATACTTGTTTGGGGAGAAAAAAATCAGTTTTCTTTAATAGAATGACATTAGGCATATCAACCACTCCAGAGCAGATTTCATGTTCAGGTCTTTGATCAACAAATAATGGGCTCCAGGTTTGTTTGTTTTTTTCTGCATTTGTTTGGTTGTTTTTTCTTTACTTTTGTTTTTTTCCTTCTTTCATATTTTTTGGGTGTTCCCATATTTTATTTTCTAGCTTGTGTAGTTGTTCTGGCTTTTGATTTAAAAAAATAACTTAAAGTTGGGTAGGTAAGGAGGAAAAGAGGATCTGGAAGGACAGTGTGGTGAGAACAGAGAAAATATTGAAAAGCATAAAATGTCAGGCCAGTTCTCAAAGGCTTTGGATCAACATTCTAGTCCTAGTCAATAAAACAGAAACCCAGACTGCAGAACTGAGAATATTGACTAACCATGTGACCATGTATTTAATACCATGTCAGTATCCAAGGAAAAAAATCATTTAAACTCAGCAGTTCTAAAATAACACAAATAAGCTGGTGAAATGTGGACACACACACACAGAGACAGACACACGCAGATACCCAGACACAGACATATGTAGACATGCACACACAGAGACGACACACCCATTTACTCATTGAAGCAAGCCAAACCAACAAAAATATACCACCTCACATAAATATACCTCTTACTATATTTATGTATAAACATATAGGTAAAGACGTGGGAAAAAGAAATCCTCCCACATAGTTAAACAGCGCTGGTAAACCTAGCATGGAAGGCTACACAGAACCTTTAGAAAAAAGAAATGTCTCATGATCCACTAGTTCAATTTTCAAGGATATAGCCAAAGGGATTTAAATCTGGTTCTCAAAGAGATGTGTGTCACCTATGGATTATTGATATAGTCAAAACAGCAGATCAACACAGGCAGCACAATGTCCTCTCATGGTCAACTGTGTAAAAGATACTGCATACATAAAATGGAATATTATTCCATTGAAAGAATGTAGCTCTCCCTACATTTCCCAGCAACATGTGTGAATATATGAACCAATCAAATATTGATAAATAAGCCAGGATTCATAACTCAATAGCCAAACTTATAAAAGCAGAATATAAATGACAATTCTTAGGGGCTAGAGGAGGGACCAATGAGAGATTGTTGATAAATGGAGATACTCTGTTTCAAAATATGAGTACATTACAGAACTCTGCTCTACAACTTTAAAGCTGTCAATAACAATTCAGTTTTAGATACTTAAAAATCTGTTAATTGGATAACTATCCTGCTAAGTGATTTAAATAAGAAATTTATATAAGTGATAACATACAAATAAATATTTATATATACACATACGACTGTTATTGCAAATGTATGAGCATGTCCAAAGTCTTTAAATACATATATCAAGTAATTGTTTGATTTGTATATCACTTAGCATTCAATAAATCTTAAAGGAAAACTGAGCAAACAACAGATAGACAATATTTCTGAATGCCAAGTTTTGTTCCTCTTAAGATACTCCATGATTCTCATAGGAAATGCAAACAGCTTTCCTAAAAGGGTTAATGAAGATGTGCTTTTTGATTAGCATGATATATATATATATAGATAGATAGATAGATAGATAGATAGATAGATAGATAGATAGATAGATAGATGTATATACATAAATACATACATCTGTACGGAGTATCTCAGTAATGTCTCAGTATGTAGGCTATGCTAGCTGGGATACCCTGCTGTCTCAGCCTTCTCGGTACTGAGATTATAGTTGGGAACTGCATACTATCATATCATATAATTTCCTAATTATCGAATATTTTGTAGTTTTATATCTTCAAATACTGATCTGAAGCAAACAATATTGTCTTTGTTAGTTTTATTTCAACTATAAGAATAAATGTATCTTCAGAGGAAGCTAGCATCTTAAAGATATCCTTATCAAAATATTATTTTTCCTAAAAAGAGTATACATACACAGTTTTGTAAATTCTGCCACTTAGGTTTTGCTTCTGACCTTCATCTTTGTACTGTAACTGTGTAAGAGCTTTCACCATCTGCACATGCCCAGGTTGTGTGCAGATCCGATGCTCTGAAGGGAATCGTGCTTATAAAATATACATGGTGATGCATAGGTTATAAAGAAGCCAATGTGGTGTTGGTAGAGCGAAGCATGATTCTAGTTAGAGCAGGTTTACAAAGCTACAGTTATAGTAATTCTTCATAAGAAATGCCATTGTGTCCAAATGTGGAGGTGGAATTAGGTATTAAATGCCACAGTTGCCTTTTAATTTATTATTTTGTGAAATATTTGCCACCTACAATTCATCAATTATCAAACATACTTCCTGTGTTCATGCACCTGATTCCCTTCTATAAGTAGCCTTCTCTTTGTGAACACTTGTTTTAAAATATGGTTCATTGATTGCTTTTCATGGTAGGAGTTACTGTATCTTTCCTGGTTGCCTGCTCTCACAAAAATAATGCATTTTAGCTTTCTTTGAAGTCAGTGAAAGTACCAGACATGAGGTAGCTTGGAAAGGTGCTGACAGGTAATAAATTGACACAAAACAAATCATTTCCTCGTGCAGAAATATCAGAATGCTGGATAATCTTTCCTTTTCTGGCACATGTTGACCTCAAAAATTTTTTTCTAAGTGAAGTATGCCAGCCTAAGTATTGACTTCATTAATAAATCATAGACAGATAATTCATGGTGTATATGTCATTAACAAGCTGAAACAAGACTAGTCTAAGTACACAGGGCACATGAAAAATTTATTGCTATGTAGACAAACCAAATGATCTAGAAAATACATTCTATTCTCAAACTGTGGTCCCATCATTGTTATTGTTTCAGTCCAGTGTATTTTTCATACAGCACTTTATTTTAAAACCTCTGGACTGAATTAGTAAGACATCCTTACTTGTGGCAAATTACATGTTGCCAAGATCTGAAGATTTTCAGGGACCAAAAAAAAAAAAACCACCCCTGTTTATACTAAATGAAAAATGCTGTTTCTTCCTTTAACTCATGGTAAAAGCAAAACAGTAATAATTGTGAACCAATTCTAATTGAAAGCAGTTTTTGAAAAAGAGCTCTCATCTATAGTTTACTTAACAAGCATGTGTCTACTTACATAATTCTAAATACAGATGCTATAATGTGACTAACTGGCCATCATTTAGATACATGAAACTGTTTTAAGCTCAAGCATACCTCACCAATGGATGTCTCTACTTCTAGCATAATCCTGAATTCTTTTGGTTTTAAAATTTATTCATTTTTAATATATCTACATGGGTGTTTTGCCTGCTGTGTGTATGTGCATGCACTGCCCATTGAAGCCAGAAAAGAGGACATTGAATCACCTAGAACTGGATCTGCAGTCAGTTTTCAGCTGCCAACTGAGTGCTGGAAACTGAAGCTCAGTTCTCTGTGAAAGCAGCAGCTGTCTTAATGCCAGGCCATCTCTCAAGTCCCCATTGTGTATTCGTTAGGATGAAAATTAACCAATTTATTTTCCTCACCACAGGTATGTCTTCTTATATTAGACTTAACATACATGTCCTACACTGCTGGGAAACATCTGCCAATAAGGAATTCTTTTATGGTGATGAAATGTTTGATTGTCATCTACCTGATTGTATATATTATCATGAACTTTCTTGTACCTCAGTTTGGTTAGTTATTTATAGTTATTTATAGTTGAACATGAATACATTCAATTACACTTTAAGAGAAACATTCATGTTACATCTATATGTCAAAATATGACCATGATTTTTAATGAATTAAAAAAGTAATATTTGAAAGAAATACAACAATCTATACAGTTATTATAAGTTGATACAGGTAATTTTAGACAATGAAAAACACACCGTGTTAATTAGAGATGCAAAGTTATAGTCATAGTGTTTCTTGAATATTTAAGAATGATTGATGCTAACTCAATAAAAGATACATTTTTTCAGTTTAGAATATGTAAGTTGGATAGGAAAAATATCTTATGGATATATCCATGAAGGAATGGACCTTTAGAACTTCTAGTCATTAGTGAAATTATTTATTAAAAAGAGGCAATGGTAGAACAGATTCTGAGGTACAACAGGTCTTATATGGGATGATACAGGAAAGGAAACACTTTTTTTTTTTCACCACGGCATGGGTAGATCCCGTGCAAGTCTTATGATACTTTGAAAGGCCTGGACATCTTGCAGTCAGTCAAAGACTTCAGTTTACATTTTATAAACTTTCATCTACCTAGAGTCTAGAAATTAGAAAAATTGTGACAAGTATTGCTTAGAAGATAAATATATCTAAAACACAGTAACCAAGTAATTCTTATCAAATTTATCTTTATCCTCACAACAGAGTCTACAAATGCTCACTCCAAGTGTTCACCTTAGGTTTGTGTGCAAATGAAATATGCTTTTCCCTGTAATATTTTTTGTTTTTTTACCATAAAATAAGTATATTTTCATTCTAACATAATCAGAGACAGAGAAAAGTTTTATGAGTTGAAGATTTCACTTTTTAAGAGGAAATATTTATTCAGACTCTTCAAATACTCCTGACTCAGTACACGTTTGCATGAACTGCTCAATGGCAACAGTCAGAGACTAACTTCCAGAAAAAAATGAAGGGTTCCATCACATGCTGAATGAGCTATAATGTTAGCATTTAAGCAAAGTTATGTATGGAATCTTAATATTCTGCTTGTATTTGTGGCACTTGTTGGTTTATAAAATTTATACTCAGGATCCATACATAAATGCTCATCAGACAAAAACATATAGCAATTCTGTGGACAAAATTTCTGGCATGCTTTGAAAAAATTATAGAATTCAAATTTGTTGCTAAACCATTGGCTCAATTGATAACACACAAGAAAGAATACATACAATTAGGAAGCTGATGAAATCTAAACCATCATTTTCTAAAAAGTCAAACAAGAGAGCCGATGTCTGTTTCCGGAGCCTGCAGAAGTCATGCTGAATATAGAATTAAACTGAGGGAACTTGGTGAGAAGATTTTGAAACCTGGATTGTGATGATGTTTCTCACCGAGACACATTTGTTGAAATGATTGAACTGAATACACACAGTGCTTGAAAGTTATATGCAAAGTTAATGAAACTGCTTTAAAAATGTTCCCACCATAATGGGAGGTGAAGCAAGGACTTTACAGTGGATAATTATCTTCTCTACAAGTGCCTATGACCCCATAGAATGCCTCTCTTGTATTTCTGAAAATGTATTTAAATTCTCTGTTTCATAAACTAGAATGCATTTACAACAAGAAACAGTCCATCCCTGCTGTAGAAAACATGCAATAAAATGTTATGAACTCTGATTAAACATGTTACTACACAATGTTGGTTTTTTGTTTTGTTTTATTTTTTTTTCTGAATGAGATTATGCAACTGTTGTTATTTAATTGATGTGGTGTGCCACACTGTGTTGGTTAAAACATGTAAAGGACAGTCAACCCAATGCCCTTCAACATTTTAGTGCATGAAAATAAAAGTCTGATTACAATGGTAGATATTGAGAAAACAAACTGAGAAAAACTTTCCATTTGCAAAAATCCTAGTATTCTCTCTTTGGCTCTACTATGATGGTCCCATTTTTTTTTTTCTCAAACTCTTTTTAAATGTCATTATTTGTTCCTGTGATGGATTAAAGATCCTGTCATGTGTTATAAAATATTTACATTAGAATCTCAAGGAAGACATTTAGTCACTGAAAAGCTGATAATAACTCAGAGTGTCTGTTTAATGTGCTGTTTTTAGAAAGTCACTGACAGATCGGACTAGCTGTGAGAAGAAAACAAAGTTGTAGACACATATTTTGTCTGGTCAGCAGATTTGCTCAGAGGACACTGTTACTGTGCTCTTTCAAGTATATAGAAGGTATATAGATATTATTTTCAAAACTTAACAACAAGTTCATCTATCACTATGCCCTCTTTATTCAAGTTAAAATAACATATGAAAATCATGTTCTCCTCTTTCTAAAGTAACATGTTTTGGAAACTCGATTCATCATATGTGAGAAGTTTGCAAAACAACTACTTCAAAAATTATAAAATCAGAGTTTTCCTTCAATGTTAGCTTCTGTGAAACACAGTTTTACTACGTTATAGCTAATGTTTTCTCCCACAGTATTGTTAGGAACTTCATACTAGGCCAATTTATTTTGATCTCTGTTACTTTTTAAAATCGTTAGAATAATCTCATTCTGTTTAAACTACCATCTGAAGTGATCTCTAATTGTTTTATTTCCCTACTTTTAAAACCACTTATTAAAACAAACAAAACAAAACACACCTATGCATGTTAGACATGTTCTTGGAATTTTTATACACAACAGATTTGAAACAAAACAAACCGTAGTTAGTGACAATCTTTCTGTTTTAGTTTGTTATTGATATTTTGACTGATAATTCAAAAGCATGCAATTTTAAATACATCAAATCCTTAGTCTATAATTGGAAATAATTAATATACTATAGCACATATCATCGCTGTGCATTAATAGAAATCATTCAAAAGAACTTATATCATACATGGGAGCAAATCTTTGAAATATTCAAAATAACTTTGCTTTTCACACTTTTTGTGTAGTCATCTAAGAATTTCAGGAAACACAGATCATTTTTTAGCTCGTTGCTTTAAACTCTTTGCTACTGGTTTACCATGAAACAGTTGTGCATTTATTTGTTTGTTTCAAAGGAAACAGTAAGGTGGATCTATTTCCAATTTTCTGAGAAACCCCCAGATTGATTTCCAAAGAGACTGTATAAGTTTGTACTCCCACCAGCAATGGGGGAGTGTACCCCCTGCTCCACACCCTTGCCAAAAAGTGCTGTTAGTTGACATTTTCATCTTAGCCATTCTAACAGGTGCAAGATGGAATCTCAGAGTAGTTTTGATTTGCTTTTCTCTGATAACTGAGGACATTGAACATTTCTTAAGTTCTTTTGGGCCATTCGAGATTCCTTTGTGGAGAATTCTCTGTTGAGATTTGTATCCCTTTTTAAAATTGGGTTAGTTTGTTGGTTTAATTTTTTCAGTTCTTTATTTATTTTGGATATTTGCCCTCTATTGGATGTAGGGTTGGTGAAGATCTTTTTTCACCCTTTAGGCTGTTGTTTTGTTCTATTGATAATGTCAAGACCCAGGTATACTACTCCTGAGCATATATTTTAAAGATGCTCAACTTCCCACAAGGACAATTGCTCAACTATGCACATTGCAGCCTTCTTTATAGTAGTCAGAAACTGGAAGCAACCTAGATGTCCCTCAAGTGAAGAAGGATAAAGAAAATGTATTACTTTTACACCATTGAACTCTACTGAGCCATTTAAAACAACAAAATCATAAAATTTGCAAGCAAATGGATTCAACTAGAAAAGATAATACTGAGTGAAGTAACACAGACCCAGAAAGACACACACGGTATGTACTCATTTTTAAATTGATATTAGCCACAGAATACAGGAGAACCACACCAAAACCCACAGACCCAAAAAGCCAAGGAGAGTCCAAGGGAAGATGTTTGAATCTCACTCAGAACATGAAATGCAATAGACATGTGAAGCAGATGGAGGGAAAAAACTGTGTGGGAGATGAAGTGGCAAGAATAACTGGAATGGGGATCAGGTGGGCTGAGAGAAGAGGAGTGGAGGTAAGGGGAAACTGGGAGAGAGAATAGAATGCAGGGGTACCTCTGAGACTGGATAGGCTCCTGGGAGTCTATGGGGGTGAACTTAGTTGATAATCCAAGCAACAGGTGTTTTAGGAGCTTTAAGTTGGCAACTCCTGAAGCCAAGTGTGACTCCTACTGGAGGGAGGGGTACATTAACCCACAAATCAACCAACCCTTCTTGTAGGGTCAAAGTGTAGGGGCAAAGACGGAGCAGTGATTGAGGAAATGGCAAATGAGTGACTGGCCCACCTAGAAACTCACCCCTCAGAAGAGAGCCAACCCCAGACACTATTAATGATACTCTGATATGCTTGCAGACCAGGGTCTAGCATTTCTGAGAGGCTTTATCCAGCAGCTGATGAGGACAGATTCAAAGACCCAATTCTAAGCAATGGGACAAGCTCAGGGAGTGCTATGGAAAAGTGGGAGAAAGGATAGACGAAGCAAGAGAGAAGGTGAGGACATTAAAGAACCTGGAAACAATCATCCTAAGTGAGGTATCCCAAAAGCAGAAAGAAACATAAGGTATATACTCACTTATATAGATCTATAGGATAGGAAGGTCATGCTGAAATCTATACACCTAGGGAAGATATACAAGAAGGAGGACCCAGGTTAGTATAATCAATGCTCGTTTAGATGAACAAATGGGATGGACATTGAATGGAGGATAAAACAAGCAACAGAACAGGAGCATACCAAAGAGGGCCTCTGAAAGAATCAACATAGCAATGTATCAAGCAGATATTAAGACTCATAACAAAGCCTTTGGCAGAGGGCAGGCAATAATAATAAAAATAGGGGAAGTTATTAAGACTTGGGGAGAACAAGAGCTCCACAAATACCAAACTGAGCAGGGCACAGGGGTCTTATATGAAACAGTTTCTCCAACCAAGGACCATGTATGGATATGGCCTAGAACCCATGCTCAGATGTGGCCCATGGTAGGTTGGTGTCCAACTGAAGACCCTGGTAAGGGGAACAGGGACTGTTTCTGTCATGAACTTTTTGGCTGGCTCTTTGACCCTCCCCCGTACACACCAGGGAGTAACACCCTGGCTAGATCCCAGGGGAGGACATTGTAGCCAGCCCTGAGGAGACAAGATGATCTGGGGTTGGATGGAAGGGGAGGAGGTCCTCCCCTGTAGGTGGACTTGGAGGGGCGGGGAGGAGATGAGGGAGGGATGGGGAGAGTGGGAGGGAATGAGGGAGGGATGCAAAGTACCTAACCTGTGATTGATATAAAAATAAATAAATTACATTAAAAAATGTCTACAAAGTAATCTAACCTAGGCCCATGCCTGCTCATATAGACTGATCCACCAACCAAAGAGCATGCATGTACTGAACCTAGACATCTACCCCCAACAACACACAGACACACAGACACACACACACACACACACACACACACACACACACACTACATGAATGTGCTACTTGGTCATCATGTGTGTCCCTTAACAATAGGAGTAGGGGCTGTCTCTGACTGTTTTACTTCCCTGTTAGGTCACTTTCCCCTAGCTAGCTTGCCTTGTCACTCCCCAGTGGAGAGGTTGTATTTAGTCCTTCTGTATCTTGAGATGTCAGGATAGATTAATGTCAATTAGGTACCTCCTCTTCTCTGGAAAGAAAGAGAAGAGGGGATAAGAAGAGGGTGGTGTGGAGTGCATTGAAGGAAGCAGTGCCATAGAAGATACTAACTCCTTTTCAGGAATGTACACATAAAAAGAATCAATGCTGATATTTAAGGCATAAGGCTGCATTGGAATCTGGGCATACCCCAACCTACTATATATCTCTAATACAGAAAGGATATGTATTACAATCAAATAGTTAAACATTATTTTCCACGAACGGTCCATAAATAATCTTTATAAACATTCTCATGTGACGCTAACCAGTAAAGGAATAGTAAGACAAAATGTCTGCTAGGTATAATAAAGACAGTCTTACATAATGTTGATTAGCGCATTGATAACTAAATATTTTTACCTTTTTATGGAAAATAAAAAAAATCTTAGAGGTTTAAGTAGTAATTTTCAGTTTGTAAAACATTTGAGGGACAGAGCTATGATCCAGTCTCATACATGAAGTTCATGAGCCCACCTGCCATAATCTACTGCTTCTCTCTTGTTCACTCCCATTGACTTATGGCACAGTTCAGGCAACTTGAAATTTGATTCATGATAGAACATAGCGCCAATGAGCAATATGGCCATTTAAAGTCTTCAGTAAACATTTATAAATGTTTCTCCACAGAAATATAAATCACAGGACTGAGGAGACTATTTAGTGAGTAAATACATGCATGAGTGAACACATGCATGAGTACTTGAATTTGAATGCCTAGCACCTCTGTAAAAGCCAGAAGTAATGGTGTATGTGTACAAGGCAAACACTGCTCAGAGCGGGTGGACTGGGAATGCTTGATTTCTGAAGTAATAGCTTGCCAAACTAGTCAAAACAGATATCCTCATGCTAAGTTAGAGACACTCTCTCAAAAGTTAATGGTGGAGGGTAACAGGACAACATCGAACCTCTATACATGTTCGTACATGTTCATGCATGGATGAGTAAAACTCTCAATGTTAGGCATAACCCACATACGTACATTTTTTTAAATTTGCATGGTGATCGCATTTTTAATTTTATGTACTATATTGATCATTAAACGTTCTATTTTTTTGTTACTCTATCTGTTAACAGAAATTGTAGGGGTGTGTCTTTAATGCCCTCCGAAATCCTTTGTTGTTGCTATTGTTTGTTATTCTCATCATCATTATATATGAGATGCTTCATTCTATTTCCTTCAGCCCTTCAATTATTTCATCCTTATCAGTTTCACCGATCTTCTTCAAGTATTGTGATATGAAATAATGCACAGAAAAGTCAGTTGAATGTTGCCTCTCTGTAAAGTTCTTTCATCTGTTTGGGGGTTCTGACTTCAGTTATCCTGTAATTTCTAGCTCATATTTTTTAACATCACCAAGTGAGTGCTCTCTGCCATACATCCTTATTTGGACCTCTTGATATTTTGTATGACTCACTTCTTTGCACATAAGCAAAGTGCATCCTATAGATATCTAGTTGATTCTTTAAGATGTACCTGTGTGACACACAATAGAAAAGGTTTTCAAGATATGCTGTATTTCTCCTCACCTTTTTCCCACAAGTGTTCCCTACTTTAGTACAAGGGGAAAATATTAGGGTCTTTATTTATTCCATTGTTAAAGTACTAATCCCTGGTGCCATTCTTGTTCTTTCTGTGTCACCATGTCTTGATTTTCAGTATCTTAGAACTCAAGCTGAATCTACTTCCAAAATTACTTAGTAATGCAGTCAATAAGGAAATTTAAATAAAACTTGTGGGCATGCTAATATAGATCTTGAGGGGCCTGCATGCAAATGCTAACTCCCATAAGTTCTAATTTCTTTTTCTGCAAAATAGAGAAGCAATGGCTTCTATGACTGAGTTAGATAAAAATCTGGAGTCAGTAAGACAAGCCAGTATCGACTGCTTAGCTACTGGCCACAGCTCGTTATAGTTCATATTATTGTTTATTAATTTATTTTATTACATAATTTTTAAATATAAAAGCTAAAATGTTGGCTTTAAGGGATTGTTTTAAGTTACTATGTTCTTTTTATGTGCTCAGCGGTACTATATTTTGTAATAAAGCATATTTTTATTTAGTAATATTTACTCAGTAATTACAATGTTAATAGCACAAAGAATAATAATGCAAAATATAACTAATCATAATGTGTCTTCTTAAACATTCAATAACTATTTGCTCAGAATTGAAACAATCCCTTCTGGAGAGAAGGAGGAGCTTCATTAGACTTACCGCTGTAAATAAATGAAAGGTACAAGACTATGCATGTTAGGGTTGGATTTTCAGTAATGCAGCTGCCTTTGAGTTCTTTATATACTCATAATTCCCTAATAATACTCTCATAAGTAACTAAATAAACTCACTGTTTTGCTAAGATACACCTAGGAGGAAGTTTTTCTTTGTTCTATCATTGGTTCCCTACCAGTCTGAAAAGATGATATCCAGGAAAATGTCACACAACTGTGTAAGACTCAAATTAGGAAATAGCATTCAGAGAAGAAAATTCACAATGTGGTTAAATGGGTTATTTCTGTTCCTGCAAATGTTTTCATAGTGATGGTTTTGGTACAAGTTATATAAACATATATATCATATATATATACTTCAAATATTTACTGACTTCCTTGAATTCCTCAGTTATTAAAAATGAACAATTCACTTAATATTATCCATAGTAATCATATCAGCTTTCCATAAAATGCCAGTATTCCCAATGGTAAAGAGATTTTATTTTACGGACTAATCTGCTTCCAGGTCAAAGTATCTAACTCTTCTTTATATTACTGCTTCACTATGTAGGAATATAATAAGATGTCAATCTGTGAAACTTGGCAGTACATGAAATCACCATGGGGAATCTCACACATTAAAGAGCAGCCTTTGTTTAATATCTTTGTTCCCTCAACAGAGCTGTGGGACTAATTGTTAAGTTGGATGACTGACAAAAGCCACACATTTTGATATGATACTAGGAGACACTGGATAAATTGTAATCTATATTTCTATTCAAGACTGTAACCAAGAGATTAGACAGCTCTGAAATTTAAGGGCCCACTTTCAGTAACAAATCTAATAACTGGGAAACAGTTTTAACATGCTCAACCAACTATTTTTCGATTTTAAAATTGAAATAAAAATATTTAAAAGTTAGAATATTTGCAACATAGTGAACTTCACTATTTGTATATTTCCTTTCTTTCCAGGGTTGCTCTTAAAAGGATTAACTTCAAGTGAAGACAACAAATAAATGAGAACTAGAGACTGTGGGGATGTGAAGCATAAAGATGACTTGTGGGCATGGCATAGATACAAGACTCATGAACTCACTGCAGCTATTATACATGTCATTCTGAAGACTGAGTCAATCAGCATTTCATTATGGCCCCACCTAAAGGAGAAATGACCATTAATGGGTGTTGGGGAAGTTAGTTGTTTTCTTCAGTGATGTAGCTATTCATAAGTTGCTTTGTGCTTCAGTAAATAATTTCCCACCCACACTGAGGCAAAAGACTCTAATTAAACCAAGTTGATCAAACCAAAAAGAGAAGAGAAGTAGGGATGGTGTTTCCTGGTTTCAATAGGAAAGCATGGAGAATGGGTGAGGGGAATAAAAGTTGAGAGTTTCCAAAACTCATTGTGAAATTTACACAACCATAAAAGTCGTAAGGTAAATAAGTAAATAAGTAAATAAAGAAATAAATAAATAAATAAATAAATAAATAAGAGAGTAATAAATACAACTACAGGCTTGGTGTGAAACATGTATATAATGAACACTCACAGAAGCTTTCCCATGGACCAAAGATCATGACTGTCCCAGGACCAGTCCTGCAACTCTGTACTCATCTCAAGGCCATTGCTAGCACTAGCTTATCTCCAAGTATTCACCTTTTAGGTTGGCCTCTGTGATTAAAGAATTAGACCACCTAGGTGCTCTTCTATTTGGCCAAGTGTCAGCCTGTGCCCCTGTGAGCGCACAATTTGTGATGACCAACAAGCACACACCTGGGCAACTCTACTCTAATGGTCCCATGCTCCCGACCCAGACCTGCAAAACCAAATGCAAAATTGACCCTCCTAGCAGACTAAGCATTGTGTTATCTTGTTTTTAATATTCCACCTTCTATGTCTAATAATGGAGCATATAAAGAAAACCTCTGAGAGATTCTGAAAAGGTTAATTGCTCAGCTTTATCCTACAGAAGCCAGTATTTGAAGAATTGAAACTGAAAAGCTTCTGTGAAGCACAAGACACTGCCATCAGAACAAAACGACAGCCTACAGAATAGGAAAAGATCTTCACCAACCCTACATCTGACAGAGGGCTAATATACAGACTATACAAAGAACTTAAGATATTAACAACCAACAAACCAAGTGATCAAATTAAAAATGGGGTACAGAGCTAAACAGGGAATTTGCAAAAGAGGAATAGCAAATGGCAGAGAAACACTTAAAGAAATGCTCAACATCCTTAGTCACTCAGGAAGTACAAATCAAAACAACTCTGATATTTCACCTCACATGCATTTGAATGGCTAATATAAAAAACTCAAGAAACGATGCATGCTGGAGAGGATGTGGAGAAAGGGGAGCCCTCCTCCATTGCTGGGGGAAGGTAAATTTGCACAACTACTTTGGAAATCAATCTGATGCTTTCTCAGAAAATTAGGAATAGTGCTACCTCAAGATCCAGCTATATCACTCTTAGGCGTATAACCAAAAGATGTCCCACCATTCAGTAAGGATATTTTCTTAACCATGTTTGTAGTAGCTCTGTTCATAATAGCTAGAATCTGGAAACAACCTAGATATCCGTCAACAGAGGATTGGATACAGAAATTGTGGTACATTTACACAATGCAATACTAGTCAGCAATAAAAACCAAGGAAATTATGAAATTTGCAAGCAAATAGTAGAAACTAGAAAAGATTATCTTGAGTGAGGCAACCCAGAAGGAGAAAGACATGTATGATATATACTCATTTATAAGTGGATATTAGCCATATAATATAGGATAAACATACTAAAATCTATAGCTGTAAAATAGCTAAGCAACAATGAGAATGCTAGGGGAGACGCTTAATCCTCACTCAGAAGGGAAATCAGAGAAGAAGTAAGAAATTCAACAGAAGTAAGAGAAGACAAGGAACAGGACAGAAGCCTTCCACAGAGGACCTCTGAAAGACTAAGCACCAGGATATCAAAAGAGACACTGAGACGTATATCCAAACTTTGGTCAGAGTTCCAGAAGACTTATGGAATAAGAGGGAAATAGAAAGACCTGGTGGGGACAGGAACTCTACAAGGAGAACAACAGAGACTAAATACCTAGGCCCAGGAGGGCCTGCAGAGACCTGTATTCCAACTAAAGGGAGGATTTAGAGCCCATGTTCAAGAGAAGCCCCTAGGCTGCTTAGTTTCCAAGTGGGAACCCTAGTAAGGGGTACAGAGGCTGTCTATGACATGAACTCAGTGGTAGGCTCTTTGATTATCTCCCCCTGGGGCATACAGCCTTGTCAGACTACAGATGAATATGATCCAGCCTGCTGGAGACAAGCCCTGAGAAACTTCCCTCAGTAAGAAGGTTCTATTTTGGGCCTTTCCACCCTCACCCCTCCCTGAGTAAGAAGGTTCTATTATGGGCCTTTCTACCCTCACTCCTCCCTCACCCCGCCCCTACCTAAGGTTGGCCTCAAAAAGCCTGCTTAGGCTCAATAAAATTTGACTCTTGACAAGTGCACATTTGCTTGAGTCCGTTCCTTCTCTCGCCCATCTTTTTCAGGTTCTGGTCCTCCTCACCCCCATGAATAACTAGGTCCCGCAGGTCGGGGCAGGTGGTGCCCAACGTGAGGGGCTCAGGGTACAGACCTTGTCAGATGGAGACCCCCTGGATTCATCCACCGATTAGAACCTGAGAAGTCACAGACTCATCGCCTGGGAGATGGTCGGACCTAATAACTGTGTATTTTCTCATTCCATCCCAGCGAGATAGGCCATTCATTGTCTAAAGAGGCCTGTTTCATTAAAGATTTAAAGGCTTCTCCCAGAGAGCGAGGAATAAGGGTAAAGAAAAAGGACCTTATAAACTTCTTTATATTTGTTGATAAGGCATGTCCATGGTTTATGATTGATGGGCCAAACATTCACCCGCAAAAGTGGCAAAAAGTAAGTAGAGAATTAAATCAAAAACTCACTGAGGAAGGTAATGCTGCCTTGTCCCCAACTATTTTCTCTTTCTGGGGTATAATTCAAAACATTGTCGAGGAAGCAGAAAATGACTCTGGCAAAAGCCACCTTCTCTCTGTGGCCGAATGCTGTCTTTTGTCTTCGCAGCCTGGCTCCCGCTGCCCTTCCCACCCTCCCTCTTGGGATTCTGCCTCCTTTCTCTCGTTGATGCCTCTGATTCTCATAACTCTTACCCCTCAATTCTCCTTCAACTTTATCCTCCACTTCCCTCAGTAGATGCACCTTCCCCTAAACCTCCTCCTTATAATCCGCCTCAATTAATTAACCCCGTTATCCAAAAACTCACGGCCGCTAAGTCTAAGCCTCATACCAATCATCCTTTGCCTTCCTCCTCTCCTCCGGATGAGCCTCTTGACCCTGGTGATGTGGCCACCTTGGAGGATGAGGCTGCCTGCTACCACAACCCTGATTGGCTGCCCCTTGCTTCTGCTGCCCCTACTCTTTCCTCTGCTCCTCTCCTGACTTTGCCCTCCTTTCCTAACATTCAGACTAATTCCCTCTCTGAGACCAAACTTCACTTTTCCTCTCAAGTTCAGGACCTGACAGAGATCTTCCAACTTCAAAAACAACTTTCTTGTCTTTCTGCTCGCTGTTCTGCTGGTAGTCTATAAGCATGGGGCAGATATTGGACTTACTTTCAAAATTAAATTACTTAAATCCATTCCCAACAAAGATTATGTGGCCATATTTCCTAATCCTGTCCTGCTTAAACCAGCAAAGCCCAAATTACCTGCTACTCCAAAGTCTTTTACACCCCCTACTGTTACACAGTTGTCTCCAGGATATGCCTTGTTCCAACCTACCATCCCTGAGGGACCCTCAAGTTCGGCTGATCTTATTGTTTCTTTAGTAAACACCTCCCTGGAAGCTATTCACTTGTGGTCACTGTGCTACCATGGTTCTTTGTCCATGATCCAGAGAGTTTTTTGACTACTCTGGACCGAGGTGTCTCTATTAGACAAAAAAGAGAACCTCTAACTGTGATTACCCTAAATGTGCTCCTGGGACTTAGTGCTGCACGAGCCAGGACAGGTATTGCCTCCTTGGTCACTTCCCAGCAACATTTTTCACATCTCAGTGTCTTGGTAGATAGAGATCTCAGTCTCAAAAATGAGGGAATACAAGATCTTAAAGATTCATTAGCTTCTCTTTCTGAGGTAGTTCTCCAAAATCGGAGGGGATTAGATTTAGTCTTCCTAAAGAAGGACGACTCTGTGTAGCCCTCAAGGAAGAATGCTGTTTCTACTTAGATAAGACTGGACTGGTACAAAACAGCCTTAATAAGGTTAAAAAATATTTAGAGGATAGAAAGAGAGCTCAAGAACAACAAGAATCTTGGTATAAAAATTGGTTTTCCACATCCCCATGGCTAACCACTCTGCTTCCCAGTCTGCTAGGACCTTTTGTAGGTATCCTTTTACTTCTCTCTTTTGGCCCTTGGGCCTCTAATCGATTGACAAGCTTTGTTAAGAGTCAGGTGGATTCTGCAATCAAGCCAGTGGGAGTCCATTACCATCGCCTCGCCACGGAAGAAGAGTCTACTGTTGACCTGCCAAAGGACCAAAATGACCCCACATCTCGACCCTTACACTTCA
>CM053753.1:36278472-36304304 GCA_028658305.1 Pachyuromys duprasi | reverse complement strand
GGTTGGATGGAAGGGAAGGAGGTCCTCCCCTGTTGGTGGACTTGAAGGGGGCGGGGAGGAGGGAGATGAGGGAGGGAGTGGGAGGGTAGGAGGGACTGAGGGAGTGGGCTACGCCTGGGATTCAAAGTACCTAACCTGTGATTGAGATAAAAATAAATAAATTAAAAAAAAAATAACTCAGGTCTCCGTGACCCCTCATATACTATTTGGCTACTAAACACATTCCTTCCAGGATCCTTATGGAGCCTTGATGGTCTTATTGATAGCAAAATGCATTACATTTCCACAAAGTGAGTGGTCTAGTAAGTCAGAGATTGAACAGGTGGATAAGGCCCGCCTAAGACAGGACGACCTCGCCGCTGGGAGGAGGCCGATCCAATGACAGGTAAGGGTCCAGCACTGCCCTTCTAACAGGCTCAGACCCCGTTTGTGCCCCTTGTACTGAGGTCAATCTAAGTAGCCTTGTCAAAAGTAATGGCCTATGAGTGACAACACTTGACCTACTCTGGGGAACGCTTGCCTCTCCGGTGACAGTTTGCTCCTTTGGATCCAAAAATTTTACTCTTAAACAAAAATAATTGGCTACCAAAATGAGCCCTTTTTTGGGACACCATTAGAGGGTCACGGAAACCTCCCTATCCTTGTTCTTGTAATCAGAAAAGGGGGAGATGCTGGAGACAAGCCCTGAGAAACTTCCCTCACTCCTCCCTGAGTAAGAAGGTTCTATTATGGGCCTTTCCACCCTCACCCCTCCCTGAGTAAAAAGGTTCCATTATGGGCCTTTCCACCCTCACCCCTCCCTGAGTAAGAAGGTTCTATTTTGGGCCTTTCCACCCTCACCCCTCCCTGAGTAAGAAGGTTCTATTATGGGCCTTTCTACCCTCACTCCTCCCTCGCCCCGCCCCTACCTAAGGTTGGCCTTAAAAAGCCTGCTTCGGCTCAATAAAATTTGACTCTTGACAAGTGCACATTTGCTTGAGTCTGTTCCTTCTCTTTTTCAGGTTCTGGTCCTCCTCACCCTCACGAATAACTAGGTCCCGTGGGTCGGGGCACCAGCCAGCCTTTATGAGACCTGATCAACTAGAGTCAGATAGAAGGGGAGGAGGTCCTCCACTATCCTGGGACCAAGGACATAGGGGGATCAGAGGGAGGATGGGTGGGACTGGGAGGAGATGAGAGATAGGCTGCAGTGGGGATACAAAGTGAATAAACTGTAATAAAGATAAAATCAAATTAAAAATAACTTAAAATATAAAACATAAAAAGAATGAAGTCATTATTTTGAGTTTTTATATGGAGGCTTTTGAGTAACAAAAATATTTGCTTCAACTGCAAATTTAGTCAGTTCGAACAAAACAAAACTCCAGCTATTTCAAATAACCTGAAATTACAAGATAGATAAAATAAGTAAAATGAATGAAAAATCATAAATGAATTATGAGATGCTCTCAAGTGTACCAATGGGAAGACAGACAGAAAGAATGTATAGGGGGAAATCAATGAAATCATTGTCAGAACTAAGGTATATATTGAGGAATGAGCATCCATATATAGAAGGCAATATATTAAATAAAAGAGGCCTTCACTAAGACACCTCACAGTAAAATTCTTTACATTAAACATAAAAAAGCATTTTAAAGCAACAATACCATGTAGCATCTTGTTCCAAGGTACAGTTAGGACATTGTTGGTGAATTTATTAATAAAATCTTGTGGAAGTGAGGATGATTTGATATACCATCCTTTCTCTTTTTCTGACGTTTTATTTTTCAATTTGCAATTACTAATGCTCAACAAGTGTGTGAAAGCATTATATGAGAGTGTTAGAAATAATTCATGAATTTTTAAGTTAAATCCCATTCTCAATAGTATGATAAATAATATATTCTCCTTCTCTGTCAAGTCTGAGATAAGAATTATTACTTACTCCAGCATGTCTATGCCACATGGCATCTTCTCATCAGCAGCTATCTTGTTTCTCAGATTGACCTCTCTGGTGTTTCAGCATTCATGCTCATGTAATCTTACCAGACTTCATCATGCTGTGAAGCACAAGAGTAATGATGCTGTCATTTTGAAATGTGAAGAAGAAAAACAGTGCTTAAGTGAGAGTGTCACACGAAGACTACGCAGTGTCAGCCTGATTACTGCCTTTCCTCCAGGTAGACTGAATCCTTTACACACACTTTTGTGAAAATAAAAAGATGGAAATAAGTTCATGCTATTTTGCTGTCATAAGTGAGCCCCAGAAGCTGTAGACACAGTTATCCATAAGTACTTAGATAAGATAGACAAGGTTTTGAATTTATAATAAAAAATGAATTTCTAAAAATGACTGCCAAGTGATTGCAACACATTGGTCTTAAAGACACTGAACCTGTGGATACTTTAATAAGGTGCTCACTGTTCTGAGGGAATAGAAGAACCTTACTCAAGAAAAATATGGCAACTTAATCTTAGGAATAGCCAATTTGCAACTTTCTGAGGAGGCCATTTCTGCCAGTGAAGAGTTTACAGTCTCAAGCCTCATGTAGATAGAGTTCAACTGCAATGTACTTTGCTTTTCTAAAAGTAAAATATTCAAGATGCCCTCATTTGAAACCCTAAATAGTCAACATGGCATAAAACAGGAAAAGCCAGATTAACTCTGTCTTAACTCATGTACCAAGAGCATGAGATCAAGCCAGCTCAAATGTATACAGTCAAAAATGCATACATACTTAAAAACAAAATCAAATATTATTTTGAAGTGGAGGGCATAGAGGACCACATTCACATAACCCCTTTTAAGAGAATAATATTGTAATCATTCTCTGTTATTGTTGTTAATATATTAGTGTGCATAATTTATAATTTGAAAATTATCTACAGTAACATATCTATAGATAGATAGATAGACACTATATATCTATAGTAACATATTACTATGGAACCAACTTGGACACTGAACTGTCATGGGCTACATCTGTGATTGGGTTCTAGGTTATCTCCATGCCTGTTCCTTTGTTGCAGTATCAGTCACAGAAAAGAACCCTGTGCCCAGATTTTTTGGTTCTATTGCTCCCCTTGTGGAGCACCTGTCCTCTTTCAGGTCTTACTATTTCCCACTTCTTTCATAAGATTACCTGCACTCTGGCCATAAGTCTCAGCATCTGCTTCGATACCCTACAGGGTAGAGTCTTTCAGAGGCCCTCTGTGGCAGGCTCCTGACTTGTTCCCTGTTTTCTCCTTCTTCTGATGTTCATCATCTTTGCTTTTCTGAATGGGGATTGAGTCCTCCTTCATGATTTGTTTCTTTAGGTGTACAGATTTTAGTAGGTGTACAGATTTTATCATTTATTATATGTCTAATATCCACTTATGAGTGAGTATATACCCTGTGTTTCTTTTTGCTTCTGGAACACCTCACTCAGGACGATCTTTCCCAGTTCGCACCATTTACCTGCAAATTTCATGATTTCCTTGTTTTTTATTGCTGAGTAATATTGCATTGTGTAAAAGTACCACAAATTTTTGTAACCATTCTTCAGTTGAGGGACAGCTGGATTGTTTCCATCTTATGGCTATTACAAATAAAGCTGCTACAAACATGGTTGAGCAAATGTTCTTATTGTGTACTTGAGCCTCTTTTGGATAGATGCCTACGAGTGGTATAGCTGAGGAACCACTGCTCCTAATTGTCTGAGAAGGTGCCAGATTGATTTCCAGAGTGGTTGTACAAGTTTACATTGCCACCAACAGTGAAGGAAGGTTCCCCTTTCTCCACATCCTCTCCAGCATGGGTTGTCACTTGAGTTTTTGATCTTGCCCATTCTTATGGGTTTAAGGTGAAATCTCATGGTTGTTTTGATTTGCATTTCTCTGATGACTAATGACATTGAACATTTCTTTAAGTGTTTCTATGCCATTCGATATTCTTCTATTGAGAATTCTGTTTAGCTCTGTACCCCGTTTTTAATTGGATTAGTTGATTTGTTCCTGTTTAATTTCTTGAGTCTTTTATATATACTGAATATTAGCCCCCTCAGATATAGAGTTGGTGAAGATCCCTTCCCAATAATGAGGTGGTCGTTTTGTTCTGATGACAGTGTCCTTTCCTTTAAAGATAGTTTTCAGTATGGTGAGGTCCCGTTTATAGATTGTTGATCTTAGAGCCTGTGCTATTCATATTCTGTTTAGGAAGTTGCCTCCTGTGCCAATGAGTTCAAGACTCTTCCACAGTTTTCTTCCAACAGGTTTAATGTGTCTAGTTTTATATTGAGGTCTTTGATCCACTTGGACTTTAGTTTTGTGCAGAGTGATAAATATAGATCTATTTGCATTTTCCTACATATAGATATCCAGTTAGACCAACACCATTTGTTGAAGGTGCTATATATTTTCCATTGTATGGTTTTGGCATCTTTGTCAAAGATCAGGTGTCCATAAGTGTGGGTTTTTTTCAGGGTCTTTATTCTATTCCATTGATCCACCAGTTAGTTTCTATGCCAGTACTATGCTTTTTTTTTAATATTTGTGCTCTATATTACAGTTTGAGTCAAGTATGGAGATACCTCCAGAAGATCTTTTATTGTAGAGGATTGTTTTGGAAATTCTGGGATTCTTGTTATTCCATATGAAATTGAGAATTTTTCTTTCAAGGTCTGTAAAGAACTATGTTGTATTTTAACGGGAATTGCATTGAATCTGTAGATTGCTTTTGGTAAGATGTCAATTTTTACTATGTTCAATTTTCTGATATCTTCTTCTAATTCTTTCTTCAGAAACTGACCATTTTTCAAACAAGACTTTGGCTCTCTTGGTTATGGCCACACCAAGGTACTTTATGTCCTTTGTGGCTGTTTTGAAGGATGCTGTTTCTCTAATTTCTTCCTCAGCCCTTTTGTCTTTTGTATATAGGAGGGCTAGTGATTTGTGTTTTTTTGAGTTAATTTTTTATTCAGGTACTTTGCTGAAGGTGTTTATCAGCTATAGGAGCTCTCTGGTAGAATTTTTGGGGCCACTCGGGTATACTGCCATATCATCTGCAAATAGTGATACTTTGACTTCTTCCTTTCCAATTTGTATCCCCTTGTTCTCCTTTAATTTTCTTATTGCTCTAGCTAGGACTTAAGATACTATGATGAAGAGATATGAAGAGAGTGGGCAGCCTTGCCTTGTCACTGATATCAGAGGGATTGATTTAAGTTTCTCTCCATTTAGTTTGAGTTTGGCTATAGGCTTGCTGTATATTGCCTTTACTATGTTCAGTATGTATGTGCCTTTTATCCTTGATCTCTCCAATACTTTAAACATAGATGGATGTTCGATTTTTTCAAATACCTTTTCAGCATCTAAGGAGATTATTGTGTGGTTTTTTTTTTTCCTTTCAGTTTGTTTATATGGTGGATAACATTGATGGATTTCCATATATTGAACCACCCCTTCATACCTTGGAGGAAACCTACTTGTTCATAGTGGATAATATCTTTGTTGAGTATTTTTGCATCGATGATCATAAGAGATATTGGCCTGAAATTCTCTTTCTTTGTTGGGTCTTTGTGAGGTTTAGGTATCAAGGTGAGTGTGGCTTCATAGAATCAGTTTGGTAGTGTTCCTTCTGTTTCGATTTTGTGGAATAGTTTGAACAGTGTTAGCTCTTCTTTGTAAGTCTTGTAGAATTCTGCTTTGAAACATCTATCCCTGAGCTTTTTTTGGATAGGAGATTTATGATGACAGCTTCTATTTAATTAGGGGATATAGGACTATTTAATTGATTTACCTGGTCTTGATTCGACTTTGATAAGTGGAATCAATCGAGAAAATTGTCCATTTCATTTAGATTTTCAAAATTTTTGGTGTATAGACTTTTGAAAAAAGACCTAATGTTTGTTTAGATCTCCTCAGTGTCAATCATTATGTACCCCCATTCATATCTGATTTTGTTGATTTGGATAGTGTCTTGCTGCCTTTTAGGTAGTTTGGCTAAGGGTTTGTCTATCTTGTTGATTTTCTCAAAGAACCAGCTCTTGATTTCATTGATTCTATGAATTGTTTTGTTTCTAACTTATTTATTTCAGCCCTGATTTTGATTATTTCCAGCCCTCTATTCCTCTATGGTGTGTCTGCTTCTTCTTTTTTCCCTAGGGCTGTAGGTGAGCCATAAAGTTTCTTGAATGAGATGTTTAGATTTTCTTCTTGAAGGCTCTTAGTGGTATGAAGTTTCCTCTTAGTATTTCTTTCATTGTATCCCATAAGTTTGGATGTGTTGTGCTTCCATTTTCATTGAATTCTAGGATGACTTTAATTTTTTTTTCTTTCCTGACCCAGCTGTTATTGAGTAGGGAGTTGTTCAGTTTCCACGTGTGTGTATTTCTGTTATCATTGAGGTCCAGCTTTACTCTATGGTGGTCAGATAGGATACATGGGATTATTTCAATCAATTTTTTGGTATCTGTTGAGGCTTGTTTTGTGATCAACTATATGGTCTATTTTGGAGAAGGTTTCATGAGGTGCTGAGAAGAAGGTAAGTTCTTTTTTGTATGGGTGAAAAGTTCCGTAGATGTCTGTTATATCCATTTGATTCATGACTTCTGGTAGTGTCATTGTTTCTTTGTTTAATTTCTGTTGTGTTGACCTGTCCTTTGTTGAGAGTGGGATGTTGAAGTTTCCCACTACTAATGTGTGGAAATCTATTTGTGGTTTCATTTTTATTAATGTTTCTTTTACAAGTGTGGGTGCCCTTTTATTTAGGGCATAGATGTTCAGAAGTGTGGTTTCTTCTTGGTGTAGTTTTCCTTTGATGAGTATGAAAAGAACTTTCACATCTCCTTTGACTAATTTTGGTTTAAAATCTATTTTATTAGATATTAGGATGGGTATTCCTCCTTGCATCTTGGGTTGATTTGCTTGGAAAACTGTCTTCCAGCCCTTTACTCTCAGGCAATGTCTATCTTTGTGACTTAGGTATCTTTCTTGTATGTAACAGATTGTTTATGTATCCATTCTATTAGTCTGTGTTTTTATATTGGCTAGTTGAGTCCACTGATGTTAAGGGAGGTTAATGGCCAGGGGCTATTAGGTGCTTTGATTTTGCAGTTGACCATGGCAGTGTGATTGTGTGTTTGGCTACTTTTAGTTTTGCTGTAGAGAGGATATTTGTTTTCTGTGTTTTCCTAAATGTAGTTAGTTTTCCTGGATTGTATTTCTTCTGTAATGCTTGATTTGTGGGTGGGTATTGTTTAAATTTGTTTTGTCATTGAATATCTTGCTTAACTCCATCTATGAAGACTGAGAGTTTTGCTGGATATATTAGCCTCGGCTGACATCTGTGTTCTCTTAGGTTCTGCATAATATCTGTCAAGGCCCTTCTGGCTTTCATAGTCTCTGCTGAGAAGTCAGGTGTGATTCTGATGAGTTTGCCATCACATGATATTTGGTCTTTTTCCTAGCAGCTTTTAGTATTTTTTCTTTGTTCTGTATACTTGTGTTTTGAATATTATATAGTGGGAGGATTTTCTTTTCTGGTCTAATTTATTAGGTGTTCTCTAAGCCTCTTGTATTCTTATAGGCCTCTCCTTTAATTTGGGGAAATTTTCTTCTATGATTTTGTTGAAGATATTTTTCTGGGCCTTGGAGGTATAAACCTTTTTCCTCTATTCCTATTATCCTTAGGTTTTGTCTTTTCATATTGTTTTGGATTTCTTGAATAGTCTGTGTCAGGAATTTTTTGGATTTAACATTTTCTTTGATGGATACATCAAATTCTTCCATTGTATATTCCGCACCTGAGATTCTTTCTTCTGTCTTTTGTAGTCTGTTGGTTATGCTTACCTTTGTAGTTCCTGTTTTCTTTCCTAAGTTCTACCTCTCTATGATTTCTTATGTTTGTTTGTTTTTAATTTTTCCAATTCTATCCTCAGACCTTGAGGTGTTTTGTTGATTTTCTTCACCTGTCTGATTGTATTTTCCTGGTTTTCTTTTAGTTCCTTCAGCTGTTTTTTTAATTTTTTTATTTTTTTGAACATTCCTGTTCCTTTTATTTCTTTCAGTGATTTAATTTTTCTTCTCTGAAGGCCACAAACTGTTTGGCTGCATCTTCTTGTATTTCTTCAGGGATGGCCATCATCTGTTTGTCTTTATCTTCCTGTATTCTTTATGGACAGCCATAATCTGTTTGCCGTTATCTTTTTCCGTTTCTTTACCAATCCCATAATCTGTTTGGTTTTATCTTCCTCCAATTCTTTACGTATTTTATTTGTTTCCTCTATTATCCTATTCATCAGCGTAGATGTAATGTCATCTTCTTGAATTTCATTTATGCTGGGTGTCCAGGGCTGTTTGCCACTGGATGACTGGGTTCTGGAGATGCCATGTTGCTCTGTTGGTTGAGCTTTTATATTGGCCTCTACCCGTTGGGCTATTTTAGGTGTTGGGCTCTTAGTTTCTGGTGCTTCCTGGAATTGTGGGGTGGGGAGAATCCCCTTGAAGGAAGATGATTTTTCCTGAAGGAGGGCCCCTCAGCTTTTTGGGTATGGTCACTGAATGGTCAGTGTTTCTCAGGAATTGCCACTGCTTACCTCAGGCATATAAACCTGAGTGGTAACTGTGGTCTTTGGTAAGCTGGCGGGCTCTCCTCTCAATGTGGAAGTACTGGAGAAAGCTGCCCTGCTGCTGGGTTTCTCGCTTTGAATTTAGTGAGCTACTGCTGTTGTTAAGCCGTTTTCCAGGCACTGCCCTCTTGAAGAACCTGCTGATTCTTCAAGAACCAGCTGCGGGGTTTTCTTCCAAAAGGGAAACTCATTCTCTGGTGCTCTGGGGCCTACAGTCCTGTCTGGGCAGGTGAGTCGGGCAAGCAGCAGAAGGACAGCATGTCTCTGGGCTGGAGGCTGAGTGCTCCATTTTGGACAGCAGGCTGAAGGCCCTTCTCTGGGTCAGAGGTTGTGTGTCCCACTCTGGGCTGGCAGGTATGCATCCCACTCTGGTCTGGCAGCTGTGTGCTCCATTCTGAGCCAGAGGCTGTGCGCTCCTCTCTGGGCCAGCAGCTGATGGCTCTGCCCTGAGTCAAAGGCTGGGCCCCTCACTCTGGGCTGGCAGCTATGTGCCCACCAGTCCCCAGGAACTTTTCCAGGGATTGACTGGGTGACCCGAGGTTCGTCTGATTGATTTCCCCACCATAGGATTTCCTCTCACTTAGAAATCACAATCGCTGGTGTTTTAGGTGCCAGAGTTCAGTCTCCTGGTCACTGTGCCAACACTGCTGTCCTGTTCCTCAGACAGTGTCCTCCAGGCACCGCCATGTCAGATCCCACCATAGATTTTCTTTTTATATTAATTTCTTTTTACTCACATAACAACCTGGTTGTAGCCTCATCCCTCTCACTCTCCAAGTCTTACCCTCTTTTCTTATCCCTTCCCACCTTGCTGCTTCCTCAGGAAATGGGAGCTCCTTTCTCATGCAGCACAGCTTATCAAGTGGCATCAGGACTGAGCATGTTCTCTTCCCCTGTTGCCTGGTAATGCAGTACTTCCAGGGGGAAGTAATAAAAAACCTAGTGAGTCTGTGTCCTATGAAATCCCCACTTCCCTTACAAGAAGACCTACATGTGGCCTAAGCTTCCAATCTGCTATAACTTTGTAGGGGGCTTAGGTCCAGTTCATGCATGGTCCTTGGTTGATGTTTCAATCTCAGCAAGCCCCTCTGGGACTTGGTTAGAGTAGGTTCTGTTGGTCTCTTTGTGGAGCTCCTGACACTTCCAGGTCCTTTTCTCTTTCCTCCCACTTTTCCATAAGATTAGATAAGCACCCCAAAATGTTTAGCTGTGAGTCTTAGCATCAATTTTGAGGCACTGCTTGATAGTACTTCTCAGAGGACAACTCTGACAGGCTTCTGTCTGCAAGTTTAGCAGAGTTTTGCTCATAATGTCAGGAGTTGGCTCTCTCCCATAGGACGTGTCATTGGTTGGGCTAGGCATTGGTTGAGAATTCCCTCAATCTCTGTTCTATCTGCTCTGTCTTTATCCCTGCAAATCTTTTAGGAAGGGTAAACTTGGGGTGGATTTTTTGTGAATGTGTTGGAGTTTCCCTCCCTCTACTAGGAGGCTAGTCTAGTTAGAAGTTGTCTTCTTCAGTCTGTATAGTCTCTGCTACTAGGAGTCAGTGCTTGGATCCCCCTCATATTATCTCAGAAGCCTACCCTGACTTAGGTCTCCAGCTTGTCCTAGACCATAGCCCCACCCTCCATTTCTTATTTTTTTCTCCACAGGTCTTCTGTTCTCTCACACTTTTTCTCCCCAAGTCTGACATCCACCCTCTTAACTCTCTGTGCTCCCACTCCTACCTTGTACCCTCTCATCAGCCACTACCTCAGTCTGTTCTCTCACCTCTTCCAATGATCCTTGGATCCTCCTTGTTATTTATTTTCTTGGAGTCTATGCTTCCTAGTATGCTTATCCTATACTATATGGTTAAAATCCCCTTATAAGTGAATACATACCATGTGGTGTCTTTCTAGGTCTGGGTTACCTTATTCAAGATAATCTTTTCTAGTTCTATCCATTTGCCTCCAACTTTCATGATTTCTTTGTTTTTAATAGCTGAGTAGTATTCCATTGTATAAATGTGCCACGATTTCTTTATCCATTCTTCAGTTGTGAAACACCTGGGTTGTTTCCAGATTCTGGCTATTACAAATAAAGCGGCTATGAACATAGTTGAGCAAGTGTCCTTGTTGTATGGTGGAGCATCTTTTGTGTATATACACAGGAGTGGTAGAGCTGGGCCTTGAGGTAAAGCTACTCCAAATTTTCTCAGAAACTGCAAGATTGATTTGTACAAGGGGTTGTACAAGTTTACATTCCCACCATCAGTGTAGTGTTCCCTTTATCTACAACCTCGCCAGCATGTGTAGTTGTCTGAGGTGTTCATCTTAGAAATTCTGACTGGTGTGAGATAGAATCTCAGTGTCATTTTAATTTGTACTTCTCTGATGACTAAGGAGGTTGAGCATTTCCATAAGAGCTTCTTGGCCATAGGAGTTTCCTTCTTTGCAAATCCTCTGCTTAGTTTTGTGTTCCATTTTTTAATTGGGTTATTTTGTTTACTGATGTTTGGTTTCTTGGGTTCATTATATATTTTAGACATTAGCCCTTTGTCAGACGTAGGATTGGTGAAGATCTTTTCTCAATCTCTAGACTGTCGTTTCATTCTATTTATAGTGTCCTTTGCCTTATTTACAAAAGCTTTTCTGTTTCAAGAGGTCTCATTTATTAATTATTGTCTCAGAGCCTGAACTGTTGCTGTTCTGTTCAGGAAGTTGTCTCTTGTGGCAATGGGCTTGATGCTTTTCCTCATTTTCTCTCCTAATATATTTAGTGTGTCTGGTGTTACATAGAAGTCTTTGATGAATACAGGGCTTGTAATGAATTATTTTTTGTATGTGGTTGTTAAGAGCATTCTGGAATTACAGTTGTGTATACTTATCTTACCTGGATTTATACCTAAGCAATTCAATATCATCAGTGTTATACATAAGGAATATTGGTGAAATATCATAGCTTACACATATCTTCTCATGAAACAAACAGAAAAGTAATAAATTTAACTGTCTCTTTCATACTCAATAGCATAAAAGAATTTTTCTGAGAGAAAAAATGTCTTTAGATCTCTTAAAAAAACAGATTATTTACTGTGATTAATTCAAGTATGAAGAAGAGAGGATTTAAATATAGTAATTGAGGTGGTACATAAATACACAGAAGGTCACAAAGCTTTACTGTATCAAGTTTATTATGAAATTTAATCTTTCTATTAATAACAGTGATATAGCAATAATTGCACCTGATAAATATCCCAAATGCACAACTAAAAATGAGTAATAATGCCTGAAATTTAGCTGAGATTTATTTAAACTAATTTTTGAAAAACATGTAATTAGCAGCAAGTTGCACTACTGATTAAAAGTATCAGATTTGGTAAGGTATCACAAATTTTAAAGAAGAAAGATTATTTTATGGTCAAAGTAATTTGCACTTGTCTCTGTGAGAAATGAGAGTGATTAAAGTCCATAACACAGAGTGATTTCTAAACCTCAATGAAGTCGTAAAAACTGTTTTCTTCCATAGTTTGCCAAGTTTCCAAAAAAGTTATTCATTTTAATGGATGTGAATTTTTTAAATAGTGAAAGCTACATTATGTTTAATTTCTGTATTGCCACGGTACAAGGAAAACAAGGAACAGGACAGAAGCCTTCCATAGAGTCTGAAAGACTCTGACCACCAGGGTTATCAAAAGAGATACTGAGCTTCAGAGTCAAACTTTGGGCAGAGTGCAGGAATCCTTATGGAGTAAGAGGGACATAGAAACACCTGGAGTAGACAGAAACTTCATAAGGAGACCAACAGAGCCAAAAAGTGTAGACCTAGGGGGGCCTGCAGAGACCTATACTCCAACCAAGAACCATGCTCAGATAGACTGTTCAGTTTCCAAGTGAGTTCCCTAGTAAGGGAACATGGGCTGTCTCTGACATGAATTCAGTGATTGAATCTTTGTTCATCTCCCCTGTGGGATACAGCCTTGCCAGGCCACAGAGGAAGATGAAGCAACCAGCCTTGATGATACCTGATAGGGTAGGGTCAGACAGAAATGGGGGAGGTCCTGCCCTAAGAGGGGACTAGGGGAAAGGCATAGGGAGAGAAGAAGAAGGGTGGGTAGGTATCTGATAGAAGAGGGAGGAGGCTGGAGAGTGGATACAAAGTGAATAAATCAATAAGTAAATAAATAAATTAAAACAAACTGGTTAAGTGTGTTAGCACTGTAGGTAGAAATTGGTAAAAAAGACAAATCATGAAGAAATTATGGTAGTCTTTAGTCTTTCTAGGAGCCTACCACAGAGGGCCTCTGAAAGACTCTAAGTAGAAATGTATCAAAGCAGATATTAAGACTCACAACCAAGCCTTTGGCAGACTGCATGGAATCATATGAAAAAAGGGGGAGTTAGTAAGACTTGGCGAAGACAAGAGCTCCACAAAGACCAAATAGATCAGGGCACAGGGGTCTTTTATGAGACTGTTTCTCCAACCAAAAACCATGTATGGATATAACCTAGAACTCCTGCTCAGATGTGACCCATGGTAGCTCAGTATCCAACTGGGTACCCTAGTAAGGGGAATAGGGACTGCTTCTGTCATAAACTCAATGGCTGGCTTGTCAACCGTCACCCCCAAAACCCGAGGGAGGAGCAGCCTAGCTAGATCCCAGAAGAGGACATTGCAGCCAGCCCTGAAGAGACATGATAAGCTAGGGTCAGATGGAAGGGGGGGGGGGGAGATCCTCCCCTATCAGTGGACTTGGAGGGGGCAGGGAGGAGATGAGGGAGGGATGGGGAGAGTGGGAGGGAATGAGGGAGGGGGCTATGGCTGGGATACAAAGTACATAACTTGTGATTAATATAAAAATAAATAAATTACTTTGAAAAAATAAATCTGTTGTTGTCAGATATGAGATTGCAAAGGTAGACAGTTCTTTAACAAGTCAATCTGAAAATTATGTCATATGAGAAATTATTGCTGGTAGGTAAATATACCTAAAAATTGGATTTGAAAAATTAAAATAAACTTTTATTAGATACCTGTTTAATTTGAGTGATTACCAATAAAAATATTTGATCCTGAAAAAGTTTTGTAGTAATGGTAAATTAAGTTTCTAAGTCATACAGCTATGAATAGAGTGAAGCAATACCTGATAACAATAAACTAGGGTAAAATATATAGTTAGACAAAATTTAGCTAGATCTCCAAGAATATTTAAACAAATATAGCAAGGAAATAGTAACAGCAAACTGTCAAGCAGTATTTCTAATATGGTATCAATATTAACTATAAGAAAGCAAACCTTTAATATATTGTTCTATAAACCACCATGGAATTTAGTCATTGTTTTTATCTCAAGAAACAGTCTAAATTTTTCATTTGACATGCCTTCCTGACATGTTGCATATATTAAAATTCTCAAAGTTTATTTATTTTTTAAACATTTTATTTTTATATTAATTACATTTTGTTCACTTGGCATCCCAGCTGAGCCCTCTTCCACCTCCCCTCCCAATCCCACCCTTCCTGTCTCAACTTCTCCCAGGCCCCTCTCTACATCCACTGATAGGGGAAGTCCTCCTCTCCTTCCATCTGATCCTAGTATATCACGTCTCATCAGGACTGGCTGTATTGTCTTCCTCTGTGGCCTGGTAAGGCTGCTTCCCCATCAGAAGGAGGGGATTAAAGAGCCAGCCACCTAGTCCCTGTCAGAGACAGTCCCTATTCCCCTTACTAGGGGATCCCCTTGGACACTGAGCTGCCATAGGCTATACCTGTGCAGGGGTTTTATTTTATCTCCATGAATAGTCCTTGGTTGGAGTATCAGTCTCAGAAAAGACCCCTGGGCCCAGATTTTTTTGGTTCTGTTGCTTTCCTTTTAGAGCTCCTGTCCCCTCCAGGTCTTTCACCGCCCCCCCCCACTTTTTTTTTTCATAAGACTCCCTGCCCTCTGCCCAAAGTTTGGCTATGAGTGTCAGCATCTGCTTTGATACCCTGCTGGGTAGTATCTATAAACAGCCCTCTGTGGTAGGCTCCTGCCCATTTCCCTGTTCTCTCCCTCTTTTGATGTCCATCCAATTTGCCTTTCTGAGTAAGGATTGATCATCTTACCCAGTGTCCTCCTTCTTGCTTAGCTTCTTTAGGTATACAGATTTTAGTATATTTATCCTATATTATAGGTCTAGTATCCACTTATAAGTGAGTATATACCATATTTGTTTTTTTCTGCTTTTTTGATACCTCACTCAGGATGATCTTTTCTAGTTCCCACCATTTACCTGGAAATGCCATGATTTCCTTGTTTTTAATTGCTGAGTAGTATTTTATTGTGTAAAAGTACCACAATTTCTATATCTATTCATTTGTTGTTGATATTTATTCTTAATGTTTAGAATTTCATACATAACAAATGTATTAAAAGCATTTGCATCACTTATGCCTCACCAGCTTCATCTATGTTCTCCTATTCCTTCTCAAATTCATGACCTATTTTTCATCATACACACATATGTGTGCATGTACACACACACTAAGCTGGGTCCACTTAATCTTGGTTGTATCTTATATATACAGGGTTGACACTTGGGATTAGATGAACATTTAGGAGCTAATTCCTGGAGAAGACTGAATCTTTCTGGTTGGAACAAATTGCTTGTACATCTTCACTTAGGATTGTGTTCTTGTGAAATTTCCTCATCCATGTTGGCATGTCAACTTGTGTCATTGTTCAGGTCTCGTTTAGACAACCATATTTTTAAGAGTGCGTGAGTAAATTCTGGAGCCTAATCAAAATTCATAGAACATAAATGATAAATGAGATAATATTATTAATGGCATTACTTTAATAAATTGGTTTAACTGTGTGAGTTTGCATGGTAGGTTCAAATAGTATAATCTGCAGAGAAGAAACAGAGCTTAATGTACTTCCTGCCAAGTGACTGGTAAGACTCATTTGTAAGAGCTGCTGTCCAGGGCTAGGCATACGGTACAAAAATATAAACAAAGAGGAAAATATGACTATGTAGAGAGGCCACATAATTAAAATTCATGAAAGTAGATGTGTCTGTGAATAGAAAAGGTGATCTGAAGGACAAGCAAAACACAGGTTTGAAATCACCTGCAGATCAGAAATACAATATGAATTGTCTGAGCAATTAAGCTTTATATAACCAGTTCTAGCTTACCCTGTTAGCTGAATTACTGCTCTTTCAGTGAACAAGGAATAGTCTCGGGAGTGTTCATTGGTATCTGGCTATGATTCCTGAGCTCCACAGAAGGATCAAGTTCTGACAGATTCCTATCATAACAGAATTAATTACATGGACATGTCCTGATTAGCATTTGTCACTGCATAAATATTGAGAGGGTATTCATATTTCCATACTTTGTAGTTTCTTTGACTTTAAATATAGCATTCTGTAAATATTTTTGAGTACTTTTAACTAGAAAGCAGTAAAAGCTATTAAAGAAGCAGTGCAGGATGCCTGAGTATATTCCAAGAATATTCCATGCTTTTTCATATAGTCCTACCAGACATCCAAGGCAATGGTCTGGATGTAAACCTATGGTGATTAAATCTATATATATGAAGCTAATATATATATGAATATATATACATGAGTATACTATATATGATTATATATATGAGTATACAATATATATACATATATATGAGTAAAGCTTGTAAGAATAACACTTTATATTTAATATTTAATCACTGTGTTTTAAAACATAGTGTGTGCCTAAAGCTATGATTTCAGCTCTTTGAAATTATTTTTGTAAAATTATATATTATCTTTTGGATTTCAATTAAAATATCCTATAAAAATATTCCTTACAAAGATGTCTTCTGATATTACAGCATAATATATAGTTTGGTAATTGTCTCCACACAGCATATCTCTAAAATGAAATTCACCTTCACAAACTATCTATTATAATATATTTGTATGTTTAATTGATCATTCATCTCTGTTTTCATTGGGTTGCTAATGACAGAATTTACACAGTTCTTATAAAAAATTTTTAAAGTTGATTTTTTTATTGCTTTATGTTTAGGAAACTATGTTATTTATATGTATAAATTATGAGCTACATAAAATAGAATATGTAGAATTGTTAATATGCATATGAAAGAAATTTCATTAATAAATATTTTCTCTCATGTTTATGTCATCAGTCTCACTAAATTTTCTCAAGATTTGAGTTCTGTGCCTCAGTTCTAAATATTATTACATTTGATATTATAGAACAGTTCACAGATCCAAGAATAATTATAGAGCTTGAAGTAGTGTGAACCAATGACAATTTTGAATCATTACATTTTTACTAGGCCTAATTCTTCCCTCCTGAATTATTCTTTAGACAACTTGTGTTCAAAACTTTTGAAATACATTGATATCTACAATATGAAGTTACTCTGAAATATGTTTTATCTCTTCTTGCCCATGAGATAACAAGATACATTTTAATGTATGCATATTAGGCTATTTCCAGAGCATTAATTTCATTTTATTTGCTAGAATAAATTTACACAGTGTACAAAATATGTGACTATTTAGGAAGCACAATATTGCAGACATCGTTCTAACCTCTGTAAGTATTTGTGTAGACTGAGATATAACCTTAAAAAAAGAAATAGTAGGTTAGTTGCTGAAGTAATAAAAAAAGAAAACAAAGACTTAAGCACTGCTTTATTCTAGAACAGTACATTATAATGGTATAATATAGAAATATTGTGTATATTATATCGAGATAACTGGGTATAACGTAATTCACTAATTGTTTCCAAAGACAATTTAAAATAACTGTGGTACCTTTGGTTGAAAGTAAAGCAGCATTCTATAACATAGTAAGGAAAATTAAGGACCCTTCTCACTGTACAATATTATTCAAAACAATTAGAACTTGCTGATGATAAGTGTTAAGATAGAGTTAGTAACCTTATTGTTCCTAAGGAAAAACATCAACTCAGTTTAGGGAGTTAGTTCACTGTTGTATATGTGCATGTTACTAAAATTATTGGTTTGTACTGTAGAAAGTTAAGAGGTTTAGACATCCTATTTGCTTATGTTCTATTTTTAAT
This sequence comes from Pachyuromys duprasi, assembly GCA_028658305.1. Lineage (NCBI taxonomy): Eukaryota > Metazoa > Chordata > Mammalia > Rodentia > Muridae > Pachyuromys > Pachyuromys duprasi. Next base: position 36,286,652 of record CM053753.1, on the reverse strand, counting down.
ACTCTCACATAATTTCTAACACACACTAACTTAAAAGGTTTTAACACTATAAGAAACTGTTTAGTCATAACACTTCGAATTACACAAAATTTAAAGATAGAAAATCTAGAGCATATAAGTATTTAGAAGTGTTATTGCGTTTGTGATATGAAAGAAACAACTGTAAAATGAATTTGAGTCACTTTCGAAATTGGAATAATTCATTATTTCAGTAATTCATCGTATATCTCATAAACATGGTGATATGTCAACAGAAACTGATGAGGTAACTTACCACAATATTCTCTCTCTTTTCGGAATGGTATATAGCAAGTCTTCAATTTGTTCAGGTAGTCCTTTCAACAGTAGCTGGCTGATTTATATCTGTTCACAAACTTGCAACATGGTGATGTTCTTGGCAGAAATGAGTTAGTTTAACAACTGACCTGCTTACAAAAAAAAAATGTGTAAATACTGCATAAGGTAAGTCATTAATTGAGTCTTTCAGTTCCATAAGACTAAAGCTAAGTACCTTTGGAAGGAATTCTGAAGGTTCCATAGTGTTAGTCAGTTTAACCACAGTCAGTTGAAAAGTTACCATCTTGAACAACTTTGAAAGTTACTTCCTAAACATCCTGTGAGGTTCATGTCCATAACATAACACATTTATTAAACATCAATAAAAGGGATGTCTTCAGCAGTCAAAGAGGCCTCATTGTGTTTATTTCTGATTAAAAGAAAAAAAAAAGGAACAGTATCCAAACATTTCATGTCTTCATTTTTGTTTTGATTCATTTTATTTATTTTTATTACTAGGAGTATTTTTTTTTTACAATTTACTCACTATATATCCCAATTGTAGCTGTCTCTTTCATCTCCTGGTTCCACCCTCCCTCCCCCCCCCCAAGCCCCTCTCCTAATCCAATGAAAGGGGAAGTCCTCCTCTCCTACCATCTGACCCTAGCCTATCAAGTGTCATCTTGATTGCCTGAGTCCACTTCCTCTGTGTTCTGGGAAGGCCACCCAGCCAGGGTGAAGTGATCTAAGAGCAGGCAACCAACTTCATGAGTGTTTATCAGAGACAAACACTGCTCCCCTTACTGGGAAACCCACATGGAGACTGAGCTGCCTATATGGTCTACATCTGAGCAGGGATTCTGGGTCTTCACTGACCATGGTCCTGGGTTGGTGCATCAATCTGTGCAAGTCCCCCTCAACATAGGTATTTTAAATTTGTTGATCTCCTTATGGAGCTATTGTTCCCTCTAGGTCCTTCTATCACACACACACACACACACACACACACACACACACACACATTCTATAAGATTCCTTCTGCTTGATCTAAAGTTTGTTCGTGAGTCTCAGCATCTGCTTCAATCTGCTGCTGGGTGGAGTCTTTTAGAGGACAACTAACGTTGATTTCCATCCTGTTCTCTCTTTTACACCACTTACAGTGTATATCCTGTTTTACTGTTTGTCCTTCAGAATGAGAATTACCATCCTTCCTAGGTTCCTCCTTGTTGTATAGCTTCTTTAGGCCTGTGGATTTTAGTATGCTTATCCTATATTTTAAAATTAATATCTGTATAAATGAGTATTTGCCATGTTGTCTTTCTGCTTCTAGGTTACCTCACTGAGGATGATGTTTTCTAGTTCCATCCATTTGCCTGCAAATTTCATGATTTTCCTGTTCTTAATAGCTAAGTAGTATTACATTTTGTAAATGTACCACAATTTTTGTATCCATTCTTTGGTTGAGGGACATCTAAGTCATTTCCAGATTCTGGCTATTATAAATAAAGACGCTAAGAAAATAGTTGAGGAAATGTCCTTGTTGTATGGCTGAGCAACTTTCAGGTATATGTCCAGGTATAGCTAGGTCTTGAGGTAACACTAGTCTCAATTTCCTGAGAAAGCACCAGATTAAAAATTTTGTCATTAAATTCATAAATGTTAATCTCAAATACAACTTGATGTTGTACAGTGTATAGTAAATAATATTAATGTTTTCAAAATTTAAGGCAGATTGTTTTAAAACCCATCACTGACTACTGAAAACATCCATATGAAAATAAATTTTTAATATGAAAATAAGGTAGATATTCACTGCAGTGGGATTACTTTAGTCCATTTCAAGCAATACCTTTGAATGTTGTTAACAAGATACCACATTTATTTATGGATCTTTATGTGTATAGAATGTTATACTTAATTATCAAGTACAAAAACCTGAATTCATTTGAAATTTGCTATCATAGCTTATAACCCAATCATTAGACACATTTCTTACCTGACAGAACAAGTGGGTTTTCAGGCTAAAATAAGACAAAGAACATCTTTGTCCCTGTTTTCAAAATGGATCTTGAAACCACATCTGAGGCAGCTCAGATGTCTAAATGTTCTTTGGCAAGCATTAAAATGCCATCTCAGTCCTGTTTAGATAGTATTGATTTTATATTACAAGTAGATGAAAGCTCTGCTAGGAGATTCTGTTTTATAATTGCTGCAGTGACCTCACCACCCAGGACTACCCAGGGCAAATGTTGTTTGATCAAAATCAATGTAAAGTACACATTTATTTTTCAAACTTCTGTGGTCTGGTGGAGAGGAGGGGTGAATCACTGAGTAGGAAAAAGGATATATAATAATAGGATCTAAAAAGTGAAGCAGCTGCATCTTTAATAATTCTCAATTCCAAATGATTCTGAGTCTGAAATAAGATCTGTGTGGCTTATCAACATTTAGACTAGACAAATCAATAACTTCTGAAAGAAACCTGAGTGTTTAAAAGACAGAATCTTGTTTCAGGGCTGGGAATGAAGCAGAACAAAACAGCCAAAATATCATGCTCCTTGTGTGTTAGCACACAGCTATGTAACATCACAGGTAGTATAACACATGACACTATCATCTACCCTGCTCAAAGCAGGTCTTCTATTCCCAACTTCCTTTCAACCCTATCAAGCGTTTTTTTTTTTTCGTAGCTGTTGCTAAAGTTGTGGAGCCAGAGGAGTATTATTTGACCTTCACATATCAATCTCAAGAATATTCCTCATAATTGATAAATTTGAGTTTAATTCTTCCATTGGATAGCAAGAAGACAAGGTTTTCCTGTGGATTATTGGAGGGTCTTCAGCACAAAGGTGGGTTGTCAAGAGATTATGGAGCTTAAACTTATATTGCTATAAATGCTTTAAATAGTTAAATCTTAAGTATATTCAAAGGTAACATAAAATTTTGCCTCAAATCATTCCTAATGCTAAATAATGAAAACTTTTGCAGTCATATGGTGGGAGGTCCCTATAGGCTTCACAACACCACCAACAACCAAAACAAAGAAACAGTAAAAAACCATAAACCAAAAACGATCTGAGTGAGGAAAATGTAAAATTTAGTTCAGCCAGATTTAGGAAACCTGTGCTGGGTCACAATTTTGAGAGTCTAGCATCAACTTGCTTATTTTTGTCATATTTAAGAAAAAAAAAACACTTTAAATTTTTTTCATATAACAAGCTGGTACCATAAAGAAAACACAGCTTAAAAGTTGTTTACATTGAAGCTCTTTACAAAGTACTGACACCATTCTCCTTAAGATGATTTCTTAAGATGGAAAATGACTGATGTACACATAGTATCTGTGGGAGTAAGGATTTAGCCTGGCCCTAAAATAATACAAAAGTCACCTTTGCTGCTGTAAAGTTCACATGACATCTCACACAAGGATGAATTTAATATCTGGGATAAATAAATATAATATTCTCTGAAATATGGGCAGAGACTGCCTCAACAGATAACAAAGAATTACCAGGTCGTAAACTACATTTTCCTGAACATTCCAAGAGAACAGTCACATTTCTTCTCCCTTTGGAAAGATCACCAATGTGTTTAAGTTTTCCTGGCTTCTCCATGGCTTATCTGTGCATAGAAAGACTTTTGCCCTCTATAGATTTATTGTTCTTTAAAACTCATCTGAAATTATTTTGGCCCTGAAAACTGTTAGAATAATGATCTGCATGAGGCGAGAAGAAAATCTCGCTCAAGAAAATTTGGTAAGACAGTGTTTGTTTAAACTTCTAGACAACTTTGAAAATAAAAGCTTCCTGATGACAATTACCACAGTAAAGTTTAAGATGCGACTACACCTAACCCCTTTTATGAAGAACATGCGACCGCTTCTATAGAAATGGGCTGTATTGACTGAGAAACAGTGATCAGCACAAAGGCTTAGCAGGGAACAGTCTGGTATTAGATAATAATTGTCTGGAGGAGGCAGATCTAGACTGGCACTTAACGTAGCACACATCATCAGGTTATTAACATACCCTCTCCCAGCTTTCCAGGCAGAAACAGGTATATATCGGTTGTGTTGAGGAGGCAAGCATACATGTTTAATACTCCTGGTTTGAGTAGAGCTGTTTGTAAGCATAAGATTCCTGTCCCCTACAGCCTGAGAGTTCATAAATACAAGACTTTCATGTGCTGTTGAAAATATCCAGGGAGTTATCTTAATTGAGTTAGAAGACAGGAGAACATCTGATATAGCACTGTTTCAACTATATATTTTTCTCCAACGTTTATAGAGCACTCACAATTTTCCACCCCTGTTATTTTTCACTTCCACTTATCAACTGAAGGGTATAAAAATTCATCATTGAGCATGTCTATGAGAGATAAATGTTCTGTGTAATTGCCTCCGGTGTTCATCCTGGCATCCTAAAAACATGAATGTGTGGAATAAACACAGTGTGTTAGCAGATGAGGTCCTTGCAAAAGTATCATTTACGTATCTGATTTAATTGTAGTTTCTGAGACTTTTCTTCTCCATCTGCTAACCTGGAAACTTCTAGCCTCCAAATAGTATAATGTAGGCCTAAAATGATTTGAGCCTCTGAGACTTACTGCCAAATAAGCTCCTCCTTTCTAGTTCTTTTTTAGCTCTTCCTGACTGGTTCGACTATGCTTTTTTCTTCTCAAGCTGATTGATTCAAATTGGCTTCTCTGACTTGTGACTGAATTGCTCTGTTTAGCCTTAAACTAACTCTAGATCTGTTCTAATCTTCTGGCTTCTCATTCTCTGGCTCTTTTTGTCTTCACCTGTATCTACTTTGTTCTCTCTTCAACCACTGTCTGTAAAACTCTCCTGGTAATACTACCTCTACTCTGTCTCTGTCTGTCTCTCTCTCTGTCTCTCTGTCTCTGTCTCTGTCTCTGTCTCTGTCTCTGTCTCTCTCTCTCTCTCTGTCTCTCTGTCTCTCTGTCTCTCTCTCTCTCTCTCTCTCTCTCTCTGTTTGTCTGTCTATTTCTACAAGGCTCTCTTAAGTCCTCATTTTTCATATCTCTTCTTTCTGGGCATATCCTATTCTGACTCATTCTATCAAATCATTGTCTGATTCATCATTTTTACTATATCTCTTTTTTTTCTTTTCTTCATTTTTCCTGTTACTGTTCTTCTTCTTTTGTTCTTCTTGTTTTTATTCTTCGTCTTATACTTCTTTTTCTTGTTCTATTTGTTCTTCATGTTCTTGTTCTTCTTATTATTGTTATTATCAATTTATTCACTTTGTATCTCAGTTGTAACACCCTCCCTCATCTCCTCTTGGTCCCACCACCCTCTCTCTTCCTCCCCTATTCCTCTTCCCTAGTCCACTGATAGGGACAGTCTTCCTCCACAACTGTCTGACCCTAACAGATCAGGTACGATCAGAACTTCCTAGAGCTTGTTCCTTTGTAGGATGGCCAGGTAGCCCCACCAAGGAGAAGTAATGAAGGAGTAGGCAACTGAGTTCATGTCAGAGACTGTCTCTTCTTCTCTTACTAGGGAATCCACATGGAGACTGAACTGTCTGGGCTATATCTGAACAAGGGCTCTAGATCGCAATTTAATCTCACTTTGAAACATGGGTGCTTTCTTCTACAACCAACCTTACCAATGCCAATATATATATATAGGCATTTTTCTACATGTAGATATCCAGTAAGACTAGCATCATTTGTTGAAGATTCTATTTTTTCCATTGTATGGTTTGAAGATACTTAATTCAGAAGGGCAAACAGGATAGACATCACAAGTAGGAGAAGAGAGGAAACATGGCAGAAACCTACAACAGAGGGCCTCAGAAGGACTCTAACCAGCAGGGTCTCAATGCAGATGCAGAGATTCATAATCAAATCTGGGCAGAGTGAATCTTATGGAAGGAGGGGGAGATGGAAAGACCTTGAAGGAAGCTCCACAAAGAGACCAACAAAGCCAAAAAATTCTGGGGCCAAGAACTGATGTGTCAACCAAGGACCACACATGGAGAGGACCTAGAACCTGTACTCAGATGTAGACCATGGGCAGCTCAGTCCCCATGAGGAGTCCCTAGTAAGGGGAGCAGAGGCTCTCTCTGACATGGACTCAGTGGCTGGCTCTTAGATCACTTCCCTCTGAAGAGGCAGCCTTACTAGATTAAAGAGAAAGAGAATCCAAACAGTCCTAATGAGACCTGATATGCTAAGGTCAAATAGTAGGAGAGGAGGACCTCCCCTATCAATGGACTAGAGGATGGACATAGGAGTGGAAGGAGGAAGGTGGGATTGGAGGAGATGAGGGAGGGGGCCATAGCCAAAATAGAAAGGAATAAATTGTAATTAATGATGATGATGAAAATAAAATAAAATCCCTCTATAGTTGTTAATTAAAGTAGGAGCTCATTGTCAACTTTATGGGGCCTTTTTATGTTTCAACACTTTTTTGGCCTTTGGCAATCCACTAATTTCTATTATTTCTCTTTCTCTCTAAAGAGTATGTGCTTGTACCCTACACCCACCCTAACAATCCAGTCCTTCTTGTTTAGAAGATAAAGATGGTTTTGGTTTCTTTTCTTTTAAAGAAAACCACATCTATCTATTATTTATCTATTTATCATCTCAATCTATCATTTATCTATCTATCATTATAAATCTATCTTTCATCTATCTATCTGTCTGTCTGTCTTCCTATCTATCTCCCTATTTGGGTCCATGATATGCTTGTGGAAGTCAGAGGATAAGTTGAGGTAGTCTGGTTTTTGTTTGTTTTATATGTTTGCTTTCTCACAATGATGCTAAACTCAGATTGTCAGCCTAATGATCACATGCCTTTACTGATCCAGCTTGTTATTCCTCATTCTTAAGACAGCTGTAGATTTTGGTTTGGTTTGGTTTTGTTACATAATTTAACATTTGGCAGAACTCTGATGTCACAAGTCTGTGATCAGGCCAAAATATAAATTTGAGAAGATAGGGCTTCAATAAAGCAAGCTTGAGAAATAACATTCTACCTCAGAAATACATCAATACTTTCTTTCTGGCAAAGTCACATTCATTGTTAAGGAAAGAAGCCAGGGGAAGGAGAATAAGGTCTTTTGGTACATAGCAAAGGATTAGCAGATGGAGGTTTTCATTAAGAGAGTTCTTACATTTATATTCATATGTACCACCTCCTTGTTTGATACCCTAGTGTGTATATATATATATATATATATATATATATATGATTTTTATGTAACTATGTACTAATTTCTTCAGTACCATTTAGATACAAACTTGTATGAGTTTACTTTTTATGTCTGTGAGATTGTGTGTACCACCTTTTCTATTGTCCACCAGGGGGTGACACAACATTCTTCGGAACAGAATTGTGTGAATAAACCATTAAGTTATTTCAGGCCTCATAGTATCCGAGTCTGAAACTTATAAAACGTGACCCTAAGCACTCTGGTTTAGCTTTTGCATACAGTTAGTCAAGATTTGAAATAAATTCCAGTATTTACGCATTTATTTATTTATTTATTTATTTATTTATTTATTTATTATTTTTTTTTTTTTTCAAGACAGAGTTTGGTAGTGTAGTCCTGGCTGTCCTGAAACTCACTGTGGAGACCAGTCTGTCCAGGAACTCACAGAGATCTACATAGCTCTGCCTCCAGAGTGCTGGGATTAAAGGCTTGTAGCATCCCTGCCTTTATGTTTTAAATATGTCTGTATGATAACAATTTGACTGAAAAACTCTGAACATTCACTGAGATTTGGCATTATGCTTGTTTAACCCAATTTTATTTCCTAATACCCAGTACAGATAGCATTCATTAAGAATTTAATCTAAGCGAGGATTGATCATCCCACCCCGGGTCCTCCTTCTTGCTTATCTTCCCTAGGTGTATAGATTTCAGCATGTC